>ML675604.1:68963318-69420598 GCA_007922155.1 Mesoclemmys tuberculata | reverse complement strand
ATTGAGAGAGTGATTGGAGCAGGAGGATTAGATCCATAGTCTCCTACGTGGGTGCCCTACCCACTGAACTAGAGAGTTGCTCAGACTCGCTTTCAGGCCCACTGACTATTTAAGCATTTATCAACAGTGGAACAGTCATTAGGCCTGAGAGTGAGTGTAAAAATGACTCTTGTAGTCCAGTGGTTAGGGCACCTATGTAGGAGGTGGGAGACCCTGGGTCCAGTTGCCCATCCTGGTAAAATTGGTTGATACACAGGGTACTGTGGCCAAGAGCCTAGTATAGTTGTGGGAGAGTTGTGTAATTCCATTCCAATGTAGGATGAGATCTGAAGGGGTGCACACAGAGACCACAAAGGGGTAAAAGGCACAGCTGTGCAACTGTGGCAGTTTTAATTTAAAAAAAAAAAATTCAGCCCTTAGGATTATGTAGATAACCTTGTAAACATGAAGGAAGGGTAAATTTATGCAATGCTGTCTTCCTAAATCTGCAGATAGACATCTCTGATGCCCTTGCTGCTGCTTTGCCAAACTGCAGCAAGATGAAAACTATTTTGTAAATTTTCACTGCTACTATTGGAAACATTGATGGACATCAGTGAAACTGATAAGACTCATAACAGTTTCACTCTGCTGCTGCTCAGGAAGCCTATATGCAGTTGCAGAGGCACTGGAGTTACCCAGTGGCAAGGGGACCTCAAATTAGAGATTGGGAGAAAGAATAAAGTTGAAGAAACACTTAATCCTCTCTCCATCACAGCAGCCAAGAGCCTGGGGTGGAATAGAGTATCAGAGATGCTTTGCAACAGCTAGGAGATTGGGGTGCAAGAGACCAAGAGATTTAATGCTGCTCTTCTATCCAGCAGTCAGAGTGGCTAGGGGACTTCAAATATAACAGACACTTATTAAATGGAAGTTGACATAAAAAATTATGCCCCCCAAGTGGAGTCCAAGGAGAAGATATTGGCATGAATGTCAATGTCTTCCCATTTACCAGCAACTGGGGAAAGGATTAGCTTCTTACCTAGGAGTTGTCTCTGGACAGTGATAACCCAACCCAACCCAGTACAGTACCTCAGATACTCTCCCTGCCAGTGAGATAATGAAGAATCTTTATGAAGGATTTATCATGGCAGTTTTCCACCCCATAGCTTCCTTCCAGGGTTTTTAACAGGATAATCTGGCCTATAAATGTATTTATTTTGTACATTCACTTTTGTTAAATAGGTTCTGGAATGTGGGTTGGGGCTAAATGGATAACTGAAAGAAGTGAGTTTTGAGGAGAGATTTGAAGAATTTCAAAACTCTTGTATGGAAATTTACTAATTTTCCCTTAGTTGCAGTATTGGATTTACTAGTGACCGAAATGGAACTGCACGTAAAGAGATTCTTACTACCCAATTTTTCAGACTAAAGAAATAATATTATATTTGTGATATTCGTCTCCAAATGATTGACCATACCGATTCTACTGTAGGTGTGTATGCACCCTGTGCACCGTTGTAGGAGGATTTTTTCCCCCTCAGCTGTACCTGTTAGGGTGGCTCAAGTGTCCTCTGTTACCATCTGCCCCTGAGGGCTGCTATAAGAGGGCAGGGCCACCCATAACCCCTCAGTTCCTTTTTACCACCAGTGATGGTTGTCAGAGCAATTTCAGACTTAAGTCAAGTGCTTCCCTCACTGCTTTCTGTATAGGTCCTGTTTGTTGTAAATTAGTAGCTAGTTTTACATAGCATTTTCAGTGCTAGGTTTCCATTTTAGATATTTTTGAGCTTTTTATTTTTTGGTACCAGGATCAATAGTGGAACGATGCCTTGTTCATTGAGGTTTAAGTCCTGCTGGACCTGTGCTAAACCCATGCCAGTGACCCACATTAGGCTTGCCTGAAATGTTTGGGAAAATCCCACAATAGTGACAAATGTCATATCTGCAAAGGATTCAAGCCCTGCTCAAAAAATATATAAGAGGTGAGGATCAAGTGCTTGCTTAGTCAGGCAGCACTTCACCCCCCCCATCAGAACAGCTGCACGAGGAAAGTGCTCCAAATATATCAACTTTGGTATGGAGCTCTCCACTGGAGACGTCTGCAGCTCCTTGGTCTTCTTAGCTTGTAGCAAAGGAAAGTCTTAGACTTTCCTCCAGCTGGGTGCCTTAGTTGACTGGGTTGGTATTGAAGCCAGACAGAAGCAGAGACTTCACAAAGCATTCAGGGGAGAGGATCTCCCTGGAACACTCATCACCTACCAAGAGGGGATCACCACCTCTAGAGCCTGTACCAGGTCTGTTGAGGCTGTCCTCTGAAAGACCTTTGCAGAGCCATCAGACCTGTGATACTGCTACCCATGCCTCCACAGAGGCCCATGCTGTTGAGAGGAAAGCGTCCCATGATTTCCCCACTACTGCTCTCCCCTGCCTTAGGCTTAGACTGCTTCTCACCAGTCCTATCTAGGGCTATGTCTTCCCTAGTGGTCAGTGAAGACCCGCTCAGTCGATCCAGAAAGCAACATATTAAGACCACCTTCTCAAGTGGCATAATGCTGCGTCAATGGGAACGCGGTTCCTGTCGACACAGCACGGTGAAGACAGCGCGCAGAACAGAAGCAGGGAAGTCAACGGGAGTTATGCAAGTTACGCAAAAAACTTGCATAACTCCTGTCGACTGCTGCCGAATCTTGGAGGTAAATGTAGCGAGGGCCTAGATCTGCCCCTCTATTGTCAGAAGTATCTGACTCTTCTTTGGACTCAGAGGTGAGGCAATGGGAGTTGAGGGTGTTCTGCATCTTGTGAGATTGAGCTATCTGCTTATGCAGTAAGAGCAAGTGCTAGGAAAGCTAGGAAGAGTTTCTTCAGAAAACGACTTCAATTTGCATGATATTGTATTGCATGAACGAGTATATCATTCTGTGATGCTAGTGTCTATGGTAAACATGAGAAAAAAGCTGGGCTATTTTCTATCATCTCAGGTATCAAATAACCTATTTGAAATATTCCATGACGGTAAGAAAGAAAGGTTCATTTTGCCGATATTGGATTTATAAACTACTACTTACCACATCTAAGATTCTTCAAGGAATAAGATTTATGTGGTCTATTTGAGCATTTGTCTAGCATCTGTAGATGTGCAGAGAGGATTGGATCTCAGATACAGGAAATGTTAACTGATCTGTTTAAGTTGTCTTAATGATCCTGTAGTTCTTTAGCACAAATAGTTCCCACAGCATTCACTGGGAGACCCACACATAGGACAGTACAATCAGGCCTTTAGGAGCAAGTCAGGGCTTGAAACAACTTTAAGACTATCTACATGGCATGTGAACCAGTTAGCTTTTTATTTTGAACTGTATTCAAATAATTCTCTTTCAAACACAAGGGGGCACTCCCATCTTACTTTTTAAAGTGTACAGCAAATTTGAAAAATTAAATGCATTATGGAGATTCATCAAGGGAATGAGATGCTGTTATGCTAAGCCTTGCCATGCCTAAGTTTTAGGCACCTAAAATATCACAGGAACAACACTGATTCACAAAGCCTGAGTTAGGCACCTAGCCTCCCTTTATGATGAATGGAGAGAGAAAGACCTGTGATTCACAAAAGCCAGCATATTAAAGCAGGGCACTGCCTAAACTAGCCAATAGGAGATGCTCACGAAAGGGGCATAGGCTAAATCTCCCCAACCAGCTGCTGCTGGAAGCTCCTCTGCCTCTCCATACCACCCACACACCCCTCCTGTTCTCTACATGGTATCACAGGAGAAGTTGGTCTGGCCCTGGCCCACCCCCAGTGGCTGCTTCTGCATGCAGCAGGTCCAGCCTGGCATGGGCTAAGTATAACAGCTACTGCCCTCCAATGCGGCAGGGAATGCAGCCTGGGACCCAGCATGGGCAGGGCACAGGCTGTGCTCTGAGAAAGCAAAGGGCACCCACCCTCCTTGTCTGGTGGTATAGAGCCCAGCCGGTGGGGGAGGGAGGGTCCAGGCAGGTCCTGCTCCCGCTCAGACCCCTTCCCCGAGACCCTTCCCCACCCCCTACACATGCCTTTTCATCCTCTCTCCCGCCTGAGGCATAAGTGGTGGATGAGGGAGGGGGCAAAGGTGTGCGCGATGGGTGGGAGAGGAGGTAAAGAGGCACTAGTGGCAGGCAGGGCAGCAGGCTAGTGGGGCCCATCCAGATCCCCTGCGCTGGCTGGGCTCTGTGCCACCAGCCATGGAGGACGGGCACTCTTTGCTTTCCGGGGGTGCAGTCAGGGTCCTGCCTGGTCCAGGCCCTATGCTGCGTTTCCTTTAGCACTGGAGGGCAGTAGCTGCAGCACCAGGGGCAGGCTGGGCCAACTCCTCCCCCAGTGGCATGTGGAGGCTAGGGATGGAGCAGAGGTGGAGTGTGGGCAGGGCCTTGGGGGCGGGGAGGGGGCCGATGCCTCCCCAAAGGCAGGGATCAAGTGCTGCCCATGGAAAGGGATGTGTCCTAAGCGCTCCCCCTCTCATAAGGTATGCCTTCACTGACAGCAGCAAATTCACTGCTGTCAGATTGATCTGAGAAGTCGATGCGTTAAGACCACCTCCCTCAAGTGGTGCAACACAGTGAAGATACTGTGTAGAACAGGAGTTATGATGTCGACAGGAGTTACTCAAGCTTCTCTGCATAGCTTGGGTAACTCTTGTCGACTGCCGCCAAATTTGAAGGAAAGTGTAGACCAGGCCATACAATTAGGTGTTTAAGTCCAAGCTATTGGGAAGCACCTAGCTTTGGTTGCAATTATCAGATGTGAACCCTGCCCTGGAGCTAGGCACCTAAGGCTTAACTTGCAAGAAGCTGGGAGGAAAACGAAGAGCTCCCTCAAAGTTTTACCGTAGTGGTTAGGGTAGGGTGCTTAGCCAGGAAATGTGCCACCACTGAAGTGAGTACCCTAACTGCCAGCTATGGGATGGCTTGGTGTGGGGATCCCTCAATCTCTCCTGTTGAAACTGTTCCACTGTGGATAAATGGCTTTTTAAAGTGTCCAGTACAGGAAATGAAAACCCAGGACTATAAAATGGATTTTTTTTTTTTTGGTTTTTAAATGCAAGTCAGAGACACAAACAGTTAAACTAATTTGTCATTTTACAGGAAATACAACCTTTATAAACCTCATATTAGTCACTTTAGAAAAATGCATTTCGTCACTTTATCTTACTTAAAAATAAGTTACTTGTAAATCTTTGCTTAGGGTAAAATATGTCCCCTTCTCCTCAGGGGCTTTGTTTCTAGGGATCTCCCTGGACATTGTGAAGGGAACAAATTTCAAACCCAAACCCCTGGGCTGAACTAATGGCAGTGGCCACTCCACGCTGTTTCTGCAGGTTATTTTCCATCACTTGATCCACTTAAGTAGGATGTGTCTTGGGCTTTCCCTCAACAGCCCCTTCTGCATCAATTATTTTGTGCCAGCAGGATGCCTCTCTATGGAATGCAGAGGTTTCCTACTACCTGCCCAACAGCTCTCCTCAAACAACCATCCTCTCCCACTGAGAAGCAATGCAAGGCTTATGGAGTACCGAGTACCTTGCCTGGGGCCTCTGAGGCTGGATGAATTCCACTCTAATTAAAAGAAATACTTTGATACATGCAGCAGGCATAGTACAGACCAAGCAGGTCAGATTATGATCGATAACTGTGCCTCTTGATCATGGATCTGATCTTCTGTTTGAGGCAAAATTCCTACTGGCCAGCAAGAGCCACCTCTCCAATTCACAACAGTTCCCATTTTTGATAAGGAAAGGAAGAACAGAACTGTTTTATGATTCAGCAAATTGCTTGTCACTACTTTTTAGAGAACATTTTCAAAATATGAAAATGTGAAATACAGAGGTGCTGTGCTTCCATGCTGATCCTTGACGCATGTGAGTTTATGTCATGGGCTCTTCAGTTCCATTTTACTTTAAAAATTTTTATTTTTATGGTATCTAGAAGCCATAGCTCTTGGAGGTGCTTTATAAAGCACCTAATTAAACATGACTTAAAATAGTAAGAAATTAAAAGCTGATAAAATATTTATAGTATATTTCCATGCATGATTTTTGAGTTTTATTACATTTTTCTGCTAGTGGCCACTAATTAGAGAAAAACAAAAAAGCAGATTGTAATAGTGACAGCTTGTCAATCCCAAAGGTCTCGAGACAAGATGCTCACTTCATTTTCATTTCCAAGGATGACTTTCTCCTCAGATATGTCAAGTGATTTACATTTATAGAAATCCTCAGAGATGATCACTATTCATACTGATACCCTTAATGAAAAGGTTGGCTGTGCTATAGGAGACTGCCTCTGCCATCAGTTGGAAACTGCTCCCGAAGTAAGGGTTTATGGTAACTCTTAAAATAAAGGAAATCTCTCAAATGTTCTTCAGCATCTCCAAGGCCTTGGCTATGAATACACCTTATTATTCCATCCAGCAACATTTAAAATCTATGAACAAATTAATTGCTGCTATTACTGGGGAAAACTCCACTGACCTAAAGTGTTACACTAGTGTATGCCAGATGTGAATTTAGCCCTGTAAGAGAAATTGTTTAATGTAAAATTCAACTTACAGGTATCACTAAAATGAACAGACAACTATGAAGACAGACAATGGCACCTTTTTTTGCACTCAAGGAGCAGGTCTGTGGAGTTGTATCTGCTCACATTAGCAACAAAAATAAGTTTACTGCTTTTTACTCCATTTAGACCTGCTCAGTCAACACAACTAAAATAGGATCTTCCTTTCTTGTATCAGCATTTTTTTCTTCCCCCTGCTGCTGCCTATATCTGAAATGTTCTCCCAAAACTTACATGCCAAGCCACCATCCTTACCTCACTCAAATCTCTCTGAAAAGCACATAAAAGAGTAAAACTCCTCTTCAAACTATTACTTATGCACTATGGAGGAAATCCATTTGTCTTGGGGTTGCTGGCCCCTATAAGGCAATTCTTGGCTCTGGCTTCCTGTGATGAGCTAATTTAGTGTTTTATACTCATAGACTGTGCAGAATTATTGGGGTGCTCAAAGAAGGGAAACTGAGGCAGGAGTGTCCACAGCACCATACAAGGTCAGCAGGGGGCTCTACAAGACAGACAGCATGTAACAACTGGTACTAGAAGTGGGATTCTGAGACTATCACCTCTCCTATCAAAGAGGGATGACTGTGTAGCCCTGTGCAGACACCTACCTTGGTTGCAAGATATTTACCCTTTCCTCGTTGGGGTGTGGAGGGGCAGTGACAGAGGCAGGAGTTCCAGTTTTGGGAATGCCTGGGCAATAGCAGAGGCCTGTCAAGGAGGTGCCCTAACAGGAAACAGTAAGTTAGTTATCAACACCAAAAGAAAAGGCGGCAGAGGTCTTGACCAACTTTATGTATTGACTGAAGAAGTGGGGCATGCAGGATGGGTTTGTTCTGATATGAACAATGATTAAGGCCAGCCAGGTTGCACAGAACACCAATGAGGCCAGGGAGAGCTTGTCTGTCAAAGACTCCCTCCTTTTCTCTCTCAGGCCCTCTGAAGTGCCACACAGTCCAAAACAGCGTAAGACAAAGCTTCCCTGCTATAGTTGCACTTTACTAAATCTAAATTACCTTGAAATAAAGTCCCTCCCCTTGGGTGCAGGGGGCTTCATAGCCCTCCTCTGCAGGTTTTTTAGTGCCTAATCCTGCCCTCCAGTCTCTCCAGAAGGGGCCACATAAGGCCTATTTGAGGACTACAATCTCTTCAATCTTACCATGAACACCTCTGTGCCATTGAGCCCAGATGGCCTTTTATCAGGCCCAGGTGCTAGTTAGTCAATTAACTGCCTAGGCAGGCTCATTCCCCTTAAATTACCTCATCACATTACCTGGGCCTGGATTTGCCAAAAGGGGACAGCAACCCTGTGACATCACTCAAATCCAAGTATGTGGACTCCTGACAGATTGAGTGTAGAGGGGTCAGGGAGATAAAATTCATTCTCTTCCTCCAGCAACTCAAAGCAAGGCTAGGAGGCTACTATGCAACTACCCTGAAGTGGCTATTCCAGCTGTGTGGGTGTTGGGGCCAAAGGATTTGTGTAAAGATAGTAAAATAGGCAGCTTTATTACCTATACAACCATCCTCACACTAGTGCCTGCTTTTGTAACACCTTTAAGGGGCCTGTCGACATACAGAATCAATTAAGTCAGATGCAATAGTGTTACAAGAATTAATGCTATGTGAAAAGTTATTTACTCCATCTCTGAACCTTATGTCGAAAAGTGTAGAGAGTCTGACTTCCCCTAGCAAGTCCTGGCACACAGGGTGTACTAGGGTTGGGGACAGTGATGGTAGTGGTGCTGCAGCACATAGTGCTGTGGAGATTCTGGGCACTTTTGCTGCCCATAGACAGCCAGTGACAGGATGCCATAAATTAGACAGCCCCAAAGCCGTTATGCAGGGAGCTGCTCTGGCCCCTGGATCATCCCAGAACTGGGAGAGTGTAAAGGTGGCTAAACTGGTCTTCAGCAAGAAAACAGAGATATGGACATTTTAGGAAATAGTGAAGACTGTTTAAAAATAACTATTGGTTTAAAAAAAAAATCATACAACTAGGAGTAGCATAATTTGGCTGGCATAGTCCACCAGTTGTATGATATATATGGCTTAGTATAAATAATAATAAAAAAAAAAGTAAGAGAAAAAATTTATATGTATCTGTAGCTTTATTTTCAGAAAAGCCAAGAACCCAATCTCAGTGAAGTTGGTGGGAGGCACAGATGCTCAGCACTTTTGAAAATCAGACCGCTAAAGGATAATGCATAGAACTGTGTGCAAAAAGCAACATACATTTATAACGAATATAACCTGGCAGACAAACCTGATCCATGTGTTTTTGTCCTACATAAAGGTACAAAATTAGTAGATAAAGCAAATGCATATGATTTATCTTAATTATCTCCACAGTAAGGAGATGGAATTATGTTTTCATTACACTGCTTTGTTTGAAATGTAATATAAAGAGGAGAAATGATGTTCAAACACTCTCATGTATTTACAGACACTTGGATGTAGTTCTAGAGGGTGTGACTTATTTAGCACAGTTCACCGCTCCCAATATGGCAATGATGTAAATATTTATGTGCAGTCCACTCTAAAATGTTGAAATTAGAAAGTTATATTTGAAGGCTGATAACTAAACAAAGACAAACAGTGTAACAACAAATGCTGTAATTTCAGTTTTAGAAAGTGTATGCAAAAGAAATCTAGAAAACTCTTTCTAGTGTTAAGGTAACATGAGTACAACTGTTATGATAGGGGATGCTGTGGTTTTTGGTGGTTAAAGTAGGAAACTTCAAGTCCAGATTATTTAGTTTTCTTCCCAGCTTTGTCACCAGTTTACTTAGTGACTGCAGGTAAATCACTAAGGCCCAGTGTGGTGAAGCAGAGAAACCACCCATCAGCACGGGTGGGGTTAAAGAGAGCCTCTGGGCCTAGCTAGCCCCATGCCATTATATCTGCAACCAATGCCAGGCCTGGAGGAGAGAGAAAAGGAGGGAACTGGACTCAAGTTGGGACTGACAGGTGAAGAGGCAGGAGCTACCTGAGGGAAGGATCACTAGTTTGCTAACCGAGGCAGTTACTGAGACCCAAGCACTGACCTTCTTGGCCAAAAAAGATGGAGAAAAAGGCCTACGAGCACCTGGCCTAGAAGGAACCCAGGGGCCCAAAGTGCAGAGACCTTGCTCTGGAGGGTGAGTTTGAGCTGTGCAGCATGAAACTTACAACCCAAGGGGAGGGGTTGCTATGGTGGCTTTAAGCTACCTTTGTGCACTCCCAGTTTGCTCTAGAGGTGAAAAGCCCCCCCGGTGTAATTTAAATAACCTGTAGGGGTTTGTCTAAATTACAGCAGTCACCCTGCACTGCTCTGTAGATAGGAGTGCTGCTGGGAATCTGCCCAGCGCTGTGGCTGTGCCCTATATGCCCCTCCTGCTCCCCACTCTAGTCTTTTCCCACATTCCCTAAGGCTAGCAAAGAGGACAGCATTATGTCTGCCTTCCTCAATTCCTGCACTGGGTGAATCCCCACTGGTTGGATATGGGGCTCTTAGGACATCTTTATGCTACTCCAGCCCTTTTCTCTGTGTCAGGTGGCCAGAGCAGGGTCATGGATCTCACCTGGGTAATTTAAAGGGATAATAGTGTAGCTGAGAAATCAGGCCTCAGACTTAGGTTATTTTTTTTAAAAATCACCTGCTTCAGATGTTAAAATATTGGGGTTTATTTTGGAAGATACACGTGGAACCTTCTGACCCTAACCCACTATCTTCAAACCTTCTGACCCTCACCCATGACCTTTTGAGGTCAAGGGAAGTATAGATATGGAACAGGTTAAAGCTGAAATTTGGAAGATATGGAATTTTATTTAAGGGATGTCAAAATGGTGGCTAGCCTTAGAGGCAACATACTTAGCAAATCCTAGACTCAATAGGATAAGTTGGAGATAGTTTGTAACTTTGAGCTTTGTCTCCTAATTAGATCCAGAATATTAAGAATAACTGTATAATAAAAGAGCTACTTTATTAAAACCAAACCATTAATCTCTTTAATTTGCCATACTGGATTGGCCTATTGATCTGTCTTGTCTAGCACCCTACCTTTGACAGTGACCAATACTTCTAATGCGTTTGACATGTGAGTGGCTATTTGGAGGCGATGGTAAATTCTCTCAACTATGACAAGCAATTGGTTTGTGCCTTAAAACATGAAGCTAGATTTCCTTTGTGTATTTTTGTTCTAGCCAATGATGCCTTTTTAAGTCAATGGCAACATTTCTCGGGATTTCACACAGGATTGAATCAGGCCCATAACTAAAATTTTTATTATTGCATGTACCATGCTCAATCCTGAAAATCCTTATGCATGTGCTTAGCTTTACTCGTGTGTAATGTTAGTCCTGTGTTTAAGTATTTGGAACATTATACCTTAAATTGTGTCATCCCTTGAAAGATCCTACTAACCTATTTAACATTGGCTTCCTGTGGTAGTGGTCTAAACAATTTACTGTTCAATTGGCAATCTTAGTGTCTAAAGATTGGTTTTTAAAATAATTCTAATTACTATAACTCCACACTTCTTTAGGTGAACTAATTAAATTCAGCCAATCTTCACTCATAAGGAGGCAAGATTCCTACCAAGTAAACTCAATTCAGTGACAAATTAAATGCTCTGATGCAATCAAATTGATTTGAAATCAAATTTGCTTATGAATGTATAATGTGGTCCTTGGGATACTGAGTGCTATGGAACATTGCACATGTAACAAACAGATGTGTCAAAGAGGGCTCTTTATTAGCAAAGTAATGAACAAACTTTGAGCATTCTCAGTATGATAGTTATTGAGAGCTTTATGTAAACAAACTGAGCTAAAACCTGATCTTTTACACTGGAACAACCACATAGTTTCCAATGTGTGGCTGAGCAGAATTAAGTCTTTAAAAGTTAGTAGTTTAAAGATCAATCATGTTGTAAAAGTGTTTTTTAAAATTAGATATAAAATTAGTCATAGTGTAATGAGGGGGCATGGCCTCCCTCTGAGACAGAATGGGAGGGCACCCTAGTGGGTGGATGGAATGAGAACAGCCCTGCCCGCCCCACCGGAAGCAGAGAGACAGGGCAGGAAGTATAAAGGGAGAGCCCAAATGCTCAGTTGGGCTAGAGCTGCCCTTAGAGCTTGAGTACTACAGCATCAAGACCAAGGAGGAGCTGCCAGAGTGGCCTGCCACCTAAGATACCAAAGAACTGTTGGGGTTGCCACTAGCCATCTACCCTGAGGAGATCGACGACCCAGAGTGGTAGGAAGTAGCCCAGAGAAAGCAGACAACAGTCTGTGTTGTGGCCTGATACTTTGTCAGCGTGCTTCAGATGGGACCCCGCTGACCAATGGAGAACCTTCTACCACTGTTAGGGCCCTGGGTTGGGATGCGATGGAATCAGGGGGCCTGCATCCCCTTGCTGTTCCTCCTGGGGGAGCAGCTACCCCACCCACCCCTCTCCTGGTCCTCAAATAGTCACTCCTGCCCTGCCTGGCGCCATAGACTGCCTACTGCTCTGCCCCTGGCCTGATGGGCCCAAGCCCAGAGATTGCTTGCCAGCTCAGCCCCCTGCCTGAGGGCCAGGAGCATTAGACTAGCTGTCTCAGGGCCCTAGCCCTTGGGCAGGGCAGGGCCTGTTTTTGAGCCTCCCACCCTGTCTGTCTGGGACAGAGGGGTGGCTCAGACCTCCTACACACAGGCTTTTTATTTTATAAACTCCATTAATTAAAAACCAGAGTCTCTTGATTGTGTTTGAGAGGAAGAATTGCTGTGTTAGTCAAATCTACAACTGCCAACTGTGAGATGGCAGGGCAAAGGAGCAGCCGGAGAGTGACTGAAGGAAGCTAGAATGATCAGGGCCCTGTTCCCTGTGGACTAAGCAGGGATTACAACAAGGGCAACTGGGAGCACCTGAGGCCAATTGAGGGCCAGGCAGGTGCCTTATAAAAACCCTGCTCCAGACAGGTGGGAGAGCTAGCAGGAGGTAGGGTAAGAGGAGTGCCGTGATTGATTGGAGAAGAACCTTGTGAAAGGTACGGGGACTTGCTTGAGCAGAGACATCCCAAGCACAGAGGCTTGAGAGAAGATGTGCCCAGGCAGAGAGGGTGGGGAACAAGGAGCTGAAGGGGCAGAGAGGGAAGTAGCTCAGGGGAAAGAATTGCAGCCTTGAACATTGTTAGAAGTGCACAGCTACTATTCATAAGGCCCCTGAGCTGGGACCTGGAGAAGTGGGTGGGCTTGGGTCCCTTCCCTTTTCTGCACTGGACATTATGGGAGGGGCCCTGGTGCTTAGAGATGGGGTAACTGATGGCACCTTGACCCACCCTAAGGAGGAACAGAACCAGCTGTCTGCCACACAATGTATGTAGTTTTTAAGAGAAACCTGAATGTTTTCTCTAGAATCTGTCTAATGAACAGTAGTACCTAATATGGTGAATGACAAAACTAGGATACTGAACATCTAAAAATCTAATCTGACAGTCAGGTATGACCTTGGCTTTCAAGGTCATTTTAGTTCTAATAGTATAGTATCTTCACCAAGTTGTCTGGGAAAGAAATTCTGCATAATGGACAATAGTTTCTAGAAACATCATACTTACCTCTGCTTTGTCTGTAGAGCCATGTTAAAGGTTACTGCCACTTGATATTAAATAGGTTTTTTTATATGTGAAATTGTAAAGCATTGGGCCATCTCTCCCTGTCCATCTACGAGGGAGGACACCCCCCTCACTATTATGCTCCTGTAGGTACAGACACTAAAAGGGGAATTAGCATTTGGGGAAGGGGTCCTGGCCTCTTCTGCTGGTCACAGGCATCTATGCAGTCTCTAGGTAGGGCAAGCAAGCAGTCTCTAGCCCCCGGTGGGGTAAGGAAGCAATCTCTAGCCCTAGGCCTTTCATTCAGGGCCAGCAGACGAGTAGTCTATGGGCCTCGGAAACTTTACAGATCATGATAAGGTGACCATCCCAGGGGTGGTGTAGAAATGGAGGAGAGGATGCTGGCCCTCCCAACTCTACTGCATCCCAGCCCAGAGCCCTATTAGTGGCAGAGTATTCTGTCAGTGGGGCTTCAGCCACAACTCACTGATACAGCTGTAGGGCACAACACAATCAGACAGTTGTCTAGCTCCCCTGGGCCTCTTCCGGGCCTCTTCCAGCCCTCTTTTCCTGGGGTACCTGGGCCTCAGCATTGTCTTCAGTATCCTCATGGTAGCTGGCCAGGGGTAGGGCCTACAGCCTCCTTGCTACAGAAATCTTTAGCCAAAGTTTGCCATACTCAGTATAGCGACCTGCATGGAATTTGGAAGGAGAAGCACAGGCTGCCAGAGGAAAGAGTTTGGCAAGGCATTGAGAAGACAGCACACATGGCTGAATGCTAGCTGCAGTTGCAGCATCTCTATACATAGTTCTCTAAAAGAGCCAGTTCAGTTTTAGAAACATATATTCTAAGGCCAGAAGGGACCATTATGATGATCTATTTGACCTCTTATATAGCACAGGCCATAAACTTCCCCAAAATAATTCCTAGAGTATATCTTTTTAGAAAAACAGCCAATCCTGATTTAAAGAACTTTCAGTGACAGAGAATCCACCACGACTCTTGGTAGATTGTTCTGATGGTTAATTTCTCATTTGTCAAAAATGTATGCCTTATTTCCAGTCTGAATTTGTCTAGCTTCAACTAAAGCCATTGGATCATGTTATACTTTTCTTTCCCAGATTGGAGAACCCATTATTAAATATTTGTTCCCCATGGAGGTACAGATAAACTGTAATCAAGTTAATCCATAGCCCTCTCTTTGTTAAGCTAAATAGATAAACTCAAGAAGCTATCATTATAAGGCATGTTTTCTAATTCTTTAATCCTTGTTGTGGCTCTTCTCTGAACCCACTCCAGTTTATCAACAACCTTCTTGAATTGTTGACACCAGAACTGGTCACAATATTCCAGCAGTGGTTGCACCAGTGCTAAATACAGAGGTAAAATAACCTCTCTACTCCTACCTGAGATTGCCCTGTTTGTGCATCCCAGGATCACATTAGCTCTTTTGGCTACAACATCACCCTGGGAGTTCATGTTCTGCTGACTATCCACCACAACCCCCAAATCTTTCAGTCACTGCTTCCTAGTATAGCATTTAACATTCTGTAGGTGCTGCCTGTATTCTTTGTTCCTAGAAGCATACATTTACATTTAGCTGTATTAAAACACACACTGTTTGCTTGTGCCCAGTTTGCCATCTGATCCGGATTGCTCTGAATCAGTGACCTGTCCCCTTCATTATTTACCACTTTCCCAATCTTTGCATCATCTCCCAACTTCATCAGTGATGATTTTATTTTCTTCCAGGTCATTGATCAAGATATTAAATAGTGTAGGGCCAAGAACTAACCCCTGCAGGATCCCAATGAAAACAAATCCCCTTGATGACAATTCCTGTTTACGGTTACATTTTGAGACCTATCAGTTAGCAGTTTTTAATCTACTTAATGAGTGCCATGTTAATTTTATATTCTAGCTTTTAATCAAAATGTGCAGCACCAAGTCAAACACCATACAGAAATCTATTACATCAACACTATTACCTTTTATCAACCAAATGTGTAGTAATATAAAAAAAATCAAGCTGGTTTTACAGATTCTATTTTCCATAAACCCATGTTGATTTGCAACAATTATATTACTCTTCTTTAGTTAATTATTAATTGAGTCCTGCATCAGCCACTCTACTATCTTGCCTAGGATCAATGTTGGGCTGACAGGCCTGTAATTACCCAGGTCATCCCATTTACCCTTTTTAAAAATTAGCACACTAGCTTTCTTCTAGAACTTCCTCAGTGTTCCAGAACATAGAGTCCACTCATGCTATTACATGAGCACCCAATACAGGGAACATGATAGCAGTGGTTAGTGAGACAGCAAGAAAGAGAATGTGCCTAACAAGAAAACAAAGCAGCAGCTGAAACAGACTAAACATGCAGGATGGATGGACTTGGACCACTGGAAAAGCTTAATTTCCAGACAAACCTTTTCCCAAGCATGGAAGCAAGAACTGACTTTGTATATTAAGCTAACTGAAATGCTGGCAATATCCTGAACAAACCTGATGGAATTAAGATAAACTTTATTGAGTTAGGAATAATACTTTTGGGGTACCTTATATTAAAAATACAATTGTGTATATGGTGTTATGGCATTGTACGTACCTTCTCTACTAGGGGAATGCTAACGAACTTCCTCTATATTGGCCTTTGAAGCCACCCCTGGGAGATATGCCTATACCAGTTCAAACTGGATTCTCCAGAGACCTATAGACAAAGAAAAGACTCTTGGATACAATCCTGGGTTCTAAGATGACTTAGGGCTGTCTTCCTGATCCACCAAAGTGACAGGACCCCCTGATCCATAGAGACCCCTAATCCTTAGGGGAAGATTAGAAGGACTTGGCCTATTGAGGCCTCTATCAGACTGCTTGTTCTGAGCTGAAGCTCTGAACTTGTAATCTCAAAGAAATCCATATGGTGGGGTAATGCCTGGTTAGCAAATGAGCATGTGTGTTGGTTCTTTCTTTATTTGTAATGCTTTTTGCTATGCTTTTTACCTGAAGAATAAAGTAGGTTTGCTTAGGCCTTGTCTACACTAGAAAGTTTTGTCAACACAAGTTACAGCAGTGATTTAAAAAAAAAAATGCTGTAATTCCAGCACTTGTGCCCATACACACAGCACTCATTATGTTGCTGAAGCGCAACAGTCGGTGCTCTCGCATTGACATTAAGAGCAGTGCACTGTGTACAGCTATCCAACTGTGCAACTTGCCACTTTGTGCTGCTAGGAGTTGTGAGAAGGCGTTTAGGCCATAGTGCATCATTGATGTGGGCTCTACATCCCATGATGCATTGATTACTGTCTTGTCATTCTATGGATTTCTGACAGAGTTTCATAGCATTTTTCAGTAGCCCACATTTACTGAGCGCCCACCATCTCTATCTGAAAGGATGGATCTTGCACTGCTCTCCGCTGTTGCTGTCTGTCTTCTGACCACATTGCGGCTGGTTGTGCAGTATATCATGACCGCCCAATCAGAACTGGAATCTGAGTAGCCTGACCTGTTGTGTGCCATCAAAACGAACAGCATTGCATTACTGTCTTTTGAGTGCATGAGATCAGCACTGCGTGGTGGGATTGCATCATTATGCAGGGGTTCTTCTCTATGGAACTGCAGGTGCTTGTGGATAACTGTTGGCATTTCACCAGCGTCAATGCGGGTTGGTCAGGGAAGGTGCATGAGGCACACATCTTCAAGAACACTGGCCTGTAACTTATGTCTTTATTAAATAACAGTAACTGACAACAAACATAACAGGGTTATGGGGAGAAAGCGGTAAGGGGCAGTGTGAGCTATTATAATTAGGTTTAAGTCCAGCTATCGTTTTGGTAGCTGTCTGAAACGGTGGAGTGAAGGGAGTACTGAGATGGGCTGGGATGTTGGTAGGCGTGTGGGTGGAGTCTGTGGAGGGCATGGATAGTAGTTCTGTATTGGCTGCAAGAGGGGGGAACACACATTGGGTTTAGTCTGCTGCATGATTAGTGACTTTAGCAGCTCCGTTCGTTCCTCTGTGGCTTTTATCATATGCTCATGATTTGCCATCACTCACTCCTGGTTTTCCTTTTTGTCCAGGCAATCCATGTGCCTGCATGCTCTTTTTTTCTTTCTTGAGTACCTCCAGGAAAGTTTTTTTTTTTTTTTTCTTGAGATCTCTCTGGAGGATTCCCATGAAATCTTGGTGTGCCGCTGCACTGCTTAACTGAAAAGGGGATGGGAAGCAAATGCAAATGCATCTACTCTTGTGCATTTCTATCCCTTCAACCAGTGCTATAATGCAAAAAACAAATGGACAGTTTTACATCATGAACATGTAAGGAAGGTTTTAGTGGAACTTCCCCCTGCTCAGACAGTCTGAGTGGTGAGTGCTGCTCCCTCATGCTCAGTCAGCTGAAAGGAGGGGGGGCATTTTGTTGCATGGGCGTTGTATTTGCAAATTAGCACACCTAGGTGCTGAGCATAATGGGAAGTGGTTAGCATGGCGGGTTTTGGGCTACAAACCACTTTTGTGTTAACTGCTGGGGTAATGAAATGTTGTCCTTCAATTGTATGAACAGATGTCAGCAAAACTGTGCTTAACTTGTTATGATAAAGTACTTTACCATAAACTAATGGAGTGCCACAGAGGTGGCGGACAGATGTTTTAGCATTGTAAGGGGGGGAGAGATACGATGAATTGCCTATGGGGAATGCATCAGTCCTGGAAAAGGGCTGCTCCCAGGCATGGAGTGCTTATCTCCTCCCATTGTTAAAAGGTAGACTTAACGACTCCTCTTGGAGCCTTTTGTTTCCTGAGAACAGGGACATTGCTTCTGTGCCAGCAGAAGGTTTACCCATGAGCTGAAAGTCACTAAGAGCTGAATCACTGCAAGCTGAGATTCACTAAAGAGCTGAACTATTAGAGAGCCTGGGAAACCTTGCCTGAGGACTGACAAAGCTGAGTCAGTTGGCACCAGCGGTCAGCGAGAGCCTGGCGTGGTCGGCGCCAGCCAGGGGTGATCAGCGGGAGCAGGTGCAGTCGGCACCAGCGGTCAGCGGGAGCCCAGGTGCAGTCAGCACCTGTGGTCAGCGGGAGCAAGTGCAGTCGGCACCAGCAGTCAGCAGGAGCCTGGCGCGGTCGGCGCCAGCCAGGTGTGGTCAGCGGGAGCAGGTGCAGTCGGCACCAGCGGTCAGCGGGAGCCTGGTGTGGTCGGCGCCAGCCAGGTGTGGTCAGCGGGAGCAGGTGCAGTCGGCACCAGCAGTCAGCGGGAGCCTGGCACGGTCGGCGCCAGCCAGGTGTGGTCAGCGGCTGGGGACTAGGCAAGCCCCGGAGGCAACAGAAGACCGCTACGGAGGAGGCCTGGTCAGGCGGTGGCCAGGGGAAGTTGCAGAGGGGCAGACTGAGCCCCAACTGGACATTGACACTACGATGGTCAGTACAGGGGAAGGCACGAAGGGGGAGGCGAAGGACATGGCCTGTACTCTGGGGGGGTTTTAGCTCATTGAGTTCATAAATTCTGGTTCGCACTGGTTCCCAAACCAGTGCTGTGTTATCTCTCTTCTGTTATTAAAAGGTTTACCTTCTACACTCAGACTCTGTGCTTGCGAGAGGGGAAGTATTGCCCTTTGGGGCGCCCAGGGGATAGTGTGTGATTTCCCAGGTGACTGGGTGGGGGCTCGAGCCAGTTTGTTGTTGTATCATTGACAGGGACCCCTAGATATAGAACCCGGCCCTTGCTGCTGCCGGCTCTGGCAGAAAGGTTACATACATAACCACATCCAATTAAAAAAAAAACATACCTGAGCACCCCTCTCCTGCATCTGGCTTGCCAGCAGTGAAGGGCTGGGACTGCTGCAACCTTCTGGGGTCGAGAAGCCCTCCTCATTCCACACATCATCAAAGGAACTGGTCCCCAACTCTAGGTCGTCCTCCAATGCCACCTTCTTGTCAACAACTTATTTGTCAGGGTTGATTCCAGTGACCGCTGGCCCTGGGGCCACGGAGGTATCCATGGCTACCTTGGGGATGGTAATGGAGGTGGGGTTGCCGCTGAGGATGGCTTCCAACTGCTTTTGGCTCTGCACCAGAATGATGGTGTGCCTCCCTGGCCTTCTGGTAGCTCTGCTGTAGCTCCTTGAAATTTCCTCTCCCACCCTCCTTTCCCCCCACCCCCGCTGGGCATTGCAGTGTGTCCTGTTTGTAGCCTTTCTTCACCATGGTTTGAGAAATCTGGCTGTAGATATCATAGCTTCTATGGCTATAGCAAAGCTGGAACTGCAAGGCGAACGCTCTCCAAATGCCAATCAGGTCAAGCAACTTCGGTGCACTCCAAAGGGGAGAGTGTTTAGTGTGTGGAGCCGCCATGGTCAGCTGGGAAGATGCGATGTGAGCTCTCCAGGCTGACCAAGCAGGAAATGGTATTTCAAAAATTCCCAGGACTTTAAAGGGGGTGTGGCAGAGTTCAAAGTGATGGCCAGAGCGGTCAAGATAGGCAATTGTGGGACACTTCCTGGAGGTCATTTCCTGCTACATAACCAGGCGCAGTATCTACACTTAGGCTTTATCAATAAACGTTTGTTAATACAAGCTCTACGCCTCTCATTGAGGTGGTTTTGTTGGGAAAAAAACATCTGCAGGGGAGGAGGAGTGATTGCAGTGTGTACACCCAGCACCGTTTTGTTGACAAAAGCTTACTTTGTATGACAAAACTCTCTAGTGTAGACCAGGCCTTAGAACGAACTGAGGCAACCTATTTGTAGAAATCACTTTTATTGGTCTGTGGAGAGAAAGCAAGCAGGTCTGTTTAGGCAGACTGTCTTTGCTGGGAAATACACAGTGAAGGCAGGAAAGTGCAGCCTGGGAATATCTTGGTTAGAAAAGAGAGGTGTGGGCCTTCACCCAGAAAGGCAACAGCTGGGAGTTGAGAGTGAGTGGCCATGTTGAGCTACTGAGGGGAAAATACAAGTGGAGTTGCCCTGAACTTTGACACTGACCATGGGGGCTAAAAATGAGATTTCTTTTTTTACTATTTCACTGGGAATATTATACAGTGTTGCCAACTCTCATGCTTTCTTTTATCATGTGTCTTGTGATACTTGTTGTATTTTCTTGAAGTCCCGGCTTCTGGAGTCCTATAAATACAACAATCTCCGCTTTTTTTTTTTTTTTTTAATGAAAAGCTGTTTCTAGCCCTCATGGTTGCAGAGAGAGGTTTGAAAACATGAATCTTAAAGCTTCAGAAGCCAAAGCTTTTCAAATATTTTTAACATCACACTTGTCTGCCTGTGATGAGTATGTATAAATCCCACACGGTAACAGCTGGGGTTAAGCAGTAGTTCCGGGCCCAGGTGATGCCACCCCATCGCACCTGCAGTGCCTGCTCCAGCTGGAGGAGGATCTTAAAAGGAAGCAAGACAGCTGAGCGATGAGGCTGGGGAAGACAGAACTGTGGCTCATATAGCACCCCAACACCTTAAAATGGCACAGAGGGCTATAAAGGACAAAACCCAGTTGCACACAAGGCTGACATTGATTCCAATGGCTGCAAATAAGCAACACGCTTCCTGTAAAAAGGATACGCCTGCCATAGAAGAAAATACCTGAAATTCCTGCTCACTTGCCACAATTATCTTTATGGTATCTTTCTTGTGGCAGTGTTCATGTATTTATGTCCGGCAGTAGGTGGCAGCACTAACCTTAGCTACATTGACTTCAACTGAACTACATCAACTTACACCAGCTGAGGATGTGGCTCTTTAACTCTAACTTGTAATATGCTGTTTCGGTGGCTTTTTATCCTTTTTTTAAAAATACATTCTAATACTAGATTTTTAGGACTTAATTTTTTTAAAATTGTAAGTTAAAAAACATGCAATTGTACAGGTGAATGTGTGCAAATCTGATTCTGCATTTGGATACATACATGGCCTTTTATTCCTGTGACTATTTTAGTAATGGAACTTCTTCCAGCTATCTAATAAATTAATGCACTTCCTGAACTGCTCTAATTAATGTCTGCATCCTACATGATCTGCTTACTTAACATTACTTAACAAGTATTTCTAATACTAATGTAAGGAAGGTTTTAGTGGAACTCCCCCCTGCTCAGACAGTCTGAGTGGTGCTCTCTCCTGCTCAGTCAGCTGAAAGGAGGGGGGCACTTTGTTTGCATGGGCTTTGTATTTGCATGAGTACAATTAAGTATTTAGCATAATTCATTGTATATGGATAAGCACACCGAGGTGCTGAGCATAGTGGGAAATGGTTAGCATGGCTGGTTTTGGGCTCCAAACCACTTTTGTGTTCACTGCTGGGGTAATGAAATGTTGTCCTTCAATTGTATGAACAGATGTCAGCAAAATTGTGCTTAGCCTGTTATAAAATACTTTACCCTAAACTAAATAGTGTGCCATGAGGCAGACAGATATTTCAGCATTGTAAACGGGGGAGATATGAGGAATCTCCTATTGGGATTGCACCAGCTCTGGGAAAGGGCTGCTCCCAGGCGTGGAGTGATGATCTCCTCCCATTGTTAAAAGGTAGAATTAATGACTCCTCTTGGAGCCTTTTTGTTTCCTGAAAACAGGGACATTGCTTCTGTGTCAGCAGAAGGTTTACCCATGAGCTGAAAGTCACTAAGAGCTGAATCACTACAAGCAGAAAGTCACTAAGAGCTGAACTATTAGAGAGCCTGGGAAACCTTGCCTGACAACTGACAAAGCTGAGTCAGTCGGCACCAGCGGTCAGCAGGAGCCTGGTGCAGTCAGTGCCAGCCAGGTGTGGTCAGCTGGAGCAGGTGCAATCGGCACCAGCGGTCAGCAGGAGCCCGGTGTGGTCGGCACCAGCCAGGAGTTGTCAGCGGTCAGGGACTCAGCGAGGCCCGGAGGTGGTAGGAGACAGCAGCAGAGGGGCCTGGTCAAGTCGGTGTTGGACCAGAGCCTGCAGAGGGGACAGACAGAGCCATAACCGAGAGCTGGACACTGCAACTTCGACCGTCAGTACAGGGAAAAGAAGGAAGGGAGAGGCCAAGGACATGCCTTTGTACTCTGGGGTGGATTTGGCTCATTGAGTTCATGAATTCTGTTTGCACTTTGCCCCAAACCAGTGCTGTGTTACTTCTCTTCTCTTATTAAAAGGTTTACGTTCTACACTCAGTTTCTGTGCTTGCAAGAGGGGAAGAATTGCCCTTGGGGCGCCCAGGGGATAGTGTGTGATTTCCCAGGTAACTGGGTGGGGGCTCGAGCCAGCTTGGTGTTTCACTATTGACAGGGACCCCTAGATATAGAACCCGGCCCTGGCTGCTGCTGACTATATCTGGCAGAAGGGTTACACTAATGACAAATCTACTTTTCATATTAGCTGAACAGTTGCTGCTTTTTTTTTTTTTTTTTCTGTTGTAAATACTGAAGTAGGCTCCAATTCAGGAATGCATTCCTATCCAGCAAAGCATGCACGTATCTTAAATACATGTTTAACTTCCCCTTAACTTGCACTGAAGTGCTTTTCTCAATTGAGGCCTAAAGACCAGACTCTGAGCTTGTGTAAACTGGCATAGGGCTACGGAGGCAGCAGTAGAAGTGAGAAAAGGAGACAAAGAAAATGTTTCAATTCAGAAGCTGTGAGATGCACATCATCCCTGCGTGGGTTGATAGAAACTAATTATACAGGAACTGCCGCCTGATGGATCTTGTCTGACAGGAGTTCTAAGACTTAGAGATGCAACTGGAGATGATGATGGAATTCAATGGGAATCTGAAGATATAATGCAGGAGAGGAGGTGATGGACAAACTCAAGATTTGTGGACACCTGTCAAACAAAAGGACCTGGAGGAAAGACTATTAGAGGAGGGTGATCCATGGAAGAATGTGACCATGAGGAAAATACTGATGAAGACCTTACTAGTGGTGATGAAATAGAGTTGAATAAAGGTTTGCTGCACTGGAGATGGAATGTGGACATGAAGGAAATTTCCACATTTGAGGTGGAAGAAAAACCTTAGGTCTTACTTTGATCAAAGTGGGGGACTGGATAATGTCCATTCTGAATTTTGAAAGAACTGACACTGAAATTGCTAGTACAACAGCAAGTATTTTTAAACCATCAATTTAGGAGGAGTACTACATGACTGGAGAATAGCTAACTTTATACCTGTATTTAAGAAGAGTGGGTGTCAGGAGGCATGATCTGAGTAAATTTTCAGCCCTGTTAAGTTAACTTTTGGTCTAAAGCTTTGCTTTCTACCAATTGAGAAGGAAAGAATAATTCATGGAGGTAAAGGGGATGTAATGCATCATGGGTTTACCAGTGGTAAATCATGCCAGGCTAGCCTCGTTTCCTTCTTTGAGGAAACAACTAACTTCTTTAGTTTTAAAGAAAATCATTAGCTAATTATTCCCCCTTGTCTTTAATTTAAAGAGTTATAGGGTGGACTAGGAACTGACTAAAGGGGAGAAGGCAACAGGTCGTGCTGAAAAATAACCTATTGGATGGGAGGGAATTTACTAGTGGAGTTCCTCAAAGATTAGTCTTGGGTCCAATCTTCATCAATATATTTTTTATTAGTGATTTTGGCACAAAAAGTAATGTGCTAATGAAACTTACTGATACAAAGCTGGAAAGGCCTTAATGAAGAAATGGATTGGAAAATTATACAGGAAGATCTGGATGACTATGAAGACTGGAGTAACAGAAATGGGATGAAATTCAATAGTGCAAAGTCATGCATTTATTGTTGAACAACAATTTCTTCTACAAAATTGGCACTTATTATTTTGAAGTGACAGAAACCAGGGGGTTGGGTCAATCACAGGATGACCGAGGCACAAATGTGGTATATCCTTGGATTGTTTTTGCCTCTTTCACAACTGTATCAGGTGAGTCATTTCAAGCTGAGACTGAAAAGTATTTATGCCATTGTACAAAGCATTAGTAAGACCTTATCTGGAATACCATGTAGTTATGCTCATCTATATTTTAAGAAAGGCAAATTTAAATTAGAACAGGTGCAGAGAAGAGCTACTAGAATGATCAAGCGAATGAAGGGCCCACCTTATATGCGGAAACTGAAAGAGCTTGGCTTTTCAGCCTAGCAAAAAAGGCTGAGAAGGGATATGATTGCTTTCTATACATCAGGGGTTGGGAGGGAGGGAGGAAAGCTATTTAAGCTCAAGGACAATGTTGTCAGAAGAACAAATAGATATAAACTGGCCATGAACAAATTCAGGCTGGAAATGCGAAGCTTTCTAACCATCAGAGGAGTGAGGTTTTGGAACAGCCTCCCAATAGGAGATGGGGGCAAACAACTGAATTAGTTTTAAGAGAGCTTCGCAACTGCATAAGTGCAATTCTATGATGGTGTTGCCTATGATGGTAGGGGGCAAGTCTCAGAAGCCCTGGGGCTTTCTTCTACTTTGTCTTATGTTCCAAAAAGCTAGTGCTTCAGCTAGCCATCGACAGGAGTCAGGATGGGATTCTGTATCCCATCTACACCCAATGTATTCTGGTTTATTTTGGACTCCTTCCTCTGAAACATCAGGGATGGCCACAGCTGGAGAAGGGATGCTAGATGGGGAAGGCCAAGGTTCTGAGGTAACACTGAGCATTCTCACTCAAGTGCTTGGCTGGCTGGTTCTTGCTGACATGCTCAGGGTCTAACTGATCACCAGAAGGGGGGGTGTCATGCGGACTGCATTGGGGGGGGCATTTGTGTTGTGACATTAATATGTCAAAATCATAATGATTCATGTAAGACATGCCATGTCAGGTACTGTTAGAAAGGTTATAATGTGCTGAGCAAGAAGATAATATTTGTGTTCACGTGTAATATATGTGAGGAAAGTTATGGAGATCTTTGATATACCTGTATTTCAAACTGTGCTGTAAAAGACACACTCCAGACAAAGAGGCCACAGGACAATAGCCCGCTTAATGGCCCATCAAGACCTTTACAGAGGCCCAGGAAGAAACTAAAGGCATACCTGAAGAGTTACCAGGATTGGCCCATGTGACTATGGACTCCATTTTGGGTCCTGTAAAATTCCACAAGCCACATGGCCAGTAACAGAGGGTATATAAGATCATACCACAGAAACCATTTTGTCTTTTGTCTTGTTCCTTGTTCCTGTCCAGCTGCGGACACACCTCTGGATCAACACACTTTGCAACTGAACTGAAGGACTTAGACCCATCCAGGTACTGGATGTATACCAGAGGAACTATACAACTCCACAGTTGTTCTAGAAACCTGATGTATATGGACTTTTAAATCATTTGTATGATCTGATTGCTTTAAGCCTTTAATACTTCTCTTATTGTTTGTTTTTTCTTTTATTAATAAACCTTTAGTTTTAGTTACTAAAGGATTGACTGGCAGCGTGGTATTTTGGGTAAGATCCAAACTTATAGTGAACTGGTACTGTGGCTGATCCTTTGGGATCAGAGGGAATCTTTGGAGTAAAGAGCATAGAGTTTAAATGACTGGTCTCTTTACTGGACCTAGTGTCAGTTTGGGAGCCAGAGACTGAAATGCAGTAATGTATTTGCACAGTGGCTTCTTGATAACCAGTGTGGGGGAATCAGAAGCACTGTTTGTGGCTGGTTGGGAAGTCTGACTGCAGTGTCACCCTCCAGTGCTGGGAGAATTTGCTCTCCTTTTTACAGCCTGCCCTGACCTTGGCATTATCAGTGGGCTGCCCTGGGCACGGACGGTTACAGGGGGTCAGGAAGGAATTTCTCCCCAGATCACACTGGCAGTCACTGGGAGGGGGGGAGGAGGGGTGTTGCCTTGCTCTGCAGTGTGTGGGTGCATGTCATTTGCCACGATTATATCTCACTCAATCATTTCCCTGCCATTGTAAGGGCCCCACTGTTGGTGCACCTTGATCTCTCCTATTCTATCCCTGTGGCATATAAGCCTAGTCTTCTGTGGGCCCTAATGCCTTTAGTTTAACCTTGGATGTTGGGTTTAGTGTGTGGGTGCTGTTAGTGGCCTGTGATATACAGGAGGTTCAAGTGCTGACTGTGCAAATGGTTGTCTTTTGAAACCTTGGGCCAGATTCTGGCTGCTGTTAAATCTGCTCTGCACCATCATGAGCATGGCCTTATGTAGGGCAATCCCGGTCTCCATCATAGTGAGCATGTTATGGGGTGACCAAGGGTTAGGGTCATGGCTAGAACACTGCTGCCCTCTGGTTGCCAGCTACTTGAATAGCCTCTAGGTGTGGGAGGGGCATTGTAACTAGCCATAAATTAGCATTGCTGTAAATTGAGTCAGGGGCTGAAGTGACTCCTGGGTCAGGTAGAAAGACACAAAAGTTGGTAGACATCAAGCTCTGTCCACCCTCTGAACCGTGGGGCAGGCAAAGCTCAGCAGAACCCAAGGATTGGACTGTTCGTTTCTAGAGCAGAGCACTTCTTCATCTAATGAACTTCAGTGGATAGTTTTCTTTCCTTTGGCTTTCTCTCACCTCACTTCCCGCCCCCCCAGTGAAATGAAATACACAAGACACTTGCAGACTGTATGTATAGGTTTAATAGGATTAGTTAATAGTGTAGAGCCCATTGAAGCTGTAAAACTTCAACTGTTTGGGCCAACGTTTTTTATTTGTGTCTGCCTCAATGTTTTTGAAAAAGGTTCAGTCAAAAATAATTGAACAGTTTCCTAGAACGTTGGGGGAAAACACTGTTTTTTCATTTAAAAAAAATTGACTTTTTCTTTTGAGGGGATTGAGTACTCCCATTCTATGGAGCAGGAAGGTGCTGTTTAGCAGGAATTGGCCTCTCTGGTAGGCATGTGCTCTTTGCTGTTTCTGTGAAAAATCTGTCAAAATTTGGTTAGGTTATAAGCCTGAGGGGGGGAGGAATCTGTTTGCACATGCTCAGTAGAAACTTTCTAGTGGTTAGCCTCTAAAACTGCTGAAGATTCCATGTGCACTGAGCATTCGTCAGCCTCTCTCCGAATGTATGACTCTGGGCTATGCATGTGTCGTCCCCACAAAGCAACTGTGCGGGCTCCATCCTCTCTCAGCTGCGCCAGCCCTGGATGGGGCTGGGCACTGGAACAGAGCAGGGAGCCTGTCTCTGCTGTGCTCAGCGACTCCTCTGCAGGCACCCAGGCATGTGGATGTGGAAGCTGCCTGACTTGGTTGCAAAGGGAACAAGAGCTGGACAGTGGTGAGGGAAAGGAATATATTGGGGTAAGGTGAAACTGAGCTTGGTGAAACTGGGGCTGGAGGTGGTGGGACAAACTGACAGGATGTAGGGGGAAGACTGGTACTGGCTGGGCCAAGAGACTGACTAGGACTGAGGTGAAGGGGAGGCTGGGACTGGGAGCTGGTGAATGGGATGCACAAGAGACACTAAGATTGTATTGAATGAGGAGCTGGGAGGGAGGGGAGTAGAATGTAACTGGCTGGCCAAGGAGACCAGGAACCAGTAGTGGGAAATGGGAAGAAGGGGAGACGTATCTGAGGATGGTGCAATGGGAATACTGGGACTAGGTGAGCAAAGAGACTGGGATAAAGATTGGATGCAGAGTTCTGGGAGGGAGACTGGGACTGGTAGCCAGTAGGGGCCCAAACAGGGGCAAGAAAGAAAGATTTGAGGCCATGGAAGGGGCATATTTGAACTGGGTAGGCAACTTGAATGGGATTGGGGCAAGGAGTGAGGAAGAGACAGGGCTGGGAGAGTATCTGCTGGAGGGAATGGGCAGAAGGGTCTGATCACTGCTTAACACTTCTGGAAGGAAACCCAGGATTCCCGAGTCTCACTATTCCTCTGTCAGCAAATACCTGTGAAACCCACTGGCAAAGTGAGTGTCTCATTCCATCTAATGCAGGTTCACATGGAGGATAACCTACTATTGCTATCAGTTACTCCATTAGCTCAAGTGGCCGAGGCTTATGTGGTAGTTATAAAGGTTCCAGCCCTGTTGATGAACTTCCTAAGTGTCAATATGACGTCACCTGATGGAACTTCTGGTGTTTTGTTTTCTTCTTCAAAAACTTAGCAAATAACACACAACTCTTAATAGAATACTAAGGTTGCAAAGTCAAGCACTGAAGTTAGTAAGTGCCAAAGTTAAGGTTGCCTGTGCCATCTTTAATTATGATGATAGTCTTCAGTCTTTACATGATCGTACTACTTTTTTTTTTTTTCCACAGAAGCTGCCTCATTCAGTGCACCGGATGGACCTGCTTTGCAGATGAGGTTGTGTAGTGAAGGAAGCTGTCTGTAAGACCCCTTTTTCATTTGTTGCAGAACCTAGGTGTGGTGTTAAGAAGACAGCTGAATGCTTCACTGGAGGACTGGATTTTCTCTCTGCTTGTGCCACAGACCTTCTCTGTGCTAATTAAGTTACTTTAAACTGAACTCTTCACAGGTGGTCACTAGTTGCCATGTGCCTTATTTTCCGGGTGCTTGTCCTGAGATTTTAGTCTCTGACTTGCAGAAGTGCTGAACACTCTCAACTGCAACTGCAGTGAATGGGAGTTGTGCTTTGAACATGAAGTGCTGTATAATGCTAAGTACCCTGAAAAATCAGTTTTTGAGCATCTCAAATTGGCCACTCAAAATTAGTGGACTCTTTTGACCTTAAACTGTTTTTGCCTTAGTTCCCCACCTATAAAATGGGGATAACGTCAGCCCATCACTTCACAGGGGTTTTGTGAAGCTAAGTTAATATTTGTGAAGTGCTTAGAATATGGCGATGCGCACCGGAGAAAACCCCTCAATGAAATCAATAACTCTCTCTTCAGAGCAGCATGTGAATAGTGTTTAGTAAATAAGGCATGGAGCCACTTACTGAACAAAATATTGAGTAGGTGCTTACTAAGTGAGCGCTGTCCATCCTGTGTGCTGAATGTCAGGGATCCTCTAAAAAACTGATCATTTAATTAAAAACAGTATCATAATATATATATATATATATGCACAAAAGGACCAAATCAAGGTTACACAGGAAACCTTAATTCTGCATTGCTTAATCTTTTGAGTGCTTCTTTGCAACATTAACGTTCTCATTTTTGTGTCTAATTACTATTAGACGTGTTCTAATTTTCAGTTTTATCTATCATGAAATATACATCTCATCAGCCGATTCCTACCTAAAATAAAAGGCAGGCATTTCAGGAGCTATTGCATACTCAGATGGACATTGCTCTAAAATGGCAGGGGAAAGGATTTCTTCAAAATTGTCTCTTCAAATAGGGTTTTTAGTATGAGGGGAATGATTAGTTCCCAGCCTCTCAAAACTTCCTTTCTTTAATCATTTGCCTGCTATGCCTACCATTTGCATTAGCCTTTCCTCATGATTGCTGTTTGTATTTTGGTGTCACGGTTCATAGGTATTCTTCTGCCCAAAGCTTGTGACCCACTCTCCAGGACAGGTGCCCTTTTGCTTATGTCTCATTCCAGTGGCCAGAACTTCATTTCCCTTCTCTTCAGAACAACCTGCAGGAATTACCTCAGTAAAACCCTCTGAGCATTAGAAAAATTAGTACCTCTTGTGACCCCTCCGGGCCCAGGGTAGCCCACTGATAATGCCAAGGTCAGGGCAGGTTGTAAAAGGAGAGCAAATTCTCCAAGCACTGGTGGGTGACACTGAAGTCAGACTTCCCAACCAGCCACAAACAGTGCTTCTGATTCCCCCACATTGGTTATCAAGAAGCCACTGTGCAAATACACACAGCCCCCTTTACTGCATTTCAGTCTCTGGCTCCCAAACTGCCACTAGGTCTAGTAAAGAGACCAGTCATTTAAACTCTATGCTCTTCACTCAAAAGATTCCCTCTGATCCCAAAGTACCAGTTCACTATAAGTTTGGATCCTACCCAAAATACCACGCTGCCAGCCAATCCTTTAGTAACTAAAACTAAAGGTTTATTGTAAAAGGAAAAACAAACAATAAGAGAAATGTTAAAGGATTAAAGCAATCAGATACATACAAATGATTTGAAAGTCCATATACATCAGGTTTCTAGAAGAATTGTGGCGTTGCAAGCTTGTATAATACCTCTGGTATACATCCAGTACCTGGATGTGTCTAAGTCCTTCAGTTCAGTTGCAAAATGAATTGATCCAGAGGTGGATAGGTGTTGTCTACAGCTGGACAGGAACAAAGACAAAATGGTTTCTGGGGTTTGATCTTATATACCCTCTGCCTCTGGTCATGCTGCTTGTGGAATTTTAAAGGAACCAAAATGGAGTCCAGAGTCACATGGGCCAATCTTGGTAACTCTTGAGGTATGCTCTTAGTTCCTTCTTGGGCCTTTTGCTTCTGTAAAGGTCTTGATGGGCCATTCAGAGAGCTATTGTCCTGCCGCCTCTCTGTCTGGGGTATGTCTTATACAGCATAGTTTGAAATACAGGTATATCAAAGATCTCCATAACTTTCCTCACACATGAACACAAATATAATCTTCTTACTCAGCACATTATAACCTTTCTAACAGTACCTGGCATGGCATGTCTCATATGAATCACTATGAGGCCTCCAATGCGAGACTGGTGTAGAAGGGAGTAATCAGAGCTCCTGAATGTACCTCAAGGCCCCTCACCCCACCCCCAATCAAGTCAGCATGACACCTCTATTACAGCAACAGCCAACAAAGATGCAGCTGCATGGGCACTAGTAATGGTGCCCCTATACTGCATACTGACAAGCATAGCGGTGTCCATGATAAACTTTATTAATGTAAGCCAAGGTCTGAAAGAGCTCTCGCCCACCATCTATTGACAAACTGGGGGAAGAAACTTCAGGAGTAGACTGTATTTGCTTAGGTGAATAAGATGGTGTGTCTAAGTAAGTGATCATCTGACAAACCTGCTTTGCCAAAGTGATCAGTGTTGGCTGTTTTGGGTTAAACTTCACTTTAATCTTGGATGCAGGGTAACAAAATGTTTTTATCCTTACAGTATGACTGAAGGGCAGTAGAACTGTACTTAACAGGCCCTGACAGAGAGCAGACACCCTAACTTGAACCTTATTCCCTAAGCAGGGGGTAGGCATGCCAAAGCCAAGTGAAAGCCCGAGATGGTGCGGATCAGTGTTTCTGATGGTGGTGGTGCAGACTGTTGGATATCAGTAGACCACCCCTTCCAATAGTTAGACAGCTGGTCAGACTTGCTAGTTCTTTTTTCTGCTCAGTGGCCATTAGAGCTGAAAACCCTGAGCAGCTTTAGGGGCCTGTTACCTGGCAGCTCTGTGTTCTTGGGGAACCAGGGTGAAAACCCTCTACTCTCTCTCTGGCTCACCTGAATCCCCCCCAGCCTCTGCTTGAACCAGAAACAAAAGCTATGAAAAGGCTGTGGGAGACACACCTAAAACCCTCCCAACAAAGGTGATAGGATTAAGACAACTCCCCATGCCTCATCTACATAGAAGATGTAAAAAGAGGCATCTCAATTAACACACTGAATGGAGAACTGGAGCCTCATTTACATCGAAGATGGAACAAGAATTAGCATGAAGAATGGAGAACTAAGATCCAAAGCAGGAATCGCACTGAATTCTGGGATTGGCAAGGCAGGGACACACTGCATTATGGGAGTTCTCTGCTCTTGATGTAAATGAACTCACACCTATGCCCATCCAGCTCCCGCAGTTATCAGACCATTCGAGTATTGATATGCAAAACACTGAATCTGCCTGGTTGCATTGTGAGCTTCCCCAAGGAACATTGACCATAGCTGGGAGTGATCAGCTCCTATTGTCTAGCATAGAGAAAACCACCCTGGGGTACTTCATTGAGACATTGTTTACCCACAAACAAACCTGGTTCTACAAAATACCCCTACCCAAGTTCAAATCTCTCTCTTGCTCTCCTCTTCTGATGCCTGGACCCAAATGCTTTCCTGACTGATCCTGTTGTGGGTTTTGCCTCTCCCTCAAGTGTTCCTGATCCTAAGCTGAATAGCCTGTCTCCTGGGAACTTCTGAGCTGCAAGGAGTGGTGAGATTTCCCCCCCATCTTTCTCAATTCTCTCTCTCTCTCTCTCTCTTTAATCTAGGTATAACTTTCTACTTTTGTAATCAAACCTGGGCTAGCCTTCTCCAATACCCCTACTGTAAATTTGTTGTATTGAAAGTGTTAGATTGTTTTTCTCTCCTTGTATGGCATCACTATTAGTATTATAAGTTTTATACACCTGGCAATAAACTAACTATTGTAATCAAGGTAGTTGCCAGTTTCTCTCTCTCTAAATGCATTTACTCCTTTGTGTTCTCGGCTTCCCTACCTTGCTCTGCAGCAACGCTTCTTTTACCTAAGCCAAAGATCCCTGGAGTGCCCAAAATCCTATGGGGTTTGCTTATCAAGGGGGTTACTGCTAGAACCATTGTGTTGCAAAGAGGCATATAAAGGGGGCAGCTGAGAAGTGCTGCTCTGCCTAGCCTACGGAGTCCAGGGGCGCATAAGGGTGACAGCTGAAAGTGCTGTTTGACCCAGCCTGCTCATAAGTGTGCTCCATTCTGGTGCGGTGCAACCGGCACATGAGGGTGACGGCTGACAGTGCTGTGTCACCCAGCCTGCTGAGTTCAGGGATGTATAAGGGGTCAGCTGAGAGTGCTGATAGCCCGGTCTGCTCAGGCGCACTCAGTTAATCTGGAATGGTTGTGTGTGTCTGGGGGGGGTTTATCTGAATCTGAAACCCTTAGGTCCTGCAGGATAGCTCCATTGGGAGGGGACTTGTAACCCTATGAACACACAAGTAACACAAGCAGCACATTAATAGATTCACACCCCCTCTTCCAGGAAGGTGACCCTAATAAATGAGCATACCCCAAAGTGACGGGCAAATCTGGTAACAGGCCTGAATCTTAAACCTGGTGTGAAGACAACAATGTGGTGAAAGACAGAACGCAGCAGCAGCAAGTTTTCCTACCACACTACCGTCCCCTTCTTGGGGGTTTATCCAGTTTACTTGTGGTTGGTGGAGGAACGCAGACCCACCCACTGCAATCCATCACTGCTATTGCTCTGGGCCTCTTCCTACCAGGCCCCTTTTATCTCTAGTGCTATCTCACAGCTAGTGTCTTCAGATTCTTTGCCAGCTGCAGGCCAGAGCAGAGCACTCTTCTTCACACCCCCAGTCCCAGCCAGGCCCCTGCAACGCCTTCTAGCTGAGCCTGCTGGCCTCTGAGTGGTTGCTTCTGAGGCATCTCTAGGCAGGCCTGGAGGACCCACCTTCACTGCTCTTCTCCTGTCACTTTGCTGCCCGCGGGGTGGGGTGCAGTAGGACTGCAGGGCTGCCTGTAGGAAGCCGGAAGGGCCAGGCACATCCATCACAGTGCTTGAGTTAGTTCTATTTTGTAATATTAAGTGGAAGCCCTAGGTACAGTTCGTGTTGCTACTCACACCACCTGCCAGAAGGGTTACATTGTGGGCAGGGACTACGTACAGAAGAACTGAGAAAAGAAAACTTTCTACTACTCTGTGTAGCTACAGCCTGTGATGGCCCTCTCCTGGACTTCTGTGTTTCTGAACCCAGCATGAAATGTCCCAGGAAACGAAAGACTGCAGCTAGAGTATTCAGGGAGTGTGGCACTTCTCCTGGATGACATTCTGTTATGTGCAAACTGAGCTCAGGTGTTTCCAGAACTGTCATTAAATTATATTATCCTCGAGTCCACAGTTAAACTTATTTTAGCACTGGTGCAGCTGCCCAGCTAGAAAACAGATATTTGATTTTATAGAGTAGAAGAGGTTCAGTGTCTCATGCAAGTGGTGGATGACATGGGGGTTAGCCTGCAATCCACGCAAGGTGTGACTGCCTCCATGCCATCAATAGAAACTGGGTGGGTGTTTTTATATTCCAGGGTTTTTAGCACACCAAAAGTCTCTAGTGTAAACAAGTACTTAATAGATGACACTTAAAGAATTTGCTCATCTTTTGGGATTGTGGGTTAATTTCTCTGGCTATAGATGCAAACAAAACTGAGTGTCGGGTTCCTTGTCAAGGTAGCTTCATAAAATGCTACAGCTTGGCACTTCCTTTTTAAAATGCAGTCTTAGATTATGGAGAGTACAACAAAATCCAAGTGAAAGGAAATACACTTTACCTCTACAATAGGCTTTATGCAGAATTGTATTCATAAGATCATAACATTTTTCATTTAGATTCTGAATAGACAGACAAGTAGTTGCTAGAAATGAACCAACTTAAACTGGTAGCTAACGATTCTTATTTGCAATGACAGTATCTCTGTTCTGCCATACAATTGCCTGTAAAGTTAGAGAGGACTTAACTGCTTTATCCAAAATGTCAAATTATTCCTTTCTGTACGGAAGAAGATCCTAATTAACTTTACTAAAATTAGCTTTTAGGAAATTGATTTGGCATTCATTTTGATCATTGCATTTGTCTTTATCAGGATACATATTTTGTTGACTGAATTTATATGTAAAATGGGTATTATGAAAGGAAGAGGCTGACTTGCTGACAAAGATTGTCTATATGGATATTCAGTCAAAAATATTTACCAATAAGTTCAAAATATAGCTGGAGTATTTATTATTTTTAGGAAGTGTTACTATACAGTGTGCATACCCTACAGAAACATACTTTAAAGGCAATATAATTTCATTACTGGTTCTCTCATAATGCCATTTAAAACAGCATAATGACATATAAAACAACTTATCAATGAAGTGAAATGTGATCCAGCTATTATATCTTTCAATTATCAAAATACTGTTAGCTAACTGCATGTAAATTTCCAGCACAATTTCAGCTTCGCTTGTCTACTGGAGTGAAAGAAAGTGTTGATCTAAAATGTAGCTCTGAGCCATTTTAATATAGAATGTAGACTAAAGGTTATCAGAGTTGTGCCTGAAGAACCAAAATAATCTGGAGAGTCAGAGCAACCTTTGCTGATTGAGAGGATAATTCAGCATTTATTTCAGATCTTTCTGACGCAATACTTTTATATCAGATACTCTAAGTGCTATAAACCTCACCCGGAATGAACAGATTTACCAAAATTTTTCAGGTCCTTAGTGTTGCTAAGGAAACTGTGAATTAGCTGGCTTTTTTCCAGGCTCTGTGGTACTGTGTTTTGAAGTGCAGGACTGAACCCTAAAATAATATATTGGGTACATAAGGAGAAGAGAAGAAGAAATGCAGAACCACTTTCCACCAGCTTTTACAAACTTTTATTGCACAAAATATTAAATAACCTCCCTAAGTAGGCACTCAGATCTGACACTGATGGAACAGAATAAAAAGGTGTGTTCATTAAATGGGGGGATTCTTCTGCTTTCATTTGAGCTTGTATCTACAATTAAGTTCTATCTGTATATATCCACTTGGAGCAGCTCTGATCACCAACTCAGCCCACATGGGTCACTGAATGGCTTTCAGGCCCAGAGCCTGAGTTGCAGCTGAGAAGTATTCAAGGCAGCTGAATAATGGATTGTCAAGGGTGGCTTACACCATCTTTATCCTGGAGCCAGGCTGGCTCCTGACATAAATTAGGGGCATGTCTTCACTGACGGCAGCAAATTTGCTGCTGTCAGATCAATTCTTTGGGCTCGACTGAGCGGAAGTAGAGACCCGCTCAGTTGATGTGGAAGTCAATTTAATAAATCCACCCCTGGAAAAAAGGTAATGCTGCATTGACATGTTCCATCGCACAGCATAATGGGGACACCACGCTAATCAGAATTTAGGAAGTCGACGGGAGGTACGCACGCTAATCCATATAGCTTGTGTCTCGACTGCTGCCGAATTTTGTGGTGCGTGTAGACTAGGCCTTAGAATATTTTGAAGATTTAATCTATGCCAGATGTTACCGCAGCCAGGGATTACCAGTACATAACATAAGCGATTCCTGACCAAACCTAATTTTCCCACAAACGAAGCTCAACCCTGTGTACATAACTGGGATCACGTGTACTCCAAATGAAACACAGCCATTTCTGGGGCTGAATAATTCTTGCTCCAATTTTAGGAGGGGAACTGAAACATATAGTTTTTTAAACTGAAACAACAGGAATCACTTTGGATGTTAAGATGAAGAAAATTACAAGTTGTGAACTGGCCATGATATCAGTTTGTAATCTCTATTTTCCCAAAAAGTAAACATGAGATCCTGTTCCATGATATAGGTGGCTATAGCTTCTGCTTTGTGTCCTCAAAAGATGAACCTCCAACAGCTCCTTGTTCCATGTTAGGTCCCTAACAACTCAGAGGGAAGAGGGCCATGTTATTGAATTACTGTCCTCACTTCTTGCATTATTTAGCTGTCCTCAGAGGTGTTCCACTCAGTTATTTTGGACAATCTGATATAGCCAGATATAGGCCGTAACTGCAGCACACTAAAAGTATTGAAAGCTTAGATGTGAAGTTTTCAAATGTATGAAATTTGCCTCCTGCAGGAAATCTAGATAACTCATTTTTAACTGAGAAGAGAATCTAATCTTTAAACTTCCTTTTAGGGACTTGATATTCTGATGATGTAGAGTGTACTGGAGATATCTGAAAGACAAGACGGCAAGATCAGAAAATTTGCTAATTAACAGAGATCTGAGAAAAGAAATAAAACTAAGTTTACCATGTTTAGAGATGAACTCTGCTGTGAAGCCCTATTCACTCAGTAGAGAGAGGTTATGCAAAGATCAGGTGAAAAATTCAAAGTTCTCAGAGGATAAAAGTACAAGTCTAACTTTGAACTCAGATATTGCTCTTGCTATGTCCTTGAGGTCATCTAATCCAGCCCCTGTGCTGAGGCAGGATCAAATAAACTCAGACCATCCCTGATGGGTGTTTGTCCAACCTGCTCTTAAAAACCTCCAATGATGGATTCCACCACCTCCGTTGGAAGCCTATTCCAGTGCTTAACTATTCTTAAAGTTAGAACATTTTCCTAATATCTAACCCAAAATCTCCCTTGTTGCAGACTAAGTTGACTTCTGCAGTCAGTGGATATGGAGAAAATTGATCACCATCCCCTTTATAACAGCCTTTAACACATTTATTGAGTGATCAGGTCCCCACTCAGTCTTCTTGTCTCAAGACTAAACATGCCCACTTTTTTTAACCTTTCCTCATAGCTCAAGGTTTCTAGACCTTTTATCATATTTGGGGCTTTCCTCTGGACTTTCTCTAAATTGGTCACATCAAATGTGGCACCCAAAACTGGATGTTACAGAAAAAAAATCAAATGCACAACTTTACAGTGGAGAGTAACTAGCTAGGCAGTAGCGCTGCTCAAATGGATCCAGGGGGAAGCTGTAGATATGATCTTTATTTTAGTGAGGCTTTTGACGCACTCCTACCTGACATTCTCATACACAAAGGAAACATGGACAAAATGAAATTATTATAAGATGGGTGCCTAACTGGTTGAAAGACTTTACTCAAAGAATGGTTATCAGTGGTTTGCTGTCAAACTAGAAGGATGTTTCTAGTGAGATCCTACAGGGATCTGTCCTGGATCTGATGCTATTCAATGTTTTCATTAATGACTTGGATAATGGATTGGAGAGTATCCTCATAAAACTAAACTGGGAGGAGTTGATAGCGCTTTGGAGGACAGGATTAGAATTCAAAATGATCTTGACAAATTGGATAATTGGTCTGAAAATCAGCAAGATAAAATTCTATAAAGACAAGTACAAAGTTCTACACTTAGAAAAGGAAAAAAAGCATCTTGTTTCTTGAGATGGGGTGACCAGAAATGCACGCAGCTTTTGAGGTGTGGGTGTACCATCAGTTTATACAGTGGCATTATGATATGTTGTGTAAAATGGTCAGAGGGGCATAAAGGGGCCCTAAAATCCTCATCTTGTGCCAGTGAAGGATTCCCTCAACACAGGGACTGAGAAAGTCAGCTGCAAGTCTGTCTCTTAAGGATATTCCTTAAGATGGTGCTTGTGAGGGATGTGCTAGAGGCAGCAGCCTGTAGGGTTGCAGAGATTCCATCCTTTGCTGTGGCCCACCGGGTAGTTTCTCTAGGCTGTACTAACTTAGACTGGCCCAAGATATGTCTAAATTACAAGGGCTAAATTTATCCCTGATGTAACACTATTAAAACAATATATGGATTTGGCATGGGGAAAAAAAAACCTGAAGTTTGAAAATAGGTATGCTTGCCAGGTATTTTATAATTTTATGGCGATATACTAAAATTTCCCAACACCCTTCTGATTCAATAAAAAAAGAATATCAATCAGACTGTAAAATTAAAAGTTAAAAACCTAAGCTTATGGTTTGCCCCTAACAGGCATTTAAAAATACAGCCTCCTCTGTTGGCTTGGATGGTGTTGGTGATTAGTTCACTGCCTGCTGTCAGATGCCTATTTATTCACTACTGCTCCTTTGCCAAACCAGTAGCAGGAAAAGACACAAACAGACAGATGCTTACATCCATTAAGACCATATTAGAGTCTTAATGTAGGAACTCGTGTAATGACATTGACAAATGTAATGCATATGATGGATCAGTAAGAGATACTAAAGCTACATTAATCTAATCTGTAGCCATAATTATTACATCATTCTGGCTTTGAAGAGCTGATCTCTCTGATAGGGGAGGATATGTTCCTTAGGTTCAGTCAGTCATCAATCCCTTCTGAACTAAAGATGCTTTGCTGAGCTTCAGCAAATGTGTGATCAGAGCTGAGATTAGTTCTCTGTAGCCATGCATCTCTTTCTAATCAAATGGATTTTTGCTTTGCTCTGGATGAAATTGTGATCCTAGAAGCAAAACACCAAAGATTAATCCTGTGTGCTATTGAAGAAGCTTTGTATATTCATGTTTATTCATTTAAAATTTGCCTTTTCAAAAGTACCAGAGATGTTAGCCACTTCTTATATATTCTAATATCCTCTGATAGCTGTTTTGTTAAGCCAAACTTCGTTGTTAAGCCAAACTGGTCGCTTGCCATATTTGCTATTCTTTCTGCAAATAGTGATGGTTTGTTCCTGTACCCTCAGTAAAGTTTCTTTAAAATACAACCAGCTGTCTTGGACTCCTTCCCTCCTCATATTAGTCTCCCAGAGGATCCTGCCCATCAGCTCCCTGAGGAAGTCAAAGTCTGCTTTTCTGAAGTCCAAGGTCCATATTCTGCTGTTCTCCTTTCTTCCTTTTGTCAGGATCCAGAATTTGATCATCTCATTGTCACTGCTGCCCAGGTTACCACCACTTCTATTTCCCCTACCAATTCTTCCCTGTTTGTGAGCAGCAGGTCAAGAGGAGCATGGCCCCTAGTAGATTCCTCCAGCACTTGCACCAGGAAGTTGTCCGCAACACTCTCCAAAAGCTTCCTGGGTTGTCTGTGCTCTGCTGTATTGCTCTCCCAGAAGATGTCAGGGTGATTGAAGTCCACCATGAGAACCAGATCCTGTGATCTGGAACTTTCCCTAGTTGTTTGAAGAAAGCCTCCTCTACTTCATGCTCCTGGTCTGGTGGTTTATAACAGATGCCCACCATGTCATCACCCTAGTTGGTGTCGCCTCTAAATTTAATCCAGAGACTTTCAACAGGCTTTTCTCCAGTTTCACACTTCTCTTACATACAGTGTAACTCCTCCATCTTTTCTCCCCTGCTTGTCTTTCCTGAACAATTTATACTCATCCAGGAAAGTGCTCCACTTGTGTGAGTTACCCCTCCATGTCTCGGTTATTCCATTCACATCATAGTTCCTTGACTGTGCCATGACTTTCAATTCCTCCTGCTTGTTTCCCAGGCTTCTTGAGTTGGTGTACAGGCACCTAAGATAACTAGCCAATTGCCCTACTTTCTCAGTATGAATCAGGAGGCCTCTCCCATTGCACCTTCCTCTTTGCACTTCCTCCTAGTGTCCCACTTCCCCACTTACCTCCGAGCTTAGGTCCCTGTCCCCCGGTGAACCTAGTTTAAAGCCCTCCTTACTAGGTTAGCCAGCCAGTTAGCAAAGATGCTCTTCCCTCTCTTCATTAGGTGGATCCCATCTCTAACTAGCAAACCCTCTTCCTGGAACAACATTGCATGGTCGAAGAATCCAAAGCCCTCACTCCAACATCACCTGCGTAACCACACATTTACTTCTGCAATCCAATGGTCTGTACCTGGGCCTTCTCCTTCAACAGGGAGGATGGACGAGAACACCATTTTAGTTTAATGCAGGATAACTTTGTTGTTTGAATCTAATTTTTTCAAAGGGGGAGCCTCCTGCAGGCTGAATCCTCTCCAGTCTTCACCTGCTTGCAGCTCTCTTAGTACAACAGCACAAACTGCTTGCAGGGCACTGCAAGGGCCTACTCCAAATTGCCACAGCCTGCTTTAAAGGGACAGCTCTCTTGTATTTATTGTGTAATTGGGTACATCTATTTAAAAAACAAACCATAAACAAACATTCAAAATTACTGCTAAATAACATAATCTCATTTCTAGAACTCTGCCCTCAGTGAGGGCTCTGGAATAGGTAGTGTTTAAACATAAATCAATAATAAAACTGATCTAGTAAAATATTTCATAGGGAAAAGTCTCTGCTTACCATGTCCCTATGATATTATCTCCATTACATGAGCTTGAGAGCTCATTTAGTTTTAGAGTCAGTGACAATAAACCCTTCAGGGTATTCTGCTGGAGGGAAACAATAGGGCCTAAAGGAGCAGCAGCACTGACACAAAATGAATTTGGCAGAAAAATAACAAAATCTAGAAGTAATGACGCCGACTGAGTGCAACCAGCCACAGGTGCATGTATATGTTGTAATAACTTTGATTGACATTACAAGAATGCTGATGAGAGTCTGAACTTTATTTCCTGGTCTGTTACCTAACATGGGCAAGGTTACAATAGGTTATATCCCTGTCACATGGAAAGGGTCATCTTACACTTCAGTGACTACTATGGTTATGAGCACCATAACATGTCTAAAAATAAACAGTACTTGAAATAAGATGGTGACTCCAATGCTTTTATGCAAGAAAGTTATCTTTGGGTATAGTAGTATACTAGGTGCCAAGAGGAGGAGGGAAATGATGCAGAGAAGTAGTAAAAGAGAGAAATGTCAGGTAACAAACACAGCGAGGGAGTTGCATTACACTGTGGACAAGAGCCAAAGAAAAACAGTAGGTGCATCGAGAAATAAATGGAAGACCCAATGCTAATAAGGACATGTCTAGGGAAGGCACATTATCTGCTACATCTTCTCAGCAGCTTGGAAAATGACCCCTTCTCCCATCTTAGTTTATTGTGAATAAAGGTGATATGCAAAACATGATATGCAAGCCTGATTAAGAGGTAGCCAGCATGTCTTACTCTCTCAAGACTGACCACCTTTATTTCCGTAAATTTTATGGAAATTAAGTTAATTTACTGGACTCATTTTTTCCAGGATAAGGAGAGTAAAGCAATTTGATTATTTTTCTATTCAGTTGTGCGTTTGTGCATCAAGGACTTGATCCAAACCCTGTTGAAGTTAATGGAAGACTGCAGTTGACTTCAATTGTCTTTGAATTATGCTCCACAGAAATATCAGATTCATTTTTTGTGAACTGGCGGGTAATATGATTGGATGGTTCTTGATTTATTTTCAGATGGGTAATGAACAGTTTTTGTTTTCAAAATTCACTGCAGAGTTTAAAAAAAAATCTTTGCTGCTAACTCTGTCTAAAATAAAATGGTCAAAGTATAAAAATAAGGTAGCTCTACATTATAACAGATATTGTGTGCAGCTACAGCATAGAAGTCTCTCTTATCCTATTTTAAGAGGCAGAGAATTTTATGGTTTGATAGTCAAATGTATATGTACTCTTCTGTGCCCTGAAGTGAAATGCAATAGTTTGTCTGGAGTTCCAAATTGCAGTCTAATATGAAACTACATTTGGAACATGATATAATTCTGTTATTAGAAAACCTCTTTTATAGAGATCAAAAGAGTCAGAAGGAACAGAAATTTCTTTCCAAACTCCTCTCTTGTTCTGACAGTGAATTACAGTAACAGCTGCTTTACATGATACCATTTACTGCAGAGTTGTTCTGAATAGGTCACTCACAATTGTTTCCTTCCTATACTCCTATCATCATATTTCATTAAAATCAGAGGCCTCGTATTAAATATTCAAATCACTTACTGTCAGTGGAGTTACAGGGATGAATTAGGTCACTTGTATTTAAAATTGAAGACTTAATACCTGGGTTTAGTACTCAGTTAAGACAATCATTCTTTACAACTGAAGAAATATGGTTTATCAGTAGCAACATCTCATGACTGATAATTACATAAAGCCAAATTTTGCCTTAATAGACATGGGTCTACCCTACTGAAGTTAACTTTCTTCACTGGCGCTTCACCGGAGATGAATTTGTTCCAGTAGGGTTGTGCCAGAATCGGAGCAGAATACGGCCCATAATGTGCTTGTTAATGACGCTTTTTTCTACATATTTTAATGGCATACTGCAGTAGGCTGAATAGTTCTGGTTCAGTGAACACTTTACACTTTACTTCAATTATTTGCATTTTAAATCTCAGTCATAACTGCATTAATATAGGCGTTCTGGCTGCTTTCTGCTCCTTTCGTTTGGATCTGGCTCATAAGACCCTAAATCACTAGTTTTACAGATATTTACATCTAGCTCAAGATATGGGGGTTATATTTTCAGATAGGACTAAACCATATTCTTGTTTAAAACTGGAATTCTTAGATGGCTACAGTATGAGAGAGACTTGGGTGGACATAAATTTGTTCAGTCACCAGGTGGGACTTAAGAGCTAGAGTAGTTTTTGCTAAACTAAAAGTGGGGGTGAGAGCAGGAGTTTCATCTTGGAAGAAGGAAGCAAAACATTTTGGGGAGATAAAACACAGAAACTATTGAAAAGTTGAAAATGTGCCTGCAAATCTGGCAGCCCAAACCTTATTTACTGTAGGGATGCTTTTGGTAAAGAAAAATAAATTTTAAAGCAGGAAGAAGGGATCAAAAAATCTGATTTACTCAGTGTCATTCAGCTCAGAATGGTGTATATTTATAATGCATAGATGTACCCACTCATTTGCACCTATAAAAAATAAAGTTGAAAACCATCTGCAAAGCTGGCTTGTGCTGCATTTCATTCCTCTCCACACTGAGAGTTGGAAAGGAGATCACATTGCAGTATTAAAATAATTACTGTACATAGTTTTTTCACAGGAAATGGCATGTAGGTCCTGGAAACTTTTTATTATTAATGATATACATTTTACAGAACATATAGAAAGACAGGTCCTTGCCTGAAATGGCTTACAATCTAAAAAATCAATGCCCAAACAAAGGAAGTGGGGGTGAAGGAGCTGGAAAGGATATAATTATTTTTGATATTTCACATTGCCCATTCGCCCCATTGTATTCTCACTCATCCCTTTAAATTTCTCTCCAGTTTTATATATATAAACCTGTTATATATGCCTTTATTTCTACCTTACCGAATGCTAACAATCAGCTTTACACCTTAGGTATTAACCACTGCTTTATCCCTTCCCATTATGTTTCCATCTTCATCCCCTGAATTTGAGACAGCAAGGTCAGAGCACCATTGCACTCTGGCTATTCTCAGCTGCTGGAATAGCACTTTGAGGCTTGGGCAGATGAATGATATATAAAATTGCCCAAAGGCCACGTTACTGTCTGAAGCCTATTCTCATGTCTGAATTTAGGAAATAAGGACCCTGTGATGAATGATCTGTGTATATTTATGACGGAACGTTGTAACCCTAACAGCTCCTTTATGCCAACAGGCAAAGATTACACCACACACACTGTTGTCAGAATATTTAGCTGAATGGTGTCTTGTAAGGTATCTAATAAAAACTGGTGACACACTGGTCATGGGTCTCATTGTGTGATTTAGGTACAGGTTGGGTATAACGAGTTGTGTGTATGCTGGTAATATGTTCTCAAAATATGTTATGGAGGCCGCTGATAAACAGATTTGTTCTGGACAAAAGAAAGTTGTTTTGCCTGTTTGTCTGTCTCCATTGTAAATTGAGCACGGTGATGCCAGAGACAATGGCAGTTCATTTGCATAAGAGTTCACAGGAAAAGCAAAATTGAGAGAAGGGTGAGGAAGACAGGCTGGCATCAGCTTCTTGGAGTACAAGTAGCCGGGGGGAGGAACTTTATCTGGGGATACACTTCAAAGGTTTACTGGAACAAAAAAAGAAGTGGAGAGAACCCCTTAGTTACCCAGCACTTAAGGGACAAAAGAGGCCAGTGCTCTTGAAATCTGTGAAAGGTGGATCTTTCAGCCATGTGGCTTGAGATGCTGAGCACTGACTGTAGGTGAGAAACTGCCTGAGAACAGGATTATAATCTATTAAATTTTAAACACAAGAAAGTGTTTTTGTTTGTTTCTAACCATTTTCTGTATCTATTTTGTTAGTATCACTTAAGTTTTGTTCTTTGTTGTTAAACTTTTTCTTGTTTTATTATAAATTCATCTCAGTGTGGTTATATTAAAGTAAGATGTGCACCTTCAGTTGAGCCAATAGGCTGGTGTACACTGTCTCTTTGGATTTGCTCATTTCTGTGAGTGTGCAGTGAGAGGACTGGATAGAGATGTTTCTGCAGAACTCTGGAATGGACTTCACTGAATGTTACCTGCAAGGTAAGGTTCAGACTGGCAGAATCTCAAAGAGTTTGCCAGTGTGGCAGGGAGACTGGTGTGGCACACAGTTTAAGCTCCAGCACAGCTCCTCCTTGCTAAGGCAGAGAGGTAACACAGTGGCTTATGGTTTTGGGCTCCCTGAGGAAGCATCACAAATGTATTCTCTGAAACTTCAGAAGTTTTAATGAACATTAATACTCCATGCACAACTGTAAAAATAAGATAAAGTGAAATGAGTGAAATAAAAAAAGACGAGTATCTCAGTCTTTCAGATGTATAAACATCATTTCAGGTTTTGGCTGTATGATCACTCTGTTCTGCAAAAGTGGAAAATTTACTTCATATCAGGCGTGTGCTGCTTCTGAAGAACTGAAGAAGCTGAACAAGGAGAAGGCTCATTTTGTTCAATCCAGAAGATAAAGGCCCTTCACAAAGTGAAGCCAGCTTCTACTAATAGCTTTTGATTATTTAAACAGGAATCATTATCGGCCAAAAAAAGAAGGGCTCTTTTTATGTAGAAATGAGAGAGGAGTTGTGCAGGGATCCTCAAATATGCACCCAAAATGCTGATCTGGGAACCTAAGACATTTGGCTGGGATACATAGTTCAAGGAATTCACAGGGCTCAGAATCCATGGTTGGCTGTTAGAGAAGCTGGAAGTTCATTGGCATGAGGTTCATGACTGTGCATCAGGAAGAGAACCCTTCCACCATTCCAACTTTGTACACCAGGATCAACAATCTGCAGCCTAACCCATGGCCATAGGTGGATTCTGCACCCCTTACTGCAATGTAAACGTAGATCAGGATTTGGCCCATAGTATCTTCTGAGGTCTGCAGCAGCAACTTGAGCAGCATTAAAGGGCTATTAATAACTAGATAAGATCCAATTTGAAAGTCTTGATGGTAAATCTGGGATGTTGCCCTGAGGATATTAACAAGCAAAATGCTATTTTTTGTGGTTTACCCTAATGTGTAAAACATCCTGTGTTTTAGATCTAATGGCCCTGATTCTTCACTGCTTTATTCCAATTTTACACTAATGCAACTCCACTGGTTTCAGATGAGTAAATGAGTTGTGAAATTAACAAGAATTGTATGCTATGTTTCACTGTTCACTCATTTGTGTCTTGCTGCATTTTACCCGTCCTTTGTCTATGCTTCACAGCATCTATTTAGATTATAACTTGTTCAGGTCAGGAAAACTGTTTTTTTGTTTATCTGTAAAATGTGTAGCATTTTTTACAATAATCATTGTGTGGTATTTTCAGAGCAGCAGTCATGTTAAGACGCTGTGCATGTGAGGGAGACAGTCAAAAAGTTCTGTTTGTTCAATATGTCACTATCTGTTTCTTTTCCTAATTCATCTGCCTGTATGCATCCTACACATTCAGCACACCACATAAGCAAGCTAAAAATCCTCAAGTAAAACTTCCCTGGAGAGACTTAGGTCAGGTCTACATGAGACTGTTTTGTTGACAAAAGTCAGCTTTTTTCGGCAAAACAATGCGGGTGTACACACAGCAATCATACCCTCACCCCTAACAAAACTGCCCTGTTTTTTTGACAAAATAAAACCACCTCGATGAGACGGGTAGAGCTTTTTTCAGCAAAGTTTAAGTGAAAAAGCATGAGTATAGACACTGCCCTTCTGTTATATCGCTGTAAGTGGCCTCTGGACTGTTCTACAATGCCCATCATGAGTGCCACTCTGGTAAGCCATCAGTTGCCCTGCAGCCATCTGCCCCTCCTCTTTCAAAGACTCAGGACATTTTCAAGTTAACTCAAGGTGGAAAGCTCAATCTACAGCAGCAACAAAGGCAGGCCTGCCTGCCTGCCCTGCCCCATCCTGCTGCTGTGCACCATCCTGACTGACATCTCCTCGCTGCTGCTGCTGGCTCTAATGCAGTATCTGCTGGACTGGATCATCCTGACCCTCTCTGTCTCTCTGGGCATCGCGTTCTCCCAGGCCGTCATCATGCTCAGCGTCTTCTTTGCCGCCGAGGTCCTAAACTACAAGTGAGGGGGTGTAACTTCTGATGTGTGTGCAGAGCCAGGGAGGGAGGTGGAGTCTGTGTCCCTCTCCTCCCCACAACCCCTGCAGGTGTACCGGACCATCTCTGCTGAGAGGGAGGCAGGGGATGGGGGACACCAGCTGTGAGCTGTCTGTGCAGCAGCTTCTGCCGCAGGATTGGTTGCTTCCAGCTGCTGCTGTCTGAACCAAAAGAGACACAAGGCTTAGGGACACACTCACTGTCCCCCAACCCACACTGTCTATCTGTCTGTCTGTCTCTCTCTCACACACGCACACACACACACACACACACACACTATCTCCCCCCTTCTCCACCCCACTTCTGTGGGCTTCTTGTGTTTGTGGTCAGCAGTGTCAGTCTGGCTGACAGCGCAGTTGAAAAGCAGCTGTCAAACTAGTAGGATGCCCATGGAATGATGGGATTCAGAAACCTTCATCATGTGACGCTGTGTCTGTCCTGTGAGGCACTGCAAATCCGTCCCAAAGCACCCTGCATGCATTTGAACAGTGGGATAGCTACCCACAGTGCACTGCTCCCTGTGTCGACAAAAGAGCTGATGGTGTGAATGCACGCCACTGACAGAAGGAGAGAGTGAAGACTCCCAACAGCAATTTAATTACAGCACTGGCTGTATGCCAGCAAAACTTGTATTGACAAAACTTTCTACTATAGACAAAGGCCTAAGTTATGACCAAAGGCATTACATAGCATATATCCACAAAAGTCTTTTCTGACTGAAAGAAGTCTGACAGCTGAGAGAACATTCCAGGGGAGGAAGGCATGTGAGAGTGCATCTGTGTCACTACTTTCAGAGAGCAATAATTACACCTAAGTCATTTTAATGCACTTTCTCCAAAGGTAATTGAGCATTTTTGGTTGGGGCTTTTCCCTTTTGCTGGTGCATGATGCCACAGCTCTGGACCACAAATAGGTACCTATGAGTATCTTAGCCACACCTGCCTTCTTTAAAGTAATCCTGAAAAGAAACTGGCAGTGTCCTTCAATTCTAGAGAGAAATAAAAGCTAGTCATTCATTACAGAACACTTCATAATTCAGACACTTAAATTTCTGTTTGGAGGTTTTCCTGCCCCAGCCCAGGAGAGATTGGTGTCTGAACCCTATTTCCCCTCCTTTTATTGGTGCTAACTCTGTACTGTTTCTGTCCATCCTCTTTCACAATGCTTTTTTTTCCTTCTTTTTTTCCCTATTTTTAGTTTGATTTTCCTCCTGATCACCTTTCTCACAAATCTCCTGCCTTTCTCTCCTTCCATCTCTTTTCTCCTCTCTCCTTCCTTGGTTCTTTCATTTTCATTCTCAGTTCTCTCCCGCCTCCTGTTCTCCAACCCTTTTTTTCTCTTTCTCATAATTCTCTCTCCTCGTTCTCCCTTTCCTGTCTCTTCCTTCTCATGCTCATGTGGTCATGACTGCTACACAACATGGCTCCCTGTCTGTTGCCATAGAGACTGCAAGCAACAGGGGTGTGTATTGCCATCTAGAGCAAGGAGAGAGAACCCAGGGCCTGAAGTGGGACTGGCAGCAGCAGCAGAGAGATGAAAATAAGCGCTAAGCAGATCAGTGTCTATCTGTGACTAGACAGCCTTAAATGGATCTGATCTCCCTATAGCTTGGAAATGTTGGCTGTAAGCTTTTTGTTTGGACTATATATAAACAATTAGCAATCTCAGCTCTGAGTATACAGAGAACTTGTGCTATACCCGACAAAGAGAGTAGATGACTGTCACAGAGTAGGCTGGCTTTTTAAGGGGATTTGGGCTCAGCTCCATTTGTGCCTAGTTATCTGCCTTCTGGGTGATGAGCTTGGGCTTAAGTTGATGGCTAGGTCAGAGGACATGCATGACATGATGGCAGCCAAAGACTTTCTGAGCCTCTATCAAAGGGAGCCTGCTCATGCAGGGGGACACCTGGGGCTAGAGAAGACCTAAGAGGGGGCTGAAGAGCTGAGAGAGACTGTTGATACCAGAATGAAAAGGACAAAGTGACCTTCAGGGTGGCTCTTGAGGAGAGTTAGCTTAAGAGAGAGCCAGGGAAGAAGTTCTCCAAGACTAACCAGAGGGAAAGGACAGGTTAAATATACCTACCTGGACTGGATAACGTGGATGGGTGTTAAAGGGAGTTGATACTTGCACTTTGTTTGCAGTTCAATCTGGGATTTCTAGCAAGGGTGAGATGAAGTCCCTGCTTCTGCTGCCGTGTACCAACCAGGTCTAATGGACCGCTGAGTCGAATGAAGGTGCAGACAGCATGTGGCCCCATGAGGGAGCTCCTGATTGAACAAGGAGAGACTCAGAGTCTGGTTGCTGGATATATTTGCTTTGCTGAACTGTGTTTTACTAAACTAGATTGCACAAGGGGTTGTGTTCAGCATGCACAAGAGTCTGGGAAAGTTTATTGAGAAATTCAAGAGTGGGGAAACGAAGGTAGTAGCAATGTCCGATGCCAGAAGAGGCTGTGTATGTACGATTACATGACACATATATGATTACCTACCCTATGGGTGGGTGGCATACATATGCATTCGGTGCAAGGAGCTCCTGGCCCTCAGAGACCTCATACAGCTTGGAGACCAGGTGGCTCAACTGCAGTAGCTAAGAGAGACAGAGAGGTAGGTAGATGAGAATTTCTGGGACACAGTAGAATGGTCTCACCCCCATATGACAGCCTCTGTACTGTTGAGGAGAATGAAAACCTCAGGGAAGGAGAACATCAAACTGGAGCAGAGGAAAATGATCCCAAAGTTGGGACCCTCCTTCCAGATGATGTCATGGTATCCTCTTGCACTGAGGATACCTCTGCAGGGGACGGAACTCCAGTTATTAGGAAAATACAGGTAATAGTAATGGTGGACTCCACCATTAGAAAAATAGATAGCTGGTTTTGTGATGACTGAGGGAACCATGGGGTGACTTGCCTGCTAGGTGTCAAGGTTTCAGATCTTTCAAGACATCTAGACAGATATATGTGGAGTGCTGGAGAGGAGCCGCTGGTCATGGTACATGTGGGTACCAATGACATCGTAGAGAAGGATAGGAGAGAGATCCTGGAGGCCAAATTTAGGCTGATAGGTAAGATATTGAAGTCCAGGACCTCCATGGTAACATACTCTGAAATGCTTCCACTTCCACGTGCAGGGTCAGTGACAGGCAGAACTGCAGGATCTCAATGAGTGGATGAGATGGTGGTGTAATGAAGAGGGGTTTAGATTTATTAGGAACTGGGAAACCTTTTGAGAAAGGGGGAGCCTATTCAGGAAGGATGGGCTCCACCTAAACTAAAATAGAACTGGATTGCTGGCACCTAAAATTAAAAAGATCATAGAGCAGTTTTGAAACTAAGGGGTGAGAGAAAGCTGACAGGTGCAGAGGAACATGTGGTTTAGACAGAAACATCTCTTAGGGGAGGATCTATTAACGGAGATTCTCTATATCCTAGTGCAGGGGCTGGGAGGTGTAGCCTCCTTCGGAGATTGAGGGTAAGGGATGGCCAAACCCCTTCTGGGGGATGGAACCTGGAAGTCCACCCCCACGTCATCAGAAGCAGAGAGGTGGGACAGAAACGGGAAGTATAAAGGGCGGGTCTTCCAGCTCAGATGGAAGAAGGCAGCCAAGGGAGAAGGACGTCTCTTCCTTGGTGCTAAGGCCTGGGCCTGGCTGCTACCCTGAGGAGAGGCTGCCAGAGCTGCCAACTGGCTGGGGCCCTGAGAACCAAAGGAAGCCCCCGGGCCTTGCAACCTGAAGGAGCTGCATGAGCTGCCTACCCTCTGTGAACTGGAGGAGATACCTGGCCCTTGCAACCTGGAGGAGCTGCCATCCATGGATGGCCCCCAGGAGCTGCTGGACATGCTGCCGATCAATGAGGCCGAAGGGTTGTGGAACCTCCCCTGGCAGAGTACCCTGAAGAGACTGAGGGTGACTCGGGGGACAAGGTACTCCGGGGAAAGGGGGGAAGGAAGGAGTCCAGGGAAGCTGTGTAATGGCCACTAGTCGAGGCAGCACCTTTTGGCTGGAGCCCGCTGCCTCAGTGACGGGACACCCTGTCTGACACTGCCAGGGCCCTGGGCTGCGACACAGTGGAGTCGGGTGGACCTGTGTCCCCCTCCCTTTCCTACCCTGACCGTGGGGTGATTGCCCCACATAGTGCTATAGACTCATTGCCTTGCCTGCCCGCCCTGCCTAAAGGCCAGGGCTGTAAACTGTTTGTGTGCCCTGCCAAGGACTATAGACTACTGGTCTTGTCTGCCCATCTGACCTAAGGGCTGGGCTTTAGACTATTTGCTTGCCCTTCCTAGCGCTACCGCCCATTTACCCTGCCGAGGGCTAGAGGCTACTCCCCTTTGCTTTCCGCGCCCTGCCTGAGGGCTTTGGCTGTGAACTGTTTGCTCATCTTACCGAGGTCTAGAGACTGCTCCCTTTTGCCTGCCCACCTCGCTTAAGGGCCTGCGTAGTGAGCTGTTGCTCACCCTGGAAAGGGCTAGAGACTGCTCCACTTTACTAGCCCAGCCCTACTTAAGGGCCTGGGTTGGGAATGATTTGCTTGCCTTGCCAAGGGCTAGAGACTGCTCCTCCTTTGCCTGCCTTGCCCTGTCTAAGGGCCTGGGCTGTGCACTGTTTTGCTCACCCTGCAGAGGACGCAAGAGCGCTCCTCTTTGCCTGCCCACCCTGCTGGAGGGCCTGGGCTTTGAACTGTGTGCTCACCCTGCAGAGAGCTAGAAGCCACCTACCTGTCCTGCCCAGCCCCTAGTGAGGGTCTAGGCCCCAAATTACTGGATTGCTCCACCCGAGGGTTGTGGCCCAGGACAGTGGGATTGCCCAGCTGGGTTGAAGAGGCCTGGAACTGCTAACTTACTCCCCTTTGTCTCGAACTCCTCTGCAGGACATGGGGCCAGGAGGTGTGACATCCCTCGGAGAATGACAGTGATAGAGGCCCACCACCCCCGCTGGGGAATGTTTATACTTAAGGAGGAGAGGATGGAAGACGATAAAATATGGGTAGGACCTGATGAGAAAAAGTCAAATGAAGAAAAGTCTCATTCAGTTGCATCACATAATGGCAGACAGCTGAAAAGTGACAATTTTTAAGCACTTATATACAAATGGTAGACGTCTTAATACTAAGATGGGTGAACTCGAGTGTCATGTTAAATGAGGATATTGATGTAACAGGCATCACAGAAACTTGGTGGAATGAGGATAATCAATGAGACACAGTAATAGCAGAGTACAAAATGTATCAGAAAGACAGAATAAGCCAGACTGGTGAGAGAGTGGCACTATATGTGAAAGAAAGCATAGAGTCAAATGAAATAGAAATCTTAAACGAAGCAAACTGTGCCATAAAATCTCTATAAATAGTAATTCCATGCTTGAATAATAATAATATGGCAATAGGCACCTGATCAAGACGGTAATAGTGACTGTGAAATGCTCAGGGATATTAGAAAGGCTATAAAAATAAAAAACTCAATAATAACGGGTGATTTCAACTATCCCCATATTGACTGGGTAGAGATCACCTCAGGATGGCATGCAGAGAAAGTTTTTTGACTCTTTAAATGACTGCTTCTTGGAGCAGCTAGTTCTTTAACTCACAAGAGGAGAGACAATTCTTGATTTTAGTCCTAAGTGAAACATAGGATCTAGTCCAAGAGGTGAATATAGCTGAACTGCTTGCTAATAGTGACCATAACATAATAAAATTTAATAAAATTTGGGCACCAAAGCAGCCCACCATAATAGCATTTCTTTGAAGAAAGGGGAACTAAAACAAAAATGAGGAAGTTAGTTAAACAGAAATTAAAAGGTACAGTGCCAAAAGGGAAATCCTTGAAAGCTGCATGGAAACTTTTTAAAGACACCATAATAGAGGCTCAATCTAAATGTATATCCCAAATTAAAAATCTTAGTAAGAGCACCAAAAAAGTGCCACCGTGGCTAAACAATAAAATAAAAGGAGCAATTAGAGGCAAAAAGGCATCCTTTAGAAAGTGGAAGCTAAAGCTTATTAAGGAAAATATAAAGGACTATAAATTCTGGAAATGAAGTGTAAAAATATAATTAGGAAGGCCAAAAAAGAATTTGAAGAACAGCTACCCAAAACTCAAAAAGTAACAGCAAAATTTTTTTAAGTACATTAGAAGCAGAAAACCTGCTTAACAACCAGTGGGGTCACTGGATGACCGAGATGCTAAAGGAGCACTCAAGGATGATAAGGTTATTGCAGAGAAACTAAATGAATTATTTGCATTGGTCTTCATGTCCAAGGATGTGAGGGAGATTCCCAAAGTGAGCCATTCTTTTTAGGTGACAAATCTGAGGAACAATCCCAGATTGAAGTGTCATTGGAGGAGGTTTTGTAACAAATTAATAAATTAAACTGTAATAAGTCACCAGGACCAGATGGTATCCGCTAAAGAGTTCTGAAGGAAGTCACATATGAAATTGCAGAACTAGTCACTGTAGTATGTAACCTATCTTTTTAAAATAAGCTACTGTGACAGATGACTGCAGGATAGCTAATGTAATGCCAATTTTTTTAAAAGGCTCCAGAGGTGATCCTGAGATATAAAGGCTGGGAAGCCTAACTTCAGTACCAGGCAAATTGGTTGAAACTATAGTTAAGAACAGAATTCTCAGACACATAAAGTAACTTGATTTGTTGGAGAACAGTAAACACGGCTTTTGTAAAGGGAAATCATGCCTCACCAATCTATTAGAATTCTTTGATTGGATCAACAGCATGTGGACAAGGATGATCCAGTGGATATAGTGTACTTGGATTTTCAGAAAGCCTTTGACAAGTCCCTCACCAAAGGCTCTTAAGCAAACTAAGCAGTCATAGGATAAGAGGGAAGGTCCTCTTCTGGCTCAGTAATGGGTTAAAAGATAGGAAACAAAGGGTAGGAATAAATTGTCAGTTTTCAGAATGGAAAGGTAAATAGTGCATCCCACAGAGGTCTGCACTGAGAACAGTACTGTTCAACATATCCATAAATTATCTGGAAAAAGGGGTAAACAGTGAGGTGACAAAGCTTGCAGATGATACAAAACTACTCAAGAAAGTTAAGTCCAAGGCAGACTGTGAAGAGTTACAAAGGGATATCACAGAACTGGGTGACTGAGCAACAAAATTGCAGATTAAATCCAATATTAATAAATGCAAATTAATGCATATTGGAAAACATAATCCCAACTATACATATAAAATGATGGGGTCTAAGTTAGCTGCTACCATTCAAGAAAAAGATCTTGGAGTCATTTTGGATAGTTCTCTGAAAACATCCACTCAATGTGTAGCGGCAGTCGAAAAAGCTAACGGTATGTTGGGAATCATTAGGAAAGGGATAGATAATAAGACAGAAAATATCTTATTTCCTCTTTATAAATCCATGGTACACCTACATTGTGCATACTGTGTGCAGATCTGGTCACTCCATATCATAAAAGATATATTTGAATTGGAAAAGGTACAGAAAAGGGCAACTAAAATGATTAGGGGTATGGGAGCTGCCTGCTCCTGAGGCTGGGAAGCTCACAGCCACCACATCCAAGAGGAGATGTAGCATGGTGGAGGTCAAGGATTCCCTTCTGAGGGTGCTGGAGGCATCCATCTGCCAAGTTGATGTGAGGTCCCAGGAGGTGTGGCGCCTGCCTGGAGCCCACATCCAAGACAATACAGAAAGGTTACAAAGACTCATCTGTCCCTCTGGCCACTGCCCCATGTAGTTCATCCATGTGGACACTAATACTACCAGATATGATCCTGAGATGTTTAACAGTGACTGCAGGGCTCTGAGAGTAGGGGTGAAGGAGTTGGGGCCACAGGTGGGATTCTTGTCCTTCTGGTTGAGGGCCAGGTTTCAGGTAGGAACATGTGCATCTTGAAGATGAATGAATGGCTGTGCAGATGGTGTCAACATGAGGGCTTTGGCTTCTTCAACCATTGGATGCTGTTCCAGGAGGGGGGACTGCTGGGTTGAGATGGGGTCTACCTGACCAAGCAGGAGAAGAGCATCTTCAGACACAGACTTGCCAACCTAGTGAAAAGGGCTTTAAATTAGGGCAGGTGACAAAAATTCACCGGTAAGTATAAAAAAGTGACCTTAACAGAGGAGTAGATGTTACAGGATGGTGGAGAAGGAATGTAAAACTATGATAGGGTCATAGGAGGGATAAAAGTAAGGGAATCTGCACAATATTTTGGAGGTTTATACAAAAATGACAGGATTATGGGGAATAAATAGGAAGAACTGGAAGTATTAGTACACAAGTTAATTTATGACTTAATTGGCATCAAAGCAACATGCCAGGATAAATCTTGTGTCTGGAATATTGGTATGGGGGGTATTGCTTGTTCAGAAAGGACCGGCAGGTGACAAAAGAGGAGGTGTTGCATCATAAACCAAGAAAATATATACTTGGTGAAAGGCAGACTGGTTGAAACTCTCTGGGTGAAGATAAAAAGGAGGAAAATAGTGGCGATGAAAGAGAAAGAGCCTACTGTAGACCACCAAATGAGGAGAAGGTGGTGGAAGAGTCATTTTTAGAATAACAAATCCAAAACCTATAACTTGGAAGTAACAGGGAACTTTAGCTTTCCAGACACCTGTTGGAAAAGTAATATGGCAAAACACAAAATGTCCACTAAATTCTTGGTATGCATTGGGGACAACTTTCAGAAGGGGGGAGGACGTAATCTGAGAGACAGCCATTTTAGTCTTGATCTGACTGACAGAGAGGAATTGGTTGTGAATCTGAAGGTAGAAGGCAATTTGGGTGAAAGTAACCATAAAATTATAGATTTCATGATACACAGGAGATGAAGGAGCAAGAGCAGCAGAATAAGGACAATGGACTTGAAACAACAGACTTTAATAATCTCAGAGAACTGGTGTGTAAAGTTGCATGAGAACAAAATCTAGGAGATAAAGGAGTTCAGGAGAGCTGACTTCTTTCTCAGAGACACTATTTAAGGCACAACAGCGAAGTATCCCAATGCAAAGGAAAGATAGGAAGAATAGTTGGAGGCCAAGATGGCTCCATCAGTAGCTCTTTAATAACCTGAAAATCTAAAAGGAATCCTACAGAAAGTGGAAACATTGACAAATTGCTAAGGAGGAGTACAAAGAATATCACAAACATGTAGGGACAAAATCAGAAAGGCTAAAGCACAAAATCAGTTACACCTACTAAGGGCCATAAAAGCAATAACAAGAGGTTCTATAAATACATTAGGAGCTAGAGAAAGATGGAAGAAAATATAGGTTCCTATTTAGCAGGGAAGGAGAGCTAATAATGAGCAACATCAAGAAAGCTGAAGAGTTTAATGCCTATTTTGCTTCAGTATTCACTAAAAAGATAAATTGTGATTGGATGCTTAACAATTAATATTAACAACAAGGGGGAAAGAATGCATGCCAGAATAGGGAAAGAACAGGTTAAAGAATATTTAGATAAGTTGATATATTCAAATCAACAGAGCCTAATGAAATTCGCTCTACGGTATGTAAGGAACTTTCTGAAGCAATCTCAGAACCATTAGCAATTATCTTTGAGACTTCATGGAAAACGACTGATGTCCCAGAGGACAGTGAGGTGACAACAAGAACCAGCTTGCTGTCAGGTTCAATTTATATGGATCCCTCAAATAAGGAGTGACAAAGATTGCTTTGCATACAACTTTGTTTTACTTACAACAATTTATACATCAATAATTACAATTTAAAAATCACCATTGATTCTTATTTAATACAACAATCTAACTACTTAAAAACACAGTTACAATTACAACTATACAATTATATTTACAAAGCTAGCTTATACTATAGGGTTATACTTATACTATTATACTTACACTGCACCAGTGAGATTTGTTAGCAGCAAAGCAGCACTCCAATTCTACTAGTACAATTCCCGGGTTTACATCTGAGTGGAAAATTCTGTCACACTCAGGTTACACATCTGAGTGGAAAATACTATCACACTCAGGTTACACAGCCCCACACTCTATACTTAGGTTTTAGTGGCAAGCTGGGGAGAGACAGCAGGTAGATCACACCTACATGTAGAACTATTCTGTTGTTCTTCCAAAGGTACAGGACATCTCCAGTTTACTTCCTGTTTGTGACTACCTTTTATATTTTTCTTCCACACAGCAATATGCCCACTTAGCCAATTAGAAGTTTCCAAGAGTGATGAGGTAATTGGGGACTGCACCCCAAAACAGCGAAACTGACAGAGAAACCCGATTTTATTCTTCTTAATTGTCCAGCTATTGTTTGCTGCTGACAAAGAATCACCCGTTGCAATACATGTCTAAACACTATTCAAATGCAGTTTACTGAGTTTCGAGTCACAGAGATTTTGCTACACTACATGAATGGATACTGTTCAAAGGAAGTTTCTCAGAGATTGATACTATTTAGATGAAGTTTACTGGGTTTGAAGTAACAGGTTTTCCAAAGGCTACATTTTGATTACATTGCCTTTAGTACTTAGCGCCTGCGGACTCCTCCCGGGGCTGGTAAGTTTCACAGAGATTTTGTTACAATAGGTGGCTGGCTGGGGGTTGATACAAAGCAGTTAGCATTTTACATTTTGGTCCAATGAGTTTATATTCCTATTAATTTAAAATGGAGTTGGGTCACTTTAATTATAAAATGAAACAATGTTACAACAGACAGGACAAACATAATACCCATCTTTAAAAATAGGAACAAAGAGGACCCAGGGAGCTATAGACCAGTCAGTCTAACTTCGATACCTGGACAGATACTAGAACGAATTATTAAACAGTCAAATTGTAAGCACTTAGAGGATAATAGTGTGGTAAGTAATAGTCAGCCTGGATTTTTCAAGTACAAATCATGCCAAGCCAAACTAATATCCTTCTTTGACTATATAACTGGTCAAGTAGATGGGAGGAAGATATAGCCATGATATATCTTGCTTTGAATAAGGCTTTTGACACAGTCCCACACAATATTACCATATGCAAAGTAAAGAAATGTGGACTAGATGAAATTGCTGTAAGATGAGTGCATAACTGTTTGAAAGCTGTTACTCAGAATAGTCATCAATGGTTCACTGTCACACTGGGAGGACATATCTAGTGTGGTGCCACACAGGTCTGCCCTCTATCTGCCCTCTATTGGTCAATATTTTAATGAATGACATGGATAATGGAGTGGAGAGTGTGCATCATAAACGTTGCAGATGATCACAAGTTGGAATGCTGTCACTGCCTCTTGGGGTGGTCTCTCAAGGGGCCCCAGCTTCTCCTGACTGACATTCCTTAGTTTGTTCTCAATCAGGTCAGTTCCTGGATCCTCACATTCAATTAAGCCTGGCAGGCCTTCTTTTTTTGGTCTTAAGTCTTTCTTGTAGGCAGCTTGGTGCAGGGCTATTGCCACCTTGCTGTTCCAGGCTTTTCTGCCTCCTTTTCCTTCTCTGCACTCCTTTATAGAGGCCTTGTTTTCTCGGTTGGTTGGAGCTGAGGGTGCCTGCTTTCAAGATTGGTAGCTCTGGCAACCAAAGCTTCAAAGCAACCTGGACAAATTGGAGAATTGGTGTAAAATCAACAAGATGAAATTCAACATAAACAAATGCAAAGTACTACACTTAGGAAAGAAAAATCAAATGCACAATTACAAAATAGGGAATAACTGGCTAGGCAGTAATCCTGCTAAAAATGATCAGTGATTATAGTGGATCATAAATTGAATATAAGCCAACAACATGGTACAGTTGCAAAAAGGCTAATATCATTTTGGGTGTATTAACAGGAATGTGGTATGTAAGACACAGGATGTAATGATTTCTCCACTTGGCACTAGTGAGGCCTTTGCTGGAGTACACTGTCCAGTTTTGGGGCCAAACTTTAGGAAAGCTGTGATTAAACTGGAGAGTCCAGAGGAGATTAACAAAAATGATAAGTTTAGAAATGCTGACCTATGAGGGAAGGTTAAAACTGGGCAGGTTTAGTCCTGAGAAAAGAAAACTGAGAAGGGATCTGATAACAATCTTAAAATATGTTAAGGGCTGTTATAAAGTGAATGATGACTCAATTGTTTTCCACGTCCATTGAAGTTAGGGCAAAAAGTAATGGGTTTAATCTGCAGCAACGGATATTTGGGTTACATATTAGGAAAAAAATTCTAACCACAAGGACAGTTAAGCACTGGAATCGGCTTCCAAGGGAGGTTGGGGAATCCCTGTCACTGGAGGTTTTTTAATAGCAGGTTAGGAAAACAGGCATTTAATAACAGGTTAGTCAGGGATGGTCTAGATACACTTGGTCCTGTCTCAGTGCAAGGAGTTGGACTAAGTGACCTCTCGAGGTCCCTTCCAGCCTTACATGAATCTTAATATAATAGAAATGTATCTACCTTTTTGTCTTGGTGTAAAGTCTTCCCCCATTGTACTGAGTGGCTCGGGGTGTTATTCAGGCCTTTCACACCTAACAAAAGTAAAAAAAAAAAAATGAACTGGGATATCTGAAGCTGACTAATGGCATAAGAGACATTTTTATAAGATATAATTTAGTAGGTAATAGAAGTGTGGCTCTAAACCATTTATATTGTACAAGCAGTAGCTCTTCTAGCTGCTAAATTACTCCAAATGTTCAAGTATTTCTTTTAAAAAAATTAATGCCTTGGAACAATAAGTGACTTGTAAAAAATATTTTCTGGTTTAAAAACAGATCAATCAAATATTTTAATTAGAACTGCATTTTCTATCTTTGGCTGTGCATAGTCAGTGACAGATGAACAGTGCCCACTCCCACTCCTCCCACATCCTCCCTAAAAGAAAGAAAGAAAGTAAAACCCAATGATTATCTTTTTAAACAGGTGAGCAGTATTTTCTACAAGTAATTAATTTAAAATGGGAAGTTATAGGCTTAAACTCTATGAACCTGTTATACTATTATAACAATGATACATTTAATCTACTGTATATAGTGACTTTTAAAGGAGGATCTCTATGTGCCTATTGAACACTGCGAAACTTTGGAGTACATAAGTAGGGTACCATTTTACAAAAGGGTAAACTGAAGCACAGAAGTTAAGTAATTTGTATAAGACCTTACAGTGAGTCATTGGCAGAGCCAGGAATAGCACGTGAGAGTCTGTAACGTTCTGCTGATATCTCTTCCAGATTATTGACCAAAACTCTGGCCCCAGAGAATCCACCTAAATTTTACACTTAAACAATTGCATAAGGGGACAGGATTTAGGGAGTTTAGTTTTGTGTGCATATTTATGTATTACAAAGAAGTTCAATAAAGCCCTAGTCGATCTACCTCACTACAACCATCAGTACTTGGAGGTTTGTGGAGTTTGACCAAATTCAAATACTAATATTTTTTAGCATTTTTAGAATCTTTAGTTCCCAGTTTTCTTTCTCTTACTACGTTAGCATTTTTAGTGAGTTTGTTCTTGGCTTTTACACCTCCTCTCCTCCCACACGCACTTTTTTACTGTCTCCAAAATGTCATTCTGAATACTGTAAATACAATGGAAGCTTCTGAATCAAAGTATAAGGATAAGAATATATTTTTGAGCTGATGTTGTTGAAACATCAATAGTGGTGACATGAAATAGAGTGCTATGTATTCCTAGTGGATTACCTTCCTCAGCAATTGTAGTTGATTAAGCTATCAGTTTTTTGTAAGAATCGGGACTATTTGATTATCTTTTTTGATCATTTGACACTAGTGACCCTGGAACCTTTCTTCTTAATGATATAAATGATATGACGAAGCATACTGTAGTGTGTCATTAGTGAATACTTGAGCGTGTCCCTTGCTTAAATAATAGCCAGTCATTACTCTTAAATTGGGAGATTACTTATGATACATGTGGGCCATCAATTTTGTTGCCAGAAATCTGGAATTTGCATAAGAGTGGTAGAGAAAATTGTACGATTAATTGTGCGGCTGCTTGTGCAAAGCTTGACAGTTCATAATGTAATTGTAATAAGCTCAGTAATTAAGCATTTGTGTGCCTACATATATTACAGCACTCTGCTTATTTGCATAGAGATGACAGGGAAATAACACACATCCCCTAGACACAGAATGGTCTGAGAGCAACTTTCCTGGCTATTTTGGAAAAGGGAATGGGGTGCTCTCAATTTGAACTGTAAAGGGACATGATTAATTTAGTGGCTTTGGAACTTGACCTTTGGGGAGTACACGTGATTGATATATATTCTGCTCTTCACTAGTGAAACAGTGCTTTTACCTTTCCAGTTTGCTGTGGTATTGTAGCTGTGTTGGTCTCATGATATAAGAGAGACAAGGTGGGCAACGTAATATCGTTTACTGCACTAACTTCTGCTGGAGAAAGAGACAAGCCTATGACCGGAAGAAGAGCTCTGGGTAGCTCATAAGCTTGTCTCTTTCACCAACAGAAATTGGTCCTATACAAGATATTGCTGTACCCACCTTGTCTTTCTCATGTCTTTTCCTGGTGACCATTATTTCTTGAAATACCACCTGTATTAGTACTACACTTACAAAAATTCCCTTTCAGCTGTTGCAATACTAATTTGCTGACGTGGAAAGATCACTTCCAGATGTATTACCTCTGATAATTTCATCATACGTGTTGAAAGAAAGCACCTGCAGATAAATTCTGGGTATATACATCTTTCATGTCAGTATAAAAAGGTTATATCTGTATTTCCATAAATCCTTTATGGGTTGTATAGGTCATTTGCAAGTCCCCCACTGAGGGAGGTAAGGGAGATACTGCCACAATCCCGTACCAGGCAGTCTTTCTACCTTCGGGGCAGAGAAGGAGGGCTGTGGCCTGCTAGCATAATCTCGGATGAATATAGTCTCTTTTCTTTCTCCTGTTAAATTGCGTTTTGTTATTTTCCTTGTATCACATCAATGAGCAGAGGCTTTTTTTTACAAAAATCTATTTTTACATTCTAAAATACTAGAAAATAGCTTTAATGTGGTCAGTTTAGACATATTAGAGCACTGGCGGAGTTCCATACACTTCAGTGGTGTTTAGTACATTTATACTAGCAGAGAACCTGGCCCATTGTGTTACTTCAAAGTAACTTATCACACATAGAAAATGCAATGTGGTGGTGCTTGCAGTGGAAGTTCTATTACCTAAAAGGGAGTGAGGATAACCCAGAAACTGGAATTCCAAAAATAATCTTTTAGAAAAGACTAAAGCAGATTGGAGAAATTTAAGGGTAAAGTAGTCATGGAACACAAGAATTAGGGGGAAATAATCCTCTCTCCCTCATTTTTTACTCTCTCCCAAAATAGCTGCAAATTCTATCTCTAAATATAGTAGAAAAGGAATTTGAAACATGAGTAAATTGTTGCATAGAGATGAAGCATTTTGCAGTTAAGTGAAAGGGTGCTGGAAAGAGACTGATCTGGATTTATTCTGAATCTAAATGTCTGCCAAAGGAAAAAAAAATGCGTAAAGAGCTGAATTGATAAGACAGAGAACAAAACCCCGCTCCTCAGAGCGATAACAGAATTGGCTGGTACTGATGCATAGAAGCCAGACTGTTGTTGGAATTTAAATGAGATACACAGACTGAGCATTACAAATGCTTCTGCACTTTGTTTGACTTGGATCTTGGCAAACAGTTTTTAGAGGACTTTACATCGGTAAGTGAAGTTACCTCTGCATGAAAAACAAGTTCTCAAAATGTGGATACTAGTCCCAAAAGTCACTAAACACCTAAGCACTAAGTCTCCTGTACATGTACACTAAAGCCTTTTGCATTGCTGTGGCAGTGTAAAGGGGCCTTACACTGAATCTAAATGAAAGTTGTTCCTACTTTATGGCCCTATTACATTGCCAGAGTGGTGGAAAATTTGTAAAATTGAGAATTAGACCTACGGAATCGGGGAGAATTTTGCAGATGGAATAACTGGACACCATCTTTGTTCACCATGCTCTGGGATAATGTAAGAAAAATATAGTTTTCTAGTGAAGAGTTGTGCACTTCCTTGAATTAGCTACAATAAATATATTTGCATTGCCCCAATACTGAATTATCTTTCAGTACGCATCAAACACAGAAACATACAAAATCCTGAACTGAGAGTGGAAGCTGTCCTATATCTCACGGTCCTCACTGGGGCTGACAGCTGCAGTTATGAGTATCCCTTAAAGGAAAGTCCTCCCTCTCACCAACCAAGATTCAGAACTTTGGACTGGGAGCATGCTATTGGTGAGGAGTATATTATTGGAGGTCTGGTCGCTCCCTGTCTCCTTGTGGAACTCCAGTTTCAAAGAGAATGCAGTGAAAAGTTTAAGGCAAGGGGGAAATGCTGCCACAGAGGTGAGTGTCACCTCTGCCTCACCTTTTCATTCCAGAAGCTGGAGATCCACATGTGGATGGCCCCAGGAATTTTGAGGTCTCTGAGGCATTTTAGATCCCTGTTTTTTTGTTTGTTTGTTTGTTTTTTTAAATCTGGGAATGGATTTCCTCACCTGAGTGAGATTTTCAAAAGTACTCATCCCTTGCTCCAGTGATGTAAAGCCAACTTAACTGGCCAGTGCATTTTGGCTGCTTTGTATTATTCCAGAGTGGCATAGAGCAGCCAGAACAGGCCAGTGAATCTGGCCTTAAACATTAACATTTTAAAAAATTGGTAATGTCTACCTTCAACCATATCTTCAAATCATTAGAACTATTACCCATTTGGGGGAATAGTTACAACATCCCCTACTGTTGTTTACCCTAAATGTACCCTGACTGTTATGTACTTTCAACTTTAATTACTAATTTAATTAGTAAATTAGTAAGTTTAATTAATTTAAACTTTAATTACTAACATTTAATTACTAACATCACTTTAGTAATATGTTCTTGAGACTAAAGATTAATCTTCTGGGGATAAGGTGCACAAAATTGCAGGACCAAGAAAGTGAAAAGCACTTTACCTTATAGCAGGGGTGGGCAAACTTTTTAGCCTGAGGGCTACATCTGGGTATAGATATTGTACGGCGGGCCATTAATGCTCCAGGAGTAGCTCCAGTGAGAACACCGCTGGGGGCACGTGGTAGAAAATTGGGAGGGGGGGGAGGAGGAAGAAGAGACAGGGCCAGGAGTTTTGAAGAGTTCTGAAGAGTCCTAAGGGAAAAATTCCATAGATATAAAATGAAAACAGTACAAGCAAAAGTAAAATGTAAAATTGAAAACTATATTCAGAAATGGTCACAGTTATTGGAACAAAAGTCAGAAAGCCTTACTCAGGCAAATTCCCACTGAATAAGGGCACTGTAGAGAAACTAAATGCGTACTTCAAGCTTCTGGTCCATTGTTTACAGTTAAATAGGTGTAAAACTTAATTTAAAAGCAGAAATGTTTGTTAAAATCTGACAGGTGGGGATTAATTTATTCCAGGAACTGAGCTATAAAACTAATCGGCTTCCTTAGGGTAGTATGAGTCACCCTGTGTTTTCCAAATACCCCCTACTGTCTTATCACCAGACTGGTGCTGATTAAACCTTTAGCTGAAAGAAGGGTTTCCCTGGCAGCAGTAACCCGCAAAGATAGTGGGCAGAACAAAAGAGGTTAAAGGTCTATAATATAGACTGTATCATGAATTACTTATGAGAACCAATGAACAAAATTTGGACATGGCCACATACGCTAAGTCATCATTGTTAGGTGCACAGATGCTATGGTAGTGAGGGCAACATAAGTATTAAGATGGGTAGATGGTGGTGGTTTTGTTTTGGTTTTGTTTTGGTTCTCAGTAGGGATATTTCCCTTCAAATATTATACCTATTCTCTAAAGACCCTGTGTTGCTGCTGATTTTTTCTGATCAAAGGAATCTTGATGAAGGAATTTCTCCTGAAACCCATCAGTTCCTCTCCTAGCTTGGCCAGATAGGTCACTATAGGTCAGGGGTGGGCAAACTATGGCCCATCTGAGCTTTTCATCAGGCCCTCCAGTTCAACCAGTGGTCTGCGAGCTCCATTCAGGTGGTCCACAGAAAGGTTGCGGAACAAACTGTGTGGTGCTGCTCCCACTCCCAGCCCCACATCTCCCCCCCACCCCCTCCCACCACATAGGCCCAGCAGTGCCCTGACGGAGTGTAGCTGCCGCTCCTCCTTCCCAGCCCTGTCTCTTCCCCCCCGCCTTTTCCCACAATGTGGGCCCAATGGTGCTCTGACTGGAGCTGCTCCTGGAGCATTAATGGCCCACCATACAATTTCGATACCCAGATGTGGCCCTCGGGCCAAAAAGTTTGTCCACCCCTGCTATAAGGTAAAGTGCTTTTCATTTTCTTGGTCCTGCAATTTTGTGCACCTTATCCCCAGAAGATTAATCTTTAGTCTCAAGAACATATTACTAAAGTGATGTGTGGGGAACAGCTGAGAAATCAAACCTTTAAAGTGTTCTCAGTATTTTGCAACTCTTTTTTCACAAAGCTGATTCTCTTTGCTTGTGAAAAGGAGAGCTGTTAAAGACTTTTTTTTTCCCTTGCCATGGTCATTCAGCCCAGGTCCTGAGATGTGGATTGTAGTTGTATAGAAGAATGTGAAATTTAGCAGGACAATACAGAGTAGCTGGTCTCATGCTTGTAAAATAGAAAATCACACCCAAGTCAAAGTCACATGGGGAACATAAAGGAATGTATTCAGTCAACACAGGTGAATTCTGGACATTAAGAAAATAGCATACTATTTAGGGATCCTTCATCTTTTGCAATGAATTAGCAAATCAAGGTGCAGCTGAGTAACACTTTTTGTCCCTTTTGGATTAGTACAGAATTAACTTGATGCAATAGCATGTATATGTTGTTTCGGTTGCAATACTTTTACCACTGTAATTATTTCTATAGTTTGACACTTCTTGCCTTGAATTAATTTTGCAAACCTGTGGGAGAAGGAGACTAAGAACATAACAACAGCCATGCTGGGTCAGACCATCTAGCTCAGTATCCGGTCTCTGACAGTGACCAGTACCAGAAAGTCAGGTGGAGCATACATAACAGGTTAACTTTGTGAGATCCATCTATCATCCCTCCTCCCCAGCTTCTGGCAGTCAGAGGTTTAGGATTGCCCCAAGCACGGTATTATGTCCAGAGGAGATAGCACCTGATATGGCAAACAATTCATCCATTGAAAGTAATGTTTTGCATAAGATGATTTGGTACTTTTCATCAATATAAGGCATCATGTGAGATATTACCTCCTCTTAATTGAAAAATGCTTTGTAAATTTTGAGTGATACACTTGTATATTTAGCTGAGCAAGGAGAGTGAAAATGTGGTAAAGTTAAACTTGTCTTTGTGACGAAGACTTTAGTTTTTAGAAAGGGAAACATCACGTGAAATCCTGGCTGCACTGAAGTCCAATGGGAGTTTTGCCATTGACGTTAGTGGAACCAGAATTTCACTCATGAGGTTCCGGTGGATACAGAAAAAGAACTTTACCATTGTGGCTGAGAGCAATTCATACAAATTTCTATTAAACTAAAATCAATTGAGTTAAATCCGTATTTGAATGAGTTCTGTCTTCAAGCAAGAACTTCCCCTTCCAACCCTCTTGAAATTGCTATTTATAATGCTTAGAATTATGAGTGTGCTGTTGACATGAATGGGAACTGTGACTGTACATTGATAATGTGTAATTTAATTAGCAAGCTGCTGTATTTAGTGAAAAATACTTTTGCTAAATTTTCACTCCATCTTATGATCTGTTGAACAAATTGCATTTAAAATATTTCTGATGTATGCAGCTATGCAAACAGCTTTCACTGAATTTGTTAAAAGAATATTTATTTTATGTGATATATGTCCCTATGTAACTGTTAGCTTGGCTTCTATGCACTCCATTTTTAAAGCATAAAAGTGGATTCCCTAGCCTGAACATATTCAAGATGGTTGCGGTTTGAGAGAAAGTCATGCCCACTCTTCTCTAATGGTAACTTTTTATTTTTTCTTTTATTTCTTGGTCTTCTCTAATAAAAAATAACACATATAGAATGCAATGCAGAAATTGTTTTTCACCATAAGGCGTGAAATCCTGTACAGTTGAAGTCAGTAAGAAAATTTCCACTGAAATCAATAGCACCATGATTTTATCCCGAAGTGTTGAAATTAGATTATTACAGTTCTGACATTTTGGACCTCCTGGTTGCAAACATCTATTTCTACGCTCAGGATTTTGAGCTTTAAGACCTCAGAATTTCTGAAACATGATGTCTACAAATCCCAGGGGCAAATATAGTAAGAAATATATTTTTATTGTTGACTTTCAAGAATTTGGTCACTGACAACATTTAAAAAAACAAAATACAAGCCTGTAAATTATATGAAACATTTACTTGAAACCAAAACTACATATGCTTTTTATGACGAATAAGTTGAAACAGACAAATACTTATATCCTTTGTCCTGTGCTAGAAAGTTTAATCAATGAAAATTGAATTTAAAATATTTTAGATATAACAGATAGTTAATGGAGTGAAATGGAAGTAGAATTAACCAAAATAAAATTCCTTAGAACACTGTCATGGGCAAATCCCCAAATTCTTGAGATTAAAGTCCATTCATTAGTGTATATAATATACTTCAGATTTGGAAAAGTACATCAAATTATCACCATATAGTTAAGTAGGGAACCCTACTAATTTTTCCCCAGAAGTTTTAGAGAAGTGGGAACTTTAACCAGAAACAATATATAAACTTTACCTGCTGCCTTTCTATTAAAGCATTAGAAAATATGCAGAGCTTACAACGTTCTTTGTTACATCTATTTTACTAGTGAAGAAGCTTTGCATTTCAGATGGATAGCAAAATAATGCTATCAAGGGAACCAGGGAAGCAATTATTTTTGAAACTTAATTTAACAGACAACAACAGAAAGGCATAAGAGGAGAAATCTGTAGAGGTTTGCATTGTTTGGCTAAACCTAAAATTGCCAGTGCAGCATCCAGTTGGGAAAAGGCCTTAAACATTACGGTAAAGGTAGAGGAATGTCAGGATGTATTTAGTTTTATAAGCCATAGCACTGCTTATTTAATTGAGCAATAAAACAAAGTATGGTATACAGAATACTACACACAAAAATGACATTAAAAGAACATGAAAGTTGTAATGTCAAGCACTAATAAGTTAAGTAATGCCAAAATTACAGTTGCCAGCACAACCTTAATTTGGCCCGCTAGTGCACATGCATTATGATACTGTCTTTATTAGGTGGATCATATTTTGCCAAAGGAGCCTATGTACAGGATGGATGGTGGTCATTTAATGAGCAGCTATTCAATACTTTATTTTCTCCTCATTGTTCAATATTTCATCCCATGTCTTAGTTCCTGCCCACTATTCAAGCCCTGCTGTGAAGACAGAAAATCCCCCAAGGAAATTAATAATTGATGGCACTCATCGCTATAGTATCAAACGCTTTGTAAACATTAATTAATATATTTTCACAACATTCCTGGGAGGTGAGGGGATGGTTGTTATTATTCCTGTATTAGGTATATGAAACTAAAGACAAAGAAATTAAAATTAATTTTGAGTGCCCAATTGGAGGCTCTTAGGACCAATTTTTCAGAGCACTTAGCTTTATATAGGACTTTACTTGTTCAAAGCACAGCTCCTGTTGACTTCAGTTGCAGCTGTGTATGCTCAGCACTTTAGCAACTCACACCAAGACCCTAAGGCTGTCAAGTTGCACACCCAGAGACTGGGAAACACACAATTAGTGACCACTTGTGAAAAGTATGCTTTTTAAATGATTTGACTGGCATCACATAGGAATTCTTTGGCAAAGGCAGGGACAGGAGTCAATTCTCCAGGGTGTCATTCAACTGCCTTAAGCATGAGACCAGCCTTTCTCTCCCTGTGATACCCTGCCTTATTCTTTACACACTTTCCAATTTGTGCAGAAATTGGGGCCTCTTTTACTACCCAACTCTAATTCATCCACAGAGCTGATCCATTCTGTGCAGTGAATGGGGCAAGAGTCCTATGGAAAATACAGTATGGGATCATGTAATTAAAGACTGTGTCACAATGGATATGCATAAGGCGGCAGTGGGGGTGGGAGTGAATTCAGGATGCTTAATTCACTTTGCCAGTGGGAAAGGAGACACTCAGGAAGCTTAAATTCCATTCACAGACCCTTTCTGTTCCCTTCGAGCGAGCCTTCATCTGCCGCATCCTGTCCAACCTGTCTCTGTCCTAGTCCTGTCTCTTCCTGCCTAACCAGCCCCATTCTAAACTTCTCAGGTTTCTCATCCCATTCCCAGTTTCCTCATCCACAATAAAAGACAATCTAAAATGCAATATGTTGCATGATTTCATATAGAAATAGATTTTCCAGTAAGATATTATGGTGTTTTTATGTTCTTGATTAAAATTTTTGAATGAAATATCTGGGAAGGGGAAGAAGAATTCATCATTGTGTTAATGCTTGGAGTTATTCTGATGGTAATTTCATAGATTAATTAAGTGCTACCGTCACAAGGATCACCTAGCACGAGACACATTGTTATACTAGTATTAAGGCTTGCAAGAATTAGAAAGGCAATACTTTTAAATGCTAGCTGGTAAATTTCTCCATTTTTATATTTGCAATTTAATTGCTATTCATTGTAACTGTGGCAGACTCTGTTTTAGAAAATGAATTTGCAAAGTGCTTCAGTTTAAGTCTGTAAAAACTGTAATTAGTGCTCTCTTTCAGTGCTGCTTTCAGCACCAAAAGATCTCTTGCTTCAGGAGTTTTAGCAAGAGCCCCTTTGTGTACAGGCACCAACATGTTATCCATGCACATCAAGCTCAAATTTAAGGGTAAATCCATTTCCAGATTAGTGCCAAGATTCATGCATCAGGTAGAACAAATACAGAATGATCTTTCACAAAAAGCTTTGCTGCACAGAGCTGCATAATTCCTGATTGATTTGCAGGGACTGGTGCACAGGGCACAATGGGAGGATGGGACAATTGCCCACTGATGTATAATCTATCAATAATTACTGATTGTAATGGAGTGTACTGGGCCCTTTGAGGCCCCCTGTTGGTGACCTCACAGTCCTACTACACCCTGCTCCAGAAAAGGAGCAGTGAAAGTGGATCCTCCAGGCCTGCCTAGAAAGGCTGCAGGGAAGCAGCCAATCAGAGCCTAGCAGGCTGAGTTAAAAAGAGCTGCAGGGTGTGAGCAGGTTAGTTCCTGGCTGGGACCAGAGGAGTAAGGAAGGTGTTTTTTTGCTGAAGTGCAAGCTAGAACCAGAACATGTGTTCTGGTGACACTGGCATTTGGTGAGGAAGGGGAAGAATTGAGAACTTCAGCCCTGAGGTAAGGGTGTGGGAAGTGGCCCAGAGGATAGCAGCAGCAACAATTAAAGGAAGCAGCTTGTGGCTGCTCTCTAAAGGGTCTCTGGGTTGGGACTTTGAGTAGTGGGTGGGGCTGTGTCCCTCCACTGGAGAAGTGGCCTAAGCCTCAAGGGGGGGATAAGACTGCATTAAAAGCCCAAGAAAGGGTCTGGGTGTTAAACAGTTTCAGGGGTGGGGCTGAAGACCCTGAAGATGCCTAACTATTTGTTGAACTTTTGTTACCCTGGAATGGAGTGACTAGATGTTCCAGCGTTAGGGGCTTGTCTTATATAGGCAACTATACTGCCCCCCTCTGGAAAAAAGTGTCCTGATTTTTCACACTTGCTATATGGTCAACCTACCTTGGAAGGGGACTGAGGTTAAAAAGTGGCCTGGCTGAAAAGCTGGGAAACTTTAGAACTGCTAAAGACAAAGTCTCCAAGGAGAAGCCCTGATGGTAGTGCTGCATAACAGAGCATGGACAGACTTAAACCTAGCCCAGAAGGGCCTGAAAACTTAGCCCAGAGAAAGGGTTCCAGGTACCGAGAGGGGCACAGTTGGACCTTTGTTACCCTGGAAGGAATTCATTCATTTTAGACTGTGTGACTTAGCCAGAGAGCTGAGCCACTGAAAACATGCCTGATAAGGGCAACAGCCAACAGGAAGCACTCATGTGAGGTGAATATGCCCTGTCACACTGATCCACATATGTAAGTAGGTGAGCATTAACATGACTCTACTTTTGTGCTTTCTTTGATGTTCAGGCAATATGGGAGTTTGCTGCAAGAGCAGTTTATGTGACAATGAGTTGCAGTCACTGCCCCCAGTTCTTATATACAACTTTTAGACAACAAAAATCTTTATTTTTAATTAGAGATGTGACCCCTTTGCTCTCCAAAGACTTTGTGGTATATTAGTACAAAGAAATACACACATAAAATGAAACATTTCTACAGGCACGTCAAACACGTTGACACCATTCTCAGTTATAGTAAAGCCCTCTCCCACTGCTCTGATAATACCCACTGTGCAGGGGATCTCCATTTCTGGTGTAGAACTGGTATGAAGTCTTTGCATTGGCCCTGAACCTATTGTCTGGCTTATGGGGGATGGAGATGATCTGTAGGCACAGGGAAGTAGTCATGGCTGAAGCTGACCCCACTCACCTTTCTCTCCTGGGTGGCACTCCTTGGCCATGTGAAGGCAATGCTTCCTAGAGAATTTGCTATTCAAAGAACATGTTATCATGGTGGGTCTTGTACATGATTTGTCTAGATACACATACTGTTTCTCAAGACAACCATCTAGTTTTTAAGAATAGTTTTTGGAGACTTTGTGCTTGTGTGCTCTCTCTCAGCCATGTGTTGAAAAACAATCTGTGATCCCCACTATCTGATTCTTGATTACTCTGTTCTTTGACTTATTTAAATTTATTAAAATTTCTTTTCTGTGAACAGATGCCTAATTGCTTAAGTCACTGAACCAGCACAAAATATCGGTAGTCCTCTCAGCTGTGCAACTGCCAGAGGCCAATGGACATGGAAATGTCCTGGACCTAAATGAAAGGTCCTGGAGAGAGCTGAATGAATAATAGATTATTACTATTTTTATTTTTAGTTCAGGGAGTAAACTGAAATCTGAAGGGGAAAAAAATTTGATTTGAACCCAAACCAATTTTTTTCAAACTTTCTAACAAATCAAAAAAAACTATTAATATGGTTTTGAATTGACATGTTTAGGTTGACTTGAAATTATATTTTTAGCTTTTCATTTCAATTTGGCTATTTTGGGTGGTTTTTGCCCTTTAAAAAAAAAATGGCCAAATTTTGAATTTGAGACAAAATTTTGAAATAAGTTAAAACAAAACACTTCATGGTCAATTCAAAACATTTCAACTTCTTACATTTTTTTTCTTAGCTGAAAATGTTGGTCAAATTTGACCTGGCCTGAATTAATGATGTTCTGAGTGACCCCACCAAAAAATCCCCCCTCCCCAAAACCCACTGTAAAATGAAAAGTGTGTGTGTGTATGTGTTTTTTTTTCTTCTTTTTTTAATTTCCCAGCTCTAAGCTAATCTTTAGGCTATGTAGTATATTTCTTACTCTCCATGCCTTGGCTAGGGAAAAACACAGTGTTTGTGCTTGCAGCCCCTTTGAACTTCTTCTTTGACTGAATGACCTTCAGGCCTGGTCTACACTTGAAAATTAGATTGGTTTAACTATGTTGGTCATGGATGTAAAAAATCCACAACCTTGAGTAGCATTGTTAAGCTGATCTAAGTCCCCATGTAGATAGTGCTAGATCAATAGAAGACTTCTTCCATCGACCTAGCTACTGCCTTTCAAGGAGCTGGATTACCTATGCCGATAGGAGAATCCCTTGTGTTGAGTGTAAACAAGCGCTCAGAGGCATACAAGAGAGACCCAATTGTCTCATCAACACACTGGAGTTCTCTGTATGGCCTTAAGAAATCAACATGACACCATCAGTTTTCTTGGAACAAAGCATAAAAGCAACACAGGTTGCAAAGTTATGTTATGACATGAGTGACTTTCGCAGTGCCTGTTCTGGGGAAAGTAGCTGTAGTTCCAGGTGTTATGAGCTGGGTGAAAACTTATTACGGGTTGAGTTAAAACCTTGTTGAGATGGAGGGGTATGACTGCATCCATCAGTTAACATAACTGTAAGAGTATGTTGATCACAAGCCTTTCTCTAAGAGAAAAGGGTTATATGAACCCACCCAGGTGTTTTGGACTATGTGGGCAGAAGGTCTTTTGATGAATATTATTTGGGTAAGAGGGGACATGAAGGAAGACAGAACACAGAACCAGAGGGTGGTAGAGGCAGCAAGAAAGCAAAGCATCAGCCTATAAGCACAGTTGGTGTGACTCTGGAAGAAGCCTAGAGGAAAGGATCTAGGATGGGGGTGTCACTGAAAGAAGCATAGGCTGTAATCATAGAAGCTCTTCCCTGGTTGGGATTCCTGTATACATTCCTTGTAAATAAACAATACTGCATCAAAGAAAATACCAGACTCCATTGTTAATTTCTACTCCCAACTGGAACATCTCCCGGGCTCTGAACTTGGATTAGCCACTTGGATTGAAAAGGGGCCACAGAGGGCATATACAGTCTATCTGTCCCAAACAAAAGAACACTCTTGTCAGAACATTTATGAAAACTGCTGAGATTTTGTGCTGCTAAGTGCAAGATAATGGATTATTTCATCAAACCCCCTCATTCTGTGATTACTATCATGGGATATTGGGGGGACAAGTACAGGGGTGTGTGTGTATGTATGTAACTCTTCTGCCAGACAGAGTCAGCAACAGCAAGGGCCGGGTTCTATATCTAGGGGTCCCTGTCAATGATACAACACCAAACTGACTCGAGCCCCCAGCCAGTCACCTGGGCACCCCAAGGGGCAATACTTCTCCTCTCGCAAGCACAGAGTCTGAGTGTAGAAAGTAAACCTTTTAGTAACAGAAGTGAAGTAACACAGCACTGGTTTGGGAAACAATGCAAACAGAATTCCTGAACTCAATGAGCCAAACCCATCCCAGAGTATGGCGTGTGTCCTTCGCCTCTCCCTCCTTGCTCTCCCCTGTACTGACCAGCGTAGCTGCAATGTCCATCTCTCAGTTGGGGCTCAGCCAGCCCCCTTCTGCAAGCTCCTGCCAGAACCAGGCTTTACCAGGCCTCCTCCACTGCTGCCTACCACCACCTCCAGCCTCACCGAGTTGCCGCTGCTGGCTCTCACCATCTGCCAGTGCTGACTGCTCCTGGCTCCCACTGTCTGCTGGTACCAACCGATCCCACCATCCGCTGGCATTGACCACTGTTGCTCCTGCCATCTACTGGTGCCAACCGATCCTGCTGTGTCAGGAGCTGCCCGCTGCTGGCACCTCTCTGGTGGTTGTCAGTCAAGGTTTCCCAGTCTCTCTCTAGTGATTCAGCTTTTAGTGAATTTCAGCTCATGACAAAACCTTCTGCTGACACAGAACCAATGTCCCCGTTTTTAACAAACAAAAGTCTTCAAGAGGAATCATTAGTTCTACCATTTAACAGCAGGAAGAGATTGTCAACCCATGCCTGAGGGTAGCCCTTTGCCAGAGCTAGTACAATCTCAATAGGAGACTCCTCCCTCTCCCCTGGCAATGCTGAAACATTTGTCCGCCACCCTTTTTGGGCTCTGTTTGGGTGAGTGATTTTTTTATCAGAACAGGCTAAGCATAGATCTGATGCCATTTGTTCATACAATCGAAGGACAATATTTCATTACCCCTGCAGTTAACACAAAAGTGACTTGTAACACAATACCAGGCACATTGACCATTTCCTATCATGCTCAACACCCAATGTGCTTATGCAATATGCTGAGTACTTAATTGTACTCATGCAAATAACATGTCCCCATTCAGCTGCTGAGCAGGGAGAGTGCCACTTTGACACTCAGACCTTGTTTACATCTATATATATCTACATTATCTATATCAATAACAAGACCATTCATTGTGGTAACCAGCTTCTCAGATGGAAGAATACAAGAGATTATTAGCTTAGTAAATTACTTCCTGCATGTGTAAACTAGAAAGTGTGTCTGGGTAGTTCCACTGAAAACAGTGGGTTTTCTATTAAGTTGAGGTCTCTGCGTTGGAGTTCATTACCTATTCTAAACATCACAGAAAGAGTGTTGATCTGGGCAGTGCACTTTGATCATATATTGAATCTCACATCAAAGATATGCTGACTGTAAAAGCACAGCTTCTCTTTATCACTTTCTCTCCAGAAAAAAAGTTAACCAGAACCATCAGACAGGTGTGTTAACTGCTAAGCAAAAGAGAGTCAGCTAACGACAGAAATAGATACTGCTCTTATTATTCATATTACAGTAGTGCCCAGAGGCCCCAATCAGGCTCAAGGCTCAGTTATGCCAGATACTGTACAAAGAAAGGCCCCAAATCCTATAATTGGCTGCATCCATAAAAAGTGCCCATGAGATCAATAGAGCTCTGTGTGCACGTGTGTGTGTGTTTGTGTGCACATGCAGTAGTGCATCCATGCAGCCAATTGCAAGTGTGGAATCACAGGTAGATACAACCCCATCATGAACAATTTCCATTTAATGTGAGAAATGTGCTCAGAATGGGTGGGAGGGGTACATAAATGTATGGTTTGTTACTAAACAAATAAATATTGAAATATCCCGCCTGGCCCTCAGCCACCTAGAAATGTATACTGGCTGTGTGCTTGCAGGCATCGTAACAGAAATGGGTCTTAAGAAGGGGTTTGGAGTTTTGAAGAGAGGTTAATATTTTTTTTTCCTAAGAGTAACAAATCATTAAAAAAATCATTTTAGTTATACCATGTATAGTACTGAGAGCTTAAACATAGCTCAAAGTGGTGAAGTCTATGTCTTTCTAAAATTATGTATTTCCTTGATTAGATATGTAATCCCCCTTCCCTCCCTAGATTAGTCAGGAGCAGGGAACACTCACTTGGCTGCCTGACTTGGTTGCCAGTAAAGGAGATCCTGAATATCCCAGTGGTGATGTTGGATAGGTGGGAATCCTCTATCCACCCTTCTGCTGAAGTCCTTTTACTTATAAAGGAAATTACAATTGTCAGTGCCTCCTCCTGGCTGGGTCCTGTACACACACTCAATAGCATGTCTTGGGAGCCTCTAAGATTAAACCTAAACTAATTCATGAAATGACTTTCACTCAGAAATACCAATTATAAACAATATACACTTAGATTAGGGTTAACGGACCTTTACAATTTACGGAAACATGGTATAACAGATTACATGTCACTACCACTTTAACTCAGCAGGGGGAGGTTTGATAAATCAATTAACAAATACAGTTTACACAGTAGTAAATGAAACGTATCTAACGTGTTTACACTGTCACCATTTCCCCCACTCCGAGTGTACACTTCTCTGGTTTTCAGAGTTCTAAGCCCTTGTGTAGACGCACTTGAAGACCTGAAGCTGGGGCCAGCACTCTGTTGGTCCAGTGAATCAGTCCAGCCAAGGCAACAAGGGGAAGAACAATTGTAACTTGGGATTCTTCCCAGCTGCACAGCCCCTGTGAAGAGTGGAGCTGTTTTAACCAAATATCAGAGACCCTGGGTTCTGGTTCAATGACAAGGCCACTCCACCTCTTCTCAGACTCAGCCAACCCCCTAAAGTCTCTTTGCTGTCCTCTTGCCCTTGCAAGCGCTTTCCCAGACAAGGACTGTGGTTACTCACTCTGCCTTTACTGCAGGCTCACCTCAGCCAGCTCTAGGCATAGCAGCAGTCTTTGCTGAGAGCCTGCAGGAGCTTTGAGCAAGCCGGGAGCCCAGGGGCTCTTGGTGGCTTCACTGGAGCCGAGGCAACCACTTTTGGCTCCACAAGCTAGCATCGGTTTAGCAGCAGCTCCTGATACGGACAGAGCTCCACAAAAGCAACCTCAGTTACTCTCCAAAATGGAGTCTGCCTCATTCTCTCCCTTTATTCCCTGGAATTTCTCTTACCCCAGGCATCATGACAGTTGTAGTCTCCAAAACTGGATTGCAGCACTCAGGGTCTTCCCAACTGGAACAGCCCCAATTAAGTTCAGAATCCCGTCTAGTAAAGGGTGCCTACAGAAATATACATACAAACCCATGCAACTGGGAACTATTAGGATGCAATTCAGTATTACAGAAGTTCCATCACTTTGGTCATTGCATGTTTCTAATATCATGATTTATTTTTTGTTCATCTTTCCCCAAACTCTTTGAATTGTGGTCCTGGAAACAGTAGTGAGATGAATTTATCTGGTTACAAATAGTTATTTGTATAATACCTGTTTATTATAGAAAATTCTCTCCTTTTCTTGTCAATTTAAATTTATAAATAGTCAGGGGAAGAAAACCCCAAACCCAGAAGTGACTCACTATCTGTCAGTACCTATAGAAATTTATATACCTTGGCAAATATTAATCAGTGTTCAACAAATCCTATTCTGCTATTCTAAAAGAGAGTCAACTGTAACAGGCTAGATCACAAACTGAGCTAAAAAATCATATGGTTTTAGAAGACAATTCTGTCAGTTTTCAATCCATGTCACTACTGTTATCCAAACTGATTGAAATTAAAATGCAATGTAAAATTTATGGGGCCCTCTATTAAAGTACTTAATAAACCCCAAATATATTTTCTCTTTTCCCTCTATACACTGATTTTTATTCCTTCTAAAGATGCAGCCAAGCTGTGGTTTATTGCTCATAGTTCTGTTATCTTGGTTCCATTGCAATGACAATGTGGGAAAGTAGACATTTTTAATTGAACACTTGGAAAATCAATGTGCTAAACATCACATGGATAAAATGTGTTGTCTTTCTGGATATTTGTGTTGTGTAGACAGTTGTAGGAGTCAGAGTGACAGGAAAATAACTATTTGTCCAGGTGAAAGTACATTCAGAATTAATCTTCCTGATAATGAAATGTTGACAGGTTAGCATTAGCAGTTGACACTGGTGGGCAGATTAAGAATATTGTTCAAACTAAAAAACAAAAAGAGCATAAACTCCAGATTTGTCTCCTTTAAAAAGAAATATAGTATGTGTGAAAGGTGTGAGTAATAGCATTGTCTCTATATTTATCCACAGAATAGATAGGGCCCATGAGTAGTATTCCTGAAAACTTCTCCACGGTGTATTGCCCAGTAGTTGTCTCAGTTCTGACTTGGAATTGATGGATTAGGAAAAATGCATTCTGCTGTGTTGGGATTGTTAAAAATTCTCAAAATTGTGATAATTTTGTGTGTGAATATGTCCCTTGGGAGCTGCCATTCTAGTCCACTTAGGCCAATGAACAGTTGTCAGATAGTAATGTCTTACTCATAAAGTAGAGTCTAATCTTGCTCTCACTGAAGTCATTGACTTCAAGCCTGCTAATATTACCATTGTCACTGGATATATTGCTCATGTAATAAGAGCAACATTAACTGGTTATGTCCTAATTATAACTTTGATAAAATGGAGCTGGACTATTTTATAAATGTTTTCCTTAACTGTGGATTCACATTTTTATTGATAACTTGCATGTAAATTTTTGGAATTAAAAACTAGAGATATACATTTGCTGATGCTTTAATAGTTCTTAATTAGATATTTAATTTTACTGACTCTGAATAGAGCCAGTTAAAAGGTTTAGTCCAAAAATGTTCTTTTGAATAAATGGAAATTTTCACTGGAACATTTATGATTTGTTGAATTTTTTTTTTAAATGACAACTTGAAACTTCTGTAAAAAATTTAGGAAAAAATTCCAATTTCTCTGAAAATTTTTATGGAAAATAAAGTATTTTGATGAATTCCAATCTTGAGACCCATAAGAAAGAAAGAATGCTACAGTATATAAATTGGAGTTGGGTCACATGGTCTGGATGAAAGTGTTGGGACAAGAGCGATGACATTTATGCATAATCCCATCACATGCAGCAAGGATACTAGGCAATACTACCATGCAGCACAAAATTGGAAATGGGAAACATAATCTACAAATCCTAGCTAGATAGTGAGAAGTGTAGGAACAGAACTTGAGATGTCCAACTCTGACTAGACATGAATGCTGGCATTGAAGGTAAGTGGTGAAATCCAAATCCATCTGAAGTCTATGAGGGGTTAAGTTAAAGCAAAGTGAAACTTGGTGGGATTCCTGGTTGCCCTTGATCCAAGGTTTGGCATAGGTTTTTGTTTTTTTTTTAAAAATGGAGCTATTGTACAACATATCAAGTACCAATGCAACACCCTGTTGTAAATTGCAGTTTGCTCACCATGGGATTCTAGATGAGTTTAAATATAGTACTCCACAATTCATGAATGACTCATTTTTGGCAATTTGATATATTTCAAGCATTTACTAACAGAATAAAATAAATAGCATAAAAGATTTTTGTTTGTGTTTTTAAAGAAAGCCTTCGTGGATTCAATATTACAATGTTACAATATTACAACACATTTCAAAATGTCACATATCAATCTTATCAGTTCCAGAATCTTCTGGACAGAAGGAGAAAATTCTAAATATCAAATTGATGGCCACCATTTTGGCCAGCACTGGGGATTGAACTGGGGACATCCAGAGCTAAAAGTTTGCAGATGGAGCTATAACACATGAACATCTTCTATGGATTGGGCATAGAGGTGGACACCCTGAGCACTGGGTTATACCAGCAGTGGACAAATCACTCTTAACTGAAGAAGTTTCTTAGAACTACATTGCAGGGAATGAGAAGAGAAGCAATACTATAACAAGAACACCAAATAGTGACACTTATTGTCTGTGACTAAAACCAGGAAATATAGTTCAGCCTTTTATCCATATTCCTGTCTGTGGTGTGCTTGTATACAGGATTCATCACCTTCTATTCAGTTGTTACACTCTAACTTGCACTGTAACCTGGGCTGTAATGGAACAGGCCAGAGCTTCTTATGGTTTATAACTTGGGGCAACAGCCCTAAAGTGAGACTTAGTTGTAGAACTAGGCATTTAACAGCTCAAAAAATAATTGATCAATTGACTGGTCAAAAACTGTCAAATATATTAAAGCACTAATTTGTTAGAAAAGTAACAACTATAATAAAAAGAGTTAAACTTTATGGTCTCCAGTGGGCTTAGCCTTAAACACATATGCCTAATTAAAAAGCAAATTATTTAACTGAGTTGTTTTAACTCAGAAAAATGTGAAACACAATGAAAGGAAGTTCTAAAAAATAATAATTCTCTTTTTTTAGCTCTGTTAGGTTAGCAGTTCAATGTGTATGTTATTCAAGACTGAATAGGTACAAAAGAAAGATGAAATTAAACAGAAACAAAACACACACAGCAACCATAAAAAAAAGTCATTTTTAAATGCACTTAGGTTAGGTAGGCAGCGGGTCCAACTCTGTATATTGTTATTTTGTGTGCTGGGATAGGAAGTTTAGTGAGTATGAATCCTCCTCTCCTTCCCCCATTCCCTTCTGTGTTAATTTCAGTATTTGTCTATAGTTTAGACTGTAAATTCTTTGGGGCAGGGACTCTGTCTTTTAACTGGTTTAATGTGCTTTGGAAACCACCAGGTACATTAATGGCCTGATTAAGAAATAAGGATATACATACATACATACTATACATCGTATAGTATTTGTTTTGGATTAATCAAATCAGGGTGTGTCACACCACACTCATTGCGTCTGGGGATTGCATCCCCACCAGCATTGATAAGCAAAGCAGTGCACTATGGGTAGCTATCCCACAGAGCAACTAGCCACAGGGGCCTTTGGGAAGGTCGTTGTCCTTCCATAAAGCAACGTCTTTACTCCCCCCTTACCTTTTCGTCCTAAACAAACAGGTGAACACATTTTCATGCCATTTTTTGAAACGATGTCTCTGCTGTGTGTATGCCATTGCCGGAGAGGCACAGAGTCCACTCAGCTCTTCACTATCACTTATTCTGAAGTATTTTCAAGGCCAAGACAGGAGTTGCAGCATGGAAAATTGCGATGTGCTCAAGCCACCCTGCTAGAAGACACAGAATGAAACAATTCCCATTGGCTGCCATGCAGTAGCTGCAGTCGGTGGAGTGCTGCTTCTGATCACAGGAAACAAGCGCTGACTGGTAGAATTGCATCGTTATGAAGGTCTGGGGTGATGAGCAGCCGGTGCAGAACTTTTGGATGAGTAAGGCCACTTTCCTTGAACTTTGTGCAGAGCTGTCCCAAGCCCTGAATGCATGAATACTCGCCTGAGACCTTCTCTGACAGTGGAGAAGTGAGTGGCCATCAGTCTGTGGAAGCTAGCAAATGCCAGACTGCTACTGGTCAGTTGGGAATCAATTTGGAGTTTGGAAACCCACCGTGGGAGCTGCTGTGATACAAACGTGGCAGGCCATTAATAGACTTCTGCTAAGAAGGGAAGTGACTTTGGGAAACATGCAGGACATAGTGGACGGGTTTGCCATAATGTGGTTCCCAAACTGTGATGGGGCAATAGATGGAATGCATAAACCTTTCTTAGCACCGGACCACCTTGCCACAGAGTACATAAGCCTAAAGGGATACTTTTCCATAGTGTTGCAGGCCCTCGTGGATCACAAGGGATGCTTCACCAACATCAACGTGGGGTGGTTTGGAAAGATGCATGATTCGTGCATCTTTAGGAACTCAGGTCTATTAAAAAAGATGTAAGTGTGGACTTTCTTCCCTGACCAGCAAATCAGTATTGGCAATGTTGGAATGCCAGTAATGATCCTGGGAGACCCTGCTTACCCCTTGCTCCCCTGGCTAACGAAGCTGTACACCGGGCACCTGGACAGCGATAAGGAGTGGTTCAATAATAGGCTCAGCAGGTGCAGAATGGTGGTGGAATGAGCATTTGGATGTTTAAAGACTCGCTGACATGTTTGCTCATTAGGTTAGACCTGAGTGAAAGCAACATCCCAATAGTTATCTCTGCCTGCTGTGTGTCATAATGCCTGTGAGACAAAGCTTGTCTTTAAATATAGGGAATGGAAGCCTAGAGTACCAGTCATAACGAGCCTGAAATACTAAATTTTGGTATGCATAATCATTAACGACTTATACAGATCTGATATAAGCAATACTGCTGTATACTTTCCATTCAAGACTAGCTCTTGCTGTCATAAAAGATTATAATATAGATGTGGTCATACAATATGCTGTGATATATTTGTTTTCTTTCATTGTTTGTAATTTCAGAGAAGGAAAAACACAAGAATAATTCCAGGGTAAATTTACTAGTTAAATTTACTAGTACCTGCAGTACTGAAAATTTAGACTTGTAAACTAAAGCAGGGTTCTTGGAGAAATAAATAGATTAAAAGAATTAATTAGGAATCCTGAAGGTGTCAGCAATGAAATGCCTACTTTAGAGACAAAGTCTCGGCTGTTTTCTTTACAGTGAACACCAAATGCTTACTTTAAGTGTATACAAACCACACAAAAATCATTTAAATGCTTCTAACAGATCAAGTAGAATGTAAAATAAGACATCATTCCTCTCATGGGCCTGATCTAATCATATAAGCCAGTGATATTCAGACCTCAGTGGTTCAGGAGCCAACTTAGCACTCAACATTACTCAAAAGACCCACAATAGTGTGAATTAATTTTTTCACTTACTATTTTCATGTATATAATTGTCACAGAAAAATGACTAACCAAGTATTGTTTTGCCAACTACAATTGTTTAAAAACATTAACCAAGCAGGATGTTTTTACTATAATTTAGATTGGTTAGTTATTAAATCACAGTGTTTTAATATCATGTGCTGCAAAGAGCTGCAGGAGACACATTAAAGAGCCACTTGCAGCTCGTGAGCCTCAGTCTGAGTATCACTGATATACCTACCATGACACAAACTATTTTCAACAGCAAGTTAGGCAGCTGAACAGAGACTGGGTGGATGATGAATTATTTTTATGATCTAGCTTGTTATGGGTTGAGTAGAACCCCATTGAGACTGATAAGTGGGAACTCACCCTTCAATTAACAACTAAAAGCTTAATCCCCAACATAAGACAAAAGGTCTGTGAGAGGGAGTTCACCCTCACACTGCCCTGGAGGGGGTTAATGTGGCTCAGAAGGCACTAAGTATACCAGGCAGGGCTGGCATATAGTGCGGAAGTTTGCAACAGAAATGATGCTGTAGCCTGGAAGCCTGCAGTTCCTTTCTGGGTTTAGCGAGGAAAAGGAGGAAACCCAGGTCGAGGGCAGGAGCCCTGGACCATGGCCCTGAGGGAAGGGTTTACTCAGAAGGCTGGTGGATAATGAAGCCTGATAGAGCTGGAGTAGGAAGCAGCCCAGGGAAATGGCAGCATGATTTAGGATGGACCAAACCTTGGCTGCTGATTGTAAGGTCCCTGGGCTGGAACCCAAAGTAGTGGGTGGACCCAGTTTCCCCTACCAGACACTGGGGAAGTGGCATTGCTTTGAATTGGAGGACTGCTAGTAATGATAGTTGTACAACCAGTATGGTGAAATTTTAATACCCCACAAGGGGGGGACCACAGAATTACCTGCCTGGAGGGCCAAATCATGAAGAGAGAGAGTGAGACTACAGGGTGAGAAACTGAAGGAGAGAGCATCAGGTTGGTCTGAGCTGATCCCCCAGGTGGTCCACCTGCTACAGTTCTGGTCCATGACTGGGGTTCTTAGGAACTATCACAGTACAGTAATAAATACTAACAACATAGCCCATTACCAATCCCTGAACTTCCCTAATATAAGTTTAAAATATAATAAAAAGATAGTGTTTCACTTACAGTGATGTGAATGAAAATAGACTTCATACATCAAATAATATATAAAAGCAACTGGAGTCTCACACACACAGATTTACATTAAAAAGAACATTAAGGTTTCAAAGTCAACCATGCCAAAGATAGGAAAGTTAGGGGGCTAAATTAAGGTATACATAGATTCTAAGGCCAGAAGGGACCATCGTGATCATCTAGTCTGACTTCCTGTATAACACAGGCCATAGAACTTTCCAAAATAATTTCTACAGCATAGCTCTTAGAAAATCATCCAATTTTGATTTTAAAAGTTCAGTGATAGAGAACCCACCTAGACCCCCAGTAAATTGTTTCAATGCTTAATTAGTCACTGTAAAAAAAATTACATCTTATTTCCTGTCTGAATTTGTCTAGCTTTAACTTCCAGCCATTGAATTGTGTTATGCCTTTCTCTGCTAGACTGAAGAGCCCATTATTAAATATTTTTCCCCATGTAGAAACTTAAAGATGGTGATCATGTCACCCCTTAACCTTCTCTTTGTTAAGATAAATAGATTGAATTCTTTGCATCTGTTACTATAACGCGTGTTTTCTGATCCTTATTCCTGTGGCTTTTCTCTGAACCTTCTCCAATTTGTCAAAACACTTTTTGAATTGTGGGCACCAGAAATGGACAAAGTATTGCAGCAGCAGTTGTACCAGTGCCAAATACAGAGGTAAAATAACCTTTCTACTCCTACTTAAAAGTCCTCCCTTTATGCATTCCAGGTTTAAATTGGCAGTTTTGGTCACAGTGTCATATAGGGCCCCACGTTCAGCTGATTATCCACCATGACTGCCAAATCTCTTGCAGTGTCACTGCTTCCCAGGACAGAGTCCCTCATTCTGTAAGCATAGCCTACGTTCTTTGTTCCTAGGTTGTATTTACATTTAGCTGTATTAAAATGCATGTTGTTTGCTTATGCCCAGTTTACCAAACAATCCAGACTATTCTGTATCAGTAACCTATCCTCTTTCATTATTTATCTCTCTCCAGTTTTTATTATCTGCCAACTTCATCAGTGATTATTTTCTGTTTTATTCCAGGTCATTGATTAAAAATGTTAAACCAATCTCTCTGGGATCCCACTGGAAACACACCCATTTGACAATTTCCTGTTTACAATTACATTTTGAGACTAGCCAGTTTTTAGTCCTTTTAATGTGTGCCATGTTAATTTTATATCATTCTAGATTTTTAATCAATGCGTTGTATGCTAACAAATCAAATGTTTTACAGAAGTTTAAGTATATTACATCACCACTATTATATTATTTAATCTAATATTAATATGTTTATATTATATGATTATTTGGTTATATTTAATAATCAAACTTTTATTCATAAAAATATTACAAATTAGTTTGACAGGATTATTTTTGAAAAAACTCATGTTGATTTGCATTAATTACATTACCTTCCTTTAATTTTCTATTAATTAATTAATTCGCTATATCAGTCACTCCATTATGTTGCCCAAGTTTAATGTCAGGCTGACAGACCTATAACTACCTGAGCCATCCAATTTACTTATTAAAAATACTGGCACAACATTAGCTTTATTCCGGAACTTCCCCAGTGCTCCAAGACTTTCTGAAGATCAGCATTAATGGTCCAGCAAACTCCTTTTTGAGTGCTTGACTTTGCAACCTTAATGTTCTTTTAAAGATAGTTGTGAATATAATTTCTTAGGTTTAAAAATTTAAAAAAACGTGTGGCATCGTATTGACATCCACATGGTTCATCAGAAAGTTGGAAACCTTTAGATTTGCCACACCAGCTGCTGCCACTTGAGTTAATGGAGTAGCTGATTACTGACTACTGCTATCATCTTCTATGGGGGCCAGTACTAGAAAGGGACAAGACACATACTTTGCAAGTGGGTGTCACAGATACTTACTGACAGTAGAGGAATGGTGAGACTCAGGAACCTGGAGTTTCATTCCAGGCTTTGGAGGAAAGTGTTATCTTCTTCAGACACTTCACTCCCTTTTCCCCATCCGCTCCAAAATGTCTCTGTCTCCTTCCCAACTCCTTATACCAATCTCTTTCCGCAGCTGGTCCCTGTTCTCCTTCCTTCTCCCCAGCTTCTAGACCAATCTCAGAATTCTCACCCACACCCAGCCTAATGGCTCCCAGTCCCAGACCACCTTCTCAACCGTTCCAGTCTCTTCCCTGACTCTGTCACAGTTCCTCCTTCCCCCCCAGTCTCACCAGACTTTGTCCCCATTTACTCCTTTCTCTTACCTTGTTCTGGCTGTTGTCACCTCTTCTCTCAACTCAGATAGGTCATGATGCCGGCAGGAGAATCAGGAGAAAGCATAGGAGGGACAGATTTCCTGCTCCCAGTTCTAGTGTTCAGCCCCACCCAGAATGGAACAGCAATTTACAGGGAAAGTCTAATATCACCTTGTCTAATAGTTCTTGGCTGGTGCACTCTGGGTTGCTCTGCAGGGGTTCAGTCCAGTGACATGCAGGAGCTGTGAGGGGATGGAGCATACTCAGTTGCTCTTTGAAGATGGCGTGCTTGTGCAGTCTGGTCAGCATTAGGAGCTGGGAGAGATTCAAGCACATTCAATGAAGAGGAACCTTTGGAGATTTTAGCTGCTAAAATCAAAGAAGTCCCTACTGAGCATGAACAAAGCGTGACTTTTTATTTTGGCCAAATGTGGGCAGATTTTCATACCATAGGTAAAACAAACATTCCTGAAATAATGAAATAATGTGTCAAAGTTGAAGTCACTACTTCAAAGCATAGGGCACTAGAAGTATTCAAAGAAAATGTCATTGGAATTCTTAACGTGGGCTAAACGACAGTGTTTTCTCTAGCTTTTTTCTCAGCAATGGTAGAACTCTTTTTGCTGAAATTTAAAACAAAACAACTTATCAGACTGAGGCAGACACCAGACTTGAAAAATTTCAGCCCCAATGATTAAAAATTCTCAAAGTTATAAACAACTGAAAACAGAATCTTATAATAGGAAATGTTGGGCAACCATGTATAGCAGTTTTCATTAGTAGATATCAAAGCACTTCAGAATATTTAATGTATTTAGCCTCTCTGCCACCCACAAAATGTAAAGGCAATGAATAAACCAGCCATAACAACTGACTAAGGCCATGTCTATATGTAAGCACTGCAGTGGCGCAGCTGTACTGATACAGCTGTGCCCCACAGAGCATCTGGTGAAGACATTCTGTGCCAGGCCTGTCGATATAAAAAAGCCATTCTCACAAGCGGCATAAGCTACATCTGCAAGAGAAGCTTTCTCACCAACAGCTCTGTGTACATGAATGCTTATGTCACTCAGAGGGGTGGAATATTCACACCCCAGGAGCACATAAGTTTTGCCAACATAGACTGTAGTGAAGCCATAGCCTAAGATTTTGCAGTTTTTCAGTTTACTTCTATGGGAAGGTACCATGCTGCTTTTCTGCCAACAAGTGTGTCATCTGAGACTATGAATCAACAGCACTCCCACGCCTCTCATGTGATCTAAGGTACTGCCTGCTAGTGAGTACTGTTGACTTTCCCTGAACTCAGAAGACCTCCAGAATAGTAGAAAAACAACCTTCTTTGAAGTAAGAGTGCCAGTCCCTCTTGTATAAGGACAGGAGAAAGGAGGAAACCTGCATACCATAGGGCAGTGTTTCCCAGCCTGTGTGCTGCGGCACACTGGTGTGCTGTCAAGCCTGAGCAGATGTGCCACAGAATTTTTTGAAAAACTACTTGAAGAGTTCTGAATTGGCTCATGAATATTCATGAGTTCCTTTGATGACTATATGGCGGTGTGCCTCAAAATAATTAAAGGTATCAAGGTGTGCCATGGCAGAGAAAAGTTTGGGAACCACTGACATAGGGCATCAGAAGTGATATTATATGGGAAAATAATAAGGATGAATTTTAAAAAAATTTGGCTTACAGTTGGTTCAGCTTTGAGCTTGTTAATCATGACAAATTTCCCTTTAAGTACATGCCTTTTAAAAAGACGGCATTTCATACTGTGTTGTTATGAAATGCATGATGAGATAGACCTTCAGCTAGTATAAACTGGTGTAACTCCCTTGAATTCAAATAAATGTATGTCAGCTTACATCAGCTGAGAATTTGGCCCAATATGCTTAGAAGGGGGAGAAATGGGCCTACAGTGTGGTGATTTCCGGGACCAGTGTGCAGCTAAATAAGCCATGGAAAATAATATTTAACTTAGTTCTTAAAAAAAGCAATAAATTATAAAGAAAAGGACCCTGAAAGAAGACATTGGGAAAAAAGTCAATAATCTCTTCTGTAAACATATTTCATCTATCTGCGATATGATTGAAAATCCCAAGAGGATGGCATCATGCCCACTCAAATATCAGCCAAAGGAAGGTATGATGAGATTGTATAAAAACACTAGGAAAAACTCATTCAGGTTGGATTACCACATTATTAAAAAAATTAAAGCACAACAGAAGGTACACAGAAAAGGCAAGAGGGATAAGCCCAGGATGGCCTATGAAGGGCAGCTAAAAGTTGGAGCTGTCAGAGCTTGGAGAAAAACAGCTTTGCTTAAAAGTAAAGTCACCAAAAATACATGCTTCGAAATAACTTATTTAAAATCAATGGAGAAATTTGACATAGAAACAACTGGAACATCAAAAATACCCTTGCCTAATTTTCTGACAATTTCATCTTACTTTCTAGGATTTAGTCTATTTTTATTTCTTTTTCTTCTTAAATGAATTTAGTACTCCTGAAATTTAGACAGCACTAGGACCTAAATTCTTCTTTCTGTCTGTAACCAAGAGGTCAGTGTTTGTTACATGACCCCTCTCTGCAACCAATGCATAGAGGATGTGAGTTTGTTACTGCCCCAGCTACACCGACTGGCTCTAGCTCAAATGGGCAAGACTTATGCTACGAAGATGACAACTGTTACATAAGTGGAGGCTAGTGTGGGGTTCAAACTGCCCCAGGTCTCAGGTACTCAGAGTGAGCTTTCTGTGTCCAAAGGATATATGTAACCCACTGGTCAAGGAACATGATGTACTCCGGATACACAAAACATATGAGTCTGTTACGGCCCCAGCTATAGAGCCTGGCTCTTCCGCTGAAGCTGTAAGGACTCATGCTTTCAGCTTTGGAGATCCCTGAGTCAGTTCCTGGGGTAGGCCACTGTCATGTAGCCACAGAGTTTCCACAGGTTTAGGCTGCATCTACACTAGCAAGCTTGATATCTGTAATTCTCCACCTTTGGGAGAAACAATAGTAGCTGTAGTACAAACAGGGCTCAGATGTCCTGTTATGGTGATTAACATACAAGAACCTTGTGTAGTATAACAGAGTTTGTGCTGTTACCACCTCTGGTGGTGAGGAATAGTTACAAAATTTTTGTTAATGTAGACAAAGGCCTGCCTCTGTAGCTGTGTAAATTTCCCTATATGCCATTAGTCTTTAGGGTTATCACCTCCGTGTATTGGTAGCAGTCTTCAGGCTTTCCCCCATTAGTGCCAGTTGGTGCTTGTCCCGTAATCGTACAATGCTGATGAACATTAAAATCTGCTACTTCTTTTTCTATTTAAGACAGCATTGTTAAGTTGCTTTTCTCCATTCATCTCATATGTATCCATAGTATAACAAAACATTGTTAGGGGCTATCCTGAAGAGGGCTTGGCCCCGAACACACTGACCTTTGCCTCTACTAATTTATGTGATATTGTATTATGAACAATAGTTTTAGGTAAAGAGTTGACTATTATTGAGATGAGTGTGGGGGAAGAGAGATTTTCTTTGCTTCTACAAAGCCTTCCATTATGGCAGCTGGACTTTCTCTTTTGTCTTTTGAATAAAACATTGACATAGGATGTCCTCAGTAAGATATTCAGAACTGACCAACTGAGTGGCCAGTCAAGGGGCTGAATCAGGGAGACTGGGAAATAGAATTGTAAACCCCCAACTGGGAAATGAACATGGGGAGGGAGGAAGAAACTGAGCTGAAGCAATTGTGGTGGGAGGTTGAAAAGATCACAATCTAAAAGAATTGAAAAGACCTTTAAAGTGGCATCACATTTAACAATGCCCCACTCTCCTATGAGGCAACATTGTGGGGCAATGATTTACGGATCTTCTGAGAGCTGTTTGCTGTGAACAGGCTGCTTGATGGAGAGGCAGCAGGAATACCTGAGTGAGTCATTTCAATGCATAATCAGAATAATATTAGTCACCTCAATTTTGAGGATGACTTCGACAGTCGCAGTTTGTATTAGTGGGTCTTTGCATGGCTCCATAGACCAATTTGGGAAGAACAACATTTATCGCACTTGTGATGCTATGTAAGAGATTGCCAGCTCAGGCTAGAGCAATAGGGCAATTCACTTGTGTGTGTATATCAAATAAATGTTAAAAGGTCATAGTGTATTCAAGCTAATTCTCTTGTTAGAATAGAACAAAGGGGGATGTTATCACATTACATTTACATAGCATATGCCCTGGTAATTACATTTGCTATAATTAATGAAACTAGTGAAGTGTTAATGGCATTATCTTCACTTAACTATAAACCTGTGGTTTAGTATCGCTTTACATTATATATATCCCGTGCTTAATTAACCCTAGATCAAAAGGGTATGTTAGTGAGAATTTACTTGATATGAAAACTGCATTAAAACTAATGAAAGATTGTTTGCTGTTGCTCTTCTTAGAAATCTTGTGTATGTAAATGAAGGAGGTTGTTAACTTCAAAGCAGAGCCAATATGCAACAATGGGAATTCACAGACCACCTGCATTGCTTATTCTTCATCAAAGGAAGGACCCACTGGGTTAAGACACCTGTCAGCTTGTCTTCTGTGAGCAGAACTAATATATACTGGTGTAATGGAATGATGCTGCATTTCTGGACTGATGGATTCTGACAGGGGGAATCCTGGGTGATTGACAGAGCTCCTCAAAACCATTTTGGATAACACTGAGATATTTGTGGGAAACCAGCAGATTACTACATCTCTGCTAATCATTTGGATTTACAAACTCTGACTCACCTGTGATGTATTTTGCCTGCTTTAACCTCTCAATAACTTTCATTTTTTTCTTAGCTAATAAATCTTTAGTTAGTTTACTAGAGAAATTGGTTACAGCATTGTCTTTGACGGGAGATCCTGAGCATACATTGACCTGGAGTAAATGACTGGCCTTTTGGGGCTGAGAGTAACATACTGTGAGGTGATTTTTGATTTTAGTAACCTTTCATCTCTTATCCAGTTTGTCTGGGTGGCAAAATACACTGGAGAGCATAAGAGGGACTGTTTGTGACTCCATGGTAAGACTAATATAGTAATCCAGGAGTGCACAGTTATTACTGTTTTGGTGGAATCTAATTGTAGAATATACTACCAGTTTGGGATGTCTGCCCTGTTTTCTGACAGCCTGACCTGAGATTGGTTCTCTCAGTTGTGAGCTACTCCGGACACAGTGACAGCACTAACAACAAAGCCATTTGCTTGGTTGTGTTGATTGAGCTACATGTTGTTTCTGTACCTGGCACTGCATTCCAGCTGCCCAGTGTCGTTCTTCTCAAAGTTGTGGACCCACACCCAACAGCATGGTGCCATGTGATGCAGTCAGCTACCGGTTGCTCAAAGACGGAGACAGAAAATTTAATCTTGTGTAAATTTTGTTTGGGTATCTTTCATTGCATATGTAGAGAATAAGAGCGCCTATTCAAGGATCATGTGAAGTATATACACACACAACACAATTATGCAAACAGGAGTAAATCCAGCAACCTCTCCTCACCTTCATCCCTAGAAAATAGCCAACCAAACAATGAAAATCAAGCTGAAGCCAAACCACACACCATCCACAACTACTAGTTCAGTCATTTTATATTCCTCCCTAAGGAATGGGCTTTGCAGTGTATCTGAATGGTTAACAAAGTTGGGTTTGTCAAGGAAGGGAGTGAATTCCAGAGTCAAGGCTCTCTCACAGGTACAGTCCTTCCATCAGTTTCCTGTTAAATTCTGCCCTCAAGTGTTTGCCTTAACTCCCATTGACAAAATGCCTGCCTGTCAAAGAGAGTTGCAGGTATGTAGCCAAGGGCAGATTTTAGCCATGGTAATGCAAGACTCCTGTTGTGTCCTAACTGATTAAAAGCTTCTGGAATGAATCACACAGATGCAGTACCTAGTTTTAAAGTAAGATTCTATGGACCACTAGCTCACAGAACACAGCATGCAGTGTCTCTATTTGTAGCTAACCGAGTTCTCCAATCAAAACCAAAACCGGCAATGGAGTAATGTGACCTGACGGTTATACTTGGTATTCTAAAAAACTGGCAAAGATCATTGAATAGATTCTTCACAAACACCACATCTCTCCTTCTTTCCACAAACTTCAAATGAACAATTATTAAAGTCACCACTTTGAAATACTTCCACCTTATGAATAAAAGGCAACAAACATAAAATATATAAAGCAATGTCAAGAGCATGGTGATTAATCCACACATCCACCAAAGCACAGTCACTTAGGATACAAACTCTTTCAAATGCACTGGGGTTGACAACTACTTCTTTTCAGGTAATGGTGACTTTCTGCCTCTGGAGCACGGGGGGTTGACTCATTCTCTTGCCTTGGAGAGCATACGGGATTCAGTCTCTGTAAGATGGTTGTCATTATCATCACCAGCTTGTAGAGTCAGAACAAAATGAATGCCATGAAATGGTTTAATATGAGACACATTTTGTGTGACTTCATGGGATCCTCTCTGAGCAGTGACCATCATGACTCTGACCATTGTGATCTTGTAAGGCTCAGAATAAAAGTGTATAAAGAGTTTGGTGTGAGGATGAAAATTTTTGACAAAAAATAGATCTCTTACATTGAAAGATCTGGTCTTGGCAAATCTGCACTGGCTCTATAACAGCCAGCAAATATTTTCCATTAGGGAGATCACCGAAATCCATGCTAACATCCATCCATAGGGATGTGAGCAGGGGGGACATATGTAGTGGAAGATTGTGATTTTTTTGCAGAACTGATTCTTGGCGTAGTCTGCAAGACTTAATGAGAATTCCAATAATTTTCAACAAGTCTGTCAATCCAAGGGAACCTGACTTTTTATTGTGAGCAGGGATTTTGTTTTTACCAGGCTCTGGTGACCTTTTTGAGCAAATCAATCGTGTGATCCCACAAAGAATGTGGAATAACAAGTCTCATCTCAGAGTAGGAGGTCATTGTCTATGACACTAAGTTCATCTTTAATATGGGCAAACAATCATAGAACAGGTTGTTTCAGAAGTCAAATGCTTAAGGCTATGCAGAAGTTCTTTCTATGGACCACTTCGAGGGGGTGTGATGACCATTTGGAGACATATTGGACCCTGTGGCTGTTTTTATTTGTTGTAATGAGAGACTGTAATTAGGACTGGTGTTTGAGAGGAGGAACTTTACATGTGCTTCTGCTTTCTCTGTAGTGTTGTGATTGTTAGCTGTTTCAGGAGCAGGGTGCCTGGAGTAGTAGTCAGTGGGGTTATCCTTTCCAGGCTAATAGATAACTTTGTAATCATTACCTTGTCATTTGATCAAGTTAATGCAAGCTAAGGGGAGAAAGAGGGATGGTTGAACATAGGTTCAAGAGGTTTGTGATCAGTGATCAGGTTTGTGATCGTGACATAATATTCATAAACGAAAAGGGGAACATTGCAATGCTACAAGAAGAGCTTCTCTTTCAGTCTCAGAGTATCGTTCTGTGGGCGAAAGAGCCTTGCTAACATTAGCAATGGTGTGAATTTGAACACACTGGTCAATCTGTGTGAGGACTGCTCCTAATCCAACAGGGCTGGCATCTACTACAAGTTCCATTTTTTGTTGTTTTTTACTGAATCAAAATATGATGTGACTACATCACTGGGAAGGGATTTCTATAGTTCCTCAAATGCATTTTGATGTTCATCTGACCAAACCCATATTTGATTTTTTTCTGGTAAGATCTCTCGCAGGCTGTCTGATAGTGGCTATCCAAAATGGATCTGCCACACTAATTTGCAAGCCCTAGCAGGCTATGAACTTCAGTGTGCTTTGTGATAGGATGGCTCTATGAATGTCCTTCACTTTCTTAGGATCTGCTGAGCTGCTATCTTTGGAGAAGGTGTACACACAAATTCTAATTTGGGTTTTTGTACTCACATTTGTCTGGGTTTAATGTGAGCTTCTACTCCTCATTCAAAAATAGCTGCTAGTTGAGTATCATGCACTTCAGATGTCATGCCAAATACTAATATGTCATCAACTCACACTAAGAAATCAAGGGATTTGATCTGATTGACACCTACGGTGTTTTGAAATATTTCTGTGGCTGAAGAAATGCCCAAACTGAGTCATTTATAACGGCATTGACCCATATGTGTTGTGATGTTTGCTGTGTACCTTGACTCAGCGTGGCGCTCAAGTATATGGTATTCTGATGTGAGGTCAAGCCTGGAGAAGAACTTTTCTCCATTCACATCTGCAGTATTGTCTTCTACTGTGGGGATGATGTGCTTCTCATGCTTGATAGCCCGATTGGGAAATGCATACCCATGCAAATTTGGATTTTGCCTGCTTGCTTTCATTTCTGTGCCACTACTGTAGGGGAAACCCATGGTGCAGGGCCTTCCACCCACTCAGTGATGTCAAGCTAGTTCTTCCACATGCTTTTTGACATGGAAAGGAATGTGTCTGTGTGGTAGAGTTATGAGATGACCCATGTCATCAACGTGCAATCTTATTTGCTGTCCCTTCAACCTTCTTATTCCTATGAACATGCCCTCATGAAATTGAAGGAGTTGATTTAGTCTGATAGGTTGTACTATATGGATCATCAGAAACAGTCCTAGTGAATTTGATGTGACATAACTAATCAGCCATTAGTCATCACATATATCAGACTGGGAGCAGACCTGTCTTTAGAGACAAAATGAGCTGAGATTACACCACACACTTTCAGTGGGTCTGGATTGTGATAGGCATGTCCTCTTACTGCTGTTAGTTTTAAAAGCAGTTTCTGTGGCATGGAATCATATGTTGAACCATCACATTCACCAATGCACCAGTGTCAATTAAAATGTCAGTCTCGTATCATTGTGTATCATTAATGATCTGGAGGATGGGGTGGATTGCACCCTCAGCAGGTTTGCAGATGGCACTAAGATGGGGGGGAGTGGTAGATATGCTGGAGAACAGGGATAGGATACAGAGTGACCTAGACAAATTAGAGGATTGGGCCAAAAGAAATCTGATGAGGTTCAACAAGGACAAGTGCAGAGTCCTGCACTTAGGACAGAAGAATTCCAAGCTACAGACTGTTACAGACTGGGGACTGACTGGCTAGGCAGTTTGGCAGAAAACAAACTAGGGGTTACCGTGGACAAGAAGTTGGCTATGAGTCAGCAGTGTGCCCTTATTGCCAAGAAGGCTAATGGCGTATTGGGCTGCATTAGTAGGAACATTGCCAGCAGAGTGAGGGAAGTGATTATTCTCCTCTATTTGGCACTCATTTGGAGTACTGTGTCCACTTTTGGGCCCCTCACTACAAAAAGGATGTGGACAAATTGGAAAGAGTCCAGCGGAGGGCAACAAAATGATTAGGGGGCTGGAGCACATGATTTATGAGGGGAAACTGAGGGAATTAGACTTGTTTAGCCTGAGAAGAAAAGAATGAGGAGAGATATGACAGCAGCCTTTAACTACCTGAAATGGGGTTCCAGGGAGGATGGAATTAGCCTGTTTTCAGTGGTAGTAGATGGCAGAAGTAGGAGCAATGGTCTCAAGTTGCAGTGGGGGAGGTCTAGGTTGGATATCAGGAAAAGCTTTTTCACTAGGAGGGTGATGAATCACTGGAATGGGTTACCTAGGGAGGAGGTAAAATCTCCATCCTTAGAGGTTTTTAAGGTGTGGCTTGACAAAGGCCTGTCTGGGATGATTTAGATGGGGCTGCTTTGAGCAGGGGCTTTGAACAGGGGTTTGGACTAGATGACCTCCTGAAGTCCCTTTCAATCCTAATCTAAAACATTATGGTTCTGTGAATCAAGATTTTCTGTCAGTTTGCTGCTTACAAATTCTATCTGCTTATCGGGTCTTATTGCCCTCTTTTTATTTTAATGTTTAATCTTTTTGAGTAGCTGCCAAAGTTCTTCGTATGTGAGTACTTTGGGCCTGATCCAAAGCCCAATGAAATCAGTACAAAGACTCCCATTGAACGTGAGGGGCTTTGCATCAGGCCCTTTAAAAGTGAAAATGTCGTATAGTCAATGATGAGTCAAAGCCTTCCAGCCAGATTGTGCCCTCAATGCAAAAGAGTGATTTACAGAATTGTATTTGAAGGTTGAAGTCACAATAGGACCCCTTTGTGGTTTTTAATGTGAACAAAACATGATCTTTTCTGAACTCATTTCTTGTTCTTTTTCTTTGTTAATTTCTTGTACATTTTTCAATGTTAAATCCTCTTGCACAAGCCCATATTTATAAGGTTTTCTTTTTTTAAATGAATATTTTATTCCCTCTGGGGCTTATTTAATTTAATAAGATTTTACAAGTCACTTGCTACAAAACCCTTTCAGATCTCTTGGGATGTACTGTCTAGATCATATTTATTCTGTTTCTTTTTTCTTCCCATTAGGATTGTTGTCTTGGGCAATGACATAGCAAACATATTAAATTCTCTCATTCTTGCCTTCAGTTTCATAACTTCTCACCGTCTTTTATCCTTGACCTCATCAATGTAGCAGGTCCTCTATGTATTCTGAAAATAATTTCTGCATGCATGTGAATTTGAGTATGGTTTGTTTTCTGGTTTATTATTAAATATACTCATTTTTTTGCTCTATGCAGTTGTTGCCCCGGCACCCAAGTGGTCAGCCAACATTCAGGGCTTTGCTAGGTCATGTCCATGAGGAGGAAGAACTAATATGAGTCAGGTATTTATTTGGTGCAATCCTGTTTTTCGCAAAAAAGGTACAGAATGTCCTGTTTCCCTGAAGACAGTAGGAACAAACAGTAGCAGGTAGTTTCTTTGCGCACAGTTTCTTAGCCTGCTTTTCCCATTAGTACTGTGCCCCAAGGAGCTCTTTGTCTCTATTCCAGCTCAGGACCCCACCCATGACAACTTCCCTCTTTTTTGTTCTTCTGTTCTTGCTTTCTGCCTCTGACATTAATTGTCTACATTAGAAGGATTTGTGAATGCAAGTTACATCAGTGATCAAAAAGCACAGGAATTACAGTGCTTACATCCATCCACATAGAACTCATTATGTTGCTAAAGCGTGCCCACACTTAGTGCTTTAGCATCTACAGTGAGAGCAGTGCACTGTGGGCAGCTATCCCACTGTGCAACTCACCACCTTGTGCCACTAGGAATTGTGGGAAGGCGGAGAGGATCGCAGTGCATCATGGGTGTGGGGTCAATGTTCCATGATGCACTGATTTCCATCCCATCATTCCTTGCATTCCTCACTGCATTTCATGGCATTTTTCAAAGGCCCACCTGCTGCCTGAGTGCCCGTCATGTATCTGAAAGGATGGATCCTGCATGGCTCTCCACTGTTGCTGTCAGTGTTCTGAATGCATCATGGCTGGTCACACAGCATATTATGACCACCAAATCGGAAGTGGAATCCAATGACCTGTTGTGTGTCATGCAACAGCACCGCATTAATGTTCACATTCACAGAGCATGGGCACAAGGTGAACCACTGCTTTGGGTGCATAAAATAAGAACTGATTGGTGGGATCACATCATTATGCAGATCTGGGATGATGAGTAGTGGGTGCAGAACTTTCAAATGCACAAAACCACCTTCCTAGATCTCTGTGTGGAGCTTGCCCCTACCCTGAGGCACAAGGACACCAGAATGAGAGCTGCCCTCTTGGTGGAGAAATGTGTTGTGATCGACATGTGGAAGCTAGAAACTCCAGATTGCTACAGGTTGGTTGCTAATCAGTTTGGAGTTGGGAAGTCCACTGTTGGTGCTGTGTTATCACAAGTGTGCAGGGCCATTAATTGCATTCTGTTACGAAGGACTGTGACTCTGGGAAATGTCTGTGAAATAGTGAGTGGCTTCGCAGCAATGGGATTCCCTAACTGTGGTGGGGCAATAGATGGCACGCATATCCCAATTTTGGCCCCAGACCATCTTGCGATGGAGTACATCAATAGAAAGGGGTATTTCTCTAATGGTACTGCAGCATTGTGGATCATCATGGGCATTTCACCAACATCAACACGGGTTGGTCAGAGAAGGTGCATGACGCACAGGAACTCTGGCCTGTACAAGAAGCTACAAGCAGGGACTTTCTTTCCAGACAGAAAGATTCCAGTGGGGATGTTGAAATGACCAGAGTGATCCTGGGAGACCCAGCCCACCCCTTAATGCCATGACTCATGAAACCTTATGAGCAACCTGGATAGCAGCAAGGAATGCTTTAATAATAGGCTGAGCAGGTGCCGAATGACAGTTGAATGTGCGTTCGGCAGATTAGAGGCTTGCTGGAGATGCCTTTATAGCAGGCTAGACCTAAATTAAGACAATATTTCCATGGTTACCACTGCCTGCTATGTGTTCCATAATTTATGTGAAGCTAAGGGTGAAAAGTCTGCCCCTAGCTGGAATGCTGAGGTAGATTGCCTTGTGGCTGACTATGAGCAGCCTGATGCCAGGGCTGTTAGAGGGGCACAACAGGGGGCCATTCAAATCAGGGAGGCCTTGAGGGCCCATTTTGAGAATGAGGCCCAATAAGGTGTTTTTGTGAACAGCACTGTGCCATGCTGTGACTGGTATCTAGCTTGAGCTATGTTTCAGTGACAGGTGAAAGTATTGTGTGCAACACAGAAATAAAGAAGGCTTATTGTTCTCACAGCTTGTCTTCATTAAACAAAAGCCATTTACAACACAAACAAAACACTGGGTTGGAGAGGAGAAAGGAATGAGAGGGCAGTGTGAGTTATGACAAGTCCAGCTAGCACTGTTGTAGCTGTCTGAAGGGGTGGGGTGAAAAGGGTTAATGAGATAGCTTAGGAGTTTGGTAGGAATGTTTATGGGGAGTTTGGGAGTGCATGGAAAGCAGTTCTGTAGTGGATGCAGGGGGGGTGAGTATGCATGAACTCTGTCTGTAGTTTCATGATTGTCTTGTACGCTGGAGCAATAGTAATCGGATGAAATATAATAGTGAAAAGTGCAAGGTCATGCACTTAGGGATTAATAATAAGAATTTTACATATACGTTGGGGATGCATCAGTTGGAAATGACGGAGGAGGAGAAGGACCTTGGGGTATTGGTTGATAGCAGGATGACTATGAGCCGCCAATGTGATATGGCTGTTAAAAAAGCAAATGCGGTTTTAGGATGCATCAGGCGAGGTATTTCCAGCAAGGAGAAGGAGGTGTTAGTGCCGTTATATACGGCGCTGGTGAGACCCCACCTGGAATATTGTGTGCAGTTCTGGTGTCCCATGTTTAAGAAGGATGAATTCAAACTGGAACAGGTTCAGAGACGGGCTACTAGGATGATCCGAGGAATGGAAAATCTGCCTTATGAAAGGAGACTCAAAGAGCTTGGCTTGTTTAGCCTGGCCAAAAGAAGGCTCCGGGGGGATATGCTTGCTCTATATAAATATATCAGGGGGATTAACGTTAGGGAGGGAGAGGAATTGTTTAAGTTTAGTACTAATATAGGCACGAGGACGAATGGGTACAAATTGGATATTAGGAAATTTAGACTAGAAATTAGACGAAGGTTTCTAACCATTAGGGGAGTGAAGTTCTGGAATAGCCTTCCGAGGGAAGTAGTGGGGGCAAATGACTTATCTGGCTTTAAGACTAAGCTTGATAAGTATATGGAGGGGATGTTATGATGGGATAGTTTAATTTGAGCAATTGATTTTGGATTATCGGCAGATAAGTCTGCTCAATGGTCTGTGGGAATGCTGGATGGGATGGGAACTGAGTTACTGCAGAGAAATCTTTTTTGGGTGCTGGCTGGTGAGTCTTGCCCACATGCTCAGGGTTTAGCTGATCACCATATTTGGGGTCGGGAAGGAATTTTCCTCCGGGGCGGATTGGCAGGGGCCACGGAGGTTTTTCGCCTTCCTCTGCAGCATGGGGCATGGGTCGCTTGCTGGTGGATTCCCTGCAGCTTGAGGTCTTCAAATCTCATTTTTGAGGATTTCAATAACTCAGTCATGGGTTCGGGGTTGTTATAAATGTGTATGGGTAGGGTTTTGTGGCCTGCCTTGTGGGGGAGGTCAGACTAGATGATCATATTGGTCCCTTCTGACCTATGAGTCTATGAGTCTTTAGCACCTCCATCTGCTCCTCCATGGCCTTGATCTTGCACTCATGACCTGTTAGCACCTGTTCATGGTTTTCCCTCTTTTCCTGTCTATCAATTTTCTGACTTTCAGACACAGATTTTCTCCATGCCCTTTTTTCTCTTTTTGCCACCTCAGAGGACTGGAGGAGATCTTGGAACTTCTTCTCTTTGCTTCTCTGAGGTTGCTTCCTTATCAGCTGAAGGCATTCCACTGGTTTGGGGGATTTTGCTTTGAAGGCCACATCTATAGAAGCATAAGAAACAATGAACAGAAGCATTAATGTGGATGCCCTAACACTATAGATGCATTCCTGGTAAACACACCTCTTTCACACTGTCCCCTGGGAAGAACAAATATCAATGATCAGTCTGGGCATGAGTTTTTCTGAGGGGAGGCATCAAACTGAGGAAGAGGTTCTGGGTGGGTGGTTTCTTGGGGCATTAATGCAGGTATATAGGGACAAAATTTCAAAATATGTTGCCATTTTCCACAGGGAGGAGCCATAGAAGCTGATATCTTGCTCCTGAGAGTAAACAGGGATGCTAGTGTGCATCTCCTCCATGCAAGCAGCTTCAAACAAGGTCCCTATGCTGCTTACCTGTGTGCTGCTTTAGTTCCTGCACAAGTGATTGTCGATTGGAGCAGGAAAGTGTCCTACAACAGGGGAAGAAACAAAGCTGCTCTGCAGAGGAATCTGAGCTAGAGAATTGGTGAGTACTTCCAGGAAAGTTTCCTAGAGATCACACCTGAGGATACCCATGAGATCTCAGTGTTCATTAACATGCTTCTCAGCTGTGCTGCCTATCTGCGCAAGGAAATGGGAACCACATGGAAACAGCTTCTCTTGTACATTTCTATTCCTTTAAGTACCTATATCATTTAGCAAAGCAGATGACCCTGTGTCTTCTGTAAACAAGCAGCATCAGCTTCGAAAAACAATTATCAGAGCTCCCCTCTCCTGGATCCTGCATGCCAGACCTGTGGGGCTGGAACTGGCTACAAAGGTATCCATGGATGTCTTGGGGATGGAGGTAGGGTTGCTGCTGAGGACAGCTTCCAGCTTCTTATAGAAGCTGCAGCTCTTTGACTCTGCACCAGAGCAATTGTTTACTTCCTTCGCCTTTTGGCAGCCCTGCCACAGCTGCTTGATTTTCGCTCAGCACTTCAGTGTGTCCTGATCATAGCCCTTCTCTGGCATGGCACAAGAAATCTGGCCATAGGTATCCAAGTTCCTTTGGCTGGAGCAGAGCTGGTACTTCACGACTGACTCTCCCCACATGCCGATGAGATCCAGAAGCTCTGGTGTGCTCCAAGTGGGAGGGCATTTGGTGTGTGGAGCCATCATAGTCAGCTAGGAAGAAGAAATGCAAGCTCTCCATGCCGACAAAGCAGAAAGTGGAATTTCAAAAATTCCCAGGACTTTAAAGGGGGAGTGGTGGGTGGTTGCAGAGCAACAGAGTTCAAACTGATGGCCCTGCTGTTTTGGGGCCTGTAGCAAGGCGCTATGACCTTCCATGGAGTCTGGACCCAAGGAAGGGTCCCAATGCCCCTGATGGGCAGAACAAGGCTCTGCAGGCCAAATACCTTGGGAGAAAAAGAGGTAGAGCCAGGACAGGAAAGGGAAGCTTAAAAGGCTGGCTTAACAGCTCAATCAAGGGGAAGCTGCTGCTGGAGACAGACATGTCTTTCCTGCGGTCTGGGCCTGACTCAGGCCCTGCGTCTGTGCAGAGCAACTGCCCCACCGACCAGAGCCTCCAGGGAAAGACATGTCTGTCACCGCTCCAGGATGGGAGGAAGTAACCCAGGGATAGCCAAATATAGGTTGGCTGACTCTACTTTCGATCCAGTCAGCATGTTGCGGCTGGAGCCCCGCTGACTTGGTGACAAATGACTTTGCCACTGATAGGGCCCTGGGCTGGGACTGCGTCCCCCTCCTCTCTTCCCTAACCACCCTGGGAGTGCTTGGCTCCTCTGAACCTGCCTGCCAGAGGATACCAAGCTTGCCAGCCCTGCCTGCTGGAAGGCTGGGGGCCATAGACTACTTTACCTGCCAATCCCCCTTCCCCACCTGAGGGCCAGGGGCAATAGAATGCTTAATAGCCCTGCCCTGCCTGAGGGCCAGGGGCCACAGACTGATTGTCAGCCCCACCTGTCGGAAGACCAGGGCTACAAACTATTTTGCCTGCCCCACTCTGCTTTAGGACCCGGGGCAATAAACTGCTTAACAGTCTCACCTGCCAGCCCTGCCCTGCCCAAGGGCCAGGGGCTATAGTCTCCTGGCCAGCCCTGCCCTACATGAGGGCCAGGGGATTAGAGACTGAGTAAAGCCTGCCCTGGCTGGGGCCAGGGCTAAAGATTTATAATCCATGGAGCTTATTCCCATAGACCAAAGTGCTGTGGCCTTCCTTGGAGCCTGGGCCTGAGGAAGGGTTGCGATGCCCCAGGTGGACCATGCCACCAGCCTACAAGGCCTTTTAGGAATTACGGGGTGCTTGGTGCACATCTATGAATATAATATTACACTACATTGTCACTGATCCTATGAATTGTATCACACTGTAATATGACAAATAAGTGGGTGGTTTCAGAACTACTAGACACACTGCAGCATATGTTGTAAACTAATAAAGATGAATTATTTCCTAAAGAATATAACTTTATTCAGTAACAAAATCAATGAAAAAAAAAATCTCAGCAATTTTTAAAAACAAATGTAATTAATGGAACAGGAACTTAACAAGGGGAAAGAACATTCATGTCCATTTTAACTATACATACAGCAACAGTGGTTTTTATAGATCAGGGTAAGTGAAGCTCTGGATATTCTTGAAGTGTAGGTATAGGGGTGAGCCCCTCATGCCATGTAGAATACAAAGGGGGTATTCTCCATGAACTGCAAAGGGAAGCAAGCCCATGATTATCGAAACTGCTAGTCCATACGAGTCTGCAGCATCTGTGTTTACCGGTAGAGAAGCCACATTATGTCCTGTTGCATCTCCATCTCCTTTTTCTGCTGGGACATTCTTCTGGCAACTCTTTCCTTCTCCATGCTGTCTTCAGTATTCATCGTCCAGGCCCTGTGCTCATGGTCTGATGCAGCACTGACTTGCAGGATCTCATTGAATATGTCATCCTGCATCACCTTTTCTCCTCCTTAACTGAGGCAGGTGCTCAGTGGGTGTGGAGGGGGAAACCCCTTAACATCTCAATAGCAGCAGCTACAGATAAAACACATGGAGGTACCATTGAATATATATTCAAAACAAAGTGAATCTTCAGCTGAACTCCCTTCCCTAAAGTTTTAAACAAGACATGCTTATTGACACTTCTGCTTGTGGAGCTGGGATCAGATAATGGCATCTGCAGCACCACATACAGACCCCCATGTGGAATGAGGAAGTGGCCTGGGGAGGGTTGACTCAGCAACATGAACTGCACATATATGTCGCCTTATAAGGGAATGGCATAGGTTTAAGCCATATCATCCTATAGGGATATGACAAGGGTGATGTAAGGCACCAGTGCATGGTCATCAAGTGCTTGGCGATGTGTAAGCCTCTGGTTGGCCAGACGCCAAGGGTCACCTTAAAAGGTTATGCAGCAAATGCTAGCCAATGGGTTACCCCAAAAAGCTATGCAGCAAATGCTAGCCAATGGTCTCCAAGACATAGCAAACTGTTGCATGTGGAAAACTATAAAACCAAGCTGCCAAATAGCAGCAGCCAGAGAGGAAAAGGAATCGCCTAACACCCAGAGTTTCGAGCATGTTAGATTCAGTGGGCTGACGCATCCTTACTAGCCTGCTTCGCAACGGCCTGATCACCAGAAGTGACTCTCTCCCATCTGCAGAATCTAAAGCAAGCAGTCGTTTAAGTTTGGCCAAGATGATTTGTTATTATCTAAGCTTAGTGAGTGTGAATTAACTGTTTCTTGCTGTCTGTCTTGTAAACCTTCTAGAGGAACTCCATAACCGGGCACCCTAGTGTCACAAAAGTGACAGCCGTGCGTTGATCCCTCGAGATCATTAACGCAAAAGACTTGGGTGGTGCACTTTGTCCTTAGTAAAGGAGGAGGAACTCTGTGCACGATCATTTGATAAAAATAAAGGGTTTATTGATTAAGAGAAATAAAGCCTCGCTGTTGTCTTTGACCCCTCCGTATCATATAAATTGAACTTTATTCGGTACCTATTGGTTCCGACTTAACACTGCTTCACAGTGCTTCCACACAACACCACTCTCCGCACCAGCCATGGTGAGGATGGCCTGTCAGGGATGAGGGAAATGAGGAGGGAATTGATTGGTTGCATGAAACTGAGTATAGAGCAGTGGTTTTCAACCTGTGGTCTGTGGACTCCTGGGCAATGGCACTGAATAGTGGCACCATTTTTCAGATATGTAAAATAGCTGATATTGTCACTCCTGAGGGTTACAAAGGGACAGAGCACAACTGCTGCTGCCATACCAAAGCTTCCCAGCCTATGCTGCTAACCTGTGTAACTGCAATGGTATCTACCAAAATTATCACTGACTGGTGTGGGAAAGGGTCCTACCAAGGATGAAGAAATAAGGCTGCCATCTCTGGCAACCTTTGGGAGAGGACTGCGGAGTACCTTCACAAAAGTTTCATCAAAATCTCTTAGGAGAATTCAAGGGACATCCCTGTGTACACAAACTAACTCCTCCTCATACCCCCACCCCAACTATAGAGGGGAATGAAAAACAGATAACGCTACCTCTTTGTTGTAGCGCTCTCTCTTTTAGTATGAGTAAATTAATTAAAAGTTAATAGTTGTGTCCTGCTAAGTTGGGGGTGCCATCAGAACAGCATTGTAATTGGAAAGACAATTACACACTTACTTGTGGTTCTTTTTTCTGTATCAGGCTTGCCCATGCTTGACTGCCTGGACTTTCTGGATTGAAGTGAACTCTAAAACAGGTCCTGGCTTATGACATAACTGTATCCCTCAATTGCATGACTCCCATCCTCTTCCTTCCCCTCCTTGCTGTATGTGCCTGGGTCATGTGACTCAGGATCCTTGGAAGTATCCATGCTGGCAAGGTCTCTGCCAAGTATGGCATGCAGCTCTTTCTAAAAGTGGTAGGTCTACAACAAGGCACCAGACTGATTGTTGGCTTCCCAGGTGTTCTGGTGTGCATGTTGTAGCTCTTTTCCTTTCACACAGCATGGATGCTGGTCCCTGTCACACCCCTTCTTCTGTATCCCCTGTGCAATCTACTCAGTTGTCTACATTTCTATGGCTAGTCTACAGCTGTGCTTGCACAACTTCTTCTCCAGACAGGCCCAGGAGATCTAATATCTTCTGTCCTCTCCAAGCCAGTGTGTGTCTGGAGTGTGTAGGCAGCATGCTCAGCTTGGCACTCGCAACACAATGGAGAGCTGCGAAGTGTGCTCACAAAGCTGGACACTCAGGAAAACACACTTCAAAAATGCATGGTGCTTTAAAGGGTGGGGGAAGCCTTCCCATCTGTGTGACCCCTGGGCAGTGGTGTTCTCAGCTGTGACCATAGCAGTCAGTGTCTGGCATTGCGGGACAATTGCTGGAGGACTGTTAGGGTCTACATAAATAATGTAGTAACACTCATTCTGCACCAACCTCAGTACATTGATTGTGGCTCAGAACCACTTGGGATGGTAGTGTTTTGCATCACTGTAAAGGAGTGATTACATATGTGGAAGACAACTTTAAGGATAGACACATGCACAACTAGGTTGATGCAAGGTGGCTTATATTGACCTACCTTTGTAGTGTACTCCAAGTCATAGGACACACACACACGAAATGATGTTCTGAAGGTAGGGAACTGGGGGCTGGGTTAGCCAGCAAGAAAGGTGAAAAGTAGGTTTTACTCCAGGCAAGAGATGTTTATTCAACTATCTGTATCTGAGTATTGCCTGGTTCACAAAGGACAACCATTAGCATTCTAAGTCAAATGCTAATAAAGAGCTGGCAGGGAATTCAGAAGGGAACTAACACACAGAGGTAAATAGTGGCAGCTAAGAGAAATCTGTCCTGAGCTGCACATTGAAAGTTTGTTCTGGTATATCTGAGGGACAGAGAAGATATCCTGATATCCTTCATCAAGGAAGTAAATGGACAGCAGTTTGCTTCATGAAAAAGGAATCTCAAACAGACTTGGCTGATAACACTGGAAGGTACTTTGGGTGAGAGAAACTCTTTAAGCTTGGATGATAACTTCTTAGTTAAGTTTAGTCTCTAGAAAGTATGTTATGATTTTTATACGTAACTTTTTGTTTCCAATATTCTTACTCTATCACTTGAATCTGTTTGATAACAGACTTACTCTTATTTTCACTATAAATATATCTAAGTGCTGTGTGTTTAGCAGAGCTGTGTTCTAAAATATAACTAATAAGCTGTGGTGTGTTGTTCTTTGGGAACAACCTGCTGATGTGTCAATGTTTAGTGGGCCAGAGGCTGGACACTACAGGGAATGCTCAGAGGACTCAGGGTTTGGTGTATGGTTATTGCCAACTTGTACTGAGAGCCTGCGGAAGCCTGGAAGAGAGCTTGTGTTGCCAAAGGGTGGTGAATTCAGGGAGCTGATCCACAGTGGGCACGGCCAAGACTTCCTCACACTAAGGGCCGGTGGTGGTGAGGTGGTTTACAATGCTAGGGAAGTGTCTCACTAAGACAGAGCTATCTCAACAGTAGGCTGTGAAAGGAGAAGCAATAAGAGAAATCACATTGTATAAAATGCATGAAGTGGGGAACATTTTCAATGATCAGGTTAACTCAAGGTAAAAAATAATTCCCTTCCCCTTAAAAACGAGGAGGCAATCACATATCTTTCCAGCCGAAGAGATTTAAAATTGGCTTCTCTTGGTAATGCCTCTGAAGTGAAGTATTTTTCTGTGTAGTGAAAACAGTCAAATTACAAGTCAGGCAGAATCACTTCAGGCCAGCACTTTGACTTGCCCTTTGATACCATGAAAAGGAAAATCACCAAGTGTGGGGGAAAGACCATGCAGCTGAGTGGGCAATGAGTAGGCAGGGACACAGAAGGCAGAGTTTCAGTGTTGGCCTCCAATGTGCTGACCAGCTTTAGTCACAATTGGTCTGCTCCACTGGCAGTACAGCTGTGTGATGCCTCTTTCTCAGGGCAGGATGTAAGGTAACCCTCTAGCCCTGAGTAAGAATGCATGTAACCTTATGCAAAGGCTAGTTTTCAAGAAAGAAACACAAGTGTGTGTATAAATTAGCTTTTTTTCAAAAAGCTAGGTAAGCCTCTATGATTGCAGCCAATGGTACAGGCCAGCATCAAGCAATTGTTCCCTGGAGCATAGAGGATGCAGGGAGCTAATTGTGTTTCAAGAGGGATGTCTTAAGGCGTGATTTCTTCCAGGGCTAGTCCTGGCCTGGTGCAGACAAAAGCAAAATTTAACCCTTTGCTTGTGTCTGATGTATCTTCCTCAGCTCTTCTGTTTTTTGTCACTTTAGGCTGGAAGCTTTTGAGTGCAGGGACCATGGGTAAAGTGTTCGAAACACCTAAATTCCATTTTCAAACCTGATGTGACTTTTAGGGCAAGTCTACGCTACAAAAATGTCAACCTAAGTTACGTTGACGTACAGCCACCTCAGTAATTAAATTGTTTTGCACGTCCATACTATGCTTCTTGTGTCAGCGGTGCTCGTCCTTGCTAGGAGAGCTTGCACCCATTTAACTGTCAGTGTGGGGCACTGTGGGACAGCTTCTGAAAGGCAGCAACAGTTAACATAAGCAACGCAGTGTCTACATTGACACAGGTGGAGTTAGTCTGTATAGTAGGCAAGGTGCATCAGTGGGAGCTACATTTTAGATGCTTACAGAGTTAGGTTGACGTAAGATGCCTTATGTTGACGTAACTCTGTAGTGTAGACGAGGGCCTACAAGTCCCACCAACTTTCAGTGAGGCTGCTAAGTGCCTAAGTCACTTTTGAAAATAGGAAATAAGCTTTTTTGAAAATTTTCCTGTTTTCCAGGCGTGTGTGTTTCACAGGAGGTCAGATTAGATGATCCTGTGGGCCCTCATGCCCTTAAAAATCTCTGAATCAGGGGTGCTACTGCAATAATAATTGCCTTGATGCTTTCGCCACCACCAACTGTAAGCTGAGTTAGTTATTAAATCCCATCAACACAACATCCATTAAAACAAGTTGTGCATTTTTACTTCTCTTCTTTAATTTCATATATACTTTTTCACACATTTAAACTCATATCAAATGAGGGTGAAGGTTTCAGCCACTGATTCACAAGAGCAGAACATAAATCAAGAAAAACAAACCTTCCCTCTGGGAGCGAGAGAGGGAATTCACCTTAAAGGAAGAAGAGTGCAAGCCTCACTGTGAACTTTTACCTCTTTCACACTCAAATTCAATTGCCAACAAGCTACAAAGTGCTGGTTATGTGAATAGGTGAAAATTGGATTGTAAGAAGGTGTAACATCAACTGTCTCCATGGAGCATACTTCAACATGCGCCGGTGTAATAGATGGTGTTCAATTATTTGGAGCGTGAGGAAGTGCTGCAAACACATCTCTCACTTACAGCATGGATTTTAACCATTTGTATACTGGACCCCACATTCAGCAAATATACTCCAGATCCTTTGCAGTGATTACAATGACATTTCATAGGCAACTTCAAAATCAGATGTGCTCCAAAGGAGGTGCCACAAGAATCAGTGAATGGTTTAGAAAGCTCTCCTTGTATTTGCAAGTACTTGATCAATTTTTTTTCAGTAGAAGATTGCAGGCAAAGAATGAGAGCACAAAGTTCACAACTTTAGTCTGCTGCTGGTGAGAGAACCCACCGCTTTATACTATATAGTGTGGGTTTTCACTAGGGTGAGGGGGTAATGAGCAGGTCCAGAGAGGCCACAACCATCCTCCCTTTCTTAATAGTTAGGAGAACACTGAAACTTTTCTGATGAAAGAAGGGTTCCCAGTGGGGAAGAGTTGCATACCATATACTAGAGGAGCTCTAGTCAGTTATGCTGTATTCTCATCAGTTCTGCCAAGCCATAGGCTGGTGTAGTATTGTCATGGGAATCCTCCAAGGAACAGTTTAGTACTTCAGAAAAGATTGTTGCTGAGTCAGAAGCCTTCCTTCTGTAGTTCTGGCAGACCAGTGCTCTGATAGGTGTCAGGGACACTGTGCTGCTGGAGGAAAAGATATAAAATGGAAACTGTGGCCACTTAGGGCTTGTCTACATTAGGATCTTTAATCATGTTTTAACATAGGAAGAATATTGAAGAGATAAAGGAGTCCAAGAGAGCTGGCAATAGCTCAAAAAGATAATTTTTCAGGCATAACAGAAAACTATCCCAGTGCAGAAAGGAAGAATAGTAAAAGCCCAATACAGCTGCATCAAAAGCTCTTTAATGACCTAAAAAAATCAATAAGGAATCTTACAGAAAGTGGAAACATGGACAAATGCTGAAGAGGAGTTCAAAGAATAGCACAAGCACTTAGGGACAATATCAGAAAGGCTACCGCACAAAATGAGTTTGTCATGAGGTGGCCCCCCCTTGGGGCAAGCTGTGGAAGGCAAGTGAGCCTTCCTCAGTTTCCCCTCTCAAATAACCCAAGAACTCTACTTCAGGTTCTCTTACCTCAGTAGTACCCCCTCCCTGGAGCAGGTTTGTTATAAAAAAATGTAGCTAGTCCAAAGAAGGCCATCTATCACTCCACTGCACACAGTTCTCAAAATCCCATGACGTTTACTGCCTCAGTGCCCCACATACCACACTCCAGTGTCTGCCACATTTGGCTCTTTGATGGTCCTCCTCTGTGCTTCTGCCAAGACAGTCACCCCAGCCTTTCCACCTCGAGTGCAACCCTGCCCCTCCCAGCTGGAATCCATCACCTTCCAGCTGGGAGATCATATTTACCAAGGGAGCACCCCTCACTCCAGCAGCCCTCTCATTAGTCCCCTGTATCTAGCTCTCCAGTGTGCAGACGTAAGCAGGTAAACCCCTCCACTGCTCACCTGTCTTTAGCCCTCTGGCTCTGAGCTATGGTTCTTAAGCTAAGAACTAGCAGACACCTCCCTCTAATGTTGTTGTTCTGCTGCTGCTCTCTCCTCCTCCCACTTTCATGCCATCTGGCTGTGGGAAGTCAGCCAGGAAACCCCTCTTGCCACCCTCCTCACCTTCAGCCTTCACTGAAGAAACACCTTCTGATTCCGGCAGCTCTCCTTTGTTCCTGACTGACTCTTCCCTTCTCCCTCTTTATAGCCCCAGGTGCTGCCCCACCATCTTAATTTGTGAAATGGCAGAACCTGTACTGGCACAAGAAAGCTGCACTTGCTTTGTTTCCAGAAGCTATCCAGCCTGTGACAGAGTTACATCTAGCAAGAGACATCACAGGCACTAAGCAGAGGTTCTACGTTGGGAGCAAGAGAAAACTAAAGAAACCAAAGGTTCATATTTATGGGGGAGGAGAGCTAATGACAGACCAAGATGGCTGTGGTGTTTAATGTCTATTTTGCTTCAGTCTGCACTAAAGACATTAACTGTGGCCAGATAATTAACATGATTAATATTCATAACAAGGAGGAAGGGATGCAAACCAGAATAAGAAAAAACAGTTTAAGGAATATTTAGATAAATTAGATATATTCAAGTCAGCAGGGCCTGAAGAAATTCACCCTATGGTACTTAAGGAACTAACTGAAGCAATCTCAGAACTGTGAGCGATTATCTTTTAGAACTCGTGTAGAATGGGTGAGATTGAGGAGAACTGGAGAAGTGACAACATAGTAACTATCTTTTAAAATGGAAGAAGACTCAGCAAATTATAGAGCAGTCAATTTAACTTCGATATCAGGAAAGATACTGGAACAATAGATTAAATACAATCAATGTATAAGCATCCAGAGGATAATAGGGTGATAAGTAACAGCCAGCATGGATTAATTAAGAATGAATTATGACAAACCAATCTAATTTCCTTCTTTGACAGTGTTACTGGACTAGAAGATTGGGGATGTGTGAGGATGGGAATCAGTAACGTGATTAATCTTGATTGTAGTAAAGTTTTGACACAATCCCACATGACCTTCTCATAAGCAAAGTAGGGAAATGTTAAGGTTAAATTACTATAAAGCAGGCACACAACTGGTTGAAAGGGTAGTTAGTGGCTCACTGTCAAACTGGGAGGATATATCTAGAGGGGTCCTGGAGAGGTCTATCCTGGGGCTGGTACTACCCAATATTTTCATTAATGACTTGCTTAACAGGGTGATCAATTTGCAGATGACATCAAGATGGGAGGGGTTGCAAGCACTTTGGAGGCCATGGTTAGAATTCAAAGTGTCCTTAGAGAATTGGTCTGAAATCAACAAGATGAAATTAAATAAAGACAAATGCAAAGTGCTCTTGGAAGGAAAAATCAAATGCACAAAAAAAAAAAAAAAAAAAAAGAGGACTAACTGGCCAAGTGGTTATACTGCTGAAAAGGATCTGGTGGGTTCTAGTGGTTGACAAACTGGATATGAGCCAACAGCATCATGTGGCTGTAAAAAAGGCAAACATCATTCTGTGGGTGTATTAATAGGAGTGTTATAAGAAAGATGTGGAGGTCTTTATCCCATTCCACTTGACACTGGTGAGGCCGCAGCTGGAGTATTGTGTCCAGTGTTGGGGGCCACACTTTAGGAAAGATGTGGATAAATTGGAGAGAATTTAGAATGATTGAAGGTGTACATAACCTGACCTATGAGAAAAGATTTAAAAAACTGGGGGTGTTTAGTCTTGAGAAAAGAAGAGTGAGGGGAGGCCCTAATAACACTCTTCAAATATGTTAAGGGCTATTATAGAATCAGAAATGTAGGGCTGTAAATGACCTTGAGAAGTCATTAGGTCCAGTTCTTGTGCTGAGGTGGGACCAAATAAACCTAGAAGGCAATGACTAATTTTTCTTTATATTCAGTAAGGATAAAACAAGTAGTAATCTGGTTAATCTGCAGCAAGGGCAATTTATGTTAGATATTAGGAAAGCTTTTAACCATAAAGGTAGTTAAACTCTGGAATAGACTACCAAGGGAGTTTTGGGATCCCCATCATTGGAGATTTTTAAGGACAGTTTAGACAGACACCTGTTAGGGATGATTTAGGTATATGTGGTCTGAACTCGGCACAGGGCAGGCTGAGGGATGGACTAGATAACACACAGAATCAGAGAAATGTAGGATAGAGGTTAACTAAGGCCCAGTCTACACTTACTTTTGGGATTCGGTGGCAGTCGATAGGAGATACACAAATGATTTATGTCACTTGCGTATCTCCCGTCGACTTTGCTGCATCTCTTCTCCACGCCGTCCACACTGTGCTGCGTCAAAGGGAACAGCGATCCCTTGGACACAGCGTCATGCCCCTTACCGGAGTGGTTTTCCTGAATCGATTGCTAGATTGACTGAGTGGGTCTACACAGACCACTCAGTTGATCCAGAGCAATCAATTTGATAGCGACAAATTTGCTGCCGTCAGTGTAGACCCAGCCAAACACAGCTGTTACGTAGGCAGAAGACAAATGATCAATCCTTAGTTCAATGTAACTAAAATCTAGAAAGAGAGAGTGAAACTGCTGTGCTTTCTGAATCACACCTTTCTCAGTCCTATAATGTTCTTAAAACCATCTTTACCCAGCCCTCACTCCAGTCTTTTCCTGTGCTCCCTCGCATAGTATTTATGAAGATGGATTTCCTGTTCATTCAATATACCTGTGTCCTTCCCTTTCTTTGTAGTGACTACCTGAATATAATCACTTCATTTTCTACTTACCACAGCTCATCTGCTCTAATGTTAGCATTCATTTGACGGGAACATTCATTATAGCTGTCAGTAATACTTTGGTAAAGTCCAGCCCATTCAACAAAAGCATTCAAATGACAGTGAAAAAAGATAGGCCATATAATCTCTGTTTGGTTTTGCAACACATGTAGTAGACTGGAGAGGGTCCTTAATGGCATGATTGACATCATGATGTAAATAAGGCAATATCATAGTATAGGACATAACACAATGTGCTGCTCAGAAAAGCTATTTCCATTTATTATTCCCAGTACAGTAAATGATGACCTCCCTGTAATTGAGAACATGCAAATAGAATCTCCAATTAACTCTAAGATGTCCGTTTTCAGATCTGCCCTATAGACTGTTATATCCTTTTCAAATGAGAAGAAATTCAAGTGTGCAAGGTTTTAAATTAAAATATTTCCCATTGAAATGAACCAGAATTATGTATAGTATCTGAAAATATAACATTATGACTGGATTACTGGTGCCATAAATGAGCATAGAACTTTACACACAGATAAAGACTGACTCCTTCTCCTGAAGAATTTCGTCTGAGGGCTTGTCTACATACAAGTTGCTCTAATTTAACTTCAATTGGTTAAAGTTTAGGTTGGATAAACTGCAACAAACCTCTCTTTGGACTCTTTTATATTGGTTTAAAACTGGTTATATCAGTTTAGCTTGTGCCTGTGCATTTACTGATGCAAATGAAACCAATATAAGGCAGATGGAGATTGATTTAAAAGTGTTTACATACAAAGTCCCACTGATTTTACTAAATCAGTATAACATCATAGCTTTAGTTAAACAACTTGGTGTGCAGGTCTAGCCTAAGTTAAGACAAAAATAGACCTGAGGAAACAACCATGCAAACTGGGGAAGACTGATTATGCAGTCACTTAGGAGGTGAATGCAAATGTCTGGAAGGTAGCAAAATAAAATCCCAAGCTTTCTTTGGTATTTTTCTGTAGTTTTTCTGTCTCCTTGAAGAAATGGATTTGGGGAAATGAGGATTAAGGAAGGAGAGAGAGGAAGTATAATGGATGGAATTAGGACTGGGAACCATGGGGGCAGGAAGAGAGGAGACAGAGGTAGGTGTGAGAGATGAGGGAACCCTACAGTTACCCTTTTTGGTCTGAGTGGTTAGCTAACATTTAGGGTCTTGCAGATTATTTCTGTCAAAAGGATAAATTGATGGTGAATTCAGATATTTCTTTGATGCAATCTTTTTATTTACAGAAAATGTGCATAAAGTCTTGTTGCCCTGAATACATTAGGAATTACAATATTGTTCCTTGTTCAATATCCCAAGCCTCTTTTTCCAGATAGCCCTCTGCCCAAAACATTCTTAGCTTTCTCTCAGGGTCATGCTACAAATGCTTTTCTGGCTGACTGTGGCTATCTACTGCCTTGTCTGTCTGCTTCTATAATGTTTCTAGTTGTGAATGAGCACACACACACACTCTCTCCCCCAGTATCACAATTCCTAGCCCTCTATATTTATTTAGTCCTTTACTACATGCTGGTCCCAAGGCATTAAGATCAGTTTAGTGCCTAATCAATCCAAAATAACAGAAAACACAAACTCACACACTCCTCATCCCATCTGGCCTTTCCAGATTCTCCTTTGATTGTACATGGTCTCTCCCAGGCCGGCCAGCCAGCCAGTAGAGCTTTCTCCAATTCTCTCCTGCTAATTCTGCTTTTTCCCCTGCTAACTCAGGGCCCTGTCAGAGCATTCTAACTCACTACAATCCCCCTAAATTTCCTCCACCCATTGTCACTTCCTGCTCTTTTTATCCTGGGAGCACCTGATTTCTCTCAGGTCAGGTGCATCTCATAATTAGGGCTGGCTTAGACCCAGGCTTTCCAGTTCACACGCTGCTGCAGGGTCTAACGGAGTTAGGACACCAATTCCCATCAACTTGACATGGGATTCGGGTGCTAAACTCTTTTATGCTTTTGAAAATCCAGCCAAAGTCCAAATGTGAATCATTTTATTATCTTGTTTAATAGAATGGAGAAAACTAAGGAATGAAAAGCAGGAGCTCACTGATTTTATATACGACTGTTCTCCTGCTGCACTGTTTGTTTCTGGACACTGAAAAAGTGAGTGGAGTGGGATATGTAACTAGCACAGTGTGCAAACATCAACATTCTTCCCCCCGCTAAAAAAAAACAAAAAAAATTGGAACACCATTTGGATTACATTTAACACTTTTAAAAATGTATCAACGTGATACCCTCATTCAGTACTCCAACCTATAGTGTCAAGTCTTCCACTGTGACTTGCTAAATTGTACACAAGAAGAATGGCTTCTTTTGGTTTTTACGCTGACTTCTGAACCATTAACCATTCTTTGGAGCAAAACGGATATGATTACACATCAAAATTGGAGCTGACTACCAAAGTTAAATGGTGCTGACTTACTTGTTTGTAAAAAGTCTTATTAGGACACTGGAAATTACTTGATTTTGGTAAGATTACGTGTTACATGTTAAATTGGTCCAAAAGAGAGCCACTCTGTGTTTCAAAATATTGTCCCTTTGCTGTTTTTGTTATTGTTTTGTTTGTAGCATGTAGAGATCCCAGTAAGATTATACCCATTGTATTAGGCACTGTACAAACACACAGATGCATTGAGTCACTGCCCCCAAAGAACTTACAATCTAAAAAGACAAGACAGATAAAGAGTAATAGGGAAACAGAGATGAAGTTACTTTCTAGAGGCAATACAGCCAGACAGTGGCAGAGTTGGAAATAGTACCCAGATTTCCAAAGTCCCAGCCTAATAGCTCACTGTCACCTGGTACTTCAACAGGAAAAGATATGAATACGGATTACTTAAGGCTGAAGCTGAATTCTAGTCTAAAGCCATACTCAAGGAGAGTTTTGCCCAGTTATCCAAAATATACAGGAAAATATCCAACTGTGGGGTTTGGTATGTAAACCCGAGCCTTTGAGTTAGAGCAAATAGTTACAACTCTGCAGCTTCGTTTCCTGTTCCAGCTGTGGCTCTCAGGCATATCCCTAGTCTAGCCCACAAACAATTAGAAACATCATTCTTAAATTTCCTTTGGAGTGTCAAAGAGGCAGGGATAAAATAGTCCAACCTTTTTTTTTTGCTAATTGAAGAAAAGGAGATTAAAAATGCAAAATGTAAAGCTATATGCCAATCAACTCTGAGTAAGCATAGGCTTGGGGGATCTGGCAGGTAAATAAGGATTTTCAATCATGGATGAAGATGAATGCTAATTAATAGGAACAGGGGAAACCGGCACTTATCTAGAATACAGCCTGGGAAACATAAAAATAAAATAAAAATCCAGTGGTCTGATCCATTGCGAGATTCTGGAATAAACAACACACAATTTTAAAAATATCAGGTAGGTAGAAATGTACATTTTAATATCTGCAATAACTCATGTAACACTGGTAGGGAAAATCTGTTCTGGACTAGTAAAAGGATAGTAGAAATCTCAGATTCAGGGTATGTCTACACTTAAAATGCTACAGCGGTGCTGCTGCGCTGCCAGAGCTCTTCAGGGTAGCCATTATCTGCATTGATGGAAAGGGTCACTGATTGGCAGAGATAACCCACCTCCCCTAGAGGTGGTAGCTAAGGACTTCTTTTTATGTACAGCCTTACACTGGCGCAACTGCACTGGTGTAGCACTTTAGTGAAGATGCTACTACGCCGACGGGAGAGGTGTGGATTTTTCACAGCCCGCGTGACATAGTTATACCAATATAAGTCTGTAGTGTGGACCTGGCCTAATTCAACAGCAGAGTCCGCCCCTCAGAGATGTAGCTATACAGACCTGAAATCTAAGTGTACCAGTTAGTTATGCACCAAACTTATGTCTTCCCAGGAATTAAGAGCTAACTGGACCATCCTTGTTCACAGTGAGTGTATCTTACTATACAGGTAGTCCTACTGATGAGACCGCATGTATAGGAAGGGGCTAATCACCCAAATCCTGAAGAGTCTAATAGAAAATGGGATTGAACAAAAGTGCAGTGATCAATTTACTTCTCCTACTGCCTGTTGGATGTCAGCAAAAAGCAAGACAAAACAACTGAACAAAAGAACTGTAAATCACCCTGTCACTGCTCTGGCATAGCAAAGGAGGAATTTGTTGGCGCTACCTGGTGAGTTCACAGGGTACTACCCTGCTACCTGCCACCCCAGACTGGCGGCTGCCTAACAGACTCCGTAGGGCTCTGCCAGTCCTAAGTTTGCCTTGCAGGTTAACTGTTGGTATACTTCAGTTTCCGAACTCTCTAGAAGCAAATCTCTCCAGCATCCAACCCGTCACTGGATGCCCACAGAAATACCAAAGAGACAGAATACACAGCAGCCTGCTGGCTCAGCTGGGGGTGCACCCCTCACTTTAATACAACAGTACTGAGATGAATTCAAAATAAAACAAGACTTGTTTACTCTTTGGTTCCACGGCTTAAGCGTAGTTTAATAGATACTTACAACTTTGTAATTAACACTCGCACATGCATCACGCAATGGCTATGACAACATGTACAACATGAGTTTTCATATGATATCCTACATGGCATTTTTTACAGATAAATACTAAAGCAGCAGTGTGTTAGGTGTAGTGAGTGTATCAGGCCTGATAGCCATTACAAAACCGTGTGCCTTCTGCCAGTTGGTATTGAGGGGCTCTTAGTGTCCCACCTCCCTTTTTACAATGATGTAGTAAGGTCAGCCACTAGCTGATCTATAGGCATTGAATCAGAGTTCCCAGAGATTTTCTCTGCTCTCTTCTCCTTTCCCCAGGAAAGTAGTGGGACATTACACTGCTAAAAATGCCAATGCAGACATGGAAGAAACTGCTTGGGCATGTACAGATCCCTGTATGTTACATAACCTAAGGTTCTGGTGTGTCTTTTCTCTTCGCACCAAAGCAGTGTCTCATCCACACTGCCATTTATACCCATGCTAGGAAAGCATGCAGTGTATGTACTCTCTGCAAGTGCAGACATAGCCTGTATCTACAGCCTTTTATTATTTTTTGAAAAAAAGCCCCAAACAAATATAAATTGACTCTGTAGAATTGCTGTCACTCTTCTTATATATTCTGAAGGCTGGAATGGTGCTTAACACTCTTAAAACTGTCTATTTATAGTTCTTTTTAATGCAAATCAGTTTTTAACGGCAAAGATAAAACTATAATCGTACTCAACAATGTGCAGCTCTTAAAGGGCGGCATAAGATCATTTTTGTGGTGACTCAAAAGCCATAATGAGGCAGTTAACATTGTGACTTTCATAGATAGCTCAACCAGGCAATTGATCAAAGACGTTTGTTAGGAGGCAATAGAATATCATGAAATTCTGAAAAAAATTATCATTAGGAGGAGCTTTGATTTCTCTTGGAAAGATTCTGAACCCTTAAACTGATTTAAGAAAAGATTCAAACTTAACATCAAAACATCACACAAAATCAGGTTGCTATGGAGAAGTTAATATGGGTATCATAGAGATGATGCAGCTAGGAAATGCAGGTTTTCTGCCAAATTTTCTGACCTGGGCCCTGGATTAAACAAAAAGGGGTTGCATTACATTTCTCTCTGGAATGGTTTCCTCACTTCCAAACTATGTTATACTAAAGAGCAAACTAAGCAGAACAACTTGAGATCTGCAGTGTTATTGGACAACCTGAACTGCAACTATATTCCTTCATTTTAACAATTAGGCATGTTATTCCTGTTGCACTGAGAGCTATGTGGGTTCAGAGACAGAGGAGAAAAAACAAAACTAAAACATCTCAATAAGCACAGTTTTTTGAAGCATAAATTTTACTGCAATGTATTTGCTCACCAGGAGGCATCACTGTACTGCCAATGAAAAACTGTGTAAAGCAGCCTCACTTTTAAAGCACTATAATTTTAGCCCCTATGTTAAGATGGCAACAAACAAACAATCAAACAAACAAACAAACGTTCTTCACAGTTCTTACTGCTTCATATCTCGTATTCATATTCCTCCCCAGATTTTTATGATTTGTTCTGAACCTTGTTGCAGAATCTTCACTGTTCTCAACAGAGACATGTCTACATCTGGTAATGCTATGTCATTCAGGCCCCAAAAGGCGGTAATAAATTCTTATTGCTGTATCTGCTTGGTGCTGTGTTATTGTGTATAATGGAATGGAAAACAATAAATGAAAAGTGCTATTTTATTACTTACTGTGCGCCTTCCATTAAAGTAAGAAATTCCAAAATATTTCCTATTCTTATAGCAAAGAAGTTGAATATTACTTTCCGGGCCAAGGGATTAAGTACAGAGGAGAAATAAATGTAGAAGGGCTAAACATAGCCCAAAGGATCCTTTGAAGGCTGTCTACAGCAACTGCCCCTAGGTTGTCAGTAAGGCGATTGTGTGATTTAACTGTGGGCTAACTTTCGTCTGGATGGGGGCTATGAGAAGCTCTCGTTCCTGTGGACATTGGGTATAATCAAACCTGTCTGAGAATCCTTTGTGTTGCACAGCTGCTGCACAGCTGGAGCGTTAATGCTGAGTCCGTGCTTATTTTTGGGGGACGGAGCTCCATGCCATTAAGACTTTGAGTTAAGGCGTTTCTTTGGTAAAAAATACAGGAGAGATGAAAAGATGATGTGCTAAAAGCAAAGAGATGGAGACCAAGGGTAAGAGTGGCAACAGGGTTGACTCTGGGCAAATCTTGGCGACAGGGTTGACTCTGGGCAAATCTATGCTACAAAATTAAGTTGACCTAAATTACGTCGACATGCAGCCACTGTAGTATTTAAACCGCTTCTGCATGTCCACACTACACTCCTTGTGTCAGTGGTGGATGTCTCCTCTAGTGCTTGCATCAATGCAGAGAGTGCATTGTAGGTAGCTACCCCTCTGTGCAACTCACCACCATCAACCTTGGGGTGTTTTGGAAAGGGTTTGCAGTGGCTCATGGGGGCAAATGAGTCACTCAAGGGTGACTGGGAACATGGTTTCAATGTCCCATGATGCAGTTTTCTCCATCCCATAATTTTCTCTGAATCTCATAATGGTTCACGCCTCTTTTCAAAAGCCCTGCAAACCTGCGTGTTCGTCATCTCTGTGAGAAGCACGGACCCTGCATAGCTCTGCACACTTGTGATAAACGTTATGATCACAGTGCACCTGATCTTGCAGCATTTTCAGAGCCGCCAGAGGATCCCCAGGGAACATGCTTGCTGAAGGCTAGCTTGTTGTGGGACATAGAAAGAAACTATTCAAGGCTGTTGTTGTTGTTGGCATTCATGAAGCAGCTGCAGATGGGAGTGTGCCTGTTCTGAACCTGAGAAACAAGCACTAACTGGAGAGATTGCATTGTTATGCAGGTATGGGATGATGAACAGAGGCTGCACAGCTTTTGGATGTGCAAGGCCACATTCCTGGATTTGTGTGCAGAGCTCGCCCCAGCCCTCCAGCACACCAACATCACAATAGGAGCTGCAATGATGGTGGAGAAGCAGAGGTGATCGCTGTGTGGAAGCTTGCAATGCCAGATTGCTACTGATTAGTCAAGAATCAATTTGGAGTTGGGAAATCCACCATGAGGATTGCTGTGATGCAAATGTGAGGGGCCATTAATCGCATCCTGTGATGAGGGACTGTGACTCTGGGCAATGGGTAGGATGTAGTGGATGGTTTTGCACATGGGGTACCTGAATTGTGGTGAGGCAATAGATAGCACACACATCCCTATTTTGTCCACAGGCCACCTTGGTACAGAAAACTTCAACTGAAAGGGCTACTGTCCTATAGTATTGAAAGGGCTGATGCACCACCAGGGACGTTTTACCAACATCAGCATGGGATGGTCAAGGAAGGTGCATGATGCTCGCATCTTTAAGAACACAGGCCTGTTTAGAAAGCTGCAAGCATGGACTTACTTTCCATACCAGAGAATTACCAGTGGGGATGTGTAACTGCCATAGTGATCCTGGGGGACCCAGCCTACCCCCTAATCCTGTGGCTCCTGGAGACATACACCAGCCATCTTGACAGCAGCCAGAAGTGCTTCTGCTACAGGCTCAGCAGGTGCAGAATGACAGTTGAATGTGCCTTTGGCCATTTGAAAGGCTGCTGGTGCTGTCTATTCACAAGATTAGACTTCAGTGAAAAAAATTTCCCAGTAGTTATAACTGCCTCTTGTGTGCTTCATAATATCTGTGCAGCAAAGGGGGAAAGTTTCTACCAGTGTTGAGGTGTGAGGAGTCTCCTATTGAGACTGCACTAGCCCTGGCAAAGGGCTACCATCAGGCATGGGTTGACAATCCCTGCTGTTAAATGGTAGAACTAATGATTCCTCTTGGAGTCTTTTGTTTGTTAAAAGCAGGGACATTGCTTCTGTGTCAGCAGAAAGTTTTCCCATGAGCTGAAATTCACTAAGAGCTGAATCACTAGAGAGACTGGGAAACCTTGACTGACAACCACCAGAGAGGTGTCAGCAGTGGGCAGCACCTGAGATGGTGGGATTGGCCGGCAACAGTAGATGGCAGAGGCAATAGTGGTCAATGCCAATGCACGGTGGGATTGGTCGGCACCAGCAGACAGCGGGAGCCAGGAGTGGTCTGCGCCTGTAGATACCAGGATCGGTTAGCATCTGTAGACAGAGGGGTCAGCAGACAGTGAGAATCAGGAGCGGTTGGGGCTGGCAGATGGTGAGAGCCAGCAGTGGGGACTCGGTGAGGCCTGGAGGTGGTGGGAGGCAGTAGCAGAGGAGGCCTGGTCAAGCCTGTATCCAGCAGGAGCTTGCAGAGAGGGGCTGGCTAAGCCCCAACTGAGAGGTGGACATTGCAACTATGATGGTCAGTACAGGGGACAGCAAGAAGGGAGAGGTGAAGGACATGCCCTGTACTGTGGGATGGGTTTGGCTCATTGAGATCATGAATTCTGTTTCCACTGTTCCACAAACCAGTGATGTGTTACCTCTCTTTTCTTATTAAAAGGTTTCTTTCTACTCTCAGACTCTGTGCTTGCAAGAGGGGAAGTATTGCCCTTTGGGGTGCCCAGGGGTTAGTGTGTGATTTCCCAGGTGACTGGGTGGGGGCTCAAGCCAGTTTGGTGTTGTATCAGTGACAGGGACCCCTAGCTATAGAACTCGGCCCTTGATGATGCTGACTCTATCTGGCAGAAGGGTTACAACTGGATGAAACTTTATAAATACAGGGAAAAGAACCTTTGAAGGGGAAAGAACAGTCTCCTCCACGGTGGAGTGGTAGGGATAATGGAGCAGCCTCAGACGCCATGTAGGGTGTGTGTAGGGAGGTCACAGAATGGAGTTTTCTCCACGCCAATGGAGCCAAGCATGGGTCTGTTGAACCTGAAGGTCAACAAGAGTCTCCAGCATGTCTCTTTGCTGTTTGAGAAGTGCTAGTATGTCCTGCTGCATGTCCCTCCACTTTTCCTGTGCTTTCTCCTCTCCTCTCTATTCCTGTCTGTTCTGTTCACAAGGGTGGTCCTCCAGGCCTTGAGCTCAGTATCCAAAGGACTAGAGGCTTGCAGGATTTCTTGGATCATGTCTTCCAAAGTCTTCTTCCTTCTTATCTGGATGAGCCACTCCACTGCTGTGGATGGAGAGACCCTCAAGGCCCCATTTCCAGGTGCAAAAGATATAATGTATGGAGGTATTCTTGTAAGTGTATTCACAAGATACATGGAAATTTGAACTCACTCCCTTTGATCCACACAAGTTGCAAGCAATACATTCTTACTTCTTCTTAGGATTCAAAGAGCACAGCAACAGCCCCAGCCATGGTGAGTATGGCCCCGGGAGAGGGGGCTAGTTGGCACAATAAGGAGGAGCACACCTCACGGGCATGATAATATGCAAATAGGGCAATTGAACTAAATACTGGCACTGCTTTCCACAGCCAGTGGTAATTTTAGCTGATATCTCACTCCAGAGGGTAATGGAGGCTGAAAGGAAATAGCTCCTACACACGTCTGGCTGCAGAGTGGGTCCGTATGCTGCTAGCCTGTGTGCTGCAATGGTGCCTGCTGAAGTAATTGCTGAGTGGCGTGGGAAAGTGTTCTACCATGGCAGAAGAAATAAGGCAGCCCTCCCCAGAAACCTTTGGCAGAGGATTGAAAACTACCTCCAGGAAAGTTTCCTTCAGATCTCTATGGAGGATTCATGGGACATCCTGGTGCACATAAACTATTCTGCTAGGTCCCTTCTGCCTAATGGTACAGGGGAATGAGATGCAGGTAGCAATTCTACCTCTATTGGTTATTTCATTACCTTCTAGCATGATTAAAAAAGAGTAAATTAACTGTGTACTCCAGGTAAGAGTGTGTCTGTAGTGTGTAGCCGGCATAGTCATCTGGGCAGTTGCTAGGTGAGCTCTCCACGCCGGGCAAACAGGAAATGGAATTTCAAAAATTCTCAGGGATTTAGAGGGGAGAGTTGTATACACCAGTGTTTCTCAATCTTTTAAGTAGCAAGTACCCCCTAACTTCTGAAAATTTTAATAAGTACCCCAACACTCAATTTTCCACTCTGAGAAATACAATCTTTTCCCCCTTTACCGCTAGACCACTGTATTCCTCGTAAAGCAGGAGAGTTCTGAGTTCTGCAGTGCTGTATGGCCGTGGCAGATCACAAAACCCCCTGCTGTTTCTCCCATCCTTCTTCCTCCCCTTCCTCCATATAGAAGCAAAGATCAACGCCAGCCAATCACTATGGCAGGGTCATGCAGTGTTCTCCTTAACCCAGGTGGCAACTTGTTAGGTATGAGCAGGCACTAGCAACCCACCAGACTGGATAGCAGTGCTCCCCATGGCCATCCCTAAGAGGGTGTGAGGCCTGGGGCAAATCATACCGTGTGGGCTCTCTTAACATTTTTATACTGGTCAAATCTGTGGCTGTCATAGTTGTCAATTTCACTGTTCAACTAGAGTAAGCCTGTGGGTAGAGCCCAGCTCTAGGACTGGGCAAACCACTGGCTCTCTGCCTGGCTTTCTGAGCACCGGACTTTGAGCTGAGGATGGGAGCTGCCCCCTGGGCAAGTCGCAGGCAGTTGCCAGCCTGGGAGGTGGGCGACTGCCACATACTCCAAGCTGGGGTGGAGGAGGCTTCCACGCAGGCTGGGACCTAGGGATGTGGGTAGGCAGCAGGCAGCTGCTGCCTGTCTTCAAACTGGGGCACAGGAGGCTGTCTCTCGGCTCAGAGCTGGGGCACTGGTGACAGCCACCCAGCTGTGAGCCCAGTTTGCAAGGCACAGGAGGCTGCCACTGGGCTCCCACTTGGGAGCTGGGACCAGGCGGGACTAAGCAGCTGCTGCCCGGCTTCCCAAAAAGCCAGTGCTGCTGCCCAAGCCTCTGGCTGCTGCCTGGCTTCCCAGGATTGGGGCGGCTGCCATCTACCTCCCAGCTGGGAAGTGGGACTAGGCAGGAAGCAGGTGGCTGCAACCCGGCTTCCTCAGAAGTTGGCAGCTGCTGCTCACCTCCCTTCACTAGATTTTTTGCCATGTACCCCCTGCCTGTGTCTCACGTACCCCCAGGTACCCCCACGTACCCCCAGGGGTACACGTACCAGAGGTTGAGAAACTATGGTATGCACCAGCAGGCAGTGGAGTTTGAAATGGTGACCAGAGCAGTTACTCTGGGGCATTGTGGGACACCTCCTGAAGGGCACTAAAGTCAATGTAAATAACGCTGTGTCTACACTGACACTGTGTCACTCTAACTTTGTCAACTTAAGCACTAGACCTCTCGTGAAAGAGGAGTTATTAAGTTGTGTAGTGGGTAAGTTACATTGGCGGGAGTGACATTTTAGTGTAGATGCTTACAGAGTTAGGTCGACGTAAGCTGCCAGGTGTTGACCTAACTCTATAGCATAGACCAAGCTCCTTTGGTGTCTTATCTGGAGTGGAGGATGGAGGTGGGGTGGTTTGAGGGGAATTACCTATGTGCAGTTTTGCACATCTCTGTTCAAGGTAAAAAAGACTTTTGTGTATTTTGTACATAAAGAATTCTAGAAATAACCATGAATCTTTGTCACCAATTTATTTTCCTGTTGGAAAATAACCCAATGTAATACCTCCAAATCTGCTGCCTTTCAGGAAAGGGGCAACACTATGAAAGTCACATGCTGTTTACTGTGAACAAAGCATTGAGAGAGCAGAACTAAAAGGCTTATTCAAAACCACGAGTTTTGTCTGCATCGAACACACTGGAATATGTGTAGCTCTTTAATTAATTTCAGAGGTGTGAGGAGCAGGTTGTGTGTTCCATTTGAATATGTAAGTCTTCAGGATCCAGGCAAATTCTTAGACTTTCTTTTGTCTTTATGTACAAGAACCATATGGATGATTTAATTAATTGCGAGTGTCTTTTATGTATTTCTAACTTTTCCATAGAGCCAAGTTCCATTTTTAATTAACTTCAGATGAGCACAGGTACAATACATTTCTTTGTGAATGAATTTTTTGTTATTATTATTAATTAGTTGTATTGCAGAAGCACCTAGAAGCCCCAGCCACTGGCCAGGACCCCTTTGTGTGAGGCACTGTACATGCTTAATAATATGCATTTCTTAAATGTTCCATTAAAGGTATCATTTTAGATCATCATCTTTCTGTACTGCTGCCAGCACCATTCTTTCAACTTGTTATGGTCTTCATTAGGTGTAGTGGTTGACTCTGTTGCAGTAAATCTATTTGATTACAAAGTAGCATGTGCCATTTTCTCTGTAGCTTTCTCCACAGTAGATTGTCAGGCTTGTTTTAGTAGGTATGAATCGTTCCCTGTCAGTTGTTTAAACAGATCCATTCTGGTAAATGTTAACATCGTTCAACTGGTAAAAAAATTTTTTAAACACTTTTCTAAAAAAAAATAGGTATAGCGACTATTCTTGCTCATAAAAACTGTCGGCTTGGTGCGGCTATTGATGCTTTCTCTGCACACAGAACAGGTATAGTATGGATGCCGGCCGTACAAGCTTCCCCAGTGCCCATCCAATGTGCCTTAAACTCTATTCCAGAGGAACCACTTCTAGAGTCAAGAGGTTAATTCATTCAAATATTGGACTTTCTGTTGAAACTGACAATGAGTGCAAAGTACAATGACAATTTTATTGATGTGGCAATGGACTAGCGTCACTGATTTACTTTATACTGAATGTTAAATAGTTATCAGACGGTAATGACTTGCAGTCACTACTGACTTGGCCAGATCTGAATAGGTAAAATAAAGGAGAAAAGTCTGGACTGTTTTACCAATCCATGAGTCATCCAGTTTTTATCATTTGTACACATTTGGATATATTCCAGAGCATGCCTATAGAGATCCTATGCCTGCTTTCTTTCTCTTTGTTTCTTTTCCATGGAAGTTTCTCTTCTTTTAAGTTTTGCATACAGTCTTGTTCTCTTAATTGTTCTCATTTTTTTACTTTTATAACATGCACTGCACATACACTATCTACTGCAGATGGTGATTCTACGATAAATCTGTTTGCTTCAATTAACTTTTACTGTTCATAGGAGATGAAACTATGTAGGTTATAATTAGTGACAGACTCTCCAGTCTGTGTATTGATTTACTGGATCATTCTTACACTGTTTTTATAAAGACCTCTCTGTTTACATGGTGTATTTCTTAGTGCGCTGCAGTAACACAGGCTTTTATATTAGTCATTGAGGTCATTTCACTTCTGGAAAATAAAATGTCAAGAGCATTATTACAGACTTCAAGAGCATCCTTACCTGTTGTGTGCAGAATCAAAGCACACTGCTGGTTCTGAACTGTGCAAGCTATGTTGCTGAAACGCAGAATTCAAAACAATGGCCACACTTTCTGAAACATTCTCCTCAAGGCTGAGAGTTGATGGTGGTTTAGAGAATCTCATATAATGAAAGAAGTTACATTTACTTCTGCTACAAAATCTCAGCAGGGTAGTTTCCCTCCCTGCTATCTATTAAATAACTTTATATACAGAAGCCATCTTCTAAATTGCTAGCAAACTTTATTAGATATTTATATTATGGTAGTGCCCAGATGCCCCAATCAGGACTGGTCAATATCCTGTTGTGCCGGATGCTGCATAAACAACACAAGGAGAAAAGTTAGGTCGACATAAGCTGCCTTGTGTTGACCTAGTTGTGTATGTGCCTACACTTAAATGTGCCTCCCACTGATGTAAATGCCCTATTACAGCAACACAGTAACCCCACCTCAGTGCCACTGAGCCATGGTTGATATACTAAAGTTGACACAGGATGAGTGTAAATACTGCATTACCTGTGTTGCCCCAACTGTCCTGCTGCACCTGTCCCACAATGCCCGACTATGACTACTCTGGTCACGATTGTGAACCCCACTGCCCAGGGGTCATAGAGACTAGAAGTCTCCCCCCCCTTTTAAAGCTCCACAAATTTTTGAAACATCTTTTCTTGATCGTCCAGCATGGTGAACACACCTAGCAGCTCTTCACTGTTGTGCACAACTGCCCATACTGGCTATACGTTCCAGATGCGCTCCAGCTTGGAGTAGACAGGAGACATTGGATCTCCTGGGGCTATGGGGAGAAGAGGCTGTGCATGCACATCTATGGACCAGCCATAGAAATGTGGACATCTATGAACACATTGCATAGGGGACACGGGAGAATGGTGTGGCAAGGAGCAGAAGCAGAACCGTGTGAAAGTGATGGATCTGTGGCGAGTATATTAAGAAGGCCAGGAAGGCCAAAAGTCAATCTGATGCCAAGCCACAGACCGGCTGCTTTTACAAAGTACTGCATGCCATACTTGGCAGAGATTTCACCACCACTCCACACACCACTGAGTCACAGGCCTCTCCCATGAACAGCGAGGATAAGGAGAAAGAGGAGGTGGATGGGGGATATGCAACTGGGACATGAGCCAGGAACTGTTTTTGACTTCACTACAGTCCAGTCTGTCTTGGAAGTTGAGCATTGGTGAGCCCAATGCAAGAGAAGGAACCTTGGGTAAGTTTTTATTTGTATTTCCCATTACAATGATGTACTGATGGCGCCCCCCAACTTTACAGGACACAGCTATTGACTTTTCATTCATTTACTCATGCTAGAAGAGGTCTTCTTCTTTTGTATGGCTTGGGTAGGTAGCAACGATTACAAATTTATATCTAGATTTAATGGGCAGCACATTGCTGCAGTAGTGAGCTGGTGAATATCCTTCAGTCCCCCCTGTGAAAGAATGAAGAGGTAGTGGTACAACAAAGAGAGGTAGTGTAGTTATCTGCTTTTCATTCCCCTCTCTAGTTAGGTGGAGTAGGTCTGATGGACATGAGGCTGACCTAGTTTGTTTATCACAGATATCACTTGAATCCTCCTGAGAGATCTTGATGAAACTTTCATGCAGGTACACTGCAATCCTCTGCTTAAGGTTTCTAGGCATGGTTGCCTTATTTCTTCCTCTGCTGTAGGATGCTTTCCCATGCTAGTCAGTGATGATTTAGGCAGGCACCATTGCAATAAACAGGCTAGTGGCACAGAGAAGCTCTGAGATACCAGCAGCAGCTGTGTTCTCTGCCCCTTTGTTACCCTCAAGAGTGAGATATCCTCCCTCCTCATTTCCCTTGCCACTGGCAGGCCATAGTTACTATGGTGGAAGCCCTCTGAAGCAGAAGTGTCAGTGTCTTGTTTAAAACTTTAGGGGACCTAAGGAACAGAGTTCTGAAGCTTAACTTTCACTTTCTGTTGTCACTATACTGACAGTGGGACCGCTGGGTGTTTTATCTGTAGTTGCTGCCATTGCGACCTTGAGAGGCTCCCTCCCCACACCCATGAAACATCTGAGCCGGATAAGGAGGAGAAAGAAGATGACTCTGGATGACATGTTCATTGAGATTCTGCAAGCCAGTGCCACATCAGACCTTGAGCAAAGAGCCAGGAGGGTGAATACTGTAGCCAGTGTGGAGAAGGAAAGAGTGGGCAAGAGAGAGGCCCAGCAGGAAAAGAAAATGGATATGTACCAGGACATACTGGGGCTTCTCTGGCAGCAAACACAGATGTTAAAGATTTTTGTGGCCCTGCAGGTTTAACAATCACAGACTTGCCTCCCTTTGCAGTCTACGGAGAACTGTATTACAGAATCTGCCTACACCACTCCTCAACATACGACACAGCATGAGGGGCCCACACCCCTACCATTCTACCCCAGGAGATGTTAAGGACAGCCCCGGCTTCATGTACCCTGACCTATGGAATGCACTATTGCTGTGTGTGTAGCTAAAATGGACATTAATGTTCTTCCCCTGTATGGGGAGATTTTGATAGACCAGTAAAGGGCCAGGGACCACTTGATAGTGTAATATTGATTATCATACTTGTGACTAACAGAAGCCAAACTTGGTAGGCCTTTCTGCAGGCCTGTGCAGCCTTGGCATGACTAAGGCAAGAGGGGAGGGGAACCTCTTGCTCAACTTTTGCCTGACCCTGCACCCCTCCCTGATGCTCTGGTGGATGTGCTAGGATCTGTGTTTCAGGAAAAGACCAATAAGCTTATTTATGCATGACCTCTGGAGATGTTTGTCCAGGCCTCAAGATATGCAGATTCTCTAGGAACACATCTAGTTAATTAAGTACTCTGGCGACCTTAGGTCTAGTTTTTGAAACTTTTTTTTCTTTTTTCTTGATGGTTATTATCTACTAATGAGGATAAGTGCGGGGAAGAGGCTCAGACTCTTTGGGATCTCTTCTTGGACACAGCTCCTGGATCCTCCAACAGCAGCTGGAAGATCAGGCCAATCAGAAAGCCATTGCTGTTCCCACTCGAAAGCCGCCCCAGACTTCGGTAATTATTAAGGGTTGGGTGTTGTGTTTTACTAACCTGTTGTGGACATGTGTAAGTCCTTGATCTCAAGTAAAAGTCTAGCTTTAAAGTAAGAACACTCTCGTGTTGTGTTTGAGCCTAAGTAAAGTATAGCTTTGTCGTAAAAGCAATTTTGTATTATACTGTTTCTACCAGTCCATCTATCGGCTGGATGGCTGTATCTCCATTTGGCTTATTTCCTGACACCATCTCACAGAAAGTAAAGTTACCATGAGCTTTGGGCTGGCAGAACCCTGAGTAACAGCCCCTTATTCAGGTTCTGTTCCATTAATTAAGTTTTTAATGTATTTGTCTTTAATTTGCCCAGATTTTTCTTTGCATTGGTTTTGTTACTGAATAAAATTCTGTTCTTTGGAAAATAATTAATCTTTGTTAGTTCATAACATATGCTGCAGAGTGCCTAACAATACTGAAGGCATGCACTTACTTGCCCCCACAGTGGATTTTCCAACTTCATAATGATTTCCCACGGACTGTTAGATATCTGGCATTGCAAATTTCCACAGTGTGATCAGCACTCACTTTCCACTGTCATTGCAGCTGTCATTCTGGTGTCCCTGTGCTGGAAGGAGCTCGGCATACACACCCAGGAACGTGTAGCTGAAAATTCTGCAGCCATTGCTAGTCATCTCAAGCCTGAACAATCAGAATGATCAGATCCCACCAGTCAGTGCTCATTTCTTGGGTCCAGCAGTGTTGCGCCACCATCTACAGCTGTTCCGTGAATGCCATCAAGAACTTTGAATTGGTTCTCACTACGTTCCACAGCAATTTGTCCTCCATGAAATTGTCATGTTCCTCTCTGATTCAGTTCTTCTTGCAGCTGTACAAACACCAGAGGATTGTACATCTTGTGCTTGCAACACCCATGACAATTCTGCAGAGCTGTGCAGGCCCCATGCTTCTATTAGAGATGGCAGACAGCAAGGAGGGCTACGGGATTCATGGGAATTTTAAAACACATGCCGAAATCATGGACTGTAGATAACATTATGAAATGGAGACAGTTGCATGCTGTGAATTTGACCCCTTGCTCCTAGTCACTTCTGTGTGACTCCTTTCTGCCCCCCTGTGCATTGCTGAAACTTCCCAAAGACTGCACTGGACAATGGAGGGTTGAGATATCTACCCAGGGTTCACTGTGCTGTGCACTGGCAGAAGCACTCCCAGGGCTGACACAAGGAGCCAGCTATGCACGTGCACAAGCGATATGATAACTGCAACGGCTTTATGCGGATGTGACTTTTGTCAACAAAAGTTTGTATTGTAGAAATGCCCATAGTCCCTACTCTGGGTGCTGATACTGGATGCTTAATGATCAATGTGATACCAGTAAGACACGGTACGCCTGATTTGCTGATCAGTAAGGTTTAATGTGCAAGGTTTTCTATAGTTGTACTAGTTTAATACAAGGCCTAAAATTAACTACAACATATCATACTTGCTAAGCCTGGAGAGCTATGTGGTCACTCAGAAGGCTGCATACAGGAACAGCTTCCTTCAGGGGCTCCACCAGGGAGTCAGTGGCCTCTGGTCCGACCAGCAGCACCTCCCATGGCATCAGATGTTGATGGAGTGCCCTCCTTTGTCTAAGTAGTGACTTCTTATACCCTTCCATAAACAGCTTTCACCTAATTACCTCTCTTCTCATTATTGTATGTGCTAATTACCTACAGTGTGTTTTCACCCTTAACTAAATTCCATTCTCAGCATCTGGTGATAGGAAGAGCAGTGTAAAAATATGCCCCTTGGCAATGAAAAAGTGTACCCCCCAACATTCAAGGATGACTTGTTGTTCCCATCACTGTTATCTATGTGCAGCTGCAAACATACATATTGTGTATGTTGTCTTGTTATGTGCCGTGGTATGCAGAAACTGAGACATCTGCAAGGTTACACAGTAGTCCTGTTCATCTCTGCCAACTGGAAGATGTCAAGCTACAGGGGTCAGAATAGCCAAGCAAGCAACTGAAGCTATGCTAGGCCTATAGAACAGTGGTCAGGCAACTCAAATTGCACTGGGCCTCCAACACTGGGGAGCTCATAGTCAACTATAAGATAAGACACAGTAAGTGGTGGCAGAAAATAATAGAGAGAAGGAGGAAAGAGGAAGTCCTGATTCTGAAGCTGGCTCAACATAGGAACAGTGGGTCCCTCCACATGGAGCCAATTGCAGGACTGGGATCTACGTGAATAGTTAATTTAATTTATATTAAAAAACCCCAACAATTACAAAAAATTAATGAAACTATGTATCAGCAAACCCCACTGGTCACCTACCTAGCCACTATCAGTTGGCAGTTTGCTGCAGGCCCCACAGTAGAACTGGACCTTAAGGAAGGATTTGATCGAGGTCAGGGTAGTAATTTTAGAGCCGAGTTTGGGGACAGTGTTTCTAGCAGAAGGAAGAAAGTGCAAAGGTGTTTCTGGAAGAAGTAGAAACTATGAGCAATTAGTGCTGATATCATCTGTGAGGCAGCATGGGGATAAGGGGAAGAGCTAACAGGAGTGGATAAATGATGAAGTGGGGGCAGAATTGTGCAATGTCTTAACGCCAAGGATAAGAAACTTGAACTTAATGTGATAGGGAAGTGGAAGCCAGTGGAGAGATTGAAGAATGAGTGGGATGGACATAACAAGAAAAGAAAACAATATCAGCAGCTGTGTATGGAATGGATGAGAGGGGGCTCCAGGTCTGTTAGTTATTAACATGGACAAATTTAGTTTCATACAAACCACAACAGTGTTTTTTCACAACCATGTGTTATCACTTACAATACAGGTACAAATCTGAGGTATGCCGAACTACCCAAAGAGAGAATTGCATACAAATACTTCCAATACTCAGTTAACTTTGGGTACACAGGCTAGGTTATTGATCTATTACAATAATATTCCATTGAAAAATTGTAGCCATTGTTAGGTTGGCATGTATTTTTTTAAATTATATTTTAATTTTCAAAAACTGACAGTGCACAAACCATACAAAAGGAGAAGTGGACACACAAAATGAATGTATAGTGAAAGAAAATTGGAATAACTGTCTAGAAAAATGATACATGTACAATATTCTACTAATAAGGAAAAGAATGCTTTCTGGTATTATAAAGGACTTACCTTAATTTAACAGAGTGATGTTTTTTAATCAACATTTTTCCATATTCTGAGAATGGAGGTCAAACTGCATAAAATGTAAATGACTCACTTGTTCCCTTTTTCTTATCTTAGTTAATTACCCCATTATTAAAATGTCCCACGCTCTTCCAAACGAGCAACAGCATCTGTGAATTCTTTCTTTTTCCAGTTCTCAGCAGAGAACATGTACCTGAGACTTAGAGAGGTGTGTTCATTTCAGCATCTTTATTGACTTGCAACCCTTCCCCAGAAGGGCTGGAGCCACTACAAGAGACTATAAACAAATTGGAACCAGTAATCTAGATTTGATTGCTCTCCCAAACTAGTGTAAATTGAGAGTAATTCCATTAAAGTAAATGAAGGCTCCTTTTCCTTATGAGTGTCCCAATATGCAGCAAAGTTATGTTTGTAGAGTATTGAGAAGCAGCAAGGAATGAGTTACCACTATTCCATCACTTTGTCTTTCATCCCTTTGTTATCAGACAGATAAAAGATGTTGCTGCCCTTTGCCAGAGTTTTGGCCACTGCTTGAGAAGGTTTTTTTTCCCCTTCCATAGATTATTTCCATCTTTTCATAACCCGTCCCCACTCTTTTTTTCCACTTCTCATTTTATGACTTCTCTGTATAGGTTAGAGATTATTTATTTCATTTGCTTCCTCACACTTATTTCAAAGCCTCTCAGACAATTAGCCTTGGAACTCAAGGCTTGGAAACCCATTATCAGTCCCTGTAAGCCTCCTAAATCACTTAACACCTTTCGAGAGGTTAAGTGTGATGTTTCATCTGCAATACAGCAAACCTTGGAATTGGCATCATTTGGAAGCTGTTATATAGGGGTATCCTAATCTGCCATTTTTTCCCATTATAAATATTTTCCATAGGCCTGTTCATTCATTTACAAAAACACCTTCAGAATTTCCACAAGGAGAAATCTGTTTTCTACTTTTCCTCCTGGGAGCAAAAAGGAGAAGGGGTCAAGCTAGCTTTATTTCCGACAAACTCGCTATTTTGAATGTAAATGTCAAAACTGATGACAATCCTTTGGGCAGAGTCTCTGCTGCCCCTTTGAAATATCAATGCACCTTTGGGAGTGTGTGAAAGTTGACTGTGTTCAATATTTATCCAGCGTTTGTAGACCCCCATGATATAAAATTGGTAGTGAAAGTAAGGGAGCTACCAGTACTACTCGCTGATTTTTGTAGCTGCCAGGCCTCCCTCGGCTATTATTCTATGCCATGCTATATAAGTGACTCTAGGTAATTGTTATTGCCTCAGATAAAATGTGTAATATTGGCCTCTAGTATTTTCATAGTGATCGCCATCAACAGAGTTAAGAACAGAAAGCAAATTTTTGATATTTAGTTCATTTTTATTGCTGCATTTAATCTAAGGAATAACATAGGGAGATTTCGCCAATTAGCGAGATTTTTAAGGCATTTATGAACCAGCATATAGTGAAAGAGTGTCTTTAAGTGATATGTGAGTTGTGCTAGATATAACTATCAACTTCTCAAAATTTATATGTAGGTGTTTCTAGAATTTAAGGATTAATCCAAGGTTCACTGTTTTGGGTTTCATAAAACTCACTTTCAATCCTGAGACAATGCTAAAGTTTGTCATTTCTTATACAATACTTGTCATACAGGATTTGGGATCAGAAATCATCAGTAGACCATCGTCTGTGCAGTGTTTTAACACACCCTTAACTGGTGAATTCCCCATAATCTTCTTCTAAAATTATAACAATTTTGTTCCTAAGTAGGGGGTAGGCAAAATTAGTGAGAATTCATTTTAAATAATTCCTTGTGAATTTTTTTTCCTGACATCTCCAAAAGGATAAATGCTGCTCTGATTTTTATACAATCAGAGGAGTATTTCTCCCCATCCCTCATCTTTAACACTCATAATTATCCTGTTTACTGTTCTATCTTCTTCATCTCTCGCTGTCTGTCTCCCTCCTCTTGCATAAGTGGATGTCAGGGATGAATGCTCATGAGCTGCTTACCTGGATAGGCCATGATGGTAAAAGTGGCATATAAGACCATACTGGGTCAGACCAATGGTCCATCTAGCCAAATATCCTGTCTTCTGACAGTGGCCAACTTCAGACAGAATGAACAGAACAGAGCAATTTTGAGTGATTGTAATGGTCCTCCCTTGAGGTTTGGTAGGGAAGTAGGGCCTAGTGGTCAAGACTGCAATCTGTGACCAGCAGGGGGGGTTGTGAGGAACCTGGAGCTCTCCCACTCCACTGGGCTGTGACCCAGGGCCCTTTGTGGCTACCCCTGGTCTGGCAAACAAGAGCCTGCTTACCCTGCCAACCCTCCCTGGGTCACTTCCTCTCGTCCCTCCCAGCCCACAGGTCAACTTAGTCCATGACTTTCCTCTGTTGGAGAAGTCCAAATCAAACAAGAGGGGATTATCAGTGTCCAGGGTCTGCAGCTGGGGGAGCGGGGTACTTCCCTTCTCTGGTTATTTCTGGGGTGGGTCCTCCCTTCCCTCAGGAAGGGCCCTTTTGGGGCAGCAGATGTTTCAGAGCCTCTCGGGTTCCCTCTGCTCTGCGCTGCACTGCTGGAACTCTGGGTTGCAGGTCTGCTCTCTTTCAGCTCTGCCACCCAACTGAGCTGTTTCTCCCTCTTTTAATTCCTCCACCACTGGAGCATTTGCCACAACTGTGGCAGGGCGGCCCTGGCTGGCCCAAAAGAATCCCTTAACCCCTTGTTGCCCAGTGTGGGGTTTTGTACACCGCATCACGCTAATCTTTTTCATATCTTCCAAGCCCAGTTTCTGCCAGTTGGAGGTTTAGGGACATCCAAACCATATTTCATCCCTTATCAAATTAGCTAAGAACGAGTGATGGACCTATCCTCCAGTAATTTATCTAATTTTTTCCTGAACCTAGTTATACTTTTGGCCTTTGTAACATCCCACGGCAATGAGTTCCACAGGTTGACTGTGAGTTGTGTGAAGAAATACTTCCTATTATTTCTTTTAAACCTACTGCCCATTAATTTCATTGGGTGACTCCGAGTTCTTGTGTTACGTGAAGGGGTAAATAACTCTTCTCTATTCACTTTTTCCATATTATTAATAATTTTATAGAGCTCTGTCATATCCCCTTGAGTCATCTCTTTTCTAAGATGAAGAGTCCCAGTCTTTTTAATCCATCATCATATGGAAGCTGTTCCATACCCCTAATGATTTTTATTGCCATTCTCTGTAACTTTTCCAATTCTAATATATCTTTTTTTTAAATGGACTGACCAGAACTGCATAGTGTGGGGTGTATCATGGATTTATATAGTGATATTATGATATTTTCTGTTTTTTTATGTATCCCTTTCTTAATGATTCCTAGCATTCTGTTAGCTGTTTTGACCGCCACTGCATCCAAAGCAGATATTTTCAGAATTATCCACGAAGACTCCAAGATCTTTCTTGAGTGGGAACAGATCTCTTTTCTTGCTTTATAAATTCATACATACATCTTGGATCAAATGTACTGGATCTCTTGAGAATGTCTGGATGAGAAGGTTTATTAAATCCACAGTATCCAGTTTGTGTTATGTGGCTGGGCATGAACACTGAAATATCTGTACCAGATCTGGTCTGATGGGAGTTGCTTTCTCTTTTCGTAATGAGCTGATTATGTTTCTGTAGTGCCCAACCATTTGTATTATTACTTTGAGTATCAAAATTTTCTTGTATCACAGTCACACAGCTAGCACAGTAATGTGTATTATGCATAAATTTTCCTTCTCCATTTTAATTTGGAAAACAGACCAATTAGTTTAACAAGCTCACAGTAAATGCAGTAATAAGCACCTACAAATGGATTTAAAATAAACACAATTCTGACAATATCCTGCTTATGAATATTTACAATATTTATATACTAGCTTTTTGTCTCTAAATACAATGTCCTGGCTAACCATTAATTGTAACAATCCACAGCATCTGTGTCATTTCTGCTGAATATTTTTAGTGCTAAGAAAGGGAAAAAAAGTGATCTGGATAAATACAGGGCTATTAGTTGGATCTCAGTGGTATGCAAGGTCTTGGAAAATTTTTTTGAAAGGGAAAGTAGTTCAGGACATCGAGGTTAACGGTAATTGGGATAAAATACAACATGGCTTTACAAAAGGTAGATCGTGCCAGACCAACCTGATCCCCTTTTTTGAGATGATAACAGATTTTTTTAGACAAAGGGAATGCAGTGGATCTAATTTACCTAGATTTCAGTAAGGCATTTGATATGGTTCCACATGGGGAATTATTAGTTAAATTGGAAAAGATGGGATTAATATGAAAATTTAATATGAAAATTTAAAGGTGAATAAGGAACTGGTTAAAGAGGAAACTACAACTCATACTGAAAGGTGAACTGTCAGGCTGGAGGATCCTCAAGGATCGGTCTTGGGACCAATATTATTTAACCTTTTTATAACTGACCTTGGCAGTGCAAATGTACTAATGAAGTTTGTGGATGACACAAAGTTGGGAGGTATTGCCAATACACTTGTCATACAGAGAGATCTGAATAAACTTGTAAACTGGAGTAATAGAAATAGGATGAAATGTAATAGTGTAATGCACAAGGGGGCTAATAAGAATTTCTGCTGTAAGCTGTGGATGCATCACTTGGAAGTGACAAAGGAGGAGAAGAACTTGGGCGTATTGGTTGATCACAGGACGACTATGAGCCAACATGATGTGGCTGTGAAAAAAGCTAATGTGGTCCTTGGCTGAATCAGACAAGGTATTTCCAGTAGAGATAGGGAGGTGTTAGTACCATTATACAAGGTGCTGGTGAGACCACATCTGGAATGCTGTGTGCAGTTCTGGTCCCCATGTTTAAGAAAGATGAATTCAAAGTGGAACAGATGCAGAGAAGGGCTACTAGAATGATCCATGGAATGGAAAACCTGCCTTATGAGAGGACACTCAAAGAGCTTGGCTTATTTAGCCTAACCAAAAGAAGGTTGAGGGGAGATATGATTGCTCTCTATAATACATCAGAGGGATAAATACCAGGAAGGGAGAGGAATGATTTAAGTTCAGTGCCAATGTGGACACAGGAACTAATGGATATAAACTGGCCATAAGGAAGTTTAGACTTGGAATTAGACGCAAGTTTATAACCATCAGAGGAGTGAAGTTCTGGAATAGCCTTCCAAGGGAAGCAGTGGGGACAAAATCCTAGCTGCCTTCAGAACTGAGCTTGATAAATTTGTGCAAGGGATAGTATGATGGGACAACCAAGTTTGGCAATTGACTGATCTTTGACTACTGGTGGTAGATATGCCAATGGCCTGTGAAGGGATGTTAGATGGAGTGGATTCTGAGTTATTACAGAAAATTCTTTCTTGGGTGTCTGGCTGGTGAGTCTTACCCACATGCTCAGGGTTTAACTGATCACCACATTTGGAGTTGGGAAGGAATTTTCCCCCAGGGAAGATTGATAAAGGCTCTGTGGGTTTTTCACCTTCCTCTGTAGCATGGCTCACTTGCTGATGGATTCTCTGTACCTTGAAGTCTTTAAACCATGATTTGAGGATTTCAATAACTCAGTCATAGGTTAGAGGTTTATTATAAGAGTGGGTGGGTGAGGTACTGTGGCCTGCATCTTGCTGGAGGTCAGATTAGATGATCATATTGGTCCCTTCTGACCTTAGAGTCTATGAGTATAGGGAACCTAGGTACATTAAAGTTAGGTGTTGTGATGCTCAGTGTCACCGTCCCTAAGTATTTTTGTGAATCTAGGCTCTAGTGCCTGTCCCTGACTCAAATCTCATTTGTATTGGAGTAAGTTAGGACTAGTTCCACTGACAATAATGGAACTATACTAGAGTAAAACAGGACTAAACAAGTTCAGGCCCTCTGGTCTGTTCCCCCCCTCCCTTATTTTCCAACAGTAGCAAATTATCCCCAGTTTCTTCCATTCTTAGCTGAGAATAAAAAGGCATATATTTTTATACAGATTCAGGCATTAGAGACAGATGGCGCTTATATCGTAATCACTAATCCAATAGAGAAAGGCAAGTGAATGTTGCCATCATTAGTTATATATGCAACTTTAGGGGCATTGTGGGTTGATGCCCTGTTACTTCAGGGCTATAATAATCAGGTGATGTGTTGCCTTCCATGAACTTTTTCTTGGTGGAGATCCTGGAAGTTAGTTTGGTCTCAGTGCAGCAGTTTCAATTATGAGAGGATTCAGTAATGAAAAACACTAGGAAATGGAAGACTCTAGTTTTTAACAGGAATATTTATACTTTTTATAGTAGCTCAAAGATCAAGTTCATTTGGTACTCAGCATTCAGGCAGAAAGACAAGCCACATACCATCTGTGATGCTGGCTGGATTAAAGGGACCATTTATGATATTATTTAACATCGATATTTCAAAATTACAATAATTCATATGAGATAGGCCATGTCAGGTCCTGTTAGAAAGGTTATAATTTTCTAAGTATGATGATATTGTTTATGTCCATGTGTCCTATTTGTATTGGAAATTACAGATATGTTTGATGTATCTATATTTCAACTTGTGCTGTGTTTCTAGGAGACTCACCAGACAGAATGGCAGCAGCAATAAGCTGCTTAATGGCCCACTAAGGAAACTCATAGGTACAATGGGCCCAGGGAAAGAAGCCTGAGCTATACCTGATGTGTCACCATGACTTACTTGTGTGACCTTGGACTCCATCTTATTTCTGTAAATTTCCACAAGCAGCATGGTAAAAACCAAGGGACATAGAAGGCAGCTGCACATAAAAGGCAGCTGCACCACATCCTTATTGAAAGAGAAACTGAGGAGAGAGTCCAGCAGGCTAAAGAGTAGAGCAAGCCAAGGTGCCCAGGAATGCAGAAAGCTGGAACTGGAAGCCAAGGCAAGAATTCCTAAACTTAAATATGAAATCCAAGTAATAAAAGAACAGCAGAAACAGTATCTTTCTGAAAGTCCAGCTCCTCTTAACAGCAATTAGGAGAGAATCTTTCCAGTTTATAACAATTTTGATATGTTTGATAATATGGCAACTATGTGTAACCAGACTGATGTCATAACCCTAGGCACAGACAGATCACACCATCTATTACTTCAGGCTACACATGAAGTAGCCAAATTAATAGACATTCACTTTTCTGGACGCTGTACACAATAGATCATGCACTGGTTTACAAATAAACTTTTAACTTTTCTAATGCTTTCTGGATGTGCACAACACATTCCTTGACAAGAAAGTAGTCTTCTGCATTATACAGTTGATCCAAAGAAGTCAGTGAAAAGATTCCCATCAGGGCCTGATGTGGTGGTGTGAATTCATAAAGCTAACACATTCTGTAACTGAGTTAAAGCTCAACAGTGAGGTAGAATGTTCTCTAAAGCACCGTTTTGGATTTAAGGTCAGTTTCTCCTCATAAAATAATACTGCAACCGAGTCAAATCTTTATGGAAGTCATCTTTCACGCCAAGGTGCTAGAATTGAAGTCAGGGCAATAAGAGCACATATAAAGTAACTGTTTGTATAGATACAAGGGCATGGGGAAATATGGGTGGACAAACACAAGGAGCCTTCTTCCTACTCTTGGGTACTCACTGCAAGGGCCAAAGCAGCTGTAGATCCTGAACTGAAGGGAGTGAATGGAAGTGCTCAAAGAGGGTGGAGAGGAGGTGAGGCTTTGGTCCCACACCCTTCTCTGTCCATGAGCACGGGGATGGCTGAATGGCAGTGAAAAGTTACACCGTCCTTCAGCTACGTAGTGTCCCTGGCCCATGGCCTATTGCAGGAAAATCTGTCCCCAACTAGATCATTTCCAGCAGTATACTGGATTTTTCTTGAGCAATTCCCATCCTTGTACTGCCCATGTCAGAGAAGATTACAGCCGGAATTACTAGGGTATCATGTACAACAGTGTTACCAGATTTGCCCGTCACTTTGAGGTATGTTCATTTATTAGGGTCACCTTCCTGGAAGAGGGGGTGTGATTCTATTAATGTGCTGCTTGTGTTACTGGTGTGTTCATAGGGTTACAAGTCCCCTCCCAATGGAGCTATCCTGCAGGACCTAAGGGTTTCAGATTCAGATAAACCCCCCCCAGATACACACACCCATTCCAGATTAACTGAGTGCGTCTGAGCAGACCGGGCTATCAGCACTCTCAGCTGACCCCTTATAGGTCCCTGAACTCAGCAGGCTGGGTGAGACAGCACTGTCAGCTGTCACCCTCATGTGCCGGTTGCACCGCACCAGAATGGAGCACACTTCTGAGCAGGCTGGGTCAAACAGCACTTTTCAGCTGTCACCCTTATGCGCCTCTGGACTCCGTAGGCTAGGCAGAGCAGCACTTCTCAGCTGCCCCCTTTATATGCCTCTTCGCAACACAATTGTTCTAGCAGTAACCCTCTTGATGAGCAAACCCCATAGGATTTTGGGCACTCCAGGGGTCTTTGGCTTAGGTAAAAGAAGTGTTGCTACAAGATAGGGAAGCCAAGAACACAAAGGAGTAAATGCATTTAGAGAGAGAGAGAAACTGGCAACCAGCTTGATTATAATAGTTAGTTTATTGCCAGGTGTATAAAACTTATGATACTAATAGTGACGCCATACAAGGAGAGAAAAACAATCTAACACTTACAATACAACAAAATTACAGTAGAGGTATTGGAGAAGGCTAGCCTGGGTTTGATTACAAAAGTAGAAAGTTTTACCTGGATTAAAGAGAGAGAGAGAGAATTGGTGAAAGATGGGGGGGAATCTCACCACTCCTTGCAGTTCAGAAGTTCCCAGGAGACAGGCTTTTCAGCTTAGGATCAGGAGTGCTTGAGAGATAGGCAAAGCCCACAACAGGATCAGTCAGGAAATGGGGAAGCAGGCAGCATTTGGGTCCGGGAATCAGAAGAAGATAGGGTTTGAATTTTGGGTAGGGTTTTTTTTGTAGAACCAGGTTTGGTTGTGGTTAAACAATGTCTCAATGAAGTACCCCAGAGTGGTTTTCTCTATGCTGGACAATAGGAGCTGATCACTCCCAGCTATGGTCAATGCTCCTTGAGGGAGCTCACAATGCAACCAGGCAGATTCAGTGTTTTGCATATCAGTAACTAGAATGGTCTGATAACTGTAGAGCTGGATAGGTGTAGGTGTGAGTTCATTTACATGCAGAGCAGAGATCTCCCATAATGCAGTGTGTCCCTGCCTTGTCAATCCCAGAGTTCAGTGCGGTTCCTGCTTTGGAGCTTGGTTCTCCATTCTTCATGCTAATTCTTGTTCCGTCTTCAATGCAAATGAGGTTCCAGTTCTCCATTCAATGTGCTAATTGAGATGCCTCTTTTTACATCTTCTATGTAGATGAGGCATGGGGAGTTGTCTCAATCCTATCACCCTTGTTTGGAGGGTTTTATGTGTGTCTCACAGCCTTTTCATCGCTTTTGTTTCTTGTTCAAACAGAGGCTGCGGGGGGAAGGGAGGGAATTCAGGTGAGCCAGATAGAGAGTAGGGGTTTTGTGCCCTTGTTCCCCAAGAACACAGAGCTGCGAGGTAACAACAGAGTAGGAGGAATTTGCTTCTGGTATTGACATTCACTGTCTATTCCACTGAATGTAGCTGGGTATTTCCCCCTATATCTATAAGGAGAGGTATCTATGCTGAATCTTTTCCTACCCTTGTTGTTATTACATTCTTTGGGCATCATTTGATAACTGTAAAACATACTATTTACTGCTACAGCTGCAAAAAAGTATCTATTCCCAAACAAAGTCTTGAAGCAAACCTATTATGATACCATGATACAGACAGTATAGCACACTATTAGTAATTTGTATGGCCATACACCATATGAATGATATTTTCAGTGTGCTTTATTTGGCTACCAGAAGCACAAAGAGCATGAACAGACTGAGTACTTTTTGTCCTTTCAGCCTAAAAGAAAATATTTGATGGAATATCTTTGGGGGAAATACACCGCAGTCTGAACAATAAAGTAGTCCTAAAGATAGGTTAATTGTTTAGCTGCTGACCCGGTGTACTGTGTATTTCATTCTAAACATGCCACTGATCATGATAAATTAGCATTTCAAATAGATGTTTTTAGAAAAGGGTCATTATAATTTAGGTTGGGCAAATTGGTTCCTTTGGAATAAGAACTCATCCAGACAACGGCCCAGTTCCACATCTGAACCAAATGTCAGTTCTGTAAAAGGAATCTAAGGAACAGGGAGATGCAGATTGTCATATTGGTATATAGTGGTTGTGACACTGTATGATTCAACTATGATGCTGTATGATTAAAATATGACCATGCATATCATTGTTGCTACCACTGTTATATAATTGTAACAAATATTATACAAAATATGTTATGTAAATTAGCAGTGGAAAAGTTATGATTTGCTGAGTATGATTATCCTGTTTATATGCATGATAATCGTTGTATCTGAAGTTAAAAATATGACTTTCCATCTGGATTTCAGATGTGTTTGCTGCTGGTGTAACACTTTTTTGTATCCAGACTATCTATTTTGTGAATGAACAATGCCAGTTGAAGGCCCATCAAAGGGATACTTAGCTTTCACAATGGGCCATAAAAGGAGTTCATTCCCACCTGATGAGCCTTCCTGTGGATGCTTTAACCAGTTAATAAGTAATGGCTGGTCCTATGACTCAACAAAGCATGCAAGGACATGTGACTTGCTCATGTGACCCTGGACTCCATCTTTTTTCTATGAATTTCCTCAAGCTGAAACATCCGCCCACATGGCAGAGGTTATTTAAGGCCCTGAAAATATCTCCATTTTTGTCTTCTTTTCCTGCTTCGTTCCTCTGGACTGCATTTCTAATAAGGAACTTTGCAACTCTTGTTATTTCTACTTTGAAACTGACATAAACTTTTCTCATCTGTATGTATATGATCTTTTAAACCAATACTCTCTCTTTTTAAATAAATATTTGTTTAATTAATGAGCATTGGCTTTAAGTGTGTATTTGGATGAAATCTGAAATATTCATTGACTACGTTGGTAATGTGCCCAATCCTTTGGGTTTGGTAGAATTTTTTTTTTTATGTACGATAAAGATTTTCAGTAATCCTCATCATATTTGACTTGGCCATCTGAGTGGAAGCCAGAAGATTGGATGACTTTAAGGGAACTATATTTTATCTTCTGAATAACCAGTGAGGTGATCAGAAGCTGTTTGTTGCTGGCTTGGTATATTTTATGAAAGGAAAAACTATCAGTGTTAGGGGTCTGCCTGCCCCATTCTTTGGAGTTTTGCCCTGTTTAAGCCATCTCTGCATGGCTCCCCTAGAAGCCAATGTCACAGTGATATATGGGAATGTGAGCTAAAAGAACCCCATTGACCCTCTAGCCATCTGAAATTTAAGAAAGACTCCTCCCCGCCAAGTGGGCTGGATTTTAAGGGTAATTAGATCATATATTAAGTATGTCCAAAACTACCAGTCCTGCATATAGGCTAAGATTTTTCAAAAGTGATTAATGAATCTGGGTGCCTCCATTTTTTGGGTGTCCAAATAGAAACACCTTAAAAGGGGCTAGAGTCATAGAAAGTGAATGATTAATATTATGCAAAACACAGGGCACTTTGAGATGTCTCCATTTGTGCACTCAAAATCATGTCATTTCTGAGAATCTTGACTGTGATCAGTTTAAGGCTAAGTATGTTACTCAATAACCTCTAACTTGCGGTTATTATTGGTGTCACGAATTTACAGGATCTGTGCTATGCCCTGACCATAGACAGTCTCCTGGGCAACTGCTTTAGTGTACTAGACCCACACAATTTGACAGGGGCAGGCCTGTGGCCTCCATGACTCTAATACTGGGCCTTTGTGTGCCAGCAATCCGTCTCTCTCTATGGCTCCCTGCAATGAGTCTGTTGAGGCCAGATTCTTGTAGGATACTTGTTCCTACCCCTCAGTGTGAAACGCTCTGAGTAAGTATCTGTAGTGACAGCAGGCAGTCTTTACAAAACAAGGTAACTGTTTATTAGTCACCTGGCACGCAGAATCTGAAAGTCTTTGGTTTAGCATGAGAGAGGCAGGCTTAGGATAGACCAGGTTCCTGTTGATGGAAGCCAGGGAGCTGCTATGCCTTCCTTCCCTTGAGCCCATCCTCTACTGCTTGGTCTCCTTTGTCCTCCAGTCTGCAGCATCCTTTATGACAGGTGCTGTGTCTCAGGGAGCCCACCAGACACCTCTTTGTCTTTGTTCTCCAGACACTGCCATGTTGTGTTCGCATGTTTGGCTTCCTGTTCTGCTGGGCATTCATCTTTGTTCATTAGGGTTTCCATTGCCTCTTCTGGATCCTCCATGGTAATCTCTTTTCAGTTTGTTAATAATTCTGTTACGGATCCTAGTCTCTGGCCACGTGAGTCAAATGTCTCATGTCTCCTGCTTTGCGCCAGAAGAAACATTTTCACCCTCTTACTCCCACTGTGTAGCAGTACCAAGATGACAGGTACAGAGTCATGCAGATGGTTCATAAAAATATTACAGAAAATTTCCCCATTTGTCACACTTGGGTAACTGTAAAATTCATGGAAGAGCAATGGTTTTTCCTGTACAGCTGTTCAACAGGACAGTGAGACATTTCTTATGAGGCTTGAGGTTTTCAGAAAATACAATGTGAACTCAACCACTTACCCCACAGATGGTGACTGAATGAAGAGCACAGAGGCACTGATTCAAAGCCCATTGGCTTTGGATCAGGCCCAACATGACTAACCTTCACTTTGTTGGAGTAATACCTGTAGCGAAGCCAGAGAAACTGTGATGTCTTCTTGAATCAGACCCCAGAGTTCAGAGGCTGGAAACACCAGTGCTATGCTGCGGGCTACTGGCTCGCTGAAAAGTCAGTCCTCCTTCGAGCTTACCGTTTCTGCAAGTCCAATGGCAGAGGGAGTACATGTAATTAAAACGCAATACTGTCATGTGACAATGGTAAATAATCAATCCCTTTGTTCTAACATTGAACAAGGCATTTTACTAAAATAAGGAAAGCAGTCCCTATTGATATGCTCTCTCGTTCTGTTTCACTGACCCTCTTTACATTGACATGCCAATTTTTTTTAGTAGATAACCGAGGGATACACTTTGTTGGCTAAGGGATGTACTCTATCACACCATTAGTCTCTATCCTATCCTTCCTTCCCACCAGGCTGTGCTGAGTGCACGAGGTATAGTCCCCTCTCTTAAATGATTTTGGGCTGGTTCTCTTTTAAACAGGCCATTTTTGCTGAATGCTGTTCCAATACCCTCAATGCATGTAATGAGGCCCATCTCAGGGCCTGTGTACACTGTGTGGCAACTCGGACAAAGGGGGTGTGAATAACAGTAAGCACAAAAGCCTTGCACTGGAACTTCCCCGTGTAGATGCTGTGGATGCAAACTAAAAGGTTCCTAGTTTGCATTTGCTGATTTTTTTGTTTGCACACACAGCATCCACATGGGGGAGCTCCAGTGCAGCACTTTGGTGTGCACAGTATTTCTACCCCCATAGTCTGAACTGCAGGGCAGTGTAGACATGGCTTCAAAGGCTCTGGACAGTTTTGCGACCTCTTTGATGCTAGAGACCGACTTGCTGTCTTCCTAAACTGTGTCAGGGAAATCTCAGGGACCAGTGCCAGTCCACAGACTGGTCGTTGAGAAACAATGGTCTAGGAGGTTACTCATGATGGCCTCATTAATGAGGAAGGAGTGAAACACATGCATACTTGTTGCCTGTTTCTTAGGAAACACAGTGTACAGATCTATTTTTAAAGTCACTTCCCTGCTTTTATAGGTAAAGCTTCAATATTTTGCAAATTGTAACTTTTTACTGAGGAATAAAATTGTAGTATTTCTAATGAGCGGACTTGGTATCAACCTGATTGATGCATCAAAGAAGATCCTATCACTGTAAGAAGAGCTTTCACTCACATATTTTCACCAGTGTAGTTAAAAAGTACAAATAGACAAAGGTTTTAAAAATAATAGAAATGGGTAGTAGCTTAAATATAAAAATAGGCAGAAGTTCCTACAGAAAACACTGGAAAGATACAGAGATATTTTTAAAGAAGGTACTATTTATAATATATTTATATTCATATTGAACTGAATTGGAACCATTATGTTGCACACATAGCTAACCTGTGAAACAGCATGAGCATACTACCATTGCGCTTGCCCGCCCCTAATTCCTTTGTTTATTACTCACTTCTTGCATTTTGTCTGAAATTAAGCCCCAAACCTTCCGTACACAGAGTGCTGCCCCCACATCGAGCCCCAACTAATTCAGTGCATCTATTTGCCTATGTGGAGCGTAATTCAAGATCAGGACTCTAAAATATAAATTCTTCAGCTAAAGACCCTGTGTACAGTACCCAGCACAGTGGGGACCCATTCTTGGTTGGTTTCCTGGGACATGATCATAGTATAAATAAGAAAACCTCATTGTTACTATAATTCATCTCAACTGTCTGCAATGGCAATCATATAATTCTTAATTTTTGAGTTTTCTAACACAAATTACTGGTAAAGGAGTTTCTTTATTCTTTGATGGACACCTTGGGGGAACTGCTTCCTCTCTTCCAGTACTTGCTATTTTATTCCCAATTTAACGTCTCACTGTGTGACAGTCTCTTTATTGACTGATAAACTGACTGATTTAGTCTCACCCACGTGGATGTGAACGTTCTTGTCAGAGCTTGACACTTTATCTTTGAAGGCAGTGTCTGGAAAACTATATTCAGTGAGAAGGATCAGCTTCACCAAAGAGTAAACTTGTCCAAAATGCTTTTGACAGAAACTTTTAATGAGGCCGAGAAAAGATAGACAAGTTATAGACCAGATGTATAGGCTGTCAACGCAATCCCTCTGTGTTAGGTGTTATCCTACATTGTGTCAGAAACAGCAGCCAGCATCTGACTCGGGTTTTTTTTGCAATGTACTAGGAAAAAAAATTCTATGAATCAACATCTTGTATCTTATGACATGTAGAAAGAAAGACTGAGACTAGATGGTCTTTCAATAAGCGCTCATCTGGTGTTTAAATTGTTAACATGAGGATCTAAGAAGATACTGAATCTAATAACTGCTAAATATATGTATGAATTTATAAATGTATAAATAAAGATATATTAGACTCTTTACAGGTAACAAATGTGCTATGATTAGGCTCAATAGTATCTTATAAAAGAAAAACAGCCTCATGGGGCCTGATTCAAAACTCATTGGCGTTAATGGAAAAACTGCTAGTGACTTCAATGGGTTTTGGATCTGGCCCATGAAGAACACTTACTTCTAAGCCTGATCTCTTCTTTCCTTCTGTTTTTTCTTTTTAATTATTCCTTTATTATTATAGAATATTTCCAGAAAAAGAATTATTTCTTTTACAATGGCAACTTCCAAATTCTTCAGATACATCATATGCCCTTTTAAAACATAGCTTTGGTAGATTCAGTGTTAAATTAGAGTGTTAATAGAAGTCAGTATCTGTATATTTTCCAAAGTCTCTCACTTTAAAATGATCACGGATCCAATAGATAGTTGTCCAGTTGCTACCATTTGAATCCACAACTTGCTGCAGGAATAAAACTGGGCAAAGTTTCTTCTGGGGCCAAAATTGTCCCTGAAAATATTTAAAGTCCTGATAAAAATTGAGCCTTTAAAAATCTGCTTTTTGGCTAATATTTTCTATTAACATAGAAAAGGAAAATCTTTAATATAGTATCTTTCATTTATTGCACATAGACTGCTCAAGCATTCCTTAAGCAAGAACTTAATTGCTGAAGATTTAACTAGCTTCTCTTTGGGGAATAGAGAACTCACGATAATGACAAACAGTCTTAGCTTTCCCTTCTCCTTCTGACATAGACTTTAAACAATGTGTAAGTGACAGGAAAAATAATCGCAGCAGCAACATCAAAGAAAAACAAAAACCCAGCCCACAAAACAAGAACTCCATTTAGGTTCTGAATTTGAAATGGGCATACAGAGTGATGAGTCCAGGAACAATGATGATGAGGAAAAATCTGTACAGTTTATGGGACATACAGTGCAATAAATCAGTAATTGTGCTTTGGTTCCCATTTCAAATACTCGGACATCAAACGGAAGTGTGACTGTGAGGCTAGTTGGAGTGTTGCAAAGGGACCCATGTCTGACAAGTATTGAAATAAAATATTCTCCGACAAAACTGGGTTCTCATTTTAGATAGCGTTAATCCCAGTGGTCTTGAAAGTATTTCTGGAATGTTTCATCTTAATTTATATAGCGCACTGTCTGGAGGGCACTCAGGATGTCTTCTTGCACCAGCTTCACCCAGCAAAGGCATTTAAATATGCTCTAAACTTTAAACCCATGAATAATCCCATCCCTATTCAGAAAAGTATTTAAGCACTCAAAAGTCCATTTGAAGTCAACAGGACCTTAGCTATTGTTAGTACAGCCTTTCCGTACTGGGAAAACGCCATGTGAGGAAACAAGATGGAATATAATTCGGTGAACAGAAAAGAAAACCTGCCATGTGTGAAATGAATGCAGATAGGAGACAGAGGGATTTTCAAAGAAAAAGGAAAGCTTCGTAATATTATTGCTTCGGGCTCAATATTACTCTACGACTATCATCATAAATCAGGCAGGTAAATGCCCAGAGATAAAAGGTGTGTCAAAAAACAACATTCCATAAAACTGCTTGCAAGGACTCTTCACCTAATTAAAAACATGATATGAAAATAGAGGAGGGGTGGGGTAGACTATAGTCAGGAAGATGTTGGCCACTGAAATGTGCAATACAGATTTCTCCTGTTGCATGTTTAAAAGCTGCACTCCACCTCAGCACCAAAATGGAGTCCCCCACATGCTTTTTTCTCACTCCCTGGAAGGGGAAGAGTCTCTCTCCTTTTTCCCCAATGCATCATGGGAGTTGTAGTCTCCCAGGATCTTCCCAGCTGTAAAACTCCCAATTAAGTTCCAAGGCCCCAGAAGTACAGGGTGCCTACATACTCATGTGCTTAAGTTAAGTATGTGATTAAGTGCTTTATTTTATTGAGTCCTTAATGCATCTGACATCTGGGCTGAAATCCTGTCCCCACTGAAGTCAATTGCAAAACACACATTAATTTCAGAGTGGCCCGGATATCACCCGTCACCTCTAGTGGGTGCTGGGAAACCAACTGATTCAATTCAAGGTTTTTTAGTTTGTTATAGATTCTTAATTTGCTAGGCCCAAGGTGTCTGAGCAACCATCTCTCCCTCATATCCCAATAAGGGAGTAGAAATCAGCTGGTTTGTCTATTGTGTTCTCTGCTCCGAGGTCCCACTTGGAGCAGTGAGCAGGCCCTTTGTTCAGAGACCTATGGGCCTTCTTGCATAATGATATCCACAGTGGTTTCTTTCAGTGCCTGATACAAGGTCTTTCTATTTTGGCCAGTCAATATTTGTCGATTTTGTCTCTTTTCCCCCCTTGTCATTCTTCTTTGTTTGGAACTTATTTTTGTCCAGTGTCTTGTACATTGGTTCCTCTTGTCATGATGACTGAATTGGGGGGTAGGGGGATTTGTGTTATTTAACATTAATATGTCAAAATCATAATGATTCACGTAAGATATGCCATGTCAGGTACTGTTAGAAAAGTTATAATGTGCTGAGAAAGAAGATAATATTTGCGTTCATGTGTTATATGTGTAATGGAAGTTATGGAGATCTTTGATATACCTGTGTTTCAAACTATGCTGCATATGACACACCCCAGACAGAGAGGTGGCAGGACAACAGCCTGCTTAATGGCCCATCAAGACCTTTCCAGAAGCAAAGGCCCAGGAAGGAACTAAAGGCATACCTGAAGAGTTACTAGGATTGGCCCATGTGACTCTGGACTCCATTTTAGTTCTTGTAAGGGCTCACAGGCCACATGGCCCGAGACAGAGGGTATATAAGATCAAACCACAGAAACCATTTTGTCTTTATTCCTGTTCATCTGCAGACACACCTCTGGATCAATTCATTTTGCAACTGAACTGAAGGACTTAGACCCATCCAGGTACTGGATGTATACCAGAGCGACTACACAAGCTTGCAACCCCACAATTCTTCTAGAAACCTGATGTATATGGACTTTTAAATCATTTGTATGTATCTGATTGCTTTAATCCTTTAACATTTCTCTTATTGTTTGTTTTTCTTTTTTATAATAAACCTTTAGTTTTAGTTACTAAAGGATTGGCTGGCAGCATGGTATTTTGAGTAAGATCCAAACTTATAGTGAACTGGTACTGTGGCTGGTCATTTGGGATCAGAGGGAATCTTTTGAGTAAAGAGCATAGAGTTTAAATAACCAATCTCTTTACTGGATCTAGTGGCAGTTTGGGAGCCAGAGACTGAAATGCAGTAAAGGGGGCTGTGTGTATTTGTACAGTGGCTTCTTGATAACCAGTGTGGGGGAATCAGAAGCACCGTTTGTGGCTGGTTGGGAAGTCTGACTTCAGTGTCACTCACCAGTGCTGGGAGAATCTGCTCTCCTTTGACAGCCTGCCGTGACCTTGGCATTATCAGTGGGCTACCCTGGGCACAGATGGGTCACAAATATTTGTCCATTTTGTCTCTTTCCCCCCCATGTCATTCTTTATTTGGAACTTATTTTTGTCCAGTGTCTTGTACATTGGTTCCTCTATGCACTAAGCCCACTTAGTTTGATTTTGTGCTACTATATGAGCCGGCACAGATACTGTTGAGATGGAGGTTTTATAAGTACTAATAAAAGAAATCTATCTATTTAGAGGTGTATGTAATTAGGAGTCATTTAAAACTTCTCCCTGTGGGTCTTTGTTCTGTAGTTCCTACAAATCAAATTGCTGTAGAACATATTTGACTTTGAAATAATTTTTAAAACGTTTACTTGTATCTTGTCCTTTGTCTTTTTTTAACTTGATAAAACTTGAATAAAAAAACAGCTACTCCTTCACTAAGGACCCACTAATTATTTCAGAGTCATCTTGAAGCAAGTCTTTTTCAAATGCTACCTCATCTACAGTGGTGAAAAGGAAACTCTGAGCCCACACTTGTAGCTAAAGTGTAAGAATGTGCCAACAGCTGGAAGTGGCTGGCAATGATTGCCTGTTCTGTTCATTCCCTCTGAAGCATCTGGCACTGATTACTGTCGGTGGACAGGATGCTGGTCTAGATGGACCATTGGTCGGATCCAGTGTGGCCATTCTTATGGTCTTAATTCAGATGCACCCCCCATGGCTAAACGGTACTACTATGACAATGAGATTGAGCAACAGCAGTAAAGTGACATTTAAAGAAGTATAAAAATAATCACCTCAAACTCATTACTAGCTTTTTGGCGCAGCGTGTTGTGCTCCATCTGCAGTTTTATGCAGAATTCCTTACACCTTTCAATCACTGGTGCATCATGTTATGAAGGAAGCTGTTCTGACTCAACCTAATCAAATCCTGTGTTTTCACTGCAATGGCAGACAGCAGACTCCCTGACCTTGGCACACTGGGAATTGAGTTTCAATTTGCTTCTGAGATATTTGAAGTGGTTCCCAGACTTGCTGAGACTCATGATAATTTTCATGCAAGTCTGTACTGAAATGGATGTGAAAACAGGCAAAGTTTGTGCTGTGAAGCGCCTGTTTCACCTAGGTTTTAGGTACTGCCTCTCCTAGCTCCTTTTTCTGAAAGAAGAGTTATGTACAACAAAGTGTTATGATCAATAAAAAAACAAAAGATGACAACCAAGGACTCGATCCTGCACAATGCTAAGCAACCTCAACTCCCAATGATTTCCCAATGGAAGGAGGTTCTGAAGCGCTGTCTGCAGGGTTAGACACTGTTTCTTGTACTGTCAGTCTATCAGAAATCCACCTGGTCACTCATACTCTCTAGAGTTTTCTTGATTTACATCCACTATCTGCTGATAAGAGCCAAGGCTGTGACTGCAAATAGGAACCTGACTTAAAGTCTGGAAACCACTTCAAATATTTCAGAAGCAAATTGAAACTCAATTTTTCAATTGACAGGAAATAGGCACCTGACTTAAAAGATACATGAAGTCTCTTGAACTCTTAATTTACATGATTATTCTTTGGCCCTATAAACTGGCTTCAGCACTGAGGTTAAAATTCCGGTGCCTATTTATTATGGGGTTAAACATATCTCTAGTAATAGTATCCAGTTCTGATAAATAGAAAATAACACATTTGCATGAGTAGGGTAGTTGCAGTCAGCAGCATAAATCTCTTGTTGCTGTTTCAAGAAACATAGAAAAAGTGCCCAAACACTTTAACAAGGATCTACAGTATACAAGCTTTACTTGCTTTTCAAATGAGCACATTTTCTTTGAACAAGACAACAGTTCCTCTGTGCTCACCTTTGATTCCTCTATCCAGACTTGTATTTTCAAGCCTTGCCCAGTTCAAGTACAGGCACTAACTGAAAGTGATACATTTCCTTTCTGAAAGACATTGGGCGTAGAGAGGGATGAGTTAACTTTGAAAATGCTGTCAGAACAATGGAAGCTGCACTTCATTTTACTGCATGTTCTTTACAATCTATTGTGTAACGCTATTGTCCAACCTCATGCGTACTGGCTTTCTTCACATTCGCCTACTTTAAAAATATGTTTGGCTTTCAGTTTGATTATTCTGCTTCAATAACATCCTTGCCTCTTTAATACTAGGTTTTGTGCGTGCACAACTTTCCACAATTTATACAACTGTTATACTGGTGGGTTGGGAAAAACCTCATTGAAGCTAGTAGGTGTAACAACCACCCTTCATTCAGGATGAATGCAATCCATCTCTTTTATGGAACAAACAGATGAAACAATAGGCCCCATGTAAGGCTGGAGTAGGAGTTGAGCTATGCAGTCCAAAGGGTTTTCTGGGGGTCTGATAACCAAGGTAGGGGATTGATTGGATTGCAGCTGTATGTTTCTGTGCATGGACGAGAGAGAAATACCACAGAAGGACACAGAGAAAACAGCAGTAAGCCACGGACAGCTGAGAAGGATTGGCTGAAGCTTGATAGAACAGTACTAGAACAGTAATACTTGTCTGTTGCACCCCTTTTGGGTTTTTCTCTTTTTAGACTATAAGCATCCTGGTCAGGTGGTATATCTTGTATTGTGTTTATACAATACCTATCACACTATGAGTGCTGCCACGATATAAATAATAAGGAGCAACTTATGGCCTCGTTTACTTTTGTGCAATCCTATTGTATTAGCAGTACTGCCTGGGTGTCAATGAAAGCGGACTATGCTCTACAGACTAGAAATCATGCAGAATTCCTGAAGAGTGTCTAGCAGATGTGTTTTTTTTAAATCTCCTTTTTAGTTCGATAATAATGGCCTTGAGAATATGAGATTTTTAAAAGAAGTAAGAGTCCTGAGTAAAATTGCCAAGGTGACTAAGGCCCGGTCTACACTTACCTTGGCGATTTGGCAGCAGTCGATGGGAGATAAACAGGTGACATAAATCACTTGTGTATCTCCCGTCAACTTTGCAGCATCTCCTCTGTGCGGCATCCATACTGCGCTGCGTCGAAGGGACCAGCGCTCCCTTCGATGCAGCGCTACTCCACTTACCGGGGTGGTTTTCCTGCGTTGCTTTCTGGATTGACTGAGCGTGTCTACACAGACCGCTCAGTCGATCCAGAGCAATCGATGTGACGGTGGCGAATTTGCCGCTATCTGTGTAGGCCCAGCCTTTGACTCTCTAAGTCTCATTTTCCAAAGTAACTTAGGGCCAGTTTTGTAAAGGTTTTAGGTGCCTAAAGATGCAGATAGGTGCCTATTGGGATTTTTCTAAAGCATCTAAGCAGCTTAGGCTCCCTAAGGGCTAGTCTACACTTAAAACATGCAGCAGCACAGTTATATTGGGGTACAGCTGTGCTACTGTAAGAGCTGCTTGTGTATCCATGGGAGAGCTCTCTCCTGTTGGCATAATAAAACCACCTAAACAAGCAGCATGTTGGGAGTCGCTGTCCTGCTGACTTAGTGCAGTCCACATGAGTGCTTATGCCAGCAAAATTTGTCACCCAGAGGTGTTTTTTCACATCCTTGAGCGACCAGTTTTGCTGTCCCAGGGCTAGTGTAGACAAGCCCTAAGTCAATGGGAGAATTCTCTTGTCAATAGAATTACTCCCTCTCAGGAGGGGGATTGCTTATGCTAACAGGACAACTCCTCCTGTCAGCGTAGGTAGCGTCTTCACTGAAGTGCCACAGCTGTGCCGTTGCAGAGCTGTAGGTGTAGACAAGCCCTAAGTTGCAGGTAAAGACTTGAGGAAAAGATTTATGTTGAGGGGAACAAACATTGATAAAGCACATTGTAAGGAAAGCACTTGGTGTTGCACTTGCCACTGGTGTGTATGAGGGGATTGTCTGTAGCAAGAATCCAGGGTTCTTGATCAAATGACATGGGATTCGCTGACAGTGTTGTGGCCCTCATCCTGCATGAAGAACACTGAATGATCATGGAAAAGAACAGTGTTTAAGTGATACCAAATAGTTTGCTAGTGACTATACCTGTTATCATCTGTATTTTTTTCTTCTCTTTTCAAGGTTGGAATGTAAGGGCAAAAATAACACTAGCAGGAACAGAAACCAAACTACACAATTTTATTAATACTTTAAATTAAAAACTCCAATATATGACACTGACATGTCACCCCAGTATTCATTCCTCACTTCTTGTCTGATTCTGGATCAAATGTATAAACCAGGGGCCAAATTCTGCAGTAGGCGCTAACCCTTCTATAATGACTGATGCCATGAAAGGAGGGAGCCAGCCGTTGGGGATTAGCTCTTATGTAAGGAGGTTCTTTGTGCAAATGTCACAGTGGTTACATGCAACCTTTCCAGTGCCCTGCATAAAGGTGTGTGAAGAAGAAAGAGGGCATAACTGGACTGTACCAAGGCTATTCTAAATTATGCTGGGGGACAGGCAATCTCCCCCTTGCTGGGGCTATAATACAGAGGCTTAAAACTACTTGTGCCTTCTTCCATAGCTCTGTTCCTGTGCTGATTCCTCTTGGCTCCAATGTATATTAAAGCCTGATTCTAATACACTTGATGCATGGTAGTACCTTACTCCACTAATAATCCCATTGATTTCAGTGGCACTTCATGTGGAGTAAGCTACTTAACCTTATTCGTACCGTACGATGTAATGTGATTACAGTCCATTCCTTGGAGACGCATCCGTCTCCTGCATCATGACTAGCCTGACAACTGCATTCTACAGGAACTCTAGAGCTGACAGTGCCAAAGGGGAAAACAATATAGTCAGGGACATGGCATTCCTGACAGCAGACATGAAACAGCTGATCACCTTCAACAAGATGCTAGATGGAAAAGAGAGCTTCTATAGGATTATACATTGCAAGTTAATGACTTCTGTCATTCTTCTAAAATTTCATTTTGTTATTTTTATTGTATATTTACAGTACAGAAAAGCTAAGGAGGAAGCTAGTGCTAAATAACTCATTGGTGTTCTCAGATGAACTTATAATATAATTGCTGTTAGTCCAAAAGCAACATTATAAGATGGTGGAAAAGTGAAGGGCTAGGTTCTGTTGTCACTTACACTTGTGCAATCCCATTAACAGCAATGGACTTGCATGAGCAGAATTTGGCCAATACAGACCAGTAGTTTATTAACTGATGATATAATCATTATTTTACACTAAAATGCCTACCAAAATAATAACAATAACTTCCACATGACGAGAAGCCATGGTGGATTTGGGAGGAAGAGGTTCTATTGGTAGGTTCTATAACAACTTAGTGGAAAAACAGCTGTGTACAGAGACTTAGCAATGAGACTTAAAAGAGGGAAATTAGTCTTAGAAATTCAGAGCTAATTATTACTGTTACATATTTGAGACACCACCTGGTATTTACAGCATAATTAAATATATGACTCTTGTGCAGCGGTTTTAAATAATATTCAGTGCATACAAGTGTCCGTTATGTGAATTAGTTAAGGAAGATAATCCCATTTGTTTCAATAAAACAAAATGTTATTTGCTTTTCATGGTCTATTCATAAACTCTCTCTATTTTAAAATATCTTTCCAAGAAGTTACTATAGCTAGGTAAGTTATTTTTAATTTTAAAAGTTTGAATTTTGGAAGTTTTTGAGAAGATCTAAAGCTCATTTTTTCTATGTAATATCGGGAAAATAAACATAAACATATCCCCTGTACTCAAGTATGTAGTTCACACTAATCTAAAAAATGGTATCCTAAAGCAAATCACTATTTCAATGTAACTGATATATCTATCTATCCAAAGTACACGAGTAATCGTGTAAGATGATAGAATTCTAACAAAAGCCATTCAATGGGAACTGAGGGGAAGGTAGCAAAATCCAGTTATCATATTCTAGTTCTCAGCATCAGGCTACAGTTTTAGGGAGAATCTTCAAAAGCACTCCACATTGGCTTAACTCTGCTCCCATTGAAGTCAATGGGAGTTTTACCACTGATGTCATTGGGTACAAAATCAGGCCAGCACTGAGTACTTTTGAAAATACCACCCTTAGGGTATGTCTACATTGATGGCAGCAAATTCGCTGCTGTCAGATCAATTTTTCCGGATCAATTGAGTGGAAGTAAAGACCCGCTCAGTCGATTTGGAATTCGATTCAATAAAGCCAGCTCCCCAAAAAGCATAGCGCTGCATCAACGGGTATACATTTCCCAACAGCACAGCACAGTGGAGATGGCACACTAAAAGGAAGTTACAAAGTTGACAGGAGTTACGCAAGCTGCACAGAGTAGCTTGCGTAATTCCTATCGTCTGCTGCGAAATTTCACGAGCAGTGTACACCAGGTCTAAGAAGCTTTCAGGAAGAAAAAGGACATTTTTAATGAAATCTCATGTTGCTAATTCTTTTTAACCTGATCAATGGAGAGACATTGCAGGGCTGAAGGTTGTCCTGATGAAACACTTCACAGTAGCAGTGTCTTACCCAGCAAACTCCAAGATATATGAGGAAAAAGTTCTGTGGACCTGAGATTAAATATCTGCTGAGCTACTGCTGAAAAAGGTGAAGAAACAACAACAAAAATTGGAGTGAAGGCTCACTGAAGAGGAGTTTTATTAACTCTAGTGTTCTGTTTATCTTGTAATCTGAGAGATCAGAGGGGGAGAAATTTTTACTCATGTTGTGTTCCTTCGTTGATTTGTGTTCAGATCCTGTAATCAGATCAGCGGGAGGCCTGACCAGACCCTTGTATCCATATGCATCCCAAGTGACTTCAATGGAATAAATTGACTGAACTAATCTACATTAATATAAGCACCTTTCTACTGGTATAACTGTGCAAATTAAGAGCTTGTACCAATTTAAGTATATTGGTTTTTAAACTGATATAATTAAATCAACACCAGAAACATGAGTGAACGTCAGCTCTTAGTGGTCAAATGCGGTTACTACTATACTGTAGTTCAAATTCAAAAGTCAGTGTTTCAGCATCAGAGAAAGACCCATGGTTAGTAACAGACAGTTTGTTGCTCTAGCAACTGTTTCTTGATTACTCTGAGTCATATTCTAAGAAGTTATATTTTCTAGGTATGACATCATCAAAGGTGATGGTGCTAGTGTAAAGTTTTACATTTAGTGTAATGTATTTTGTGTCTTTGTGGATATCATTAGCGCACAGCAGTTACATCTAAGAATGATCTTAAAAGAGATGCAGGCAAAACAGACTTTGCTGGTAATATTTGTCAGATGCCCTCTCTTACTCTGACAGATATGCTTAGTTTCTACAAAGAGCTATATCATGGCTGTTAATAAGCTTTTCTCCAACGTCTTAACTCCTGTTCATTCAGATGAATAGAAACATGAAGACCGTCTGCAATAGTGCCCTCTGGTGACTTCTCATATTGTTTCAACTGGAGGTTTTCACAGAAGCAAGGCATCTTGTGGCTCTTCAGTTTAAGCCTATCCCTGAGTGAGCTACCATTCAAGTTGAATGTCTGCATCTCAGTGCCTGTCAGCGTAACTGAAACATTCTCAGCTGTTGTCACGGATGATTCATTATGAATTGCTTACTTCATTCCACACAGCTATGATTCGCATCTCAGTCACAAAAGTCTTGACTCTGTTTTTCCTTTGGTGGCATCTTCTTCCTTTACCTCCTTGGACCTTTCCTCTCTTGTATCCTCTGGAATCTTGCAACACATTTTTCCATGGAGATATAGCTAGGAATGTGTACAGATAGCAGAAAATCAGAGGCTTTTAAGAGATCACAATTTAGGCATAACCCTATTTTTCACTTGAAATCTTCATTATCCAGATCTGTTCTTTTGCTAGCTCAATTGTTCATAGAAATCTTTTGTGGCTTTATCACTCATACATTTCAATGTACATTGCTGCCTCTAGGGCGTCAGCACCAGACTTCGTAAGTAACAATTTACATACATTCTCAAAATTCCTTTGAGTGGCATCCAGTTAGGCTTCAAGCTAAATCCTTACTCTCAGTGAGATTGTTAATCTGACAGAAGCCCATTATATCTGTCTATGTATATCTTGTGTAAGGGTTGTCAGTGGTTTCCATATACTCTTTCATTAACTAATACAAGTCAGAGGGGTCAGAGTTGGTAACTAACTAGGAAACTTTCATGGAAACTTTAATAAAAAGCCATAAATCATAGTTTGAAAATCCATGCTGCAAAGCATTATCTCTGTAATGGCCACATACCACTTTCTTTTGGCATTTTTTTAATACTTCATTGTAGTAGTTCATTCCTTTAGTTAGTAGATTTGCAGAACAAGAGTTTTATTCATAGTGCAGTATACCTGTTGCCTAGCAATGTGTGTACTTGTTGTGTGTTAGAAATAGAAAACTAATAATATTCCCCTGGTAGGCTGACCTTTCTCAAACAAGCTCTCTCTAGAGCCTTTCTATATTTCTCATTCTCTCCTGAGTTCTGCTCATGTTGTGAGGGCTTCATTCCTTGTCATTATAAATTCCTAGCCTGGTTCCTCCCATAAAGATTAGGAGCTCTGGACAACTTGAATAAGGTACTATTAAGACTTTCAGCTCTCACTAGGATTAGATTTATTGCTCTGCATTCTCAGCATGACTATCTTTACTCATGTTATCACACCCAGGCCAGGTGCTATTCTGTTTATCTCAGCTTAGTATGTTGAAGGTTCAAGATGGAACCTTTGAAATTCGTGGCTCATTTGATGGTTCCAGATAGACTGAATAATATGGTGGATATGATAAACTCTTTGTATATGGTCACATCTGAGAGACTCTGGTAAGATCCAGTTTGTCTTCTTCAGATTAGCAGGTGCCTGCTTCTTAGGTCTCATGGGCCTACAGGCCTCAGATAATTGTTCTTCAGATTCTCAGATCAAGGATACTCTAGTTCTGGCCCTTCCTGGACTGAAATTCTGGTCCCAATGAGGTCAATGCCAAGACTTCAAAAGCATGAAGATTTTACACCCCTGCTGTTCTCTGCCTATCTCTAAGGCAGAGGTCCCCAAACTGTGGGGTGGCCTCTCTAGGAGGTGCAGAGGAATATTCCAGAGGGCCTGGCAGGAACTTGTTCAGACGCCATGGGAGGGTCGGGGAAGGAGCACCACCTTGCATCGCTTTGCTCCTGGTCGTAGCCCCTGGCTCCCGGAGCCCAACCATGTCCCTTGGCACCTGGCTTCCAGCCCCAACTGCAGTTCTGCTTCCAGTGGTCAGCCCTGGCTCCTGGGGATGGGAGAGGTGCAGACAGGCAAGGGGGAGCACAACATAAAAAGAATGGGAACCACTGCTCTAGGGGATATTCACAAATCCTCCTTGGTTCGTTTCCTCTCAGATGAGCTTAGGATAGTTAACTCTCCACTCTAACAACACTTTCTGACTGTAGGGAAACATATTTTGGTACTTTTCTAATTGAGCTGATCAGTTGCCTGAAAGTTATGGAGGTTATTGGGGGTAAAAGTTGGGAAACAGTCATATCCACCCAATTTAGGCTTAAACAATTTTCATTTTTATTTGTACAATTTCAGACAGAATTATTGTCTGTCTGCACGTCCCATATTATGCCAGACAAATAATAACAGACATATACCGAGGCACCAGGAAGTCCTTTCGCCTTCCATGATGATTGTCACCTTCTCTTCTGCCTTGGTGTGGTCCTTCAGTCCCATCCTTTAGGTTCTGGTTCGGTATTTCTCCAGTTTGGGCCATGTCCACTTAGGTCTTTTCTGCATTACAGATTAGTTAATCTTTATCCAGCTTGCTTTTATCACCTCAGCTCTTTGGGTTTTAGGTAACCTGTACATTACACATTTAAGTACCCACTTGTGCATTTTTTCTGCTGGTTTTGCAGTATCTGGGCCATGTCCTTTTACATCACCCTGCCCTAAGTCTTCTCAGAAAATGAGGTTTTTGTTACAGGTTGTATGTTTACCTCAAAACATCCAATACAGTGTTATTATTGCTTGCCTGCAACAACATCCTTTTAAACAGATCATCAATTCTATGTAAAAGAAGAATTGGCAAAACCACTCTTATGTCAGCAAGGCCTTGTCTTAAGTGTTACCTCATCTCTACTCATTCACTGTCCATGATTACAATTCAATAAAATATAATGAGCAAAGCTTTTAATGTTACCATTTGGCAATTGTTCATTTTTATATTTCAACATTTTAAGTTAGTGTATGTAATTTATTTGGGGAGGGGAGTTTGGAGAGCATGCTATGATTCTTTAATGTCAACATTTTTTATCTTATTTAAACATGGTTTTTTTAATCAAAGTCCAGTTTTGTTTGTGTATCATTACAAAGAAACTTCATTAGAAATTACCCATTTTGAGAGGTGTCTCAATTTTAGGGCCTTGATATTGTTGCTTTTAATAGTATCCCCATAAGGTAATAATTTGTTGTCTCAGCTGCCTACTCCCTAGATGGTGTAATTGTGATCGTCTCCAGTTACTTGTTCTTTTTTCCTTCCAGGTGGTGCTGATATCAGAGCAATACCAATAACTTTTCCCCCTTTTCACTTGCTTATGTTTTTAGGCTTCCTAAAAATTTCCTCTCAGTTTTGATGGCTTTTTTTCCCTTCCACTTTTGTTCATCTTATAGCCCAGAGTAATTTCCTTTGCCTCTGTACATACTCTTAATCTTATTCTTCTCTCAGACTGTGTAAATCAGGAGCAACTCCTTAGTACTAATGGAATTACACCAGTTTTACACTGGTGTAACTCCAAGTGAGAGAAAAATCAGGTCCTCTGAGTTTTAATGAGTTTCTAAACATATGCAAATAGGATATTTTGTACTAGTTTGGAAAAAGATAGTTAAAAGAAGTAAGAGGGACAAAAAATATTGAATCAGTGGCCTCTTTATAGGATTCTCAGGGTCTGTACAAGTTAGCTTATAAATAAAAAAAATCTCATTGCTTTTTTTAAACTTGGTTTTCTGGAAATAACCACCGCCACCGTCCTGGTGATTTCTTGCCTTCATATAAAACTATTTGTATTATAACAAGTCTTCAGATACTCTCATAGGTATTCAAAAATCCTACCAGTTTTTTCCTCAGATTCCCCCCCACCCTTTCCAGAGATTATAACCATTGAAACCACGGTGAAATAGTAAAGACAAGCCCCAGCCAAATGGCAATATATGTTGGAGGAGGAGACTATTTTAAAAAAGCAATTTAAAATATGCAATGTGATACAATTTAATTGTATATGTTTTTCATTGAACACAAATAAAATAATGGAAATACTACTGTAAGAAAGTGGAGACACCTTCCAATATTAACTTTTACACTCCTAAACAGGAAAATCCTAAAGGCAGGTTGTTTTAATTCTACATTTCCAGATGCTTCTGCAATCCCCAAATTGCAGTGCATTGTTTAATTAATTGTCTCCTGGACTTAGCATAGCCATTCTTCAATTTCTATTACATTAATTCACACAACATATTTAATTTAAGAAGCCAGTAAATTCTATGTTTCAGACATTACATTAGGCTTGTCATACATTGCACCAGATTCTGATCTCAGTCACAGTAATATAACACTGGAGAAAGGCCATCAAAATCAGTAGTCTGATTTTCTGGCGTACCTCTTCCATATGCCAAGGGGTGGGGTAGGGGGAAGCTTTTCCCTTTCTAGATTCATTTCAGCTACTACATCCCAGCTGGCTGGGGAAAATTCCTCACTGTTCTCCTAGCCAGGATTCTCCTACCTTAAGAGGTGGTGCTCAACAAGCAGGGCATCCAGGTATAGAGCGAGTCACTCAAACACCTTTGTGGTGCAGGAGGGGTATGAGGGCACAGTGGTCTGGAGATTGGTAGGCTTCCACGCAAGTAGATATTAAAGGCTAGGACTACACTTACAGGTACCAGAGTTATGAGATGACTGGTCAACCACACACCACCTTTGAATCAGAAATACACAATCAGGCAGCAGGTGAGACAAGAACGCAAATAGAGTACAGTACTGTATTAAATGTGAACTCTGAAAAAAGGGAAAGTTTAAAAAAATTGACAATGTAAGGAAACTTTCATTTAAAGGAAGTTTTTCATTTAAATTGAGGTGGTTAAAAGCAGCATTTTTCTTCTGTGTAGTAAAGTTTCAAAGCTATATTAAGTCAATGTTCACTTGCAAACTTCTGAAACAACCACCACAAGGATTTGTTCAGATTTATAAAACATTCCAGAATTACGAACCACCTCCTTTCCTGTGCTGTTCATAACTGAGGTTTTACTGTACTTTGACTGGAATGAAGAAGCGGAAGAGGAGATACAATAGCAATCTATGGAATAATGAATGGTATAGAGGAAGTCAGCTGAGCGCTTACATGTTCCAGAGAACACGTAGAGCATTCCAAAATTAAATGATCTTTTGACTCCAGGCGAGGGTCATACCTACTACACAATCTTGACAAGTGAAGCTAGGCCCCTTCATGTGATCTTGTGTACCTCTGAATCACACAGCCAGTTAGTATGCAGCAAGAGAGCATGTTGTAGATTCACACCCTGACATGATGCAGACTAACTCAGCATGGAGTTCAGAGCTGCAGTGAGCTACCCCCTCCCCGCCCTGCTCCCCATATTTGAGCTCTGGCAAATTACCCCATGTAGGTTAGCATGAATAATGAACACCTTGCTTTTTTCACCATTCGCACTCCTGGCTGACATGTCACTTCCCTGGCGCTGAATATACCTAATCCTTTTTACTTGTCTTGCCTTGTCTACTTGCATAAAAAGGGTTGTCAGAATAGCTATACCGGCAAACATTCCTAGCAAAGATGCAATTTGTGTGAGCAAAAGTGTTCTTTTGCTGGTATAGCATAAACAACTTTCCTGAATAGAAAAAGTTATATTAGAAAAATGATTTTTTTTTTGTTCAGTAAAACAATCTAGGCTAGGGCTTCTGCTGATATAGCTGTCACTTAAAAGTGTGTGTGTGTGTGTGTGTAATCACACCCCTAACCACTACAGTGTAGACCAGGCCCGAGGGAGGCTGTAGCAACTATCACTGAAAGCACTTGTGTAATCCCACTTGGACGATGTTAGTCAAGTTGGTGTAAGGATATGAGCCAGTCACCTTGAAGAAAGCACTAGAAAAGGCTGGATTTTTCTAAGAACTAATGCTGTGACCTGAAGCTGAGAACAGGAACTAGGACTAGAGGGGATGACAAGTATTTTTATTTTGAATATGAATGTGTTATAGCTAAAAAATATGGATAAAGAGGAGTGGTGGAGGAGGGGGGAGGAGAAGCAAGTGAGTAGTTTTAAATTAGTCTCTTTAAAATATTGCCAATTGTCTTTTGCGGTGTTTAAAAAACAGTCGCAGCCTCTTGAAGCAGCGTGAAGCCTGAAACTTGCAAGTTTAATGACTTCCAGCTTTTTAAAAGAGAAATTTGCACAACAGATTTTCTAAACTGACATATCAGTCTCAGTTTTGCAACTTTAAATAATTTCATGCGCTGAAGTTGCTCATCTAAAGCGTGCCATTTCTGTTTTTATCTACAGATCAGGAGATGGAGTATTCTCTTCCTCAACTCTTCGAAGGGTCCCCTGTCCCACCTGTATTCTCTAGTCCATGTACAACCTGAATTTCTTGTTTTGTCTTATTTATCCCTTCAGTTTGCCTTGTTCTATATTTGGCCTCTTCTGCTTCTTTCATCTTATCCCAATTGTCTCGTTTTTCTTCTGATCCTATACTCATCCCTTTCCATTCCATGTCTCCCCATAAGCCTTAATACTCACCCATCCACATACCCCGCACTTTATACTGCTCCATCACAACTAGTCTCCAGTCCCTTGGGATGCATCTTATGTTTTAGCTTCCTGGGGGGCAGCCCACAGGTATTTGTTGGCCCCAGAGTCTGAGCTGGGGCATTCTCTCCCCCTGCATTTTAACATTTTAAAAGTTAATGCAGTGTTTGGGTGACCTTCTGCCCTTATAATTTACGAGTCTAAGTGGAAAGACAGGCTCAAGGCACAAGGCTGAGGGCTCTGTGAGACTGGCTGGTTGTTTAATATCATAGAATCTGAACACTACATTCTACAGAGAAAAGGATTCGTCAACATATCAGAACTAAGTTTAGAAGGTTTTATTTTCTGGGGAGGGAAGGTGATTGAAGACATAAGGATGTGGTGTGATAAGTTAGCAAGGCATACATCAGAGTCTCCATGCTAAAAATGGCAGCTAGCAAAAAAGGGAAATGGTACAACAAAGGACTATAGAAACAAATAAAACCAGAGGCATCTACGTACCAGGATTATTCCATGTAGGATAGGCCACTAAAATAATAATGAATTACATAGGATTTCTTCAGATTAAATAAAGTCTCTGATGAGGGAGCAGGGAACAAGGAGGGGGAAAGAAGAAAAAACTATTAGCATGAAAATGAAAACAATTGAAGAAAACTCAGATATTCTGAGGATGCAGGCTGAAAGTTAATTATTTTCTCATTTAGACTGGTGTTCATGCAAAGTAACTCATTGCTGTCAGCGGAATTGTACACCCAGAGCAACTCCTCTGAAGTAACAATTTAGAATATTCACTTGCAAAGCCTGAATGTTCCAATGGTTTTTGCAGGTACAAATAGTGGCATTTGTGTGCACATAAGAGTTAGAATTTTTCAAGTGCACATGCAGATATTTGCACCTGGCAATTGTGTGCGCATATAGGTGGGGCACTTGTAGGTGCACATCTGAAATCTGAGGGGCTGAAAATATATCCTGTATCAACCATATCTCAAATCTCCCTCTACCAAATAGATCTGTATCATCAGCCTCTTTTACAGAGTCACATATTAAGTCACATATTGCCTGTGCATTCCCAAGGCTTTTAAAATAGTTCAATGAATAGACCAAAGAAGTGGCAGAAATAGTAAGAGTCCTTCATTAAAGCAAAGTCTAAGAAAATTAAAAGTCATTGGCTCTCTCTTGCAGGTTTGTTTTTTAAAATCAGTGTAAAGCTGATTGAATGACATAAAAATACCCTTGCTCCCAAGAGACATTTTGCCTCTTGTCTAGCACCATTAGGTAGTATACTGAACAGTCACTTTTTCTGTCATTGTACATGTGAGTATGTATCTGTTTATCAAAGGAAGACCTAAAGCAAATCTAGAGATCTGAGCATACCTGAAACTTGGGTATAGGGACTGGAATCCAGATCCAAAAAGGAATGTCACACTGAGCCCTTCTGCTAAGGTTAACTAAATATATTCACTTAAACTTTTGGTATGAAGGGCTGCTAAATTAGAATCAAGTTGTGTCATTCTCCAGTATGCATATAGTCCTGTATATAATATAGGTGTGCACACTGTGTGGTGTGTGTTGATTTGTTAGTAGAAATTAGTGTATGTGTAATGAGATGCTATTGTTTTTTCCTGTTATAGGCATAGAAATATGAATATGGTATCAGTGTGGTAACTATTGGTGAATGTGACTTTAGGGGCCATCACTGTCTTATACGCACTGTGGTAAAGTCAAGCCAGAGGGCTACGGCAGGGTACTTCAGGGCCGATATGTAAGCCCTAGAATGATCAAAGCCCTCTTCCCTACAGGCAGGAGAGAGGTTACAGCTGGGCAATCAGGGGCACCTGGAACCAATTAAGAACCAATCCAGGTGTGCTTAAACCCACACTGGGCAATCAGGGGCACCTGGAACCAATTAAGAACCGCACCAGGTGTACTTAAACCCTGCCCTACACTAAAGACAGGGAGGAGTAGAGGAAGGAGCTGTAGGAGAGGAAGGAGCTGTTAGAGAGTGAGTTGGAGCCAGAAGTTTTCTACTGTTGGGGAAACAGAGCAGGGGAGACCCTGATCCCCAGTCTATGGGAGGAACAGGTACCCCCATTGGGCCACCAGCCCAAACGGGCTAGCTGCCCTCCCCAGTGAGGTTGGGGAGACAGCCCTCAGGCCTATAGTGAGGCCTGCACCTGCTTGCCAGTGGGTGAGCGTCAGAAAAGGGGGGCTGGCGTACCACAGCACACACTTAACTACAAGCCCTCTAATGTGTATCATGGAAGAAAGTTATGTGAAAGTAGTGTTTCTGTATGCAATTGAAACATTTTATATGTTGTACAAGTCATAGTATTTTAGGTCTTTTCCACTTTTAATGCCAAAAGTTAGGGTTACTTGTAATAAGAAAGGCCCCCGATTCTGCAAAGACTTATGTACTTGCTGAAGCTCACCAGTTGTAAGTAGTCCCACAGTAGTCAAGGGGAATACACACAGTGCAGAAAGTTCAGCAAATGCTGAAGTCTTTGCAGGATTGGGCCTAAATTTGTTAGTTATTTTAGAATATTTTTTCCTTCAGAGCTTGCCAAACAAATAGCCAGCTTCGAGTTGAGTTTTCAAAGCTTGTGTATATAACGACTAACACTTATCTCAATTATATTTTTGCTCTCCTTAAGTTCTGTAATGCAGAACAGTAGCTTTTCCTACTGTATTTTTATTCAGTCAAGTGTGGTTTTAAATGATGTATACAAAACAATTTCAGTCGTGTTCTATTACATTACAGTATGCTATTAACTTATCTTAGCCAATATAAACATCTGGACATTTTCCCTAAATTGTGATGCCAAAGTTATAATATTTTTCAAACAAATATTCATTAAATTGCTATTGTGATTTAACAATCTAACCTTGGGAACCGCACAGTTTTATAACTATTAAAAATTGTTTCCCCTTCATTGCTTTGTAAACCACATATCACCACCAACAACAACTTTTGACAGTCCAAGAAATGCAAGACCTCAGATACATTTGCACATAATTCACCCACACTTCAGTACAGAGGCATTTAAACTAATTAAACAGTTCAGCTTGAAATGTCTGCCAGGGAGAGACAACCTACAAAATGTTCCACCCTTAGCTTGTGATAAATCTCATGCTGCACACACTTTCATAGAGCTGGTGGAAAGGGACCAGAGAATCTGTTTTCCCAACTGAAGCAAAAACATTCTCCAACCAATAACCAAAGTGTCCTTTGCTGTAAATGGACACACTTTATTCCAAATGTTTTACTGAGTATAGCACTGGTATGCCAATCAGACCTACTCATGCAGAATTGGTCTAAACTAATAGTGGGGCACAGCATTCAACCACATCTACTGAAGTTAGGAATACAGAGCTTTGCTGGAGAAGAGGCAAGTGCATGCATAGGGTTGGGGTTGATCCTTGGTGCCTTTTCTTGGCTGGTTTCATTTGAAAGCAGTCCTGTGTCATGCAGGAAGAGATTATCTGAGCCTCCTTGCCCTTCCTCCGCAATGCAGCACACAGAAGCACGTTATATAATGAGAGGCAGCAAATGGCAGGTAGGCAGTAAACAAGCAGTAAGACAGGCAGGCCCTCCAGAGAATTCTATCAGGAAGTTGTGATAATGCTTCCAAGCCTCTGATCTGTCAGAAGATAAGACCTTTTCTATTCTTTGGAGAATAAAGATGTTGTACAGCATGAGCCATCACTGCCCAATTCAATCTTTGAGGCATCTCTACTCTCCTTTCCCCATTTGGTGCTGATTTTGTCTATCACCATTGCAGGCTTTTGCTAACTAAAACAAAGGTGCTGACAAAGATGGTTTTTATCTTTTATCCTGTGATCCTTGTATTGCCAGAGATTCAGGCTATTCTGACACATTAACCAAGCAGCAATTACAAGCTAGCTCTCACCTCTCCGCAGATAGCAACCTACGATAACAGGCATTCAAAATTATGAACGGGATTGACAAAGCTCAGAGTTGCACATCTCATGTTGATATGGTACGTAAACATTAGGAAACTCAGAGTACAGGAGTTGCCATTACTAATAGCTATTGTTTGCAATTAATTTTACATTACTGCACTAATCACAAGGCTAGTGTGACTGAGTAATATTAATTGCATGTACCCCTTCTGCCAGGGGTGTAGATAGCAACAAGGGCTGGGTTCATATCACGGGGCTCCCCTTAACATCACAAAACAGAACTGGCTCAATACCCCCGTTAGTAATCTAGGAACAGAGGAAGATCCCAGGCACCTTTAAACGACCATACCTAGAGTCCTGCAATTCTGCAAATATCTGCTTTATATTCATAGACCATGTATGGGGATTGGATGCAGACAAAAATTTTATATCCATGCAGGGCTCTCACCATACTTCCCCAGTCATAATCACAGAGTCTGTGTATAACAAAAGAAGGTGTTAAAAGAAGAAACACAGCAACAATAATTTGAAAGGGTGCAAACAAGAAGTAAATATCCACCCTCCAGTATGCTGGGCAGTGTTCTGTGTCTGTTTCATTATTGCTACATGAAAGTGCATTGGGTGAATGTCAGTGACATTCTCTCTGTACTCCTTTTCTCTGCACACCCACTCGTTGTTTATTGTCCAAGGTCAGCAATGTCTCAGAGTCCAGGAGTGCATTTGGGTGGGTCCATCTCCCATCCTTAAGGGGAGTGTGGGTGGTTGAGTGAGGTCTCCACCTCTGCTCATGCCTTCTTGTCACTGTCAGCCACCAGCTTTGCTGCTGCTGCCTCTAGCTGCAATACTGTATTCTGAAGTTCTACCACTTAACCCAGACCTCAGTGAGTTCAGCTCTTTAGTGATTTCACTGGGGAACCTCTCAGCTGTCACCTTCTCTACCCTGTCTTTTCATTTCAACAGTGTCACTGTACCAGAGACAAGATTTAGCCCCTTTAGATCATCTTACCAGTGATCTCATCTCTAGTGATCACTGAGAAAGAGCCAAGACTCTCCACTGAGTCATCAGATCGGTCTTTAAATATTGCAGTGGGAAGATCAAATGGCTTCTAGGATCCTTTAAATCAGATCCACACCACCAGGTAGGAACATCTGCCCCACCCCTCTCTCCCTTGTCTTTGGCACCGTTATCCCCTGCTTACCATGTGAGGATAAGTCAGGGTTATCCTCTCCTCCCACTTAGGGAATATTAAGTACAGTTCTGCTGCCCTTTACTTGTACAATCAAGATACCATTGCACTACCTCTGTACTACCCCAGGACAAACATTAATCTTAACCTCAATCAACCAAAATTGATGATTGTGGCAGAGCAGGTTTGTCTGTTAATCACCTAGACAAAGCAGATGTGTCTATGCAAATATATTCTGCTCTTGAAATCTTTCCCCCCAGTTTGTCATTAGAGGGCAGAAAAGAGCTCATTCAGACCACTGCTTCCATCATAATAGCTGTGATGTGCCTGGCTGTTAGCAAGGTTTCTTTACAAAGTTAAGCTTGATAGAAGCAGTTTAAAAGAAAACCCCACATACCTGTAAACCTGGACCATAATGAGAGGAACTGTCATTCCTGGGAATGGGACTGGGAACTGTCACTAAATGCTCATCATGGTGTTGGTGGAGCATAAGGGTAGAGAAGTCCCTGCACGTGCCTTTATGGCCCATTGCAGGGTGCTCCACCTTAATTTCCCCTAAATGGCATCAGTAGGGTCACTGTAACAGCCCAGGGCAAGGAGAAGCCAACACACCTTTAAAAAAATGGTATGTCCTCTTTTTAATACAGGACAAGAGCAGTTACAACAAACTGTTCATAAGCACCTCACCTCAGGACTCTGCTTCAGAGCCCCCAAACTTAACACCCAGTCTCCTGAGCCCTGAATGAACACCCGCTCCCCACTGCCTGCATGACTTCTATTTCCCCTCTTCCTGTTTATATAGCCGGGGTGGCTGGGCCTCCTTGATTACACTCCAGTGTCATGGGTTAGGTACACCCCATCAGGGGTGCTGGGTTAGGTATTCTGGGAAGGCAGGGAAAGACTGAATAGCCACCAGGTAGGTCCTATGTTAGTGACCCCAACTATAAAAATGGTAATACAGCCCAATGAGCAGGGTCAATGGGGTGGCCCTTTCAGTCAGCACAGCATGGCCTAATGGCCAGAGTCAGTAAAGTCACCTACCTCTGTGGGATAATGTGGCCTCCTGGAGAAGTGGGGCACCACCTGGGGGGGGGGTGTGGTACCCAGTTTGGGGGTTCAGGCCCTCCCTGCTCCTCCAAGCTCCAGCCCAGGGCCCTAGCAGTGGCAGGGGTACTCACCACTGAGTGAGTGACGATCCTTCCGAAACACACTGACTGGTTCCCAGATTCTCCCACTATAGCAATGTTTAAGTCTCCTAGGCTACTTCCTACCTTGTCTTCTGTGGCAATGATCCATGATTCCCCAATATCTCCAGGGTCTTCAGCCAGTCCAGCTCCTGGTAGCTCTGGGTTTTTCCAGTTGCCTGGAATCTGTCTGAGGCTCCATGCACCCTAGCTCTGTCCTTAGAGCCTGCAGACTGAGATAGGGTTACTTCCTTTTATACCTTGCCTCCAGGCTGAGCATGCCCAGCAGGGATGAAAGGGTGTGGCCTCCTCGACTTCCAAAGTGCAGTTAACTGTTTCTGGGCCTTGGCGGTGTAGGTACATCCCATCACACCCAGGCTTTCCCAACTTTAGGCTGCAGGCTATCCCTTACTGGGTGGTACACTCTCTTACCAATCAATGGCCTGAACAATTATATGAAATAATGTTGCGAACAAGAATTACCATGTTGTCAGTAGTGTCCAATAGTGTCAACAAGAAATCAGTCACAAGTTGAGTAACTAAAAGTTCCATTCTCCAATGATAGGTCTTCAGTTTGAGAGAGAAAGTGTAATTGTGCTAACACAGTAATAGAATATAAACTACCCTCAACTGGTCATACAAAATAGGTCCAATGTTTAAAAAGTTGCATTTTCACAAACTATATAAAGTGTAACATAAAAATATCCCATAAGATTTTGACTTTTGACAAGGATTTTCTTTCTCTGAGCAGATCTTTCATTGTTTTAAAATAATCCAATGCTTATGACTTGATTTTTTAGAAATGGATGCTGACTTTATGCCCACTGTCTTGTGTCTGCACCAATTTTGCAGTTAAAAATTGCTGATTCATTTTATTGCAATTAGAGAACTAACTACCAGATTGAACCTAAACATAATTATTAATCATAGAGTGTGCCAGTGATTCACAGACAAGTCAAAGTCCCAGTTCCTGCCCTGAAGATCTTACAATCTAAAGACCATTTAGCACAAACATAAAAGAAACAGTTAGGTAGAGAGAAGAAGAAGAGTTACAAAGACAGATTCCTACGTTGGTGTCTCTGCACATTTCTTGGTGTGTTGGATTTAAAGTGTTGGATTTTCAAGGTATCTTAAGGGAATTCATTATCCAAATCCTATTGAATTTCAATGGAATTTGAGGGCCCAACTCCCAAATTCTCCTTTGAAAATCCCATTCCTCAATACTATGAATTACTCCCATCTGCAGTATTTGCAAACCCTAGTTATTTGAGGATGCAAAAAATCAGTGGCTGCATTGAGGCCCACACAAAAATCCTGGCCTTCATTTTGTTATATTAAAAATAACCTTCACTATACAAGGAAAGCTTTGTCTTTGGTTTTTGGTTTATATCTGAGCAAGTCTACAGTCTGAGACTAATCTGACTATGGTTGCACAAACTCATAATTTTTTCCATGTACTTTCACATTTCAAACTTCCTTTCAAAGCCTATAAGTATTAGTCCTCTAATTATACTGTAATTTAAACACCTTTCTATCCATTTTAGAATAATCAGGTGCATGAATATAGAATACTTTCTTCATGTCACTGTTTTTCTCAGTATCTGACCCTGTAGAGAGAAAAATGGGCTCTCTATCTTATTACAATTACATCAGAAGACAATCACTCAGTGAATGATATAAACCTCCAAACATTGTTCTATAGAAAATCATTTGCTTCCCTAGCACTTTTTGTGCACAGGCAATAGTTAATATATTGTTTGAGGGGCTATAAGTGTGACATGAATTAAAAGTCCAGCAAACAAACAGAACTTTCAAAAAGTGCTGGTTGGGAGTTTTCTGACAAAGGTTAGGGTTCTTTCTTTTTTGGTTGGAAAATGTCAATTCATCAAAACTGAAACTTTTTTGTGAAAACATATAAATGTCAACAACGCTTTCATCAGGAAAGGATGGGAATGAGGACAAGGAGGAAAAAGGAGAGTGAGAGAGAGCTGGTTAGAGCGCTCATCTGGAATGGGGTAACAGTTTCAAATCTGTGGTCTGGCTGATTTGGTGCCCTAACTACTGTATTATAGAGTCAGTCTCTCTAGCCCTGGATCTAGTTAACATCAGTATACTCATATAATTTCATTTGGTTAGTTAAATTCCCATCACACTTTCAATTTACTTATTCTGTCATATTTAAATTTCTTTAACTAATCTGGTTTTGTAATGTTGCTGTGAACTCTTAATTATGTTTTAACCCAGATGGTTTTTCACTGATGGGAGAAATTATCACTGTACATTTCTTACCTGTGTCATAGAGGCATAGTGAGCCTTAATGAGCTATCATTTATAAAAAAAAATGTACCAATTTGCTTAATCAGAAGACCCCAAAGTATAATATATGCATTTATTATATACTGAAGTCTTCCATTCATCTTGTCACATATCAAAACTTATGTTCATGGAATATTCTTACGGTTATTGAATGTTACAACATCTTCAGCAGTTAATCATCCCTAAAATCATTTAATTGCTTTGCATATTTCTCCAACCTTTTCCATTGAACAGACAGTAGGACTTCAAACTTACAAACACCAGAGTTATGAACTGACCGGTCAACCACACACCTCATTTGGAACCAGAAGTACAGAGTCAGGCAGTAGAAGAGACCCCCTCCACCCTCACTAAAAAAAAAAAAAAAAGCAAATACAATAAAGTACTGCATTAAATGTAAACTACTAAAAAAAAGGGAAAGTTTTTTAAAAAGATTTGACAAGAGAGGGAAACTTTCTGTGGTAGTGTCAGTTAAACTAAGATGATTAAAAGTAACAAGTTTCTTCTGCATAGTAAAGTTTCAAAGCTGTATTAAGTCAATTTTCAGTTGTACATTTTGAAAGAAAAATTGTAACGTTTTGTTTAGAGTTATGAACAACCTCCATTCCCGAGGTGTTCATAACTCTGAGGTTCTACTGTATCTATAGATTAGAACCTGTGGGCCACATCCTCAGCTTGTATAAATTGGTGCAGTTCCACTGAAGTCAATGCAGCTGCATCGATTTACACCCACTGACGATCTGTGGAGATCCATTACTGATGGGTCAATAAATAGCCTGATTGTGCAGACTGGGTATTTATTGGCCAAAGACTCTTTTCTTTCCTCAAGCAATTATTAAAATGAAAAACATCTGGTAGATACTAATACTAAGGGCATGTCTTCACTGCTGTGGCAGCAAGGATCGATGCAGCCACATTGATTAAGTGGGTCTGTGTAGATCCACTCAGTCGACTGGAGAGCACTCTCCGGTCGACTCCATTAATCCACCTCCCCGAAAAGAGTAAGGCTGTGTTGACAAGATGGTGTCTCACGTCAACGGAGCACCATGAAGACTCCACCTTACGTGAATGTAAGTATCTGAATGTAAGTACATCCATGGGAGATACATACGCTACGTAATTAAGTTTGCATATCTCCTGTTGACCGCCGCTGCCAGAGTAGACCAAGCCTTTACCGTACTGCATGGATAGATACTATACAGTATGTGTGAGTTATTGTGTAATGATCATCTTAGCATTCCAGGGACCTACTCTAATTCTTACTCTTTTGTCTTTCAGAACAAAGGGTAAAATCCTGGTCCCATTGAAGTCACAGGGAGTTTTGTCATTTATGTCAATAAAGTAAGAATTTCACCCAAAGTCTTCATGGAAAAATATAAAATTTATTCATAAAATTAATGATCAACTTTTCATTTCATTCAAAACCTTGTCATTTCATGGTTGGCAGATACATTCTGTTCCAGTGAACGTGTCTTTTTACAGAGAGAATCATTGTCGTGAGCCTAAATAATGATCATTATACTTTTCACTGTCATGATGCCTTTCATCTAAGAATCTCAGTTTCCAGCTATGTGGAACTGGCTTCTCAAAGTACAAAGTGTGATTGAAACAGTCTTTTAAGTACCTTCATAATGCCAGCTGGTATATTTTATGTGAGAGAACAGTACCCTACAGTACTTGTTATACCAGTGTTAGCTGATCATCTGTGACTTCCCAGGGAATAGAATCATAGAACCATAGGGTTGGAAGGGACCTCAAGGGTCATCTAGTCTAACCCCCTGCCAGGATGCAGAGTAACTGAAATATGATGCAGTTAACATGCAAAATCTGTTGCTACTTTATCTGCTTTATTAACTGGAAGCAGTGAGTTTGGCTGAGATATACCACAAGCACACGAGTGTGTTCTCTCTTGCTTGCTCACTTGTTCGTTCTCCGGGAAGCCTGCAATGGTTCCTTTTGCACACTATTGTCCCTGCCCCTCACCCCAGTTCTCTAAGATCTTTGCAATTTCATCATACACATCTTTATTCCTGTAGGAATTCTGCAGCGTATAGATATCAATATAAAGAGAGATAAAATTCCACTCACATCAAGCGTAGGATTTCAATATGCCTTACATATAGAGCACAGTCACAATTAATTTGAAAACTAGGTTTAAAAAGTACGCGATTTTAAATGGTTTATATTGTTGCTGATATGAAACTACACCCTGCTTGCCTCCCTTCTGCAGCGAGGGTAGCCAGTTTTACAACTGGAGCTACAGATCAGGACACTTCTGGCAGGACTGCAGTTTCAACAGTTCAAACCAAAATGTTTACGATTTCAGATTAAAACTGGTTCGGTGTGATGCGCCGATGACAAGATATTTGGAGGGCTTAATAATAACCATCTAGAACTAGCTTCAGAAACAAAGCACAGCAAAGAGGCAGCGCTTGCAGAGGTTCCTCAAAATATTGCATATCCAAGTAAGGGAGCATATTTTGAATACCTGTTTGAAAGTGAATGTATATGCAGCTTTATTGGCACATGCTATGATCCTAAGGACCAGACTGTACCCTTACAATCTGCTCTGGGTAAGGGGTAGCATAGAGTTGTGCTGCTTTAGGAGCAGACCAGGGACCTAATGGAGACACAGTCAAAAAACAGTTAATCCCTGCTTCTTCCTCATTGCTCTGGGTAAAATAAACTTCACAATCCTGTTTCCTGGAGCAGATTACTTCCCCCTCTTGGCCAGCAGAGTTGCACTTGCTGGCACACTGGGGGAAGGGAAGAAGAACAAAGTTCTGTCCACTCCCCACCCCTGCCTGCTAACTCTTCACCCGCCTGTGTAGAAGGGGGAGGCATGGCCTGGTGGTGGCTGCTCTCCTCTCTATGCTGCTACCTGTAATTCAGATAGCAAATGAACACAGGGGAATTAAGGGGGCTCTTTGCTCATGAGCATGTAGCAAAAATCAGGGCCTGGCCTTATACCATCAGTGGATTCTAGCATAAAGAAGTGACTGACTAAAAACTGGTAAAGCACCTAAAAGCCTGGAACTGAGGAAAGGACAGAGCCCAAACTGATCAGTATAAAAAGTATTTCTGTTATGAAACTGTTGGCTACAGTGTAGTGGAAAATTGCAGAAATTCACTCACATTAAGAAAGCGACACTGCAGTCTACTGATAAATTACAATTCTCTTGGGTCAGCTGTGGGAGATAAACTAATTTCCATTCTTGCAGGAATAAGAGACAGCCAATAAGAGAGTGTTTTTATTAGCAACCAAAGAGGCAGCTAGCTGCAATTTCACTAATTCACAGTGCAGTGCAGTAACAGGCAGGGAAAGCTTCTGTGTCAAGGTGACCTGACACCCTTTTGGTGTGACAGTGGAATGCCACATCACCACCTTACTCCCCCCCGGATTGTCTGTAGCCCCTTGCTGCTGTTGCTCAAACAAGTGGGCATCTGTCGCTTACAAATTACATCACTGTAATCCCAACAGCAGAACTAGGATGACCCAAGAGGTCTGCATGTGGTGATTCCTGAACCTTGGATTCTGGGAAAAAAACCCACAAGAACCATGTGCAGTTACAAATATAGAGCCACAAAGGATATCTGTTTGGACTGTGAGAAATTGTTCTATAAAACACTCATTTTCTGATTGGACCAACTCAGTTCTTTATGTAAAAATTAAAATCTGGCCCGGGTGGGTAGGACAGATGTCTGAGACTCCCTTTCCTCCTGGTGTGACTTGTCAGCTCTCCAGAAAAAGCTCCATGGAACACAGCTTGAGATCCCTTGTTCCAGGCAATCGGTACTATTTTTCTGTGGATTATATGGCTAATATGAGGGGGAAAGGCATGCAACAGAGCTGGCTGTATTTTAAAGAAACCTTATTGAGGGCACAGGAACAAACCATGCAGAAAGAATACCAAATATGGCAGGCGACCAGCTTGGCTTAACAAAGAAGTCTTCAGTGAGATTAAACACAAAAAGGAAGCTTACAAGAAGTGGAAGCTTGGTCTGATGGGTATACACAAGTCCATGGGTCTGGATGCAATGCATCCAAGGGTGCTGAAAGAGTTGGTTTAGCCATTGGCTGAGGGAGTTGCAGAGCCATTGGACATTATTTTTGAAAACTCGTGGTGATTGGGGGAGGTCCTGGGTGACTGGAAAAAGGCAAATATAGTGCCCATCTTCAAAAAAGGGAGGAAGGAGGAACTGGGGAATTACAGACTGGTGAGCCTCATCTCAGCCCCTGGAAAAACATGGAACAGGTCCTCAAGAAATCCATTTTGAGACACTTGGAAGAGAGGAAGGTGATCAGGAATAGTCAGCATGGATTCACCAAGGGCAAGTCATGCCTAACTAATCTGATTACCTTCTATGATGAGATGATTGGCTCCGTGGATGTGGGGAAAGTGGTGGACATGATATACCTTGACTTTAGCAAAGCTTTTGATATGGTCTCCCATAGTATTCTTGTCAGCAAGTTAAAGAAGTATGGGTTTGATGAATGGGCTATAAAATGGATAGAAAGCTAGCTAGCTCAATGGACTCAACAGGCAGTGATCAAGGGCTCAATGTTTAGTTGGCATCTAGTAACAAGTGGAGTGCCCCCGGGGCTGGTGCTGAGGCTGGTTTTGTTCAATATCTTCATTAATGATCTGGGGAATGGGGTGGATTGCACCCTCAGTAAGTTTGTAGATGACACTAAGCTGGGAGGAGTGGTAGATACCCTGTGGGTAGGTATAGGATAAAGAGTGATCTAGACAAATTGGAGAATTGGGAAAAAAAAAAGAAATCTCATGAGATTCAACAAGGAAAAGTGCAGAGTCCTGCACTTAGGATGGAAGAATCCCATGCACTGCTGCAGATTTGGGTGGCTAGCAGCAGTTCTGCAGAAAAGGATGTGGACAATTTGGAGAGAGTCCAGAGTTGGGCAACAAAAATGATTAAGGGGTTGGAGCTCATGATTTAGGAAGAGAAGATGTGGGAAGTAGGTGTGTTTAGTCTGCAGAAGAGACGAATGAGGGGGAATTTGATAGAAGCTTTAACTACCTGAAAGGGGATGCCAAGTAGGATGGAGCTAGACTGTTTTCAGTGGTAGTAGATGACAGAACAAGGAGCAATGGTCTCAACTTGCAGTCAGGGAGATCTGGGGTGGATATTAAGGAAAACATTTTCACTAGGTGCATGGTGAAGCACTGGAATGGGTTACCTAGGGAGGTGATGGAATCTCCAGCCTTTCTTAGAGGTTTTTAAGGTGCAGCTTGACAAGCCCCTTGCCGGGATGATTTAGTTGGGGTTGGTTTTGCTTTAAGGAGGAGGTTGGACTGGGTGACTCGATGAGGTCCCTTCCAACCCTAATCTTCTATGATTCTATGATATAATATTGTTTGAATTCTGAATTTAAGTAGATTTTTTTTCTGCTATAATTTGAGAGGAATACATGACAGGATACATGACAGGATACTTGTGGATAAGGCATTGGATGGCAGCTCAGGAGATCGGTAGTTAACTCCCAACTCCTCCACAGACTTCCTTTGTGACTTTGGGCAAGTCATTTAAACTCTCTGTAGCTCATTGTAAAATAGGCCTAATGATACTTCCTTTCACCCACCTATTGTCTATATCTATTTAGATTGTAAGCTCCTCAAGCTCCTCTTTTACTATGTGTTTATACTGAGCCTACTACAATGGGGTTCTGATTTCCACAAGGGATTCTTAAACCTAATAGCATAAACATAATTAATACTTTTTTTTCATTTGGCTTTCTGTATATTTGCAATCTCTGAGCCAAATTCTAATCTCAGCACACCTTTGTTAGTTAGTTAGTCCTCCATTATGCCTCTGGCGTTTAGGGTAGAGACGAAGCTCCTCCACTCCTGTTTGTTTCTGGCAAGTTTTTCAATGGTTCCCCAGCTGTGCCCCAAGTTTTTCAGCTCAGTTTCCACAGCTCTTCACTATGTTGTTTTTGGGTGGCCTCGTTTTCGCTTGCCTTCAAGTGTCCATCTTATTGCTATTCTGGTAATGGAATCAGCTTTCATCCGAAACACATGGCCAATCCATTTCCAACGTCTTCTGATAATGATGGTGCTCATATCATTTCAGCTACACTGTGGATCTTGATTTGAGATTGTTCTGGACCAAAAGATACAGAGGATTTTTCCGAGGCAGGTTGTATCAAATGAAGACAGATTGGACATGTCATACTTTGTCATTCCCCAGCATTCTGGACTATAAAATAGTGTTGAAAGTACAAAATTCTGATAAATCTTGAGTTTAGTTTTGATGTTATATTTTGATGATTTTCAAACTGTATTTAAGTTCCTAAAGGTGTTCCTGGCTTTATTGATTCTATTTTGAATGCCCTGACTTGTTCCAACATCCTGGCTAATGCTCAGGTATGTGAATGTTTTTACATTAGTGAAAACATAATCCTCTATCTGTAATGGTGATGATGAGGCAATATTAGAAGTCATGATATCTGTCTTATTGTGGTTGATTTTCAGTCCAATTTATAGGCTGAGAATGTTAAGTTGGGTTGTTTTCTCTTGTACATGGTGATGGGTATATGATAACAGAGCAAGATTATCTGCGAAGTCCAGGTCTTCAAGGGATGTGTAGATTGTCCATCCAATACCTCTTGACATGTCTTTTATTGTACACCGCGTTACACATTCATTAGCAATGTTAACACATAACACATAACATACTCTTGCCATACTTCTGTTTTGACTTCAAAATGGACCTCACTGTAACCAGCACTACATGTAAGGTTGGAATAGAAGCTTTTAATTATGTTAAATATCCAAAGAAAGATGCCATAAGCCTGCAGACTATGCCACAGGCTGATTCTGTGAATGCTGCCTAAAGTCTTTTCAAAGTCTATGAAATTAATGTGAAGTTGTCATTGCCATTCTAAATATTGTTTTATTATATTTCATAGAGTAAACCTTGTACCACTGGCTTAATGGAGATAGTCTATATTTACATAAGTGTAACTGAGATACAAATCTGGCCCGTTCTATTTATTGCTAATGAATGTCTTTTCTTTTCTGTGAACTAGATTATAGACAAAATGATTGGTTTAAGTAATGGTTAGTTATTTCTCTACTGTGGATATGGATAATATTGTTAAAGCATTTTTATTGCTTTCATCATGCAAACATATGGGTGGTAATACAACAAATATCTGGAAATGTTTTTAAATGTTATGAAGCTTTTATGATTAGTTTGGTATCAGGCAAATTATTTCAATGGATAGCCACAACATAGTCAAATGGACAATAAACTCTTACGATGGTGCAATTAAGTCAGCATTTGAAAATTAAAATAATGGTTTTTATACTTGCTGGGATCAAATGTCAGGTCTCAGGCGATTTACTCAGCAGGCACCAGGCTTAGCAATAATTACTTGAAAAAACAAAAAGCGACAATCTCAGCGATCTCCTGTAAAGAGAATTGTGTCCTTGTCAGGGAGCTATTACTCATACTGGAGACAACATATTTTTATTTTAAGATATCAGATTGCTGTATTTTCTACTAGACAAACAAAAGGACAGAGGGGTGGGAGGGTTGCAAGTTCTCTAGCAGTCTAAGGCGCCTATTAAGTCTATGAAAACAATATCCACTCATTAACTCTCTATCACAAATCTAAATAAAAATTCTTTAGGCAAACATTTTAGCTAAATGCCTTAATCTAAATCTACATATGCTTTAAAGCTAAAGCTTTGTCTTCCCCAGGAAAACAGATGTATTTTTAACCTGTATTAACTAACCCATATTAAATCCTAATGGAGACAAGGTATTGTAGTTTTCACCTCCCTATAGTTAGTCAGGTAAACCCCAGGTGACGGAGGTACATGTCCTCATCAGGAGCACTTTTATTGATTGTATTGTCAGTGTGGGGCATTGTGGGATGGCTCTAATTATATCTACTGTAGTTCTACACCACTCGAGGAGGCAGTGTTACTAAATGGCTGTAGAGAAGCACTTACTTTGGTGGGAGTCAAATTTGAGTGAAGACACTTCCTCAGCTAGATCAACGCAAGGCAGTGTACAACAACCTAACCTTGTACTGTGGTTCAGACCTAACACCTTAAAACAGTGAAAAAAAAGCAGATCTTGTATTGCTTTTGGGGATATTTTCCATTCTCGCTTCACATGCAGATTTCCTACCGATAGCTGTGTGGTCACCCACCACTGAAAGACAGTCACAGAACATGGAATACCTGAACTTGAAGTCTTGGCTGATAATTGTAGATTACCTTAAAAAGGTTTATAATGTATTTGATCATATAATTTTAAGGCTACGCATGTATAGTGAAACCTATCCTAAATGACTGACAAACATGGTTTCTTAACAGATGTAGACTTCCAATATAGGCAGCCAGAACTGCTCTGGCTATGCCTTCATATGGCAAAAAAAGGTACATTTTTACAATTCAAGCTAGATATCTTGCTGTAAAATCCTAGTGGAGAGAAAGCACTCTAGTTTTTAACCTTCTTGTAGCTAGTCAAGGTAAATCCCAGGTGACGGGGATAGTGCTGAACTTGACTAGTTGCATCAAGATAAAAACTACCTGTGCCTTGTCTCCACTAGGATTTTACAGTGAGATGGATAACTTGAGTTAGCATCTCACTGTAAAAACATACTTTTTTCTGGCGGTGAAGAAAGTCTGTATATTTAGTGATATTTTTGGCTTAGTCTTTTAAGACCAGTATTTGCCCAATAAGGTGGCCTCCTGTACAGGTTTCACTGTCTTCCATGAATTAATTGCCATGTCAAATAAATTGCATTTCAAAACACTACACAAGTTCATCTGCATATTACAATGGGCCAACTTTTGACTTCGTTATATGGGTTAAATGCAGTGCAACTCCATTGACTTCACAGAAGCTAGCTGCCCGCACTGGCCTTTATTTTTAAATATCTCTTTATTAGAACCTAACTACATTAGTGAAATTTGCACTGGGGTTTAAAACCCATACTATTGATGCACAGCACTGGTGTAAAACAGCATGTACACTGGTGCAGCTTGCTCTAGGGACATTGCTGTAAGTTAAATTGGTGCAAATGACTCTAATGTAGCCAAAGACCTAGAGTAATTGGAAAGGTTAGCAAGAGAAAACGATATAAAGAAAATGTGACAAGACAGCCTGAAGTTAGATTTTTAATTTTGTTTCTTACAAGGGTATCTAGGGAGAAATGGGCTAATATTAACACAGGTAATGTTTTTATATATTCCCATGAGTCTGTACAAAAAGCAAATATTTATAAATTTTTACTTTTTTATTCAAATAGCTGGATTTTCTGCAACAATGTTTGTGCAGCCCGGTAACATTCAGTTTATTCCAATCAATTGTTAATCATCTCTTGGAATGCTTGTTATAACTGTATTTCTGAAGTTTGGCACAACTACGCCGACCCTTCCTTCTGGTTTATACTTGCTTCCAGATCTCAGAGTGCTTTTTTTTTTTTTTTTACCCAAAGAGCATATTGGTTAGCTAAAGAAGGGAACATAATAATGAATCATTGGAATTCTAAAGTAGTTCTCATCTTAAGCTAAAAATAGATGAATAAAAGATCAGTCACAGAGTACAATAAAATATCTTAAAGGTGACCAGCAAAGGATTTCTAACAAATTAGGATTGTGCCCAATTTTGCTTCTTTTTGATAAGTAGTTTCTTTGAATAAAAAAGTGCTGGGCTTTTTTGTTTACCTCAGCAACATCATGCCTGGTCTTCCCTGCTTTTCTAAGGGACTTCCTGCTACCTCAGAGCATGTTTATTGTGAGCTCTCACTCCTCTGTGGGCTGCTGAATTTTTAACAGTAGTAGCCTTCATCCAAAAGGAAAATGGAGTTTAAGTAAGTGCTATTTAAAATACACTAAGTTTTAACCAGTCTGAGGGTTTGTCTACACGGCTGGCGGCATTGTCGACAGTGCAGGGTCTATTCTGCAGGATCAATTCAGCGGCAGTGGAGACCCGCTCAATCGACCCCAGAAGTCGACGCTATTAATCTACCCCTGCAAGAGGAGTAACACTGCATCGACTGGAGGGGATTTCCTGTTGGCTCTGTGCAGTGGGGACACCATGGTAAGTAGAAGGTAGGAAGTCGATGGGAGATACGCAAGATACTCTACCCATCGACTGCTGTCAAAGGACCTGGGGGTACAGTGGACAAGAAGTTGGATATGATCAACAATGTGCCCTTATTGCCAAGAAGGTTAATAGCATATTGGGATGCATTAGTAGGAGCATTGACAGCAGCTTGAGGGAAGTGATTATTCCCCTCTATTCGGCACTGGTGAAGCCACATTTGCAGTACTGAGTCCATTTTTGGGCCTCCCACTACTGAAAGGATGTGGACAACTTGGAAAGAGTCCAGTGGAGGGCAACAAAAATGATTGGGGCTGGAGCACATGACTTATGAAGAGCAGCTGAGGGAACTAGGCTTGTTTAACCTGCAGAAGAGAAGAATGAGGGGGGATTTGATAGCAGCCTTTAACTACCTGAAAGAGGGTTCCAGGGAGGATGGAACTAGGCTGTTTTCAGTGGTAGTAGATAGCAGAACTAGGACCAATGGTCTCAAGTTGCAGTGGGGAAGGTCTAGGCTGGATATTAGGAAGAACTTTTTCACTAGGAGGGTGATAAAACACTGGAATGGGTTACCTAGGGAGGTGAAATATCCATCCTTAGAAGTTTTTAAGGTGTGTCTTGACAAAGCCCTGGCTGGGATGATTTAGTTGAGGTTGGTCCTGCTTTGAGCAGGAGGTTAGACTAGATGACCTCCTGAGGTCCTTCCAACTCTAATCTTCTATGATTCTATGAAATACATGGCCAGTGTAGACCAAGCCTGACTAAAAAAATCTCTGTTGCTCATCTTGCACTGTTTATATCAGGGGGATTAACGTTAGGGAGGGAGAGGAATTGTTTAAGTTTAGTACTAATATAGGCACGAGGACGAATGGGTACAAATTGGATATTAGGAAATTTAGATTAGAAATTAGACAAAGGTTTCTAACCATTAGGGGAGTGAAGTTCTGGAATAGCCTTCCGAGGGAAGTAGTGGGGGCAAATGATTTATCTGGCTTTAAGACTAAGCTTGATAAGTATATGGAGGGGATGTTATGATGGGATAGTTTAATTTGAGCAATTGATTTTGGATTATCGGCAGATAAGTCTGCTCAATGGTCTGTGGGAATGCTGGATGGGATGGGAACTGAGTTACTGCAGAGAAATCTTTTTTGGGTGCTGGCTGGTGAGTCTTGCCCATGTGCTCAGGGTTTAGCTGATCGCCATATTTGGGGTCAGGAAGGAATTTTCCTCCGGGGCGGATTGGCAGGGGCCACGGAGGTTTTTCGCCTTCCTCTGCAGCATGGGGCATGGGTCGCTTGCTGGTGGATTCCCTGCAGCTTGAGGTCTTTAAATCTCATTTTTGAGGATTTCAATAACTCGGTCATGGGTTCGGGGTTGTTATAAATGTGTATGGGTAGGGTTTTGTGGCCTGCCTTGTGCGGGAGGTCAGACCAGATGATCATATTGGTCCCTTCTGAACTATGAGTCTATGAGTCTATGAGACTCTTGTGATGTTGCCCTGACATACCCATGCATAGGTGTGTCTTCATGAGTGTATCTCCTGTAGCAATAGAGTCTTTCAGGGAGGACAAAAACTGAATTTCAAATGGAAAAACAATCCCTTTAAAATAACTAAAATATATCCTTTCTGCTTTATATATTACATAGAAACAAAAGAGGATCACAGCCTTTTTTTTTTAAATCCACCTTCCAACGGGGCTATAATCTAGGTGTGGCCTTAATCTAAATACATCATCTATTTCATCTCCTAACTTAATTTGGACAATGCTTTTCAAAACAAATCTCATTTGAGATATTTTCCTCAGAGCATAAGATCTTTCCTGGAAGTGAGGGTTCTTCCTCCAGATGTTATAGCTTTTATGTTTGTCTTTTAAAATCAAGATGAGGTTCTTCTTTCTGGATCTCACTCTGTTCTCTATGCCCACAATTAATATTGGGGGGACGAGAAGAGAAAGGTAAGCAATGTGGCTAAGTAGATAGAGCACTGGACAGAAAGTCAGAGACTTGGGATTTATCCTTTGCTGTGCAACTGGTTTGCTATGTTACTTTGGGAAAGTCATTTCACCTCCTAGAATCTGCTTCCCACTCTGTCAAATGTAGAGTGATATTTGTTTCCTTTGTAAAGTGCTTAGAGATCTATGGCTGAATAGTACAATATGCCAGAGTTAGATATTATTAATAAATCACCACAGTCACACTTTATTTTGCTTCTGAAAACTTTTGGAAGTAAAAGATCTTTAAAGAAATGTGGTGCTATGTCGTTGCAGTTGAAAATAAACACACACGTTTTAAAAGAGAAGCACCTGAAGCCAGGCAGCTAAACCCAGTTAGGCCCCAACTAAGGACTGATTTTTAAAAGTGCTCTGCACCAAGTACACCTCCCACTGAAATCAGTGAGAACTACTGAACTTTTGAAAAACCAGGCAATTTGCTGAAGTGCCTAAATAGATACCCATTTTTAAAAAACTTGGCCACCATATTTGGTAATAATAAGGTGAGAATTTTTTCTTTTCTTTTTATGGTAAGTAATCTCATAGCATTCTAAAGATTAGAAACAAATGGAGCTTCTGCAGGTGGATTTTTGTACCATATCAGTCCATCTTCACTGAGTGATTGTGCCAGGAGCTACATGGGTGTAAAAATCCCTAATGTGGATAAGACTCACAGTCTGAATTTGCATGATTGGATGTGCTTTGCTTTTTCTATGTTTTAAAGATTTTTATATTTTCTTAAACTGTGACAAGTTCCCATCCAATGAGGCTTAACCAGGTGAGTATCCTATTCACTGAGTAACAAGGTGAGTGAGGTAATATCTTTTATTGGACCAACTTCTGTCGGTGAGAGAGAGACAAGCTTTCAAGCCACACAGATCTCTTCTTCAGGTCTGGGAAAGGTTTGTGTGGTTCAAAAGCTTCTCTCTCTCTCACCAACAGAAGTTAGTCCCATAACAGATATTATTTCACCCATCTTGCCTCCCTAATGTCCTGGCACCGACACAGCTAGAAGTACACTGCTCATTCACCAAGTAGGCAGTTTACTTCTGTATATATATATATATATATATATAATTGAGTCTAATTACAGCAGTATCTATTAACAATAGGGTAATTAAAGTTATGTCAGTATTTCTATTGCAAACTCAATTTTTCATATTTTAAGTTCACTATGAAAAAGTGCGTTGTGTCAAAACTAATTTAATAAACTCAGCCTGATTGTCTTTATAATTAAAAATTAATTTGTCTCATAAGGGTTAAAGGAATAGAATTGTGTATTAAGCTAAGATCTTCTTACAGTCTTGCATCTAACAAGTTGTAGATTTGTCAGCTATAGTTTTAAATTGAGTTGGGATATTAGCATGAGCAATAGGCCGAAAGCATATGACCACAAAGAATGTGATTGTGAGAAAGAAGAGTTGTGTTAAACTTATTGTGATCCTTTGAAAATACCAGCATTATCTAATTTAAGGTTTGGGTTGAAGTAACAGAAATAAAACAGTTAACTAGGTACCAGATTCAGTAAATAATTAGATATATAAGAAACTGCTTCATCTGGTCTTAGCTAAGGTCCGATGATTGGTGATAGCATCGCTTGTTTGTTAAAGAGTATACAAAAGTAAACTCCTTAAGGTTAATTGTGAATACCTGCCTGACCATGTTGGAGATGACCAGTATGGGTCTTAACACCTCTGGGTTAAGCCCATTTGTAAGTTTCTTGATCAAATGCTTATAAATGTTTTGTTACTGTTCGGCTGTAGAACACTTCTTAATATTTAGGCTTTTTAGACATGTTTAGAGCAATTGCATAAATACCTTTCAGACTTTGGATTTTATAAAGAAATTTATGGTTAAATAAGTTTGCTGCTAATACCCTGCATAAATAATAATAATTCCAACACAAATCATAGATTTTAAATAATACACTGCAATGTAATCAAATACAGTATCCTAGGGGAAGTGTTAATGATGTGTGGTCCAATTGTGTAGTCCTTATTTGGGAAAAATTTCCAGTGGACTTGGAGTTTTGTCTCAATATTGATAGTAGGATCAGGTTCATATGTAAAGAGTGGGGGGGAGAGGGATGGGGAGAGTGGGTGGGCAGGAGAATATTATACCTAGGATGTCATGACTTCTCACGTAAAACCTTACACCCATAACAAATGTGGGTTTTAAAAAATTCCACATTCACAGCAGTGGCCTGTTCGAGGCTGTGGAGTTTCCCAGTGTATCAAATTCTGCTCGGAGAATCACTTCATCTAGCTTCATCCAGCCTAATAGGTAGAAGGTCTCTCTCTCTCTCTAAATCTGGATCTGATAGGGTGTGTCCATCTAGTGCATAATATTGTAAGTATTTTTGTTATGCTTATGGCCACCTGGTAGTCAATGTGAGAATACATATTTACTGTTGGTAGCCCTAAGGCTGTACTGAGCATGTTCCAAAGGGGGTCTTGTGTGTGTGTGTGTGCATATGTGTGTACGCACGTGCACATGCATGTGTTGGGGGGATGATGGGGGAATTTTTCAAGATGGACGCTGCTTAGTTGTTCAGGTGACTCTGTGCCAGAATAACAGATCTCCTTTTTTCAGTTTAAGTCTGTTTTGCATCTCCATGTACTACTTTTGGCAATGAGGAGAAACTGAAAACTACCAGCAAGTTTTACACACTGTATAAGTGAAAACTTTTTTTAAATTGCAAAGGAAAATGGCTGCATAAGAAAGAAGGAAGAGTCCGATGCAGAGCAGGAGGAGTGGATTCAGCACTCAGACTCTCAGTATTTCATTGCAAGAAGACAATGAAACACACCATTTTACTCAGTGTTTGAGGCACAAAAACATGTAGTTGAATTAGACATTTGGTGACTTCAGAAAAGTGCAGTGCCAAATCCTTTGAGCAGCTGATTAAAGCCATCACACACCATCATAACCCCATGAGGAGGGCCCTACCAAATTCAAGGCTGTGAAAAATGCATCATGGACCATGAAATCTGATCTCCCCTGTGGAATCTGGGCACCCATCTGGGGGCTCCTGCCCTGCAGAGGGCTCGAGCTGCTAGTCCCAGCTGGGGATGGGGAGGAACCATCCCAGGAACCTCCCCAAGATCCAGCTGTCACCTTTCTGGGGGGAGACTACCAAAAAATCTGGACACATAGTAATCCACTCCCCCATGCCCTTCAACCCTCATTCCTATGCTGCTGCTGGCAGTGGCTCTGGCTTTAGAGCTGGGGCCCAGCCAGCAGCCATTCCTCTCTGGCAGCCCAGCTCTGAAAGCAACTCCCCTGCCAACAGCAGGAGAGAAGTAAGGGTGGCAATCCCACAACCCACCTACAATAGGTTTGCAACCTCCGTACTGCGACCGTCTTGTGGGTCAGGACCCCCCCGGTTAAAAACAGTGTGACATTTCAGATGTAAACATGAATGTCTGTGTCAGTTTTTGTAGCAGAACTGCATCGTTTATCAGAGCAGTGCGGTGTTGGAAATGCATTAAATGCTGTGATTTGGGATAGACTTATCTGTGGTATCAATGACGAAAGAATTCAGAGACATCTGTTGGCAGAGTCCACCTTGGATGTCAAAAAAAGTTCTGGAAATAGCCCAAGGCATGGAAGTAGCTGCTCAGCATGCTTTGGATTTACCGAGAAGCACTACGCAGCACAGAGATAGCTAAAGAGTAAGGGGCACTGTGATGGGGTATTTTACTCTCTGCAGGTATTGCGCCTCCTCCTGGCAGTTCTGAGGAATAGCTCACCAGATCAGCCCCCTTTCCTGCAGTTTCAGGTCACCTCTCCACGTCTGTATCTTTGTCTGCAGTCCCTCTCTCACCCCAAGAGTTCCTGTGGTCTCTTCATGACTCAGCCCTTTGACTAGGTCACTATTGTGGTTTTCCCTTCAGTGGGGTAGGAAGATCTCTTCTTCCAATCAAGCTCAGGCAGTCTTCCTACTCACTGCCCTGCTGGTGCCACTTTCCCCAGGCCCACCCTCTGCTCTGAGTTCTGGCTCAGGGACTCTCTAGTCAGCAGTCAAGGCCTGTTCTACCCCATACCTTGCTACGTTTCCTTGAGCCCTTTCCTATCCTTCTGGCTCTCCCTTCCTTCTCTGGGTTTGCTGGCTTCAGAACTCTCTCCTCCCCGGGAGTAACTGCAGGCTACACATCTCTGCAGACTCCAAACACGCCTCCCTCTTCTCAGGGACTGACTGTGGCCTTTCCCAGCAATCTCTCTTGTCAGTTTCCTGGCTTATATAGGCCTGACCTGTTCCTACACAGGTGACCTTCTAATTAAGGCTTCTCTCTCTTTCTGAATTCCCTCCAGCTTGCCACCTAATAGGTTATTTGGCCCCTCCTTGGCCTGCCTGAACCTTCAGGGCAAGTGTGGGAATAGCCCCGCATCCCAGGCACCAGACATGAGCTGTCCAGTATTCCACACAAAGGAAATGAATATTTAAATAAACAGAGGTATCTCTTTCAGAACACACAACATTGATTTAGATGTGGGGAGAAACAGGACCATATATCCTGCCCATATAAAGATATGAAGAGCTGGATTTGCCAGAAGCAAAGTCATCTTACAAAAACATGCCATAAAAATGAACACATGGAAAGGAAAATGTGGGTCACAAGAAAGAGGTTCACCATATTGCAGAGGAGCAAGAGAAGCCAGAAGCTGAAGTCCCAGTGTATACCATGTTTAATGTTACCAGCAAAACCATAAGGGGGACTCCACTGCAAGTGGATTTTACAATTAATGGACAAGACTTAACCATGGAGGACTGATACAGGAGATTCTCTCTATAATCAGCGGGGTTACTTATCACCATTTGTGGCCAAGGGAGTATACACCACAATTGGGAGAGGCAAAGATGGTATTGCATATATATACAGGAAAACAAGTTTCAGTGTGAGGCATAGTCAATGTAGAGATGGGATGCCAGGACCAGAAATTATGCATATCTTTTGTAGTAGTAAAGAGGGATGGCCCCAGCTTCACAGGGTGAGACTTGTTAAAATTATTAAAATTTAACTGAGCAGATATCATTCATATCCATACACTAGATTTAGAAGCACTTATGAAAAAACACTCAGAGGTGTTCAGTGGGGCTCTCAATACTCTGAAAGTGGCCACTGGCAGAATTTACGTGGATCCAGATGTTAACCATGTTTCTTTAAGCCAAGGTCAGTACCCTATGCCATGGAACATAAGGTAGATCAAGAACAAGTCCAGCTACAAGCGATATGTATTATTGAGCTTGTCCAAATCTCAGACTGGGCTGCCCCTATTGTTCCAGTATTGAAATGAGACAGTGACGTGAGGATACGTGAGGCTAACATGGTCGCAGTCAACTTTGTGGCCAAGTTAGGTATGTATCTACTCCCCAGGAGAGAAGACTATATGCTACCTTATCTGGGGGAACAAAACTTTCACAAAAATTGATTTCAGTAATGCATGTTCCCAGATCCCTCTGCTCAATAGATCTAAACCCTCTGCATCAATACTCCCAAAGTGTTGTTTCATTGCAACCATCTCCCATTTGGACTGTCAGAAACTCCAGGTATTTTTCAAAGATTGATGAACAATTTATTCCAAGGAAGGCCACTTATCTCTGTATACCTTGATGAAATCCCAATTATGGGTGGATCTGAGTCAAAACACAAACTTTGGACTTGGTACTGCAAAAATTCGCAGACACAGGTATGCACCTGAAGAGGGAGAAATATATTTTTCAGACTGCTGAAGTCATTAAACTGGGACACAAAATTGATGCAACTGGCTTACATCCAGTAGAGAAAGTACGGGCCATTACTGAAGCACCACCTTCAAAGTCAGTGGCCAAACTAAAATCCTTTCTAGGCTTGCTGAATTAGTATGGTAAGTTTTTAGCCAAACTGGCATCCATATTGGCTCAATTACACAAAATGTTACAGAAAAGGATAACATTCCATTGGGGGTCAAAACCAAAAAATAGATTTTGCAGAAGTAAAGAAATAACTAAAGTAATCAAATCTTTTAGTATGATAGCCAGAAAGAACTGGTGTCGTCTTGTGATGCTTCACCACATGGGGTGGGACCAGTGCTAGCCCTCCAAATGTCAGATGGATCTGAGTGTCCCATCAGTTATGCATCAAGGTCACTAGCTCCAGCAGAAAAATTATTCTCAACCAGAACAAGAAGGACTAACCATGGTTTTGGGGGTAAAGAAGTTCCACTCTTACTTACATGGCAGGCATTTTGTTATACATTCAGATCATAAACCTCTGAAAGGTGTTTGGGGACAGCAGACCTTACCCTCTATGGCATCTGCCAGAATTCAGAGATGGGCTTTCACCTTATCAGCTTGTTTTGATTACAAACCTGGAAAAGCACTGGGTAATTTAGGTGCTCTGAGTAGATTTCCTTTACCAGATAGCCCACCAAAAGTACCTCAGCCTACAGAAACCATTCTCCCAGCTGTTGACTTATGTTAGGATATTTTTCAAGATGGAGGCTGCTTAGATGTCTGGGTGAACCTGTACCGGAATAAAGATATCCTATGGCAGTTTGACTCTATTTTGGGTCCCCATGTACTACATTGGCTCAACTCATACAGCTAGTCACACTTTGAGTTAGGCTTTTAGATGGGGATTGGAGGTTAGGCAATTGGACCTTTAAAACTCTGTCATGGACTGACCATTACCTTTTGTGCTTTGAGGTTGGAGCTCATATATCCTTTTGGGGCGAAGGCCTGTTTTGATGGTTTGCCCTCAAAAATTAATGGAAGCAGAAATAGTTCAGAGAGAATCATGTTCCATTGACAGACCACTCCCTGGATGAGTGGGTAGGAAAACAGAATACTCTTTTTGTCTTCTGCCGTTAGTGAGGTTGCTCTGAGGCACTCTCTTTGCCCTGGTTCTCACAGGTCACTCTGGTTTAGGAATGATCTGTGACAAATGAAGCAAGAAGGAATATGGATAGGGCACCCATGATGGAAATCTCCTGCCGAGGCTGAGCAGTTGCTGCATAAAGATATTTTAAACTCTTATGCTGTGGCTGTATGAGGGGTAAAGTAACAGTTGGTTTCCTCCACCATAGCATCCTCAAAATCTCATACAGCAGGTTTGTTCTGGGTGGTAGATAGTCTGGTATAACTGTACTATCTCAGCTCAGTAGCTGACCTGAGTATCTCCCATTGTGAGGGAACTGTTCACTCTTCTGGTGAGAAGACTGATCAGAGTAGGGGTGGACTGTCTGCATTTGTTGTGTCAGAATGAGGTCTTGAGGGAACAAGGGCCTCCCGATAGCTTTTGCCAGTGGAGAACTGGAGTTCCCTGAAGTACTGGAAGTGTGGGAAGAACTTTATCCCACAACCTGTGCTTTGGTACCATGTCCTTGCTACCTAGTGAAGGCCAGTGGGGAAGTACTGGGTCCCTTACTTGCGGAGCCTGTCAGTGCTTCTCTTCGGGTATGTCAATACAGGATCGGTGAGTGTGCTTCCCAGCTTGGATAGACAGACTCTGGGCAGCTCTGTCTGAGCTAGCATGCTGAAAATAGCAGTGTTTCCGGGGTAGCATGAGCAGCGGCTCAGGCTAGCCCCCCAAGTGTGTATCAGGGAGTACTGAGCCAGGCGCCTGTGCTGCCGCTTGTGCTGTTTCCACGCTGCCGTTTTTAGCCGGCCAGCTTGCATGGAGCTAACGGATGTCGGTCTATTGAGCTGGGAAGCATGCTCCCAGCTGCAGGGTATCTGCGTCCTTAATTAAAGTAGGCTGCCTATTGCTTCAAATGAAGCATTAATGAGGCCTTTGCTCAAGAAGTCATTGCCAGATGCTGACAACTGTACTAATTACCAACCAGCCTGATGTCTCCTCTTGTTAGGTAAGATTGTGCATTGGGGCAAGGCAAAATTCACAGTCTCTCCCTGCCCCTCATCAGTCTGAATATAGAGCTGGCTTTGGCAGAGAGTGCACTGGTTGATGATCTCCTCCGACCGATAGATGAAGACCAGGTGCCTATTCTGGCATTAGTAGATCTATCAGCTGCCTTTGATTCTGTTGACCGTGAAGTGCTGCTGACACGCCAGGGGACTCTGGTGGGAGAGGAAAGGGCTGCTGTTGCTCTTCAACAGCATCATTCTTGTCTCTTGGAGAGATCACAACATGTAGTTGTGGGCAATTGCTCCTCTTCCCCAAAAGCTCTAAAGTGTGGGGTGCATCAGGGAGCCATTCTGTCTCCTCCTCCTGTTCAATGTGTCTATGAAATGATTAGGAGGATTACTAAGGACACATGGGGCTGATGACACCCATCTGTGTCTTTAACTCATCTGATTTGGACGATGCAGTTCAGTGCCTCAGGCCATGCCGGCACTACAAAGTTTTGCCAACACAAGTTATGACAGCATTCAGCCGTTGCGGTTAGCATATGGCTTGTGTGGGTGCACACTTGGCTCCTAGCAATGCCACCTTACTACCGGTCAGTGGGAAGTTATTATGGAGTTGGAAAATTCACTGTGGGGGCCATTGTCAGGCAAGTGTGCAGGGCCATTAATCATCTCCTGCTATACACGACGGTGACTCTTGGCAATGTGCAGGACATAGTGGATTGCTTTGCAGCTATGGGGTTCCTCAACCGCGGTGGAGCAATGGATAGCACGTGCATCCCTATTTTGGCCCCGGAGCACCTTGCCACAGAATACATTCACAGAAAAGGCTATTTTATGCAAGCGCTGGTGCATCACCAGGGATACTTTACTGACATCAGTGTTGGTTGACCAGGGAAGGTGTATGATGCTTACATCTTTATGAATACAGAAAGCTACAAGCAGAGATCTTCTTTCCTGACTGGCGGATTACCACTGGAAATGTTGAAATGCCAATAGTGATCCTGGGGGACCCAGCCTACCCCTTACTCCCCTAGTTCATAAATCCATACACCAGCCACCTTGACAGCAGCAAGGAGAGATTCAGTAACAGGCTCTACACTTGCAGAGTGACAGCTGAATGTTCTTTTGGTAGATTGAAAGGGCGTTGGTGCTATTTACTTACCCGACTGGATCTCAGTGTGAAAAACATCCCAATGGTTACAGCTGACTGTTGTCCTGCATATTTGTGAATCAAAAGAGGGAAAGTTGTCACGGGGTGGAGGTGGAACAGTTGACTGTTGAGTTTGGCCGACACAAAGGCTACCAAACAAGCTTAACAAGGAGATACATGGCTCAGGGAGGCTTTGAAATAGCACTTTACCAGCAAGCCACAGTTGTGTGCAGTGGTATACTGTGTTCAACCTTGAGTGCAGTTTGGGAGCCTGCTAGAAATTGTGTGGTATTTGCTGCACATCTGTGCATATATATCACTGACAGTGCAGCTAATAATGTCAGGGTGTTGGCTGTACATTTATGATAGCTACAGGGTGTGGCACTGATCCTATGGATTGCGAGTGTGCAAGACCAATACTTTCACTTCCACCACGTTCACTAGGCATTATACAGCATGCAGTGTGAACTAATAAAAAGGAATAACTTTCACTTATGAAAAAGGCTCCAAATAAAAAAAATCTGAAGAAATTTAAATATATTTTAACTTAAAAAACTACTCTGCACAGTCCCCTCTGCCTAACTCAGTGCTCCCCTCCCTCCCTCTGGCTCCAGCAGGGACCCCAGCGCTATGGACCCAGGCGAAGCACTTGGCCGTGCTCCCTGCTACAGCCAGTGGGAGGGGAGTGCTGAACCCCTGTCCCCTGAGCTGCAGCAAGGAACATGCACTGGTCTTGTAGCACTGCAGCAACGCACTGTGCCTGGGTCCTGAGGTAGCGGAGCCCTTCCGCAGCCAGCGGGAGAGGAACCGTGGGCCACTTTGAAAGACCCCATGGGCCACGTTTGGCCCCCAGACCACAGGTTGGGAACCATTGACCTAGAGTCTTGAATAGGCATCTCTTTTAAATACGACATAGAGGAAGTGCCATTTCCAGGGATATAACACAGGTGGGCATGCAAGACAAAAAATTCAATACGCTCCCCTTTCCTCTCCACAACCGCAAATGTCTCCCTTCCACTCCCTCCGACCCCTTCCTCCCATTCAATCCCAGATGGTTCTGCCTTCTTCCGCTCAAGTGCACAATAGTTCACTTCCTTCCCTCAAAGAACCAGCAGGGAGTGGTGGTTTTCCACACCCTGTTGAGTCTCTGCTCTTCAGTCTAGTGACCCCTGCTGTTTTTGCTATTCCAGGCAACAGCGGCTTCTGCGGGGCTCCCTGAATTCATGGGCCCTCAAACACCCCGGGAGTGAGGTGTTCACACCCAGGGCTATTTCCTTTCACCATGAATGAGGTTAGCTTGATCCCTATATTCTACCTGGACTTCTGCCTATGCAGCACTTTGAAAATTCACATTTTTATAAATCTTGGGCACTCACCCAGCAGATTGCAGTTCATGTCAGTAAACTTCTGCCTACGCAGTCTTTTGTAATCACAGGCACCGCAATCTCCATACTTGTGAACTGCAGTTTCACCATTTCAATTAGAGTGGCACATGCTTCTCTGGTAATTTAAATCTTAGGACCCTCCATGCAGTGTTTCTCTAAGTTGTAAACCCCAATCTTCAACAGAAAGGGAAATCCCTGGGTCTAATTCTCAGCGGTCACACATCTATGATATCACTGAAGTCCAAGGGTTTACCCTGCTGTAAAATTGGAATGGCAAAGAGGAGAATTGAGCCCACTAAGAGTACTCAGATGAGTCTCAAATTCAATAGATGCTGCTTCACTGGTTTTGGCCAGAAAGAAAGGTGTCTTTACATTTGTTTATCTCCTAAAGTGCACCGTGCCTCAGCCACTGCTACATTGCCTGGCACCATTTCTAAAACTCATGCCTTCCCAGTTTGAAGTACTGCTCTGTAGTGAAGCGACTAGGTGAAATGGAACATTCTTACTCAACAAAGGTGCTCACTTTGTATCAGTGAGGCTACTGAGAGGAGCCTTGTTGTTTCATTAATAATGTGGGTTATTTAATATAAGGGCAGGTCTACACTTAAAGCATTTCAGTAGCTTCAGCTACTGTAGCACTTCAGCACTCTACTACTATGACAGGGGAGCTTTTCCTTTTCCACAGCAGTAGCTAAGTTGACAAGAGAAGCCCTCCTGTCGACACAGCACTGTATACACAAGGGATTGGGTTGGTATAACTGTGTCAGAGAGGGGTGTGGATTTTTCACACCCCATAGTGACATACACTGATGTAAGTTCATAGTTTAGACCTAGCCTAAGAGTTGCTTTTTCCACTTTATCTCAAGCCCCTTCCCAAATGACCTAAGTTAAACCAAAAAAGGCACTCAGATACAGTTTGTAAACACTCTCATTCTGATACGTGTGTTTATACCTGTATAACTATATTAGTTAAATTCACAGCTTAGGTTATACTGAGAAACCTTTCTCCATGTCGACAAAGCCTAAGGCTCTGTTCTGCAGTTGATAGCATGCAATTGTACCAGTGTGCTTGTACAGAGCCCCCATGGGCAGTTAAGAGGGAAAAGTATATGAGACTATTTAAAAGCCTTAGGATGAAATACTGACCCCAGAGCAATCAATAGCAAAATTCCCATTGACTTCAATGGAGCCAGGATTACACCCATTGTGTTTTGTTTCTTTTAATTCTGAAGCTTGTTTTATTCAGAAACATGATAATTGAGAGCAAAGATCTCTCTGTTAAAGATTTCAATAAAGAGCTGAGAAAGCTTTCTATCCAGTTCCTTTGTTTCCCAAAGAAATCGGTAGTAACATTCAGGGAAGACAAATAATATGTTGTTCTTGATATCTAAAAGCAAAAACCTACCACTTTTTCTTAGTTTTAAAAAAATGTTTCAGGCTTTTTCCATGCATCACAAAGCAGCAATCCAACATACAAATCTAATTTTGCCCTTCTTTGCAAGTCATCTTTAAATTCTGTAAAGTACTCCCAGATCCAGAGAGGTGCTACAGACATACAAAAGACCATAAGAATGTCCATACTTAGTCAGACAATGATCCATCTAGGCTCATATCCTGTCTTCTTACACTCGCCAGTGTCAGATGCTTCAGAAAGAATGAACAGAACAGGGCAATCCGCTACTATCCAGTTGCAGCTTCTGGCTGAGTCAGTCAGAGTTTTAGGGTTACATAGTGTAGGAGATTGCGTCCCTGACCATCTTGGCCATCTTGATCGGCCCCTGGCATCACTAAAATTCGCTTAGCAGGATTCCTGCTTCTGATGCACTTAAAAACTTTTGCTGCTAGTTTTTGTGTCTTTTGCTAATTGCTCTTCAAATTATTTTGGCCTGTCCAATTATACTTTTACACTTGACTTGCCAGAGTTTATGCTCCTTTCTGTTTTCCTCAGTAGGATTTAACTTCTAATTTTTAAAGGATGCATTTTTGCCTCTAACTACCTCTTTTACTCTGTTTTACTTTTACAGAGTATGTTAATATGCTTCTTCTCTGGTCTCTGAGAACTAGAATATCAGATTATAATGGAATTTGACAAATGAATGGTCCTCATTCATTTCAGTCACTTGTTTTTACCTTTCTGCCTTATGACTTTATACGGAAGTTCTGCAACTTGAAAGCCACTGAAATGGAGCATGGGTCATTTCTTCACAGGAGGAACAGCATCCTCAACTAATTTGCTAATTGCTTTTCAAAACCTTCCATTGTGAAGACACTATTATTTAGCATTATTCTGGCTTTCAGCAGACTTAATTAGCAGTGCAGATTTATCTTTCAGCTGACTTCAGCTGTGAAGTTTATAGAGCTCGAAATATAGCTAACATAGGGTGTAAAATCTAAATGTTCTCTGAAGGATTTTAAGTTATGTTTGTTAAGATAAAGACTTGATGGCTTCTCTTTATCAGTCCTGCTCTCTTACAAAAGTGACGGTAAAAGTAAATTGCACTAAAAGTGCACATGGCTGACAATGTGCAGGTGTGCTAGCAGGAGTAGAAAGTTCAAGGAGCCCTGACAACTTGTAAAAAACATCCGTAATTGCCCTACTAGTGCCAATGAAATTGGTACTGGACAGCATGTCTGCCATATATTTGTGTCTGTCATAATATATGGAATCACATTCCTTCTTCAGCAGAAGGTGCTTTTAAAAAGGAAACAGCTATAACTGAAGATAAAAAACATGCTTTGGTTCCAGCCTTGTCTTCTTTGTGTACTAGAGATGATGTCCTATCTCAGACTCCAACAGTACAAAGCCATTTAGTGTCTGAATAACACACTAAAACCAAACACCATTAGTGTGTAGGTGTGATGTGTGCATATCTATGATCTTCCTACCTCCCTCTGATGTACTAGCAAGAGCCAGCAGAGGGGCATGGAGTGAGTGCAGCCTACATATTTTAAACAGGTATAATAAAGTGCTGCACACTGAACTCCTTTGGGGCGCATGGAGCCATTATAACTCTCATAGTACTATTATAGGTGGTTTAAGCCTCATTGAAGCAGATGTGTGTAATCACCAACCCCCATTTAAGATAGCTGTAAGAAACAGCCAAGCTCCTTTATACCAAGTAGGAACTATGTGGGTGAAGGTCTTTACTGGAGCGGGGGTATTGTTTTGTTGAGAGAGAGAGAGAGAGAGACCCGCACAGAAGGAAGCTAGAGGAACAGCCTGGACAAGCAGTGTGTCGCCTGGGGATTAGCCTAGATCAGGCTTTTGAGTCTAGTGCCGGTTGAAAGAGTTTTGGTCCTATGAGAAAGGAAAATATCTTCTGTTGTTTGGTTCCCTGTGTGTTCAGAGAAAGAGGAATTTTTTCATAACTTGTAAATAAACAAGACTGCATCAAATGTAACTGACTCCATCATCAACTTCTTTTCCTAACTGGAACAACTTGTAAGACTCTGAATTTTTGGCTAGCAGCTCTGTGCAAAAGGGCTAACAGTACTTTAGATGCAGTAGAGCACAGATATATCCACTCTGTATGTTTAACAGAATCTGTGAAGATGGATGAAACCACTGTAAACAAAGGAAATGCTACAATAAACCACATTTATTCTTGGCATAACTTCACTGACTTCACTGAGTTTACACACGGGTTGAATCTGATCCACTATCCACAAATGTCTGTGAGAAACCTTTATAGGGCTTGGTTCATCTACTCAGATCAGATCATTCAAATTGATGGGCAGGAAGATTATAATATAGAACTCACTTTATCAGTTTAAAAAATAATCAAAGCCAGTGTATCTTGAATTTGTAACATTTTCAATCAGCTACACCACTAGTGCCCACATTTTTTCCCAATATATTTCAAGTTAAAGAGGGAAGTTTGTGCCCCATCTGATACTGTCTGACAGACAGAATTTGCCTACAGGCTTTGTTCACTGTTCAAAATAACATAATATTGTTGGTATGGCTGTAGACCACTGATGACTAAGAGAAGCCATTACCAACAGAGTGGAGATAGGGAAAAGGAGGATAGCCAAATAAGAAAGAAAATAACCCTCTAAGTCAGGTTGTAAGTCAGACTATTTTTAATAGAAGTTATTCAGCCCATGCAATTTCTCTGTGTTTGACAGTCAAAATAACAAAAAATTATCTAAAAATGCTTCATATTTTGTTATGACCGAGGGAAGAAATAAAATCCTTCCTGGGAGTGAACAGCCTTTAGCATCAGAGTCACTGAACAGTCTCTTAGCAAGTGTGCATACTAGCTGCACAATCATGGTGATGCAGTAGTTTCCGGATAATCATTTCTGCTTAACATTTTCACTATTACTATTTTCATGCATGCATGGGATTTTAATGAGAATTGGAAAAGAAATCGAGTAACTCTGGGCCTGAAACAATAATCTACAAAAAGACACTTTTATTCATTTTCCATGACTTTCCATAACACTTAGTGCATGACTCTTAGGGGATGTAATTTTTTGCCTACCTAAGAAGGTTTTAGGAAACTATCTTTCCTCAGCATATATTGCATTTTTCAAAACCTTATTACACTACATTCTCCAACATCTTACAGAATGGTTTGGAATAATAACAATTTAAAATCACAACAAGTTTTTTTAAACCATAAGCTTTCCAAACTAAATCAATGTATCTCAGAATGGCCAGACACCAGTATGGTGAGTGACCAAAGCCTAATGAGACATGAAAACTCTAACGGATAAATACAACTCTGCCACATAAAATGGTCAATATATTTTTAACTTGATTCTTTTTTACAGCCAATGTATTGGATCTTTATCAGACTCGGCTAATTTTGTTTTATCTTCATGCCAAATTTTGCTCTTCAATATACGTGTGTGAAGCCCATTGAACAGAGCAGCGCCAATGTTACTTATCCTCTTGACACAATTCTGGGACAGGTCTTAAACAAGTAAGTTCATTGCCATTTATCTTCTAGGCTACAGCAACGTTAGACATGAGTGGACAGATTTTCAGAAGTCCGTGTTAGTGATGCTAGCATAGAATTTAGACCTGTATGAGTATTTAGGCCTGTGTATTTATCTGAGGTAGAATTTTGGGCCTGCTTGCCCACTTGAAAGCTGAGATCTTTGAGATGCATACATAAACAAAGAACAAAGACATTATGTATTGCTTTTGCCTACTCTACAGCCAGATGGGTTTTCTTTATTACACTGAGAAGAGGTAAGGGATGTAGTTAAAGTGTTGTGAGGTATAGTGTGGGTTTGATATATGAATGTATAATTGAAGAACAGTTCTGACTCTTCTCCCCAAACACACACCAGAACAAGGTCAAGCAACCAGTTGTGGGGGGGGCAGGTGGAGTTAAAGATGATAGGTGGGTATAAGAAAGAAACGCTAAAAGCTAAAGAAAAAGTGATCATAGCAGAAACATAGACCTCACTCTCTACCCCTCTGGGGTACAAAAGAGGTGGTACTGAAGCCCCTGGCCCATGACCCTCCAAAAGAGAACATGACCATAAATCGTAAAGGGTGGTACCAGAAGTGGGCTACAAGTATAATTAAGCCTACCAAGAAGGAGGAGGGGGAAGGATGCTCTACTAATGTGAAGGGCTATGGTTTTGTGCTTGCTTGTTATTCCCAAGAAACTTCGCATTGCCTGCACTTTGGACTCTGGGCTGCTGCTTTCTGTCTGCAAAACAAAAACCAGGGAAAGGATTGGGGAAGCCCTAGCAGTGCTCACCATCTAGCAGTTCCCACCTGAGAAAAAATGTGCTGGCTTCTTTTTGCCTCAACTCTGTGAGAGCAAATGTGTGTGAGATTGCTGCTATAGCCCCAAAGTTAAGCAGTGATAAAGTTTCCAGTGCTCCACTTTTGAAGGTAGCAGCAAAACAGTGTGAGTCAAGCCTGTTAATATACTATATTAGATGTCAATACTGTGCTTTTAAAATCCTGCATCAGATTTTTACGTTGAAACAACCACAAATGGCAAAAATAAGTTAGAATCAGAATGAAATACCTGTAGGTCAATAAGGCATTCAGAGTGCCCAAGAACAAGTGATTCACAAATTTCACTGTAAACAAGGGTTAGGTAATGAGATATCCAATTGGAGACAGCCAGAGAAATAGTGGGTGGACACAGTTTGGAGAACACAGAGCAAGGGGCAGATACAAGGGTGACAGATAGAACCATGACTCTGTCAATGCAATGTGTGCCTGAGGTCAAGAAGACAAACAGGCTATTGGGATGCATAGAATGTAAGTCTTAGAAAATTATTCGCAGAAGAATTTGTTAGGCAGAATTTGGATGATTGTGCTCAATTTTTGACCGCCCTACTCCAGGAGAGGCATTGTAGTGATGAAAAAGGTCCAAAGGTCAGCAACAGAAATAGTAAATTAGCCGTGTATGTCAATTCATGCAGAAAGGTTAAAAAACTGTAGAGACAGCTAACAGGAGACTATGCCTGGAAATATCATGATGCTAAGGAGAACAGGGAGGACAGAGATAGATAAGCTCTTGTGGATGGCTGTGTCTCACTCCCTTTTAAAATAAGAAGGCCAGTTGAAAGCAACCAGGACAGACATCTTCAAAGAGAAAAGACCTGCGGCAGGGCCAGAGATGGCCCAAGTCAGCTGACTCAGGCACTCAGGGTTCAGGCTGAGGGGCTAAAAATTGCTATGGAGACATTCAGGCTCAGGCGCAGGCTCCCCTTCATGAAGTCCCAGAGCCATGTTCCAGCCCGAGCCCCAAATGTCTACACAGCAATTCTGCAGCCCTGCAGAGTGAGCCCCACAAGCCCCAGCCAGCTGACCTGGGCCTGCCGCAGTTGTTTAATTGCCATGTAGACATACTTTTTGTTACTAAGCATATCACAGGGTAAATGTGGGAACAGCCAGGGTTAAAATGACTGCAAAGTAGTACAAGGGCTGATATTGTTTGACCACAGAGATTCATTAGGTCATGACTGTAACTATTTTTAAGAGCCAGGCAACTCATTTAGATACACATAATGCTATTGCTTCCTGTGAGGCAGGGCAAGGAAACACATTTTAAGTTTTAGAGAGCCAGAGTAGATGCTGTCATGCTGACTGGATTGAGGGGGTGGAAGGAGGTGGGGGCATTTGTGTTATTTGACATCAGTATGTCAAAATCATAGTGATTCATGTGAGACATGCCATGTCAGGTACTGTTAGAAAGGTTATAATGTGCTGAGTAAGAAGATAATATTTGTGTTCATGTGTGGTATGGGTGAGGGAACTTATGGAGATCTTTGATATACCTGTATTTCAAACTATGCTGTATAACTTTGATATACCTGTATTTGAACTATGTTCAAACCCCAGACAGAGAAGGGGCAGGACAATAGCCCGCTTAATGGTCCATCAAGACCTTTACAGAGGCAAAAGGCCCAGGAAGGAACTAAAGGCATATCTCAAGATTTACCAGGATTGGCCTATGTGAGTCTGGACTCCATTTTGGTGCCTGTAAAATTCCACAAGCAGCATGACCAGAGGCAGAGGGTATATAAGATCAAACCACAGAAACTATTTTGTCTTTGTTCCTGTCCAGCTGCAGACACACACCTACCCACCTCTGGATCAACACACTTTGCAACTGAACTGAAGGATTTAGACCCATCCAAGTACTGGATGTATACCAGAGGGACTATACAAGCCTGCAACTCCACAGTTCTTCTAGAAACCTGATGTATATGGACTTTCAAATCATTTGTATGTATCTGATTGCTTTAATCCTTTAACATTTCCCTTATTGTTTGTTCTTCTTTTTATAATAAACCTTTAGCTTTAGTTACTAAAGGATTGGCTGGCAGCGTGGTATTTTGGGTAAGATCCAAACTTATAGTGAACTGGTACTGTGGCTGGTCCTTTGGGATCAGAGGGAATCTTTTGAGTAAAGAGCATAGAGTTTAAATGACCGATCTTTTTACTGGACCTAGTGGCAGTTTGGGAGCCAGAGACTGAAATGCAGTAAAGGGGGCTGTGTGTATTTGCACAGTGACTTCTTGATAACCAGTCTGAGGGAACCAGAAGCACTGTTTGTTGCTGGTTGGGAAGTCTGACTTCAGTGTCACCCACCAGTGCTGGGGGAATTTGCTCTCCTTTTACAGCCTGCCCTGACCCTGACATTATCAGTGGGCTGCCCTGGGCATGGATGGGTCACAGATGCCAAGATAAAAGAGTGAAATTTGCCATTTGGAGAGTGTTGCATGATTATTTCATTCCACACAGACCTCATCAGGGGATGGACTCAGAGGAACGATTCTCCGAATCTTGATGTGCCGCTCCCTGACTGGCAGACTCTCACCAAACCTAAGAGCTAGACAGAAGGAGATAAACCAAATTATACATGAGACTGATTTCTGATCTGAAATACGAACACCATCCACTATGTGTCTGTGCTACCCAGCTAAACAACTATGTTTAGCACACTAGCTCGAAGAGAGCTACTGTAGTATGTAATATACAGTATGCAGAAGCGCAATTTGGCAACTGCAACTGCAACCGAGTAGTCATTTTCAGGATCCCTGCTGCTCACCCTGAATGGGTAAGGGGCTAGAAGAGGTGCCCTAACCATAGGCTGTCTCAATCCCTCCACCTTCAGCTGGATGGCCATGTTCAGCAGGGTCACTCTACCTAAGGTCAGAACACACAAGGCAAAGTAATGAAGTTTGCCACTTGAAATGTTCGCAATCTCATTTATTCCCCGAATGGTGACTGTCCTGAAAGAAGAACTGCCATAATACCTAGAGAAACTGCAAGATATGACATTGATATTGCTGCCCTAAATGAGACCCATCAGGCAGATGAAGGTCAATTGAAAGAAGATGGAGGAGGCTATACTTTCTTTTGGAAAGGAAAGCCATCTGAAGACAGGCATAATTCTGGGGTTGGTTTTGCCTTCAAGAACGAGAATGCTAGCCAGCTTTTAGAACTCCCAATGGCTATTAATGAACACCTTGTAACAGGGTGGGAGGGGTGGGTGAGATATTTTGCCCTCGTGGGTCTTGCACTTTCCTGGCCTGGCCGGTGGTGCAGCTGGGGAAGGGTTGAGGGAGGGGCCGGGGCCCACTCTGCCCCTGAGTATTGCTACCTTCCCTTTGGGGTAGTCCGGGGTCCGCTTCCTGCTTCCCCAGCCAGGTGTCCCGCCCTCCGGCATTACGGTAGTAACAGTGAAAGCTATAAGCCTCTGTAGGCTGCAGGCGGCAGCCTGCCAGCTCCAAGCCGCCAACTCCAACTGCAGGCTTTCGAGCTGCAAACCTCCAAGGCTATAAACTGTAACTGTGACTCCAAACTATAACTATAACTATAACTATAACTATAACTCCAACCTCCATCCTCCACACCTCCTCTCTCCAAACTCGACAACCCACACTGCCTACCTGCCCCTGCAGGCTTTTAAGTGTTTGGAGCGGGGCTCCTTAATTGGCCCCAGGCGTCCTAATTGCCTAAACTGCCCCAGGTGGTCTAATTAGTTAAGCAGCCCCAGGTGGCCTAATTGCCTAATCAGCCCCAGCTGAATTACCCAGGGAATAGGGCTTTGTTGAGCCTGAGGCTAATATACATGCCTTCTAGTACTTTTTCATAGCCGTCCGGCCTGACCCCGTCACAACCTCTTGTCCCTGCATCTTAAGCTTAGTAACAACCAGTATGCCACAGTCATTAGTGCATATGTTCCCACACTTGACGATGACGAAGACAACAAGGAGCAGTTCTACTGTGCTCTTGGTGCAGTTCTCACTGCCACAGCCAAAGAAGACAAACTTATCTTCACAGGTGACTTCAGTGCAAGAGTGGGAGACATCCTGAACTCTGGAAAGGCACCACTGGGAAAGAAGGAGTGGGAAAAGTTAACTCTAACAGCATACTTTTCCTCAGTAAATGTGTGGAGCATGATTTGCTTATCACAAATACCATCTTTGGACAGAGGGATAAATATAAGACAATGTGGAAACGCCCACCTTCCAAACACTGGCATCTTCTTGACTATGTCATCATCAGAAACCCTGATCATACTGATGTCCATATTATATGAGCCATGAGAGGTATGGCTGACTGCTGGACAGACCATCATTTAATCAGATCAGTCATGAACATGCAACTTGCACCACAACACTGTAAATATTTGAAAGGAATTAGGAAGATATTTAACATCAAAGCACTTCAAAATCATGCTAGTCAGGAGACTCTTCAACAACACCTTACTGAAGGTCTCTCTGACCTACCTGACAACATCAATGACATCCAACACATTGAGAGGAGTTCAAGACCATTATTCATAAGGCATGTGCTGAATCGATTGGATATTCCACACACTGCCATTAAGAGTGGTTTGATGAGAACAGTGAAGAAATCCTAGCACTTATTCATCAGAAGAGAAGCGTATTGTGCACTTGGCAAAATGAATGCTCTAACCAGCAAAAACGAGGGACTTATCATCGGCTTGAAGCTAAAGTTCAAAGGAGGCTGTGTGAAATCAAGAATTGGTAGTGTCAAGCAAAGGGCATGGAGATCCAGAATTTTGCTGATCAACATGACATAGAAGCTTCTTTCAAGCAATGAAAGCCATCTACGGGCCAAGTTCAAACAGCATAACTCCTTTGCAATCCCGGGACAGCTCCATCCTTCTTAAGAAAAATGTAGCCCTCAAGCAATGTTTGAAGGAACATTTTGGGACTCTATTGAACCCCAAATCTGAAGTCTTAGATGCCACCATCGAGTCCATTCAGTAATAGAACCACATGCTAACCCTCCATCTTCTGAGGAAGTTTGGCATGCCATCACTCAGGTTATGTCTTCACTGATGGTGGGAAATTCAACACTGTCATATCGATTCTTCGGGATCAACTGAGTGGAAGAGAAGACCTGCTCAATTGTTATGGAAGTCGATTTAATAAATCCACCCCTGGAAAAAGAGTAATGCTGCACTGATGGGAGCGCATTTCCCGTCAGCGCAGCCAAGTGAAGATACCCCGGTAAGTAGAAATTAGGAAGTCGACGGGAGATACTCTACGTAGCTTGCATGTCTCCCGTTGATTGCCACCAAATTTCCCGGTCAGTGTAGACCAGGCTTCAGACTAGAAACAGCAAGATGCCAGGCCCAGATGTCGTTCCTGTGGAGGTGTTCAAAGCTAATGAAATAACATTTGTGTAAAAACTTCATCAACTTCTGGTTATAATTTGGGTTAATGAGGAAATTCCCCATCTAACTTAAAGAATGCTAACATTGTGACCATTTTTAAGAAATGGGACAAGTCAATATGTGGGAATTACTGAGGTATTGCCCTTCTGTCTATTACTGGGAAGATCCTTGCTTGCATCCTTTTAAATTGTCTCCTGCTTGTCGAAGACATCCTTCCAGAATCCCAATATGATTTCAGACCGCCCCAGGGCACCAACATGTTTTTTGTTGCACAATAGATCTAAGAGAAGTGTAGAGAACAACACCAGCCATTGTTTATGACATTTGTTGACCTAATTAAGGCCTTTGATTCTATCAATCAGGAAGTGCTATGGAAGGTGCCATCTAGGTTTGGTTGTCCATTGAAGTTCATTCACATTATCAGGCTATTTCATGATGGAATGCCCACCACCCTCCTTTGTAATGGGTTAGATACAGACCGTTCATTATCCTTACTGGTGTTAAGCAGGGCTGTGTTATTGTCCTAACTCTTTTCTCCATCTATCTTGTCGTAATCTTGATTCTTATTCATGACAGACTTTCCTCTGGTATTGAGATTGAGTATTGCATGGATGGCCAGTTTTTCAATCTGCATTATCTCCATTACAAAACTAAAGTCAACAGGACTGTTGTCACCAGCGTTCAGTATGCTGATGACTGTGCTATCCTTGCATACCGAGAGATTGACTTGCAATCCACCCTAGATCTTTTCTCAGGTGCCTATCATTGCCTAGGATGCTTCCTCAACACTGGGAAGACTAAGGTGCTCCATCAACCTGCCCCTGCACAAGTTGCTCTCCTTCTCTCACAAATTGTCATCAGTGGTGAACCCTTGGAAAACATTGAGCATTTCCACCTCTCCCAGACAGCCAGTCTTGATGTGGAAATTGACCATAGGATTCGTTGTGCTAACACATCCTTGGAAAGGTGCTCCACCGTGTCTTTATTCACAGAGATCTGTGGGTGGAAACCAAGATCCTGGTCTACAGTGCAGGAGTCATCCTCACTCTTCTTTATGGGTTCGAGATATGGGTGACATATCAAAGTATCTTAAGTGTCTGGAGTGGTAGCAACAGCGCTGCCTTTGGTAGATTCTCTGTATCAGATAGAAAGACCATCACACCAATACCAGTGTTCTCTCTGCAGCTAACATCACCAATGTTGAGGTGAGGATTGTGAAAGATCAGCTTCACTGGGCTGGTCATCGTATGCGGATGGCTGATACTCGTCTTCTGAAGCAAGTCCTCTTTTCTCGACTTAGTCATGGTAATAGGACTGCAGGGGCAGAGGAAATGCTCCAAGGACACCTTGAAAGTATATCTTAAAAAGGGAGGCATTGACCCACAAACTGGGAACAGCTGGCTGGCAATGGCATCACATCATACACCAAGCCTCAGCCCATTTTGAAGAGAATCACCTTCCTCAAGAGGCTGAGAAATGGCAGAGGAGGAAGAAAAGTGTACAGCTTCCTGGCCAGCAGTTGTGCTCTCTCCAGCAACCACCTGTCACATGTAGAAAACTGTGTAGAGCACAAATTGGACTCCTTAGTCATCTTAAGTCTCATCAATGACTTTCCCACTGGCAGGCACCATCCTCATATTGAGGGATAGCCAACGACTGTAGTATGGCTATACGAGCTGGGACTCTCACCCCCAGCTCCAAGGTTAGACATATCCTACGAGTACCTGCACTCTGTCCTGTGTATACACCCTATTGCCAGTAGCATCATGAGCTGAAAAAATCAGGAAACATGTAGAATGAAACCCCTGGGGAGTGACTGGCTGATAGTGCACTCCCTGTTTTCCATTTCATTTTCTGCTGTGTCATTGCCCCATCATTAGTGATTGACACACCTCAGAGCTCACTAATTCTGTTGGCTTGATCTGCATCTCTCTATGACTCACCCTCTTTCAGCCTGGAGTACAGCCAGTAATTTGGGTAGATAATTTAGATTCTTAACAATCTAGGTACAATTTATCCTGTTCTTAATAATACAATATTTCCCAATATTCTAAATATCTGAGATTATTTTTAACACTCCTCTCTCTCTCCCTGAGAAATAACAGACAAACTAGAAGCTATTATTATTATTTAGGAACTGTGAAACTTTTATGCTCTGCTGCTGCTGAGTCAGACAGACACAAGATCAGCTTAAGCTTATCTAAATTTTTATACTGTAATAATTACCTCGGTATCTGAGTGCAAATGGTAACAAATTATTTAGCAAACTGGAGGTGACATTGTTGATATTGTCATCTCTTGGCTGAGCATTGGCAGATTTTGGGGTCTTGAGGGTGAATTTCCCACTGGAGGAGAAATTGGTGACATGGAGCAGTGTAACTTATTTGCTTATATATACACCAGTCTTTAAACAGAGCTGGTAGCAAACAGAATACAGGGAATCCCTCGTTTCAGTAATCTCAGCCCAAACACCATTCCTCAGTTCCTAGAAAGCAACTCTGCCCCAAGAGTTGATTCCTTTGAGTGATTAAGGCACACAGAAAACTTTCCTGCTATTTGCAACAACAGCCCCTACAAAAGTAACTGCACCATAAAACAGACACAATACAGAATTTCTTTTAAACTCACACTTTTTTTAAAAAAAGGACTTGTAAATTATGTGTATTTGCCCTCTGGCAAAATCCACCTTAAAAATATAGATGAAAAAGAAGTAACCAAAACTGAGCTACATTGGTTTGTGTTCCATTAAAACCAAAGAGGAACAAAGATCAATGTTTGCTCACGGAAGACAAGATGGAAAAGAAAAACAACATAGCGTATTTAAGATTGTTTTAGAAAGAATGCAAATTTTAAAACTAAATAAAAACTAGTTTTAGATGGACTTGACCATGTGCCATTTAATGAAAGCAATGACTCGTATGGCTATACCTTTAATAAAGCACTGTTCCTTTTCTGATATGTGTGTGTCCCTTTTGCTGCCATTTGCTTTAATCTGTGGTCATCATGCACCTGTCCAGTGCAATAGAATTTATTCCATCTTCACATATGACTTTGCTCAAGCTCATAAATCTTCTGTAGTTTTTGGAGTCAAGACTGATGGTACATATAAAAGTTAAGATCCAGCCTATCTGTAGGATTAATGAGCTCAATCTCTAAGATATAAATAAAAGCATGAATACACTCCTGCCTTCTCAGTAGTAAATCTCAAAAACTTCTATATCTGTTCCCTGCCATAGAAAAAGCCAGAGAAAAGGCAGGGCCAGATGAAGGCAACTGAAGTCCTAGGCACACCAAAACACAGGCACTCCTCTTGATTCCACCTCCAGGACATGGCCACATCCCAGGACGGTGGCTCTATAGAAGTACAGTTGCACAAGTAGTCTGATTTCTAACAGCCATCATTTGACATAATGGTTTTGAATATGCTGTCCAAAATTGTGCTGATCTGTTTTGCTGCTATAGTGTATTCCTAATATGTCTGATTTTCTTTCCATGACCACCCATCAGTCAAGCATTACTGCTTTCACCACCTCCGCCTCTCACTGAATAGCTGTGTTTCAGATTATTTTCAGTGAGATATATTAACTTTCATTTAGCAAATTGAATTTCCTTTTACTCGATTGTGCTCCATTTCTAATCTCTTTAGGTCCCTTTTCTGTTATTTCTCTTTCCTTAGTAGTATATGCAATAACTCCTAGTTTATTATCATCTCAAAATTTCATTAATGTAATGTTTACTCATTTTAATAGACATATTAAATAACACCAGATCTGATATAGATCCCTGAGGTCTCCCACTAGACAACTCCTCACAGCTAGATATTGTAATGTCTATCATTATGGTACTTCAGCCAATATTAAATTCAGGCATCAGGGGTTACACCTAAGCCAATTTGAATTAAATTCTAGAGTAAGACTTCATGAAAGTGCACGCCAATGCTTTGTGTAAAATAATGCTTAACATTCACAGTCCACCTGCCAGCTAAGAATCTGAAAGAACTGTTCAAATATTAATGAACTGAGCCATGTAATGGGCCTATAAAGTAGGGAATTTTACAGACAGGACTCGAGCATTTTATTTTATTTTTTAAAAATTACACATTTATTTTCAATTCAAGTCCTGGTCAAGCAGGTCTATCTTAAACAAAGGAATTTACATATAAGCAAACAAAGTCCTTGAGACAGCTAGACTGAGACAAGGCAAATCTGCATTTTAGCAAACAACAGCATGAAACTCTTTCACCGCAAGGTAACATGTCTCTATCCTCACACCTGGAAGGAACTGTATCTAGGGGTAACCCTCAGGCAAATGCATTTCAGTGAGTATCAACTATAAAAGGGAGGGGCAAAAATAACTCAGGTATTCTCTTTTTCTTTCTTCCCCATCCATCTCTCTCTCCTTCACTTAAGAAGACAAAAGAAACAGCCTTTGGGAGCAGCTCCTGGCCTGAGAATTTGGTTAGCAATGCTATTGGGAACGTGTGATAACGGACTTTACCTCGAACCAAGTCTACTTTATTAAATTGAGTAGTAGGAAGCGTTTTAGCTTTATGTCTCTGTAACCATTTCTGACTTTAATGTCCTACACTTGTACTCAAAATCTCTCTCTTTTTTAATTAAAACTAATTGTTTGGTGTTGTCTTCAAATTGAACTTTGTGGGTAACTCCGTTTAAGGTAGCAGACTGGTGTTTACTGGTCCTCTTAGAGGGGCAACAGACTTCCAATATCTGAGCTGCCCAGGAGAGGACAGCTCTATGCAGTACACATGTATCTTGGGGAAAATTGAGGACTAGGAGTGCATATATAAACCAAGGTTGCTGGAAGCCAGAGTGTGGCTGGTGTTCTGCTGACAGGCTGCTGAGGCCAAATTTGTTGCACCAGGGCTGTGTCTTCACACAGGGTGCAACCTGCATGCTGATTGTGAGCAACCCAAGTTGGAAGCTCCAACGGCAAAGCATTGTGAGGCACCCAGGGTTGCAGGGCAGGGGTGACCCAGGCCCACACTGGTATAGATTGCCCCCCTCTCCCTTCCTCCCCCCAGAATATCAGAAATACACAGGGCTATTTGTGGATCTTGGGGTTACCCCTTATCTGAGGATTGTCACTCAGGTAAAATACCCAGAGTTGTTTTTTGTGAACTAAATAATATTGAGTGGCTGTTAATAAACAGCTTCTTTGAAAATCAAATTCACAGAGAAATTGGATTTAAAACACATCTTTCTCCAGTAACATTATATTGGACCAGATCCTTACCTGGTGTAAATCAGCTGGCTCCAGGAGGATTTACACCAGTGGAGGATCTGGCTCATTGTCTTTACCTGACTGGAAGATGGAGTAACCCTTAGTAACTCTTCTCCAAAGCCTATGTAAACACTGACATTTTCATGAATCAACAGCCAAAGAGAATGTCTAACAAGTAACAGAACCCTCACCCATGGAGATTTCTGATCTTTGTACCTCAGAGTGTTCCCAAAGCATAGGCTATGAAATAAATGCAGTAAGCAGATGCAATCATTATAGAATGCTCTAGGCTGAATTCAGGGATGTAAGCAATGGTGTGAGCTGCACATCATGTGTAAATTGCTCCTAAAATGAAGGTAAGCAGATATAAGTGGCAGAGTCGTATAACATGCACTGATTTGGCATTCGGTACATCTCCAGAAGGAGGGTGATTTACATGCTGAGGGAGTACAGGAGAAGTGTTTGAAAATCTCTCTCTAGCTATTCAGTAGTGAGCTCCATACCTTCATGCTAATAGAAAGGTATAAGATATAGCAGACCACTGTACACACTTTAACTGATGTTCGCACCAGCCCCAGCACTCCCAAATTTAGCCCTGGCATCAATGAGTCCAGCTCCCATTCAGATCGGTATAACTTAAGTCATTTATAACTAATTTACTCCTCAGTTTAAGTCACTGTTGAATTTGGCCCTATGCCTGTCACTTGCTCTAGTTATAGGAATAAGAATAGGAGATTGCTGCCTAAGATATTAGTTCATCAGCTATTGGCTGTAGCTGATTTCTTTTGCCTTAGGCATTTATCCAGATTCTTCATTCTGGAACACAGTTTTAAGGAAGGGGATAAAGTAAATAACACCCTGTTCTCTTTCATGTGTCTCTTGGAAGACATACCAATTTTTATTATACAAATTAAGGATGGTCTTGTCCTCTAGGTATGGTTGACTATAGAGCCCCCACTAGCCTTGCCCATAAGTATGGGGAAAGTGAACACAACACAATAAGCTAGATCCTGCTCTGTTACACTGAATATCTGCACTGATTTCATTAATGTTATTCTGGTTTTACATCCACCTCAGTAAAAGCAGAATCACAATGCTGCGGTGTAGAGAAGGTCATTACAATAGTCAACATTTGCCAAGAGTTATGACATTTCTTTTATTGATAACTTTGGTTTCAAAATGCCATTTGTTGGTAACTGCTGATAAAAGTTGATTGTTCTGAAAAATACAAACCTGAAGTTTTGCATCATTATTCATTACAAAGGAAATGCCATCAAATTAAGATATCAATTGAAAGTTCAGAGTGAAAGTCCAGGTTTATGAAGTTGTCTGAAGTACCAACTATTTTTGTGCTAGCACACATCTAATTTCTCTATCCAATTTATAATAAAACTTAGATACTTTGTTGATATGGGGCTGATTTGTTGATCCAGATGATAATTCAGTATAGTGGATCAGCAGCTAATTTGGAGCACTCCCAAATAACGTATTTTAAAAGGCTTTAAAAGCCTCATCCATCAGTCTCTAGTCAAAACTCTTAATGAAGACATAATTAAGATTGTATTCCCTCTTGTACTGATTTCTTAGATCATTCTACCACAACAAAGTACTGAGGCTTACAATAGTTGGAAAGCAAGCAACCAGGATGGACTGTGACAAAACAACATTAGGTGCCATTAATACAATGTTATATTTTTATGGTGAAAGGTGCTAATAAGAGCCAGGAGTGGAATCTTGTAGTGCATCTTCATTAGGAAAAAGGGGCTATTACTCAAACACTAGGTCATACGGCTGGTCAGAACTAAATCATGGGGACTGAGGATATTCCTGGTGGAAAACTCAGGGGCTCAGATATCAGAGGCAGAAATGCCTAGCAGAGGAGTTGTAAGCATGATTGTGAGAGGACGCAAAGAGACAGAGCTTCTTAGACACAGAACTCGCTGAAATGGAGAGTTCGTAACTTCTGAGCAGGGAAACTGCCTGCTGCTTGTTTCAGGATATTTGGAGAACAGGATTGTGTGTAGATTTTTTGTAGTGCTGAGCTAAAAAGAGATGTTTCTATCCTGTAGAAAATTTGAATATTTCAACATTTGCTTTCCTCCCAAAAGTTGAAATACTGGAATTTTTCATGGAATGAAAAGTTTCCCAAAAGGTTTTATTCAGAAATGACAAAACACTTCAGTTCAACTTCTGTAACCAAAATGTTTCATTTTGCTATCTGGTTTGTTGAACTATCCAAAACCACTTCATTTCTAGTCAATTCAGCATTAAATTGTATTTTCCTAGTGTAGCACATTGCTTTGTGGGAGCTTTTGTTCACGTTGCCTGTTGCCCCCATTCTCCTCTATAGGCCAGTCTCACTGGCAGAATTACATCTCCTATTATGCGCCATGCTGCTCAGTCAGAGGAAAGACTGTGTTGCATAATAGGACATTAGTAAAGCCAAGGAGCCTGGCCCAGAGGAGAGAATGGAGCCCAAACTACAACATTCTCATGAGGCAATGCACCAAAAAGGTAAACAAAACTTAATGTTGAACTGTCCCAAAAATGAAGGGTTTGGGGTCAGTTCAACAATCTGAAATATTTTGATTCAGGCTAAACTGACTCCAAAATGAAGTGTTTTGGTTTTCCTGATTGGAAAAATAAATTCAGCAAAAACTCATTTTCTCAGGGAGAATTTTGATGTTGCGGGAAACTGCATTTTCCACGGGAAAAAAATCATGGTCAGGGTATTCCCAATGGGCTCTAATGTTTTGTAAATAAACAAAATCACACCAATAACATATCTAACTCATGTTCTCATCTTAACAGAAACAACTCTGCAAGGCCCTGAAGTTTGCTGCCTACGTGGGCCTAAGGGGCAACAATATTAAATCAACCATAGTCTGGCCTTTCTTTTCTAATGGATGTTTGCACAGACATTCTTTCCATGTGCACGTGCTTTTTAGGAAATGAAAGTGCTAGAGAAAATTAGATTATTTGCTTTATGCTTCTTTTCAAAAGCATGCTGCAAATTATTATCTCTAGCTAATGACAAAAATTGTGTTGCAAAAACAAGTAATTTAATTTACATATCTAAAATGGGTGATATTTTGTTGTTGCTGCAGATCCTGTGAAATAACGTCTGGTGAATGAAGTCATATCAGCATGAAGAATAGGCACAGCTGCTGGAGCATAACTCCCTTCTTTGGGCTGTGTGAGAGAACAGATATGCACCATCAAATGCTACTCGTTTAGTCCCTTAAGAACATTTTACATTATTTTCCAAGGCTGTCTGTCACTGTAGTTCTCTCTCGGTTCTTTTCCAAGGCAAATGCTGTTCCAGCAGGACTTAGTTATAGCTCTTGCAGTTCCAGCTCTTACCGTTCTCTCACAGAAGCTACTAATTACAATGGGAGCAAGATCACATCCATAATAATTAGCCACATTTCAAATTCTTACATAGAGATGAGCAACACACTTAAATGTCTTCTCCCTATACCCTAATAGATACATGGCATAACCTCCTGACCCACAATGCTGTTGAATTCTTACCTTAACGAAAGCCAGCTTCTGCTAGAAAGAGTCAATATAATGAGGCAAATAATCGTGAGTACCAGGAACTGGATGTACTGTAAATTATGTATGTATAGCTGAGGATAGGTGGGTTTCAACATTTGTATATCACTGAGGGAAAGCCCATTCCTGGTGACTTAATTCAATTAAGTGCAGGTACCCAAGAAGCAGAGCAGTTCAGGAAGTGCAGGTACTAAATCTCCACATGTGTGTCAGTAAATTTACCATGAAAATTTTTCCCTTTCTACATAGAGATGCAGTGGTGTGGAACGTTAAGTACAGGATGCAGCAGGCATCTAACAAGCATCTATTTATTATAAAGTCATGATAGCAAAAAATAAATAAATAAATGGGACCAACCAATTTGAACACATCAGTCTCCAGATCTGAAGTCCGGAATATAATCCATTTGGATATCTAGGCCTCAGAATAGGGAATTCAACCCCCTTCTTCAAGAACTATTTGTCTGGTCACCACTGATCTTTCAGTGTGGATTCACACCTCAGAGGAAACCTTCCCAGTATGCTTCTCTGGTAGCTGTCCGTTTAATTTGGAAGAGACACGCAACTATAGCAATAAAGTGGTGATTTTGTCTCAGACTGTTTGCAGCAAATTACCCCTCCTTTGTCATCAGCTGGTAAGAGGTTTTCCCTTTCCCTTATTCCTGAGATAACACTTCCATTCAGCGATGTCACCTCTGATTTCACCACTGTCTGTAAAACCTCTTGCACTTTCCAGATTTAATTCCAAACAAATTACTAAATTTGTCTTTTCATCAGCAGAAACACTTCAACCTATTTCCTGCTGAAACCAATAGTGTTGATTAAGGGGTAATTCTGTAGAGGCGTAAGTCACCTGCAATTCCCACCGACTTCAGTTTGGCCATATGGATCTGAAGTTTTACATCAGAGGGAGTTGCGGGCGTTCAGGATTTAGCCCTAAGTTTATAAGTTTGTTACTTAATGTAACATAGGGGACTATCTCCCAGGCACCCCCTTGTGGCCAGAGGACACCCTACAGCAGTGGTTCTCATCCAGAGGTATGTGTATTCCCCGACGGTATGCAGAGGTCTTCAAGGGAGTGCTCAACTCATTTAGGTCAGTGTTTCTCAACCTGGGGGTTGCAGCACCCAGGGGAGTCACAGGACAGGTTTAGTGGGGTCACAAGTGTGGGGCCAGCATTGGTGGGTGGCAAGCAGGGCAATTGCCCAGGACCTCATGGCACTGGGGGCTCAGCAAAACTTAGTTACATGCTTCAGCGCCAGGCAGCAGGCCTTCAGACAAGGCTCACAAGTGAAAAACCAGGCTGAAGTATCACACTGACATGGAAGTATGATATTTATTTCCCAATCTATTTATTTTATAGTTATATGGTAAATGAGAAAGTCAGCAATTTCTCAGTAGTAGTAACAAACATAGTGATGTCTGTGTTTTTATGTTGTATTTTTTAAGTAAGTCATTTTTAGGTGAGGTGAAAGTCAGGGTACGCAAGACAAATCAGACTCCTGAAAGAGGTACAGTAGCCTGGAAAGGTTGAGAACCATTTGCGCATACTATCTCTCCCCCCTCCCTTCAGGGCCATTTAGTCCAGAGATAATTCAAAAAATCGCCCCCAAGGGGTTCCATTTATTTAGTCCTCTGGGTAGACACTGGTCCTCCAGACCCCAACTCCAGTTCAGTTTCCCCCTCCCAAAATAACACAAACTCTTTGAAAATGGAATACAGACTCTCACAGCTTTTATCTCAAAGTCAAGTGGGCACAGACCCTCCTCCCCGAAAGTCTGTCTGCTACCGAGTACCTCCTGCCTGCAGTTAGTCCTTCTCCATGGGCTCCCTCAGCTGGGTTCTTCCCCTTGCCGAATCAGGGCCCTGCAGGAATCTCCTCAGTACTTGCTGCAGTTTCCTAAGCTTCTCCCCTTCATTGCAATCTTCTGCTCCTTTGATATTGCAATCAGCAGATTCCTCTCAGGTGTGGCTCATCTTGTACTCCATGTTAGCTCCAGGCTTTCCAGCCCATGGAGCAAGCCACAGTTACATATATCACACAAGGAAAGACTAATGTTAAAACTATCTAACAGCTGGACATTCACATTAGGACTAGTTTGAACACTTATACACTCAAGTGTTTACTTGAGTTTATACAAGACCAAATTCTGCCTCCAGTGAGAAATGAGAATGAATATCCAAGAGCAAAACACTGCCCAAAAGACAGCAATCTTCTGTATTTTCCATCTTTCTGATTTCTTTGGTTACATAAGAACCTTCTTCTCACAACTTATAGCAGTTTCTCCTTTCCAACATCAGTAAAACCTAGGCCCCAATACTCCTCTCTACTGAAATGTACAGAAGGATGTAAAAACACAGAACACTTACACAAAAGAGTTATGAGAGGGTGTACAGGGAATGGCATCTACTAGCATCCCTCAGCAGCCCTACTTCGCCCCTTTACAAAAGCTCAAATCCTTGTAGTTGGGGGATGTGACTGGCAAGGAGGAGATGGAGTCTGGAAACAGCTGCTTTATGCGACTATGGTCTCTCAGGTAGAGAAACATGTTAAAGCAGGAGGAACGATAATTTGGAGATAGTGTAGCATAGGTCTTTGTGGAGGGTTTCCATGAATTCAGATAAATATCCAGATTGCACAGTGATTATCCAGCTTGAACACTTTTAAGCCTCTCACAATTCAAGAATAGTCATATCAACATAGTCTATAATTCACCAGAATGCACACCACCTTCTTAGGTCATTTGTGTAGGCCCCAGGACTGTGATGCAAGCCTGACCCAAAGCAGGCCCGGACCATGGATATTATTTGAAGCTTAAGGGTTAACCCTCACACTGACAAGAATGAAATTAGGCATTGTAGATAAGGATGTTTCAGACACACTAAGTGTTTATGCCACCCCAGGCTCCACTGTGATAATTGATTACTATAACATACAAGTGAGAACACCATGCACAAACATTCTGTGAGTTAACACATGTGACATATTGGGGCCTTGCTTGTGAACATCTAAGTATGAATGTTTGGGAACATCCTGGAATTCAACTGTGATAATTTACTAAAGGAAAGTGCTCAATGCATATCAGGAATGTGGCTGATGTGTAAATCATGGGGCAATGAGAGAGCAAATGAGATTCCTTTATATTCTTTTTGTAAAATTGATATTAATAAAATTGGTATAGGAATAAGGATTTTATGATGTTGGTAAGTAAGTATAAAATAGTCTACCAATGTGATGGAATAACAATGTAATGGTTGTTAGTAAGTATGAATGAGGAGTGAATGCAGTATGAGTTTGTAAAAGATAAGACAGCCTCCAAGGATGGAAGAGAGAGACAATACTTTTGTTTAAAGAACTTTTACAACCCAGATGGCCGAAGATCAAGATAACCCCGGAAAACAGGGGAGTTACAGGTAGAAAACAAAGAGAGAAACAGGAATGAAAGAATGATGGGAAAGCTGTCACACTTGTGATATCAAATGTAATTGACAGTTACAGCAAACAAGGAGACTATCTGACATGAAAGAATCCATAGGATTAATGGATAAATATAAAAAGGAGAACTTTGGGCTCGTTCTGCATACCCCAAGGAGCATCGTGTCGCGAACGACAGAGCCTGGCTCCTCCCTCGAGTCTGACTCACCTGGCCAGTGATTCAGCTCGGGCAACACAGAGGCTGATAATTATATCTCTCCTGCAGAACTCTGTGTGTGTGTGTGTGTGTGTGTGTGTAAGAGAGAGAGAGAGAGAGAGAGATTGTGTTTTAAGCAATTGCTTTTTGAAATATTTTCTGTATTCATAATAAACGCGGCTTATCCCCTGAATAAGATCCTGCTGTTTATTTATAAGTGTAACATTTGTTCTACAGGGAAAATATCAGACATTGGCAACTATGTTTTATGTCTAAACTAAGTATTTCTTTGAAAAGTTCTTTAATGAAATAAATGAAGAAAAACTTATTTGATGGTTCCAAGACATGGCAACTATTATGGATCCCTTTTTCCTCCCCTGCTCATTGTTTTACTACTTAGGCTGTGTTCTAAATATATTTCTGAAACACTAAACATATGATGATTGTAGTGTGACTACAAAGGTCTTTTTTAAATCTTTAAAAATATGTAACTGGAAGTTTAAAACAGCTATTCAGTGTGTTAGATAATATAGTGAATGCACGGCAACTCATTTCATATGATCTGGTCAGACACTTTGTAGAGCAAGTTTTCCAAACTTCTGAGACTCCTACACTTTCAATAGGATGTTAAGGCATGGATCCCATGTATTAATGATGATATCCGACCTGCTTCTGACTGTTTAACATTGCAAAAAAGCAGTCAGTTATTCTGAGATGCATTAGCATTATTCCAGGCACTTGTAGATGTGGTACGGGGTTGGCTACTGGTGGTTATCAGTGTCGGCTGCGTGCATGTGTCCCCATGTAGGTGCTGTCTTAGCTCTGCAGATAGCCGAGACAGCTCTCACGATTGAATGAATCAGCACGACCATGGATTAGCTAAGCAACAAAGGCACCCGAGCCAGGTTTACTGCTTGTGGCACACTGAGAAGTGACCTACAGAGTATCTCTGAGTCAGCTTCCTACATGTGGAATTACAATGGACACGGCCCAACGGCGGGACTTTCCGTTATCCCCTAGACCGGATGATGTTGTTCCCTCTGACAACCTCTTTTATTCATTGTTACAGACAATTTCGTTCTGCCCCCTTCAATGTAGGTAGTTGCCACCCTTTTGACATAGGCTAATACCACCCTTTACCTTTAATTGGCTGATTTGGGCAAAACAATTCCATTCATTATCTTTTAGTCATTTCTATTAATCAAAGTGTCATTTTAGGGAGTTAGTTCTTTTTGGTGTCTTGGTGCCTTCTGCACCTGCTACATATTTTACATTTTAGTAATATTTTTACAGGCCTTATGCTCATTTCTTACTACAGTAGACACACTTGTTATGCTTCTGTAGCAATTCCTTTCATGTGAATAAGAAATGTCTGCACAATAACATCATGTGCTCTTTTCTTTCTGATATTTCAGGAGCTTCTAAAATCATTCTTGGCTTAAGCTTTCCTACTATCTAGTAACTGCAAAACTTTAGTTAGGTGCATACTGGATCCATAGGCTCCAGGTGGTTTAAACAAAGACATGCTCTTTCTAGTTTGTGTGTGTTTGAGTGTTGTTACCTGGCAGCTCTGTGTTCTTGGGGAACCAGGGTGCAAAACCCCTATTATCTCTCTCTGGCTCACCTGAATACCCCCCAGCCTCTGCTTGAACCAGAAACAAAAGTGATGAAAAGGCTGTGAGACACACCTAAAACCTTCCAAACAAGGGTGATAGGATTGAGACAATTCCCCATGCCTCATCCACATAGAAGATGTAAAAAGAGGCATCTCAATTAGCACATTGAATGGAGAACTGGAGTTTCATTTGCATCAAAGATGGAACAAGAATTAGCATGAAGAATGGAGAACCAAGCTCCAAAGCAGGAACTGCACTGAACTCTGGGATTGGCAAGGCAGGGACACACTGCATGATGGAGGATCTCTGCTCCTGATGTAAATGAACTCACACCTACGCTCATCCAGCTCTGCAGTTATCAGACCATTCTAGTTATTGATATGCAAAACACTGAATCTGCCTGGTTGCATTGTGAGCTCTCTCAAGGAACATTGACCATAGCCGAGAGTGATCAGCTCTTATTGTCCAGCATAAAGAAAACCACGCTGGGGTACTTCATTGAGACATTGTTTACCAATAAACAAACCTGGTTCTACAAAAAACCCTATCCAAGTTCAAATCCCTGTTCTGATGCCTACCCAAATGCTGCCTGCTTCCCCATTTCCTGACTGATCCTGTTGTGGGCTTTGCCTCTCTCTCAAGCACTCCTGAACAGCCTGTCTCCTGGGAACTTCTGAGCTGCAAGGAGTGGTGAGATTTCCTACCCCATCTTTCCCCAATTCTCTCTCTCTCTGTCTCTCTAATCCTGGTATAACTTTCAATTTTTGTAATCAAACCGGAGCTAGCCTTCTCCAATACCCCTACTGCAATTTTATTGTATTGTAAGTGTTAGATTGTTTTTCTCTCCTTGTATGGCATCACTATTAGTATCATAAGTTTCATATACATGGCAATAAACTAACTATTATAATCAATCTGGTTTCCAGTCTCTCTCTCTCTCCAAATGCATTTACTCTTTTGTGTTCTTGGCTTCCCTATCTTGCTCTGCAGCAACGCTTCTTTTACCTAACCCAAAGATCCCTGGGGTGCCCAAAATCCTATGGGGTTTGCTCATCAAGGGGGTTACTGCTAGAACAATTGTAGAGTGAGGTGGGAGGCAGCTGAGAAGTGCTGTTCTGCCTAGCCTACGGAGTCCAGGGGCACATAAGGGTGACAGGTGAAAGTGCTGTTTGACCCAGCCTGATTGAGTCCAGGGGGCACATAAGGGGAACAGCTGAAAGTGCTGTTTGACCCAGTCTGCTCATAAGTGTGCTCCATTCTGGTGTGGTGCAATGGGCACATGAGGGTGACGGCTGACAGTGCTGTGTCACCCAGCCTGCTGAGTTCAGGGACGTATAGGGGGTCAGCTGAGAGTGCTGATAGCCCGGTCTGCTCAGACGCACTCAGTTAATCTGAACTGGTTGTGTGTATCTGTGGGGGCGTTATTTGAATCTGAAACCCTTAGGTCCTGCAGGATAGCTCCATTGGGAGGGGACTTATAGCCATATGAACACACCAGTAACACAAGCAGCACATTAATAGCATCACACCCCCTCTTCCAGGAAGGTAACCCTAATAAATGAGCATACCTCAAAGTGACGGGCAAATCTGGTAAGTGTGTGATGACTAACTTTAACTACGATTGAACATTGGCTTTATCTTCATCATTCCATTTTCCTTTTCTACACTTATGTCAGATCCAAATAGTAGGCTTTTCTCACCAAAACACCCCTAAAGGGAATACCATGTTTTCCCTGTATTCTTTGATTTTCTCCTTTTTCTCATGGTTCTTAATCACAGCTGTGAGTCTCTCTTTTTATTTGATGGGCAATAAATAGGTCTTTCATGAGTGTAAATGCTGTGTAACTTTTTCTAGCTTGAATTAAATGACAGGTTCTTTCCATCAAAAAGACGTTACTTCCACTGAAGTTCGAATTAGAGTTGTCTTTCACCTCCTAAAGAAGAAAAGCGACTTGCAGGCCTTGTACTTGATTACATTATAAGACAAGGAGCAGGGGGAAATGCAGTAAAATTTCATTCTCATGACTCATACGAACAAGCTAAAGTCCCATTTCTAGTTGGAACATCAGTAACAGGTGCTGTTAGATCTGTGTATATTCTAAAAGCATTTGGCATTCATACTGTACTTGACCAAACAGGGGTTGACATCATGGTGTATTTTTTAAATATACAGTTTGTTCTAGCAGTGTAAGCTTTTGTTTGACTAAAAAAATTCTGAAAGTGGCTTTTAACCAGGGAAACACCTGCAGTAATAACCTATGTGTATAAGAGGAATTCAAAGCTTTGTGCGAATTAAAAGTGTCTGCTTATTTACCACCATAGTCATGCACAAATAAACCCAATGTTTATGTCAGAGAGAGAATATTCTCTCTCATTATGGAGTCATGCCAGCAAACTTCCCATAATCAGAAGACATAGATTTTCCTGAGGCTTTAATTTTTACCACCTCTTGTACTCCTAATGTGCTTTTAAAACATGAAGAAAGAAAAGGTAAAGAGACTAACAAGAAGGAGCCTCTCACTGTTAGGTGACCCTCTGGTCCAGGTTAATAATTACCATCAGACATCTTTCCAGATGGTAATTATCTTGACACAGATATGAAATTATTCAAGTTGGTGGTCTCAGTTCACAGCATAGTGGACATATGTCTATGTATCCCCAGAGTTACATCTTGTTTTTCAGGGCAGGGACTAAAGGCAGCTCGAGCAGACATACCTATGTTAGTTCTGAGTGAGCTAGCACACTCAGAATAGAAGTGTGGCAGCACAAATGCCAGATGGGCTAGATGTCCCACGTATGTATCTAGGGTCTCTGACAGGACTGGGTAACCCCTCATGCCACCATGGCTACACTTCTATTTGGAGTGTGCTACTTGATCAGAATTAGCATGGGTACTCTATCTGGAAATTACACCTGCCAGTGTCAGTATAGAACTACCCAAAGTCTTATACTGCATTCAAGAAACATCTAACTCATTTGGGTGCTACTCCAGCTGTATGTCTATAACTAGCAAACAGAAACTATGCTTAGTGACTTCTAAGGGTGCAGCTGGATATATTCTATTCATCCAGAACCTTAAAAGCATTGAAATAAGATGTTATAGAGAAAGACATGTGTATTCCTCTCCACCTTCATATTGCCAGCAATGCGGTTGATAACATGCTTCAACACTCCATAAGGCTTTCACTTCCATCTTCAGCAGGTGCAGGCAAATATATACCCTGTAGGATTAAATAGGTATATACAGGATAAATTTGCTTGGCTAAAGAAAACACATGGTTTTCAGTTAGTGATCATGGACAGGTTTGAAAGATAGTATGCTTGATTAGGAATGCTGGGTTTGGAATGTGGCTTAATTGGAAAAACTGAACCTGAAAGGTAAATAAATTAGGAGGAAAAGTGCTTGGAAACAAGTCAGAAATAGTTGTGTGTGTTGAACCAATAGCAACTCCAAACCAGCCAAATCATGGTTTTGGCGAAGGTAGTAACAACCAATATAACACAGAATCATAGAAGACTAGGGTTGGAAGGAACCTCAGGAGGTCTTCTAGTCCAACCCACTGTTCAAAGCAGGACCAACCCCAACTAAATCATCACAGCCAGGGCTTCTCAAGTCGCACCTTAAAAACCTCTGAGGATGGAGATTCCACCACACCCAGAAGTAACCCATTCCAGTGCTTCACCACCCTACTAGTGAAAAAGATTTTCCTAATTTCCAATCTAGATCTCCCCCACTGTAACTTGAGACCATTGCTCCTAGTTCTGTCATGTACTATCACTGAGAACAGCCTAGGTCCACCCTTCCTGGAATCCCCCTTTAGGTAATTAAAGGATGCTGTCAAATCCCCCCCTCATTCTTCTCTTCTGCAGGCTAAATAAGCCTAGTTCCCTCAGCATCTCCTTATAAGTCATGTGCTCGCCCACTAATCATTTTTGTTGTCCTCCCCTGGACTCTTTTCAATTTGTCCACATCCTTTCTGTAGTGGGGGGCCCAAAACATCACTTGTTTGTTGCACTCGATAACAGAGCCAGGTGTTCTAGGGTATTTATAAGCTTCTGGGCAAGCCAGGATCAGAGGGTTATCCCTAGAACAGATCCTTTTATGTGTATTCTAATCAAATGCTTATGAATATGTATGGCTGTAGTAATTGCTTAAGCTTTTAGACAGGTTTAGAGCAATTGTTCAACTATCATTTGGCCTTTAGATATAATAAAGGAATTAGTAGTTAAATTGGTGTTGTGGTAATATTCTTCATAAAAAAATTATATTAACGAACTTGCAATGTACCTCCAACTTAAACAAACACCCGTCAATCACAAAACCTTCACAGTGGCCCTGTCTGCTTTCATAGCAATCATATCCAGATCAGCACATCTCTCTGTCACGCGTTCAATGCATTTGGGATGTTATTCTGCCTTACCAGTGCTGCCTAGTGCAGGCTGGAGCTCAAGATTTCTGCCTTGCGAGACATTGATTTTTTTTCCAAATCAGAACAAAACGAAATATTTAGAAATTTCTTGCAAATTGGAAATCCCTCCCCAAATTTGCTTTGGAAATCTTGACACATGGTATTTCTGAAATGAAATATGCTCCCAGGACTGAAAGATGATGACTGAAATTGACATCTTGTCAGCAGCTGCCAGGCTCCCAGGGTCTATGGCTGCAGGCCATGTCCCTGTGAAGACTTCCCCAGGACCAAGAAGCCTTGAGGTCCCTGGCCCTAGGGCAGTCCACAAGGTGGAGCTACCCCAGAGCCCTGGACCCTGGAAACCCAGGATCCCCAGCAGCTCACCAGGTGACTGGCGGGGAACCAGGCTTTCTTTCAGAACCCTGCCTGCACTTCAGTGAAAGTTTCTCAAACCAACCTGTTTTCATGAGCCATTTCTTATTCTACAAACTGACATTTTCTGATGAAACTCTGAGATCACCTCTTCTCAGACTGCTGGTTCATGATCTTAGTCAAAAATAAGGGTCATGAACTGCATGGGAATATAAACAGCAGTTAAAAGAGGTGACCTCTTTCCTTTAGGTTGCAGAGATATTTGTTGTAGCTGTTTGTGGAAACATTTGTGCAGCAGCACATAGGTCAAAATTCAGCCTGGCATACAAATTTGCCATTATGTCTACAAAGCTATAAAATGCTCTATACACAAACATTAGTGGTGTATGTCTGATAGTCTCCGAATCAGCACATGGGGAGCAACAATGTAGGTGAAAGACGAGCAAAGAAAAGTGAAAACACTCAGTTAAAAAATGCCAAACGGGAGGGTGTTTCAATTTTCTCTGTATCAAACCATTTTTCACCAAACCATCAGGAAAACTTCAGTCTCAAAGTTTATATTCTATGTTATGCTTTTTTTCCTTTCAATGAGATTTCTACAAAAGAAAAATATCCAGCTCCCATTAATTGAAATATGCAACTCACCTTTATCCATGGTGGGCCAACCCCTATGGTGGAGTTTCTACTCCATTGTAATGAAATGGCATCCTTCTCCCTTATCAGTAGTCTCTATAGAAAAGCCAGGAACGGAATGGCTAGCAGCCTGCCCTATCCCTCCTAAAAGAGGATCCATAAATCAGGATGGAGACACACTAAAAGACACACTAAAAGGTTGGCTTGGGAGAAGTCTGTATTTGCACTACCCATATTGTGCCTGTTCTAGAAAGAGGGGACTTTACCTATGAGGACAGTTATTTTGGCACCTGTCATAAGGCCTAAATTTACTTAAAGTAATAAACCAAACAAAGAAAAGGTATGATCCAAGTAACTCTGTGCTACAGTAGGAGACTTACTTAACTCACGCTCAGCTCTTGCCCTGGCTTATGCAGGAAGCTGGTTGATTGGCACTACAAACAATTGTATGGCTACTTGCCACCACCATTCACAGTACAGCTCTCGCAGGCAAAGGTAGGATTTAGCCCTTAGACTTACATTTTGATATGAATATTACAAAAGAAAAAAGTTTACTGTTGGCAAGACAGGTTGCAAGTGCTCACTATTATTTAGATTGTGGTAGTGCTCAAATGTGCTTGATGCTTTCCAAGCACAGGGGGGGACACGGTGCCTGCCCCAAAAATGCAAAATCCTGCAAAAAATGGAACTCTGCTAAGGCTTTTAATGGCATATTATAAGACTAAGTGGCCTATGCAATTCAGAAAAGATATTTAAATTAAATGGAAAACATAGGAGAATCTAGGAATATTGTCTTGCTTTTTAGAATCATACAGGATAACTAAAGTAAAGTAATGATATAACTTAATTAAATGTTTGACTGCTTTATAGCACACTTTAAAAAGTGAATTCCAGTTCAATAGATATTGATTGCCAGTTCTATCAGAATTCTTCATTTGAAGAATATGGTATATTGGTGAATTCAGGAATATTCCTGAATGTAGAATTAACTATTTAAGTGTGTCCACAATATGTAATTGCTATGGAAGGGGACCGAAGAAAAGATAAATTGTTGAAATTGTCGTAATCTCTGATATTATGAAAATGAAGTTAACAGTAGTGCTGGTTGGACTTTTCCACTGGAATGATTTTCCCACCAAAAATACCCTTTTTGCAAAATCAAAATTTTCAATGGGAAAATTTTAACTGTTAGAAAAATTTGATTTTTTTTTTTTGAGAAAAATCGAATTGCTTGTTCCTTAGCTGCCTGCCTATACGGGTCTTCAGGCTGAATGTGAAATTGATAAAAACCTACCAGCTGGGCTACAGGAGGCTGTGTGCATGGGCTGTCTGCCTCCTCCACAGCCTGGCTATCTCTCAGGCTCTGGAGAAGTGAGGAGACAGATGTGGATGCACAAAGCCGGCACTCAGCCCTGGACAGAACGCCTGGAAGGCTTTTGTCAGTTTAGTGAAATTGACAAGAGCTTTCCAGATGTGTAGCTGGCAAGGTGAATGTTTTTTCCGGTTCTTCCAAAATGCAATTTCTGCAAATCCTTCCCAAGAAAAAAAATTGGTTTTTACTTTTACTCCTGATTAGAGATGATTTTTTCCCCTCAAAAAATGTGAATTTTTTTTACAGGAAGGGATTTTCATTTTCCAGCCAGCTTTAGTCACCAAACCCAAAAGTAAGAGTTATCTCTTTGACCCAAGTAGTTAGCCAAAGTTCAGGGTCTTGCAGGGCTTTTTCATTTGGATGGGAAATTGGTGCCATGTGTCAGGTATATTCTTGGTGTCATCTTGTTTATTTACATAAAATGTATACGAAGTCCTGTTTCCCTGAACACAGTAGAAACAAACAATAGCAAACAGTTCAGTTGATCAGAAATGCCACAGTCTCCCAATCTAGCAAGCTCTGTGCCCAAGAAGTTCTCCTCTTTGTTCCCTTTCAAGCACAACTCCTCCTAGTTTTCTGCTGCCGACATATACAAGTGGCAATTAATACCTTAGCCCTTGCTGTTTTAATCAGGGAAACCCTTCAGTCCACACAACTGAGTTCTGACCAGTATAGTGCCTTGGGCAATAGCTTTTGGCTATTTTTACTGCACAATGGGGCTTGATTTCTCTTTCTGTTGAGCCTGACAGAGAGTGCTTAGCATACCCATTACCTTCAGTAAGTCTGTGATTGTCTTTGAAGCTGACACCCTTCTCCTGGCAGCCATTCGCATCTTTCAGCATAACAGCAGCTAGAAAATTCAAGAATGAATTTTGATCTTTCCTGCGCTGGTGCAATTCCAATGACTTCAGTGGAGTTACTCTGAATTTATATAGGTGCAAGTAATACAGGAATGTGGCTCAGTACATTTCATCTGTGTAAGTCAATGCAAAATTCAAAAGGGCAAAATTCAGCTGTTGAACTGACTCAGCACAGAGAAGTCTTGCAGCCGTGTGTTGTATGAGATGCAATTTATCTATAGCATTGGTTAATGAACTGCAGCTTGGACTAGACCATCCTATATGTAATGAAAACATGGCACAGAGCCTCTCCGGGTGGTTGAAGAGAAAGGGCAAAAAAATTAAGAACCTTTTAATATGCTCTTGAAAGAAGACCTCAGAGAACACCTAGATTTAGTCTGTAGCCATAGTTGCAAACCTTGCTAGCATAGATGCAGCTTCTATGTGCAAACCTGTGCTTTGACTGGTATAACTGCATCGGCACTAAGGCTTTTGCCGGTATATGATGTGTAAAAAAATTAAATAAATAAATCTATTGCAAATGTATCTAGTGCTGACCAGGCCAAAATCTCTTAAGGAAAATAACATCAGAACCTTTAAAAGGCTGTTTCAAAGAACGCAGAGTACTTAATAAATATTTAGTTAGGATAACAATTTAGTTCCATCTGAATTCAATTTTAAAAAGTTCTTTGATGTTTAATTATTCATTGTAGAGACACAGAGCATTAATATTGCTAACACTGTATTCAGTAAGAAAAATAAATCAAAGTCATCATTATCACAGATATTCATTAAATGTTATATGACTGACTGTCTTACCCATTGGGAGTATTTACCTATTACCTACCGAATGATATCACAGGGGAAACCCCATAAAAAAGCACCAGGCCAGCTGGTTCTGGAGGATTCCATTTTGTAACCTATCCTAGTAAGTGTGGGAGGAGCCTCAGGAGAGGGGCAAAGAGGCACAGACAGGGGGGCCTTAGGGGAGAGGGCTGAGTGGGAGTGTGCCCTGTGCATGATGGAGCATGGGCAGTGCCTCAGGGGCAGAAGTCTTCCAGGAGTTTCTGGTGGCGGCTGTTTGGGGTGGCTTAGCCTCCCCAAGACTTTTATATCTGCCGCCCATTTCTGTGGCCTTGGTCATGTTAGATCCTTATCCATAAAAATTGACATTAACGTTACATATTTAAATGCTCAAAAATCAGAACATGCCAAAGGTGAGGTTGTGTGTGAAGCTTGAACTCTGCCTCCTTGTGCAGGAGTGAACTTGTTAAAGTATATACAAGCTAGCATGCAAATTTCCTAATTCATGGAACAAGGGCATCTGTGGTCATCTAGAGCCAATGTGAATCTGGAGTCAGGAAATCTTGAGTTCTGCTTCCACCTCAACTACTATCAGGATTCTTGTTTGCTAGATTTTAAGGTGAGAAGGCACCATTACATCATCTAGTCTGACCTCCAGTGTAACACAGGGCATAATCCCAGTACCCTATATTGAGCCCAAAACTTGGCTAAAGTATATCTTACAGAAAGGCATCCAAATTTGATTTGAAGACACCAATAGATGGAGAAACCACTATTTCCCTTCTAAGGAAATCTAATCTGAATTTGTCTGGCTTCAGTCTCCAGCCATTGGGTCTAGTTATGCCTCTCTCTGGAGGATTATAGAGATTTTTAGTGCTCAGTATTTTCTCTCTGTGATGGTACATACACACTATGACCAAGTCACTTCATCATCTTGTGTTTGATAACCTCAACTTTAACACTTTGCACGTCACGGAGATCATTTAATTATGAACCGCAATGCCCCATGACCGAAGAGGAAATTAAAAGACTTTCAGGGTACTCAGGCTGTGAAAGGAGTGGGAGTTCGGAGGGACTAAGGTACCTTTGGCAGAAGAATTTTCTACTGTGGAAGAAAATGAAAGAGTACTCAGAGTACCAATTGAGCTTGTGGGCACTTAATTATCAAGTATTCATTTAGTGCTCTAAACATAAGGGTTAAAATACTTTATCTCCCCAGAGACAGGTTCAAATACCTGCATATAGTCACTCAACCAGCATTCACTCCAAAGTCCATAAACTGAGCTCCAGCCATATCATTACGTTGAATTCTCATACAAAGCTTTAAAAAATTTAAGTCCTGTCTGCACTATTAAGAAGTTGAAGAGCCAAGTGTTGTAAAAATAAGGATCTGTCTTAGTGGCAGTGTACAAAACTTCCATCCCACTTACCCAGAACTGTAGGACACTATCTTGTGCACTGATCAGTTACTCACAGTACCTTGTGCACAGACAAGCGGCCACCTTTGATGAATTCAGTTCTTGGAGACCAGTGATGTAAAGCTTTAAGTTAAAAGCATTTGGTTTTGACTAGTCTGTCAGCCATATAGCAGGTGGTTTATTTCCTGATACTGACTCGCAAAGACTAAAAGTTACTGGGTTGTGGAATCCTGGGTAAAAGAGGCAGACACCCAATATGGAAAATTTCAGCCGGAACAGTTGAAGTTTGGCAAAGTTATAAGCAACCAAAAACAGGGTCTTATAATGGGAAGTGTCAGGCAACCTTAAAAATTGGTGGCACTATCAGCTCTGCCTGTAAAAATTACCAATAGCACTAAAGCATTTCTGGTTGAGGGATCCAGATATGGAATGAATTCCCAGAGTTTCTTTGTTCAACCAGCGCTTAACCATCTTTAATGCATTCAGGGAGACCCTTTCTTTGAGAAAGCTTTCCCACAATAGACGGACTGAAAACTTAAAAGGTATGTGTATATATATATTCAATGAAAGCAGAGTCACTTAAGGCAAGGAAAGAAGAGATCTGACTTGCCTGGGAATCTCTTAGATTCTATGGGGATGGACATTATACAAAACCCTTCGACAGGCAGGAATATTCTGCATTACTATTTTAAGAAACTATATACACTTTTTATAAGAGCTGTTTTATATCTAATGTGAACTACTTGTTCTGAGCAATCATGCATCTGCTCTGTTTTGTTTTTAAAATATTTAAATGCAGAATTATAACATCACAAAATCATATAGTGGATTTTAATGTATTAGGTCAACTCCACCTCACCTTACCTGATAGAGCTACACCTATGAATATGATGAGAAGGATTTAGTCCATTGCATGTAAAAATTCTTGGTAAGATTCACTTCATTAGCTCATTATCATCATATCTTTTGGATTGTTTTGGACTCTTCTCAAAAATTCATACGACAATGTTGGCCCAGGGAGCCATTTTGATAAAGCCAGAGAAGCACAAAGTTGAAACAGTTGGTTAGAAACAACAGATACTGTTGTTATTCATTTTTAGCTATTATCTAACTACTTAACATGCTCGTTATATTTCCTCAACACCCACCATTTCATACATTACGCACAACAGTGAATAAGAAAAGTTTCATCAGATAATGCTGCAGTGTGACTGTTCAACAATAAGGAAATAGAATTTATCAAGTCACTAGCTTTTAGTTATCTCACTAAAAGGGGGGTGGGGGAGTAGTCTTTTAAGAAGATTTAGCTGTGCATAATCATTAGGCTGTGGGTTTCATGTAAATCAGCTTAGTAAGGAATTACACAGATGCACTGATAGCACTGCAATGTAGCATTCATTGAAAAGAAATTCTATCCAGTGTAATTCTCTCTAAATAAATGCAGACCCTGAATTCTCCATCCACCCTTCGACCCCAAGGAATATCTAGTTAATATGGCAATGTACATTTTTACGTATGCCTTCTGCATACAGTTAATAGTCATCAGAGATTTTTTTTAAATCGATCATCTCCTGTCTCTTTAAGAATTATGAAAATCTCAAAAAAAACCTTTTTGCCCTGCCTAATAATCTGTTAATCTTAATGGTCATCATGGGTGGCTTGGCTTGCACTATTAGTTCTTTTATATATACTGTTAGGTCTGTCACTTCACACACAATAACTCAGAATCACAGAAGATTAAGGTTGAAAGGGACCTCAGAAGTCATCTGCTCAAAGCAGGACCAACCCAAATTATGCTGGGTTATGTAATGTTATGTGCATTGAGCTTATACCCCAAATCCACTTAGAACATGACTTTGTGCTCTAGAAGCAATATAATCTAACATACAGTGAAAAATATTTATCTAAAAAAAGTATGACATTAACAAGACATGCAGCTACCTCAGCTATTCTCTAGCACAGGTATAGGACATCTGATTTAATTTTTATTGCAGAGCTTCTGTAAACCTGTTATCTTCATAAAAGTGTTCATAACAGAGTCCAGGGTTAATTATTTGCTAAACTAATTTTGTTCATGTTTTTTTACCTTGTTATCACAAGCATCTATTATTTTTTCAAATAAAACCCACACATTTAACTACGTAAAAGAAAATTGTTATACACTAAATAGAATTAATATATTTGTAAGTACTATGTTTGTTCTAATGGTGCCAGTCACACTTTAATTTTTGTCTTAATTGCCTGGGTGTTTTCCACTAACAAAATTGGCATGGTGTGTGCTTCATTTTAAAACTAATCAATATAAACACAGAGACACAAGGTGGGTGAGATAATATTTGTTGATGAAAGAGACAAGACACTCCGAGTACCTTTCCCACACCTGAACAAGTGCTCTGTGTAGCTCAAAAGCGTGTATCTCTCACCAAGAGAAGTTGCAAGAAAAAATATTACCTCACCCACTTGTCTCTCTAATATCCTCAGACCAACATGGCTACAACAACTCTGCAAATATAATATCAAAACCGTAATAAGCTCTCATCCAGATTTCACTATGTCAAGCATTTGTCCATTCTGTGATGGTGAGTGCTTCTCCATCCTGTTTAAATTGAGTATAACTATTCCAGTTAGACTGGTTGTCTTTTGTAAAAACAAGGTCACATTTCCAACCAAATACGTGCTCTTCAAAGCCATCAGTCTCTAATGACAAGCTGTGGTCAGTAGTTAGGTAGATTGTCTTCAACATTTTCATCTGGACCGGCATTTTCAAAGATGTCTAAGAGAGTTAGGAGTCCAACTCCTATTGATTTTCCACAGGATTTGGGCATCTAATTTAATTAGGCCCTTTGAAAATTCCAGCAACATTGTAGAAAAGTTTGCTTAACACAGTGGTTAACAATTCTCAACTTGACTTATACACTAAGGCTCCTTGTCATTGCTCTTTCTGTATAAGATTATTTTTTTGTTTATATTTTGTTTGATACAGAAGGAAATTTATAATCAGTATTTAAACTGCTAGTGTGGAACCATGAAATTGAAATAGGACAAACTACTTGTGAAACAAATTATTTTATGTGCAAAAATGCACATAAGGCTATTATAGGCATATTGTTGATGCATTAGTTGATATAAATAATTTACAAATGACTGCTTAATCTTAGAACAAAAGCACCATCTTTGCATGCCTTACATTAAATTATTTGGTGAGTTTATCCATAAAATTTGCTAAAAAAGACTTACATTATCAAAGAAGAATTGTATTTAACATAAGCTGCATTGTACTCAGTATTGAGTACAATGTGCTGTTACATAAGATCGAATACCTCATGTTCTCTGTAATACTTAGTACATTGTATATAGAGAAAGGACATTGCAAATAAAGGATCACACATTAATATAAAATATTTGCAAAAAGGGCTAGAAAAGAATGAATGAAAATCTAAAAATGTCTTGCTTCATTTTCTGTTAAATGGGTTTATTAAAGATATATATATATCATTAAAAAATAAAGCATCCTTGTCAGAATGCGCTCTAGTGAGGCAGGAAAGTATCGCAAAAATATTGATACAAAAAAGACCAAGAGGGAACAAAATAAGAAGGAAGAAGGCCTAGAGAAAAAGCTCTGAGGGTTGGGGAAGGAACTAGAGAAAAGGAATCCTTCTAACAAGGATAAAGGCTTGGAGCAGGGGAGAACCTGAAGAGTAAATAGAAACACTGGATCATGGGTCAATGAAAAGGATCCGTAGTTGAAATTGAGCCTGGTAACCTAGACAGTACCTGTTGGTAACAAAGAGAGAGAACTCTAGAAACAGAGAGAAAGTGTGTGTTTTCCTTGCATTAACACTGACTATACCCACTTTGGCAGACAGAAACCAATTGAATATGTCTAAACCACCTGCTACTGAAAGAAAATCCTCACAAATTTGGGATCCCAAACAAGGCAAAGGCTATGACAAAGAAGGGGCTAATAAACGGGATGTTATATGTTTGATTTGAGCTGATGTTATAATCCCACCACATGGTTCATTGTTCTAGAATTTATTCAACAGTTACAATTAATTACATGTATGTGTATGTATGTGTGTGTACTATATATACATATTTGCTTGTGAAAATTAGTCTTACAAAGTTAGTTACTTTTTAAGCTAATGAATCAGTCACATTATATGGCACATTAGTAAGATCAAGCTTTTACTTTGAAATTTATACTCCTAGTAAGTGCTAAAGGGATTATTATTATTTATTGTTTTATTTATTTATTTAACATCTGGCCCCCATTTAGCTCGACTAGCTACAGAATTATATTTTTTCCTCCCTATCATTCTCTACTATAATGCTACTCTCACGGGCCTTGTAAAAATATGTTTTCTGGCAGTCTCATTACAGTTGGAGAAAAATAATTCACCAGTAATCATGATTTTTTTATGAGCATATTCACAATATTGGCTCCTCCACTGAAAATAGGGTAATTGATACTATTGCTTTGTGTCTCAGTGTTAGCTCCCTTTCTCTGTATAATTGTCTCCTGAGAACATTATGTAAGAATTATAAATTATTAAAATATAAAGCTCCAAAAGTTTTATAAGAATTTGACTTTCTTATGGACTCCAAATGTGGCAAGAAGAACTGCAGTCCAAGAGGATATTTAACCCTTGTCTACTTTAAACATACACAGAGGCACCTTAGAGCTGCTAATGAAGTAATGTAGCATGTGGAATTAATCAAAACTGAGACACCATATTCTCTTTCTTTTCCTGGAAGAATATGATGTTAGTGTGTAAAGATAAAATGCAGCCTTAGCCTATCTAGCAGTATAAGTATGATTCTACTAGGAAACAGTTGTGTAAAAATAGTTTCTGGGGTTCTTTTCATTGTCTCCCACTGATTACCATATCAAACATGTCCAATTTATGCATTAGTTCCTGCAGCAATTTCACAAACTTTTGGCTTTATCCAAAATGGCTGCCTTCTCCTATTGTTGTCAATGGGACTGAAGCCAGACTGCCCTCAGCAAAGATGGTCTCCGTTTTCTTAAAGTCTTTGAATGCAGAAGTGAGTCTTACCATCTTAAAAATGGCTGCTTCCATTCAACATGTGTATCCCAGGCAGGAGACAGGGAAATGTGTGTAGGATCAGTGCAGTCATGGAAACAGAGACAGGGGACCTGGAAAATGTTATGGGGATGGGAAGGGAAATCTCATACTCTTTAAATATGTGCAAATGTTGACTGTAAATTGCAGTCCACGCCAATTAATAAGATTAACTAGTCTAAAGCTTTAGTAAGAAATGTTTAAAACACTATATTAGCACCTTAATCAAGCATAAAGCATAAAGCATAAAGAATAAGTAAAGCAGATAGAGCAGTGTAGTGCAATGATCAATTACCTAGTTCTGGAGTGAAATTAGGCTGTTCCTATCATCATCAGATCCATGCTGCTCCTGTCTGATGTAGGTCATGCATTGCTCCATTCCTATTAAATACACATCTTTATACCTTGGGTTGTGACATCTCACAGGTGCAGATTGTTAAAACTGTCTCATCAATAAACATTTTATTCTAAATATATTTTAATGCATGCTAACCCAAAATCCTTTTAACTGATAAACTTTTTACTTATCCTGCTAAAACTCTAATTGTTGTCTTCTTATCTATTGTCTTTTAGACATTACAATCCTCCTTACTCAGTCCAGCTGTCTTTACATTGTTTTCATGCATTCCAATATTTCTTAAGACAGTTATCTTATTCTTACTCATCTGCTTCTTGTTATCTTGGAGTTACTGTTTGGCTAGCTCTGTTCAATCAATATCCATCCTCCCTACTCTGTTTTACTAGGGAGATCTGCATCTGGTTTGTCTAGTTTCCTTCATGATGTTATCTACACAGGCCAAGATGTCTTTCTAAAAGATTGCTATAGCTTGACTAGAAGATATGGACTGGATGCAAGAACCTTGGTGAAGTTATTTAGCCAGTGTTATGCAAAAGGTCAAACTAGGTGACTATAATGGCTCCTCTTGGCCTACAAATCTATGAACTTAAGTAGGAGAAGTAGCGAGATGAGAGTGGACATTTCGGGACACAAGGACACATGAGAAGTGAGGAGGAGCATGCTTTCTAAGGTGTGTGTGTGTTCATGCATATTTTTGGAAGCATAGCAGAAACGCCTGTTTTTAAGGTTGCCTGACACTTCCCTTTATAAGATCTTGTTGTGTCAGCTATGGCAATTTCCTGCAATAGTTTTGGGGGATCTTACTTTATTAAATTATGTATCATTGTGGGCAAGAGAGTATAAGAAAATACAGGGGGGAGGGTGAGCATAGTTCCTCCAGGAATTAAGAACAGTTGGGGATTGTGACAGATATGGCAGTTTTCTGCAATATTCTTTGAAAACCTTATTGAATTCAGTTTAAGTAGGTTTAGAGGCCATTGTTTTGAAGATGCAAAATTTATGTAATATTATGGAATTCTAATTTGTCTAGGGGAAGACATGACCCTAGGATGTATTATGAGCCAGACAATAATTAACTTTTGGGACAAAGTTAAAAAGGATTTTCCATGAAACCTCTAAGGGGAGATGCATGCAAATATACCCCTTCCAGTTATGTAAGAACTCAGCCTTTTGATGCTTTCCTGCTGATCAGCTGTTACATGATACCCTGATCAATGACCCAAACTGTAGGAAGGAAAGAATAATCTATTGTTGGGGATGCTTGTTCTAAGCTAACAGCTCTTATGAACTTGGAACCACAGAAAACACCCTTGGTGGGGTTTGACTGACTAATCACCAACCAGAGTCTTTGCTGGAGGTTGATTTCTGATAAGCTGATTAGCATGCTTATGGGTTCTTTTATTCTTTTTAATTCGTTTTCTCTGCAATACTTTCACCTTAAGAATCTGGGTGCTTGCTTAGAAAGGGCTGTGTGGTAATTTATAAGTGCTGACAATTACAGCTGTTCATAGCCTCCAAGGAAAAAGCAAAGCTCAGCTGCTATACTGTTTAGGCAGTCTGGCTTGTTAGGGGTATCACAGTGTAAACAGAGAACTATGCAGCCTGGAAAAATCCCAGTCAGGAGGGAGAGAGACGCAGGTCTCTACCCAAGAGAGGTCATGGCTAAGTGGTCTGGAGCCTAGAGAGGATGCCCTTGAAGGACCACTGAAGGGGAATACAGATGCTGTTGCCCCAAACATGACACCTGGTTAGAATTGCTAATAACTTTGCTAAACTTTAGTCGTGTGGGCTGAAATTTTCCATTATTGGTGTCTGCCTCAGGCTGACTTTGTCTTATTTGAAATATCAGCCAAAACAGTTCAGTTATTTCCAAAAATGTATTGTATTGTATTGACTTACCCATGTTCAAAAGATTCTGGTGAACTTTTCATCGAAAAGATCTTTTGCTCCGATACTTTGGATCAGGGACTTAAAACTGGGCAGGAGGTGTCCTTTGTATCAGAGATGTGCCTTTTTCTATCCCTATGAACGTCCACCCAAATTTGGCCAAGTTACTAGCCTTTGACAAGTCATAGTTCACACATGCCCAGTAGAGATTTCTTAGATGTTAGCCGCTCAATTCCTCAGTGACGGTGTCTGCACTAAGGTGCTTCCCTGGGACCGGGCAGGGCTTTCTCTGGAATTGCAGCTCCGGGTTGCTGTGAGCCCTACTGAGTCCAGACGCTGGTAATAAGAGCAGGGAGATTGGCTCTACTCTGCCCTCAGTGAACGCCTTGCTGGGCCCAGAGGGCACGGAGGAGGAAGCTGACTGGTTTGAATACAGAAATAACTGGACCTGTGGGGGAGTAGCTTGGGAGCCTTGTGAAAGGGGAGAGGGGGCAAAAATGGTGACCAGAGACTAACAGAGAGGGGAGAAGAAAACTGGGACTGGGAGTGAGGGTGTGGGATGACTGGGACTGTGAAGGCAAAGAGAAAAGCAGTGAGGTGCAGGAAAGTAAGGAAAGGTTGAGAGGAGACATCTCTGATGTGGAGCCAGAATGCAGGGGGAGAAGAGGGCTTGGCTCTACAAAGAGAATGGGACAAGGTGCCAAGGGCAAAGGGACATGTTGAAGTTAGATGTAGAGCCTGAGAAGGGAGATTGGGGCTGGGAGCCAGGGAGACAGGGGAACATGAGCTGGAAGCAGAGAGGCAGAATGAGGACTTGAATGAGGACTTCTGAGTGGGGGAACTGGGACTGGCTGGGCAAGGAGACTGTCACTGGGATGAGAAGCCTGAGAAGTGGAGATTGGGACTAGCTAGGTGAGGAGAAAGGGACTGTGACAAGGAGCCAGGGACAGGGAAGAGACAGGAATGGGGCATGGACAGATTGGAGGGAGACTACGAAACGTACTGGCAAAATGTGTGGCATAGTATGCGATCAAATAACTACAGACTGTATAATAAGGCATGCACATAACGAGGCCAAATAAAAGTTGCATGGGCAACTTAATACTGGCATTTCCTAAACTGTGAATGATTGATTTTGTAACCTGAATAAAGTTCTTTTAGTGTAAGTTTTTATGTGTAATCTGTATATGTAATATGTGCACATATATAAAGTAAGAAATTAACACGACTTGTTCCTGACATCAACATACTCATTTTATTGATAGGTTAATGTTCCTCTATCTGTTTTGTCTTCTGACATTGTATGTTCTTTGGGACAGGGACTTATTTCATTTTGATTTTGAATCAATAATCCAATCTATTTCCAAAAAGATGGACACTATCATTTGAATATAATCTGAAACGTACAATCATCCCAAAGAAACACATCTAAAAATAAGGGAACTAAAATAATGTCTGCCTCTGGAATGCTGTTTACCAACAGAGAATACTGTAAGGCTATCACACTTTTAGAAATTCTACTGGCTAATAAGTGTTGGACTGCTGCCATGCCTTTTGTGAGAATTTGCAGGATCTTGTGAGAGGTGTTAGGGTGTGAGAGGCTTATGATCCCTATAGAGTTACATAAGTGTTTTATGGTGCACTTTGCAGAGTTCTTGGTATCCATTCCCACAATGTGAAGGTGTGTGACATATGTGAGAGCTGACAATAATGTGTAACCAGCACCTAATTCATACCAGTACAAAGACTTAACTGACACCATTGTGTCTCAGAAAAACATCCATTATCTTACAACTTAAAAAAAAAGCCTAAAAGTTTGTTTGCAGGCATAAATCAATGATAAAATGTAATACTTACCTTAAAAGTAATTACAAGGCTCAGTTTCTCAAGCAACGATCCATTGTCACTGTAAACAAAAGAGAAATGTAATTACTTTCTAAATGATTCTCAAAGCTATTGAAATCGCAGGTGTTAGCACAATTTGTGTAGGTATGTACATTTTTCACAAAAGCAAACTTAAACTACAATCAAAATTAAATATACTTCAATCAGACCCTGCATATGCTTTTTTGAATACCATGCGATCACTTGAAATACATGGTTATTTGTAAAAGTTAACCAGTTGCTACGCTAACTAGCCTGGAATGCTTCATTTTGAATGGCACAAAATGAACATGAAGTATTTTGAAATGCTATTGATTTTGTACAGTCTGGGTATATTTTCCATTATACAATACACACAAAAGGTAAATTGTAATGTATAAAATGTAGCATTGTGTCGGGTGATTCAGGCAAATAAGAGTCAAGTGCCAAAACAACAGTCACTTGTTTACACTCAAGGGAAATAATTTATTAAATAAAATAGCTCAAGATCCCACATAGAGACATTTATCTATAATAATCTGTGCTCTAGGACAGTTTTGTTAAACACCTGGCATAGCAATTCAGAGCTTGCTCCAAAGGCTACTGTAGTTAATAGGGGTGTACACTGATGGTTTGTCAGGCAAATGCTTCAAGAATGGTCGATGTGGTGACTTTGTCCAATGGCTTAATGGACAGAGTTCAAGAAAGAGCATTTAGTTCAGGCTATATCAGCTCAAATCATATGGCTGAAATGAATGCTATTCTCACTGCACTGCAAGAAACAAACAGAGCAGAAATAAATGTGGATGTTGTGATGCTTGTTGACTCACAAATGTCAGTCCTTGATTCCTTTAGAAGAAATCAGAACACTGTCATCAATGCACTTTCATAGGGAGGCTCAGCAGATCAGAGAGCAAGGCAATAAATTGACTTTTCAATGGATTTCATTACATGTTCATATATATGGGAGTGAGGTGACTGATGATATGGCCAATGTTGGAAGATCGGAAACTCAGGGAGGAATGACAATGGTCAAGGCTTTTGATGCTGTATCAAGGAAAAAATCAGCTGAAATTAATGGTTGAATGAATCATAGAATCATAGGACTGGAGGGCACCTTGAGAGGTCTTCTAGTCCAGTCCCGTGTACTCAAGGCAGGACCATGCATTATATAGACCTCCCTGACAGGTGTCTATCCAACCTGTTCTTAATCTCCAGTGTTGGAGATTCCACAACCTTTCTAGGAAATTTATTCTGGAGCTTAAGTATTCTGACAGGAAGCTTTTTCCTAATGTTCCACCTCAACTGCCTTTGCTGCAATTTAAGCCTCTTGTCCTATGATAAAAGATCCATTGATTGATAGCAAAGCATCTTGGAAAATAACATTCACTATTGTGAGATTGTGACCTGAATGTAACTCAACAGAGATGTGACCAAGATATACCCACTTTGCAAGATGTGTTGGGAGCCTATGCTTTTGAAAGTAATACTGTAAGGAAAGTAATGCTAGTCAGATGACACCGTGGATCAAGTGCTTACAAAGGACCCTGTAAGTGTTTGATTCATTCTCAAACTTCACTAGTACCTAGCTTAATAAGCAAAGTGAATGTATAGCAAAAAGGTTTCTCTCACCACATGCTTATAGCAGCCTAGCTGGATTCCTTCAGCCAAGACCCCTCCCCCAGTTCAATGGTACTTCTTTTGGCTTTCACACGTTATTGATGCCATGAGTAGATATGAGAGGAGAGAGGTGCCTTGGGGCCTCTGTTCCTCATTTTTATAACTTTTCATCCTCAGCTGGGATACAGATGACAGCCAGTCTGTTTACACGGGGTCCTCTGGCTGTTCCATTGCCCAGATGTAAATTTCTCACTCTCACCCTTCTTCCTGTCAAAGAATGGCCACTTAAGCAGGTGATTTTCTGTTTGATTTTGTTGACACTTTACTGAGGCATCAGTTTGCCTTTTGTCTCTGAAGAACTGACTAGTGCCCACTTTTCTAAACTTCAGGCATATCTCAGTAAAGTCATACAGTAGAATGAATCTTATAACTTTACACACAATGTTGCCACACATATTTTACCTAAACAGTAATGACCAGCAAATTATGAGTTTTCAAATGATACCTCACAAGGCACACTTTGTACAAAATGTATCATAGTCTTGTAAAAAGGGTGAACATAAGGGTACAGACTGTCATAGGCCTAACCACCATGAAATTATCTAATTCTTTTTTGAATCCAGTTATAGTTCTGGTCTTCACAACATCCCCTGGCAATGAGTTCCAAAGGTTGACTCTGTTTTGTGTGAAGCAGTACTTCCTTCTCTTTGTTTTTAAATCTGCTGCCTATTAATTTCATCGAGTGACCCCTGGTTCTTGTGTTATGGGAAGGGGTCAATTTCCTCATGTAGAGGGCCCCCCATGGAGGTATTTCATAAAAGGGTAGTGGGAGCACCCCCAACTCCTCTGGGTCTCAGTTAGAGTGTGTGTGTGGGCGGGGAGGGGCAGGGGAAATGAAGGATATTCCCTGTACATGAGAACAACTCTAAAGAGTGCCCAAATATGAGGGTGACAGACACTTTAAAATATATTAATTATTATTCTTAAACAGAAACTGCATCCTCTCAGTCACCGCTGGATATTAAGATAGCTGCATCTTGAATTAAGCCAAATGTTGCGCTGAGAAAATAGCACTGTTGGTGCATTTGAGTACAGCTGCATTAGACAGGGGCTTTTAGTTAGAGAGGCACAACTATCATTTCTCTCCTCAGCCTATCTAACTTCCCCAGCAGTAAACGGGAAACAAACATTCATACCTGCCTGGGCACAGACAGGATCTGGGCTGTGCCAACAAGATAGTTTTGGCAACTGATTACCGAGGGTATGTCAAATTCGCCACCATCAGATCAATCTATCCAGATCAACTGAGCGGAAGTGAAGACCCACTCAATGGGTCCGGAAGTCGATCTATTAAAACAACCTCCAAAAAAAAATGTAGCACTGAGTTGACGGGTATGCATTCCTGTTGGTGCAGCACAGTGGAGACAGTGCACTAAATGGAAGTTACCAAGTCGATGGGCATTACACAAGTGACTTTGCATAGCTTGCGTAACTCCTGTCGACTGCCGTCGAATTTCACCGGCAGTATAGACCAGGCCTGAGATGATGCATGCTCTGTCTTGCCCACTGTCTGTCTCTTTCTCTTGGACACATGCACACGCACAAATCTGTTCCAACTGGGACACAAGAGACTGAATCCCTAAATCCTCTCGAGAAGGACATGGGGGTCCCTTTGTTTTTATTTCGCTCAATAATGGTCAAGGTAGGGTTCACTTTTCGGTGTCTTGCTCTCTGAGCACACCAGATTTGGCACAGCAGGTAACATCATGTCCAGTGCCAATCTGCCAAATCTATTGGTGTTTCCTGTAGACTCTGGTTATTGGGCCATGTCTATAGGGAAACGCAAGCAAGCTATTTTTTGTTCCTGAAGCTGGGCTCAGTGTGTAAGAAGATTTCAGATAAAATGAGGGAGCGAGTTGTGTGAGTCAAGAAATAGCATTAAAGTTTTTCACAGTCACCTTCTGTTCCTGGGACAGCTCCCATCACTTGAATTATTCAAATCCAGATTTCCCAAACTCTCTCAAGGTTCTCCCATTGCCCCCAGCAGTGCTCCCCACCTCCAAACCCATCCCACCAAGCTGTCCCAGGCTATCTTTCCATCCAGGCTGTTTGGAACTCCCTCTAAAACATTGGTCCCCTCTAGGTTTACCAGGCTTCCCAGTTTTCCAGGCTTTCATTGTTCAGGGACACTCTGAGGAGGGAACTGGTGTGAATTTCTGACAGGTGACAAATGCAGCTGGCAGTTCTTCTCCAGGCACCCCACAAATGCATGTAGTTACAATATTTCTCCACACTGGTTTTGCTCAAGCCACATGCTCCTCATGACTGATGCCAAATATATGCACATTTACAATCTATCATGTTTTTGTTTGTTTGTCTTTGTTAGACAATGTTGGGAGGTACATGAATGTAACAGGCGGCTCAGACTATTATGGAAAGCAGGTATAAGGAAGAACTGGGAAGATGGGGTCTCCCTGACTCCTCTTTCATTCCTTTTCCTGATGTCACAGACTCCATGTGTTGTGTGAAACTTGAATTTCCTGGAAGCACACGCAGTTCTCTGCTTCCTGAGGGTATGTCTATACTGCCAGGGCATTGTTGGCAGTGCAGGATCGATTCCACAGGATCAATTGAGCAGCAGTGGAGACCCGTTCAATGGATCACGGAAGTGCCCTCCGAATGACACCGTTAATCCACCCCCGCAAGAAGAGTAATGCTGAATCGACTGGAGGGCATTTCCTGTCGGCAGAGCACAGGGAGACAGGAGTAAATAGACGTTAGTAAGTCAACGGGAGATAAGCAAGCTACTTTATGTAGTTACTTTATGTAGCTTGCGTATCTCCCGTCTACTGCTGCTGAAATCCATCGGCAGTGTAGACCACGCCTCAGAGAATGAGAATTGTCAGTCAGAAATGACATGGTTGCCTGAAGCTAAGCCTGTCAGTGGAGGAATTACGATCTGCCCTAGTAAACAGAGAAAAGCCTAATTTTCTGGCTGAATAACTCCATATAGAGCTGGTCAAAAGTCAAGATTTCCATGTGGGAGCTATTTTGACATTTAAGAATTTTTGTAGTAATTTGTTACAAACCCAACTATTTTCAAAATTTCCCATGAAACAGAATTTCCCAAACAAACAAAAAAAATCAGTTTTGCAATTTCAAAATGCTGAAAACAAAATGCTCTAAAAAAAACCTCATTTAGAAATATTTTTTCCTCTGTGAATTGCTGCCATTTTCCAAATGTTTTGATGGAAAATGTTCTGACCAGCTCTAGCACTATGATGATTCCAATGTAATAACTCCCAATACTAACCTACTTTAGAGCTACATTTTCTTAGGATCATTTCTGATTTTTTTTTTTTTTTTGCGTGGAACTGCACAACTGGAAAAAGGTGGCTCCCAGAATACTAGAAGGGCTTGCTGAACCCACTGCTTATCATGTTGACCAATACTGTCTCATTGTTTCCTTGTGGGCTTCTGTTTATCTGTGTTTATCTGTTGTCGCTTGCCTTATACTTAGATCATAAGCTCTTTGAGGCAGACACTACATTTTTATTGTGTTTGTACAGCATCTAGCACAATGGGGTCCTGATCCATGACTGTGATTCCAAGGCACAACCACAATACAAATAAAAATTATAATAGCCCCTCTCTACTATGGTCTTTTCCGATATGCGTCTGTGTGTCTATGCTTAGTTTGCTGTGAGCAGCCTCCTTATCCATACAGCTTGGAAATATGACCAGTGTTTCTTCAAAACATACAATACAAATGGATTTCTACAGCTATGCTTTTACCCAGTATGTGCCTTATCATGGCTCTCTAATTCAGACCAGACTGCCTTTACTCAACAGAGCACAGCTGAGAATAGTAACTGAGATCAGCATTTGGGTGGGGGCAGAAACTGTGACTGATGCTGCAGAGTTCAAGCAGCACATCCAAGAAATGCACAAGCAGGAAACACTCTAATATCGCCTGTATTACAGTGCAATATCTGTATGCTAGGGTCAGTACTATGTGCTATACTGCTCAGTGAAGTGAAAGGCATACCACAAGCTGGCTTCTTCCGATGTGGTAGGCAAGTCTTAGTCAGTAACTAGGCCATTCACTTGCAAGGAGAAACACACCACATGTCACAGCATGAGGTCATTTCCTCCCCATGCACGAGTGATTCTATTCAGGTGACTCTCTCCCAGATGAGGTTCCAAAAATACGAAATAAAATGATCTGTGCAGAAAAGGAAAGCCGCATACGCAGCTCTCGATCAGCCTGCAGAGAATGGAGGGTCAGCTGAACCCTGAGCCCCAGACCTTCTTCCCAGGAGCCCACAGAGGGTTCCTAATGTGGGAAAGGTCAGGACAGTGGTAAGCAGAGTACAGCAGGAGCATCCCTCCCACATCCCAGAAGAAATCCAGGCAAAAGGTAATACAGCCTCAGAGGTGACTCAGAGGTGTGGAGTACCTCCACACCTAAGACCCTCCCTTAAAGGGTTGAGCCAGAGCTACTGCCTGTGTGGGGTCCCCCAGCTCCATGGCTTCTGGGGCCAGGGATTTTGCTTCAATGTAAAATGCCTTCAGTGGATTATGAGCAGATCTCAGAAGAGTTGTAGGATTTTGGAATGCTGCCTGTCCTTCTTCCATAGGTGGTGAAGGGCAATCAACCCCGGCTACAATGGAATTAAGAGGAAACACAGCCAAGTGCTTGGTGACAATGAAATATTCAAGGAATGAGGCTCAATCCACCCCATGGCCCATCTGGGTGGAAGTCCTTAGAATCACGGATGTTTTGTTTAGGGATGGGTGAATAAAACAAAACCATTGCTGCTCCTTTCATGTTCACTTTCTGTGGCCATTCATACCAATCACATTTTAATCATGCAAACTCTCAGGGACATTTAATTTTAAGCTTGGGTACCAGAAGTGGTACATTTTATATGGGAGGGAACACTGCTTGACTTCCCAAAATCCCTAGCCAACGCTCTGGTACAGAAGCAATTAAGTGAGACAGACAGGTGCACTGTTTGCAATTAAGACTCGTAAGAACACATAATTATTTTGTGTCAGAGTCTGCCGTGATGACAAAAAAATTATAGATCAGAAAATGAAATGTATTTCATGCAATTTTATATGCTATTGGACACTACTTGACACAGCAAAGGGATAGGTTTCCTATAACCCTTCTCAAAATCCCTGGGTGGAGGCAATTAAAGGAGCCAGCTAAGCATCTGACAGCAACCTTTATAGTGAGGAGTGCACATGCAATTACTCAGTGTGAAGGTGATCAGTGAAAATTAAACTTTGCATCTAACTAATAAATATTACAGGAAGCTCATTTTCTAGGGATGTTGCTTCAGGGAGACCTGTCACATTCAGGTGAGGGGGAAGTTAAATTAACATTTGCTAACTTTCCCTGAAATATGCAAAACTCTAGTGACAGGTTCAAGCCCTTCTTCATATTGTAAAAGTTCTGCTCATCCAACTGTGACATCTTGGGGATCACCCAGAGCAGTAAGGGGTTCTGCCACTGTCTCTCCTGCAACCCTGGATGCCTTAATTCTATGCTTTAATGGCTCAGAGTTCTGCTTTCAGTAGCAAGCTTAAAAGCAGAAAAGTCTCACCCTGGCATCCACCAGCATAGTTACTCCTTGCAGGATGACAAACAGCCTTTCCAGTCCTGAGCCTCTCCAGATCTGTCTACATAGAGTTCTTAACTGGCAGACACTCAGACTTTCCCCCTCTGATTCATCACCCCCCAAAGGTGTGAAATGAGCCCCTCATTATCAGTCCACTTGGGTGCCCACACGCCACACAACTTGCACGTCAGAGACCTGCTTGGGGTAAAAATAAACAAAGTTTATTTAATAGAAAAAAAAATCGCAGATTCAAAGATGAAAATAGTAAGGAAAAGCAAACACATACAAGTTACACAGAAAATAAACAAAGATGCAACCTCGAGCTTGGACTTCTATATTAGCTAAATTCCATTTTCTAATACAAGCTACCTATTGCTGCTGAACTGACTCCCAGCATGCCTTCTGTCACGGAAAGGATCCAATGTTTCACAGACAGCGCCCGCTTAGATGTTGGCCCTCAGTTTCTGTGTAAAAAAATCCCAAACCCAAGCCTGTTTTTAGAAGGTTTTTCTCTTGTCATGGTGACTCGTTGTTATTCAGGATGGGTAGAATTCCCTTCTTTCTTAGTTTTCCAATACTAGAGTTATGTTTTCAGTTTCAAATTGTTTCAGTGTTTTTCCATTAACTTTAATGGTCCACCTTTGTTTTTTTCCTACCTGGAAATAACAAGCACAGATGGGTGCTTGAAGTTGGTTTTGTGTAAACAACTAACCTGAGGAGCCCATCCCTGCCGTGAGGTGTACTTAAAATTGTAGTACAAGTCATGAGCATAGTATTCTGTATACATAAATTCATAACCACAGTTTGTACAAGCTTTCATATAAGACCTTATCCAACATATTTTTATACACAATAATATTGTCTATAAATAGTTGGTTTAATGGCTTAAGTATTTGGTGTTCGGACACTCTGTTATCCCTGGGGGTGAGGGGTGGGGTTTAAACCCTTAATGTCATACCAAGCAAGGAATGTGACCAACCAATGCAGTTCAAATGTCAAATACAGAGTAATGAAAACTGTACACAATCAATGTAGGTAATAAAAATCTTGTAAACAATCCTTAAATTCAATATTAAAAAACTTAAACTAGCACCACCCCTGGACATTCCAAAAGCGGAAAAAACGGGTTCAGATTACAAAGTAAATTATTTGCTGGAAATTATTCACTAGGCTCTAAACTTTTTGCTTACTTTAAAATGCTAAAAAATTTACTCATTCTGTTTGCATTCTGCCATTTGAATAGAAGAGAAAAATTAGTGTCAATATAGGGAAAACATTATAGGGAAAACAAAACTGGGCTATAAAAATGTAATCATATAGTGTAAGTGCAATTACTTTGACCAAAAACATTTATCTAATATGGGTGACAAGGTAGCAGTGAGAACAGCTGAACCTATCCAGACCTAAAAGAGGCTTTAATTACAATTGTGCACGTTACCAACCACCCAAATTAACAAAGAAATAGAGTGAAATACTTGGGGGTTTTTTGTCTTGGATCTTCTCCCCAAAATACCTTGAGACTTTACTAACCTTGAGAAGGGTCTCATCTTTCTCCTGTTGAACTGGGGAATGAATTAGGAATGTAAGATAGTTGCAGGATGGGATTTTTCTAAGAAATAAATATGAAGTGTTACTGATTCTTATGAGTCTTGCAATTCTTATGAGGCGTGAAATACTGGCCCCATTGATGTCAAGTTCTTAAAGCCAACTGCTGGAGTGAAGTCATTACTGGGAGATTTCATTTTTTAGAAAAAGTAAATATGTTTCTAGCCCTTCTGGCTGCAGAGAAAAACTTGACTACATGAAGCAAGTGCATCCTGAGAGCTCAGAAACCAGAAGACAAATTCAAAGAACATATCATGTATTATTTTTTCTAAAAAAAATACCTCATGATTATACGCCAGTCTCATGACGTTTTGGAAACTGTCACCATTTTTGACTACTTGGGGCGGTAATACCGAATACGTTTTAATAACCACAGCAAAAGCTGACTGGCACGAATCAGTCTTGCAAAAACAGTGGTCATTTTGAATGATTTTATTTATAAAGGACTTGATTCAGAATGTAAAATTTGCTCTTTTGGGACTCTGCCATTGGCTGAAGACTTCAATAAGTGGTATTTGAATGTCTAGTACAGCTGTACTTGAAAGTGTTCAGAATTAGGCTTTTAATTCAAGATACTCGTTATTACTAAGACTGGGTCTACACTGACGGTGGCGAATTCGCCGCTGTCAGATCAATTGCTCTGGATCGACTGAGCGGTCTGTGTAGACCCGCTCAGTCGATCCAGCAATCAACGTAGGAAAACCACCCCGGTAAGTGGCGCAGTGTGGATGGCGCACGGCGCAGATGCAGCGAAGTTGACGGGAGATACGGAAGTGATTTACATCACTTGCATATCTCCCGTTGACTGCTGCCGAATCTGGAAGGTAAATGTAGGCTGGCCTTAAATTACTACAAAAAATAAGCATGTTGGGTGCACTTTTTTCAGGCACAGTTTATTCTGGGCCTTGTGGAAAATCTTTTTAAGATCTTCATGGCAACTTTCACTTTTGACTTGCTACTCTCCATAGATCCATGGGACACCACAAAACTGGGAAGGAAACAGAGCTGATAGGAGAAATTTTCCCTATGGGAAATACATGCCCATAATCCAATTTGGAAGCATAGTCAGTAGCAGGTAGGGTAGGATTCTATTCTATATAGGTTTTTATACCATACTTATCACTGTAGTTTCAGAGCACCTTCCAGTAGTTTATTAAACCATATGACTACACATCTGTCACATTGTCTGTTCTCTCATCCTCTCCCCAGTCCAGAGGCACAAGCAGAATTTTCCTAAGTGTGTGTGTGTGTATGGGGAGGAGGTCTAGGTTACTTGTCATGTACTTGCTGAGCTGCCATCTCTTCTGGAGAAAGCATGTAACTGGAAGAGGTGGAGGAAGCAGTGTGAGGAGATGGTGGCTCAGGGTTCTCAGGATTGGAATACCAGGTTTGGAGAATCCCAAGGGTCAGTGTCCCAGGAGTAGCTGCTGTCCCTGCTCCTGGCTTCCTCCGCTCCCTCCAGAGAGCCCATGAATTGGTGGTAGCGTCTATGGCCAAGGGATTCCCCTCCTTTGTTGCACTCCTGCGCTGGGTGAGAAGCATGTCCAGTGGATTGTATTGTTTTGGTAATGTGTGTATATTTATTTATTTATTTATTTAATATCTATAATAAATAAAGCCTGTTGCTATGTGTTTATGTTAGCAAAGGCAAGGCTAAAGAAATGTGCCTTCAATTTGGAGAGGAAAGTAGTGATGGTCCTTAAAATTCCTGGAGGAATTCATTCCACAGTCTCCAATACAGAATCCAGAGAGGGTTCTGTTTCCTTATTTCTGAGAGTTCCATTTTGCCACAGGAACATAGCTGTTGACCACAGTCTTCATCCTATCTTTAGACAGTTTTTTAGATACCCTGGATCCAGGTCATGGAATGCTTTGAAGATAAGGACTCAGACCTTGAACTTGAATTGAAAATCTATGGGAAGCCAGGGTACAGAGCAGAGGACAGGTGTGGTATGTTCACAGTAGTCTGTGTTACTAGGAAGGAGCATTTTGAATCAGTCGGAGTTCCCTGGGCACTGAAGTCTTCATGCCCAGGTATACTGCAGTGCTGTAATACAGCCAAGAGGGGATGAAGGCATGAGTAACTAAAACCAGGTCTTCATCCCCCAGGATGGGATGGGGTTTCCTAGCCAAGTGGAGAGGGTAGAAAATGTTACGTGCAGCTGCTGGTGCTGAACTCTCACACAGAAGCAAGAAATCCAAGAGTACTCCTAGATTGCACTGAATTGGCTAATCGTGGGCGTGTACCTTCAACCATTGGAGTCTGCACCATGGCTGCTAGCTCTTCAGTGTGCTTTCCTCTGCCCAACAACATCACCTCTGTCTTGCTCAGGTTCAGCTTCAGCCAGCTGTTCTTCAGCCAGCAGCTAATCTAATCCAACTACTGGTCCATCTTGACGGTAGTGGCATGGCTGTATGTACTGAAGGATAGGTAAAGCTGTGCATCATCTGCATATTGGTAACACTTGAGTCCATGTCATGTGGCCAGTTCACCTAGAGGTTGCGTGTAAATGCTGAAAAAAACTGGAGAGATAAATGATCCTTGTGGAACTCCACAAGTGAGGGATCTAGTGGTGGAGGTGCAGTTTCCCACCACTATTCATTGGATGTGTCCCTCCAGGAAGGATTCAAACTACTTTAGGGCATCACCCTGGACCTCTGCCATCTCTCTTAAGTGAGACAGCAGAATTCCATGATTCCAGAGAATGCTGCAGGGAGCTCCAGGAGGATGAGAATGGGTATCTATTTTCTAGCCATTGACGGAAGGAGATAATCCATCATTGCTGATAAGACAGTTTCGGTTTCAATTTCAATTCAGTGTCCTGGACTAAATCCACATTGTGCTGGATCTAGAATGCTAGCTTCAGTGAGATGAACTTGTAGCTAATCTTTTGCTAGCTTCTCTATGGATTTATTCAGCAATGGAAGGTTTCATGCTGGGCAGTAATTGGCTAGTACTGAAGTGCCGGGGTGGATTTCTTCAGTATTGCTCAGACTATAGCATATTTGAAGAAGGAAAGGAAGATTCATTCTCTCAATGAAGCACTGGCTATTTCAGTCATGAGTGGCATCAGTTGTTCATGACTGTCTTTACCAAGCCAAGAAGAGCATGGGTCAGAGTCACAAATTATGGGTTGAGACTCCTTTAGGGTTTTCTGAACTTCGAGGTGAGTGAATGTACTGAAGTCTGGGAATGGAGGTGGGCTGTTTGTTGGTAGGTGCGGGAAGAGCAAATTCATGCTGTTTGAAAAAGCTTTCTGAATGTGCGTGATCTTTTCAGCGAAGTAGGATGGTTGCTCTTCACAGTGCTTCATGCTCAGCTCTGATGCATGTTGTAAGTTTATCAGCCTGGATAAGTCCTTGGAGTGGGATTTGTCAGCCTCAGTGAAGGCTGATATGAAGTGTCATAACTGGAATGAAGGTGGTCAGACCTAGTGGTTGGAGCAGGAGTTGGGAGTCAGGCCAAGTCAAGTAACAGAAGGTCAGAGTCCAAGACAGGCCACAGGACAAATAGAGAGTCAGTTGTCAGGAGGCAGGAAGGGTCAGGTTACCAGGAGATCAGGGTCAGACACCAAGCTACAGACAGCAATTGAATAACAAAAATCAAGGACAAACTAGGGTCGGAAGCTGAAGTCCAGGGTCTATCGGAAGCAGGATCTGGAGAAGAGAGAGGCAGGCAGTCCATGCTGTTGCTCAGACAGCTCTCTTCATGGCTTTCTGGTTTACATACTGGTATCATCCAACCAGGGGTCTCTGAGGGGCCGCCACTCAGGGATGATACTTCCTGTGAGGCCAGCCTAAGCTTCCTGTGGCAATATAGAACCCCCCTGGTCCCAGTTCAGCCCCAAGGTTCTATCATCCCTTTTCAGTCCCCCCTTCAGGGTGGTGCCAGCTACTGCTTGTTTGGGTAAGCCTTGCAGAATTCTTCCACAAGACCTGGGGCGTGGACATAGGAGGCAAGCTCCCAAGTGCATTCTTTGGTACCACAGCCATCTCAGTCCACCAAATAGTACTGGCAGCCACATGTCTGTTGGAAATTGAGTCTGGCATACACTTTGTATTCCTTGTGACCCTGGATTTCGACTGGTGGAGGTGGCAGTATGGTTTGTTCAGGGAAGGGGTTTTCATTGTAGGGCTTCAGAAGGGAGATTTGGAAAACTGGGTTCTGAAGATAACCAGGTTAATCTGCTGTCATATCAGGAAGGATCCCAGGATCTTATGAGAAGGTCACCTAGTCTGGAGGTGTTTGGCAATGAACCACACTTTCTGGCTTACCGTAAATACTATAGCTTCTTGTCACTGATGGTCTGTATGCCTCTTGTGGGACTTTTTCATCTCTTCTAAGTAGTTATTGAGTTCTTCCTGAATAAGATGGATCTGTTAGATCCAGTTGGTGGTGGCAAGGTTCAGGGAGGCTGCTGTTTACACTGGGTGGAAACAGGAATGGAACCCATATTTAGCAAAGAAGGGGCTCCAACCCACATAGGCATGGTCAGTGTTGTAGGAAAACTCTACATATGTCAGGACCGTGGACTAATTATCTTGATGATAATTTACAAAGCACCTCAAGTACTGCTCCAGTATTTGGTTAACTCGTTCAGTTTGTCCATCTCTTTGGGAGTGGTATGTGGTGGAGGTGGAAATGCGTATGTCCAGTAACCTGAATGCCTCACACCAGAAGTGATAGGTGAACTGTAGACCTCGGAAACTATGTGGTTTGGGAGTTAATGGAGTTGGGCAGTAGCCTCAGATGACAGCAGCAGGTTGTAGGGGATGAAGTGGGCCATTTTAGTCAGGTGGTCCACAACCATTAAGCTTGGTGTGGTCATCAGACACTGGGAGTTCCACAATAAAGTCTAGGCTGATGGCAGACCAAGGCCTACCCAGAGTCTCCAGGGGTACTAAGGTGGCAAGATGTCTAGTTCAAGATGTCTTGGTATGAGCACAGTACTTGTAGGAGTCTATGTATGCTTGGACCAATGCCCACATGCAGAGGCATCAGAAAAAAAAAAGAGCCATCATGTGGGAGATCTTCTGGCAGTCAAATTAACCCACCATCAAAGTATCATAGCACAGCTGTACCACCTCCACTCAAGGGCACCTTGGGGGCACAAATATGTGCTAGTTGAAGTACATTATCCCATCCCACATGGAACAGTACATTTAGCCTCCAGTGGCACGGACCGTGTCCCTTGCAAGTGGGTCTTTTTTCAAGGCAGACCAAATGAAGGAGAGCAGGTCTTGTTGAACTGTGGCATTATCAAAGTTACCAGGCTCGAGGCTGTAATAAGGGTTGGAAGTTGGTTCTTTGCTTTCCCAATACTACTGCTCTTTATGTGACAGAGCATTGGTTTTCCCATTTTGTTTTCCTTGGAAGTAGATAATTACAAATTCAAACCCAGAAATGACCGAGATTCACTTTAACTGCCTCTGGTTCAGTGCTTGGGCCTTGCAGAGGTACTCAAGGTTCTTACGGGCAGTGAAGATCTGTGCTGGGCCTGTTCATCCCACATTGGCCATGGAAGGGCTAATATAAATTGAGAAGGGGGCTAATTAACCCAACAGGCCACATCTGAGAGGAATCAGGTGGCTCAGCAATCCCCTGACTCAAGTATGGATTAACGAGCTGCGCTGGATGTGTAAAAACAGAAAATTAGAAGCAGGATTGGGTGGCAACGATAAATGGGCTGCAGTGATGCCCTGGGAGAAGGAGTGTTGGGGCTACAGAGGAAAATAGTCTGTGGTTGCTTCCTGGGATGAAGGAGTGATGAGGTTGGCAAACCTGGGGAGTGCAGATTGTAAGGTCAGGGCTCAGGAGGGAGGGAACCTGGCCTGTGGATTCGAGGGTCCCTGATCTGGAACCCGAAGTAGCAGGTGGGCCTGGGTTCCCCAACCAACCACTGGGGAATTGGCACCATGGGGCAGTGAATGGGAAGATTTCCCAGGATTGCTAACGATAGACTTTGGTACCACAGAAGGGGAAAATGCGTACAATGGCCTGGCCAGAGGGCTAAGTCACAAAGAGGCAGCAGCAGCTTGGGGAGAGAGAGAAAGGCTACAGACCAGAGAAAGAGACAGAGTGGAACTGAAGGAAGGGGTGTCAACGTCGCAAAGCTAATCCCCAGAATGGCCAAAAGGAGGTACCATTCAGTGGTGAGTAGAGCACCCCATCACAAAGATCCTTCAAAATGGAGATGTCACTCTTCAAATGCAGTTTTATTGCAAGCATCTGTTTGTCCAGTATTTCATAGTTCATCTTGGCAGGAGTAAGTTTTCAAGAATAGAATGTGCAAGGGTACAGAACTGACTGGGGTCCAAGTCGTTGCAAGAGTACTGCCCCTAGGGCCACACTGGATGATCTGCTTTTAGGATAAATGGATATGTTGGGTCAGAGTGTGCCAGGATTGGGACCGTGGTGAAGGTGTCCTTTAACTGGTCAAAAGTGAGTTGAGTTTCAGGGGACTAAGTGAATTGCATGACTTTGCAGAGGAGGGAATTATTCCAGGGAATTATTCATTTGGAGAAGTTAGTGATGAATCTCCTATAGGTCTAGGTTACTGTCCAGTTGCAAATGGCTTCCACCTTCTGTGGATCCATCTGGATTCCACCCAGGGAGATGATGAACTGTAGAAATTCAATGGTGGCCTAGTTGAAGGTGCACATGTCCAGTTTGGCATAAAACCAATGCTTTCTTAGTCTCCCCAGGACAGACTGGAGATGGTGGTAGTGCTGCTCTGGGTTCTTGGAAAATGTCAGTACTTCATCGAGATCGATAATCATGTACTGGTCCAGGATCTCTCTGAACACATTGGTCATTAGCTGTTGAAATGCTACAGGGAGTTGGTTAAGCATCAACAAGTATTCAAAATGTCCACATCGGGTACAAAAAGCGTTCTTCCATTCATCCCCAGCCCTTGTGTGCAGTAGATTGTATGATCCCTGATGATCTAGTTTGTGAAGATCCTGGCAGTTCTCAGGCAGTCCAGCAATTCCATAATGAGGGGCAAGGGGCACCAGTTATGAACAGTCACTTAGTTCAATGCACGATAGTCTATGCAGAGGCATAGTGACTAGCTCTTCTTTACAAAGAGGTGTGGTGTCCCTGCTGGAGAGGTAGATAACCAAATGAAGCCCTTGGCACTGTTTTCCTGGATATAACATGAAGCACCTCCAGCTCTGGTTCAAATATACAATATGTCAGCCCTTAGGGAACTTTCCCCTGGGCAGTTGATCTACTGGGCAGTTGTAGTCTGTATGGGAGTAGTGAGTCTGCATTTTTCTTTTAGAACACATCCAGGTAGTCATGGTACTTGTTAGGGATGCTGAGTTTCTGGCCTGGACCCACTTCCATCTGGCTAGCCCCAGATGTCTGGTATTCTGTTTCCAAGGGTCTCCTCCCATCCTGAGGCTCCAGGTGCAGGTCACTTGAGGTTGATTGCTTCATTGGAGGCATACTTTGCAACAGTATTTGGAAGAGACGCTAATGTACCTCCACCACCAGGAGATACGCAGATCATGCTGCTCCAACCAAGGAATACCAAGAATTATCGGGAAAAATGTAGAGCAGATCACATTCAAAGCATATTGTTTCTCAGTGCCCCTCCACTATGGCCTTTAAAGAGATGGTCTCTTGAGACACTGGTCCTGACAATAGGGGCAACCCATCAATCATCTCTATAAAGTCCCATGTGGGTTTTGGTCAGAGAAGGAGATAGAGGGTTTTGGCTGCCTCAGCATGTATAAAGTTGGCAGCTGTCCCAGAATCCATCATTACTAGTTGTGGGGGGATCTCTTGCACCTGTCCCAAGAGCTGCAAGTGCAATTGCAACTGGAAATAAGTGTGAAGGCACCATAGTTCCCAGACTGGGTTTTACTGGGGGTGGGGGAGTTCCATAGCATGGAGCTCTGCTAGTGCTCAGGATGTACCACCCTACTGGGTCTGGACTGGTCCATTTCCCAAGTTCTTCCAAGCCAGGAAGGCCACAATGCATGTCCTGGTCCCCTGCAGTAAAAACAGAGCTTCCGTGGTCATCAATGCTCTCTCCCCTCCGAGGTTTGATGTCAGCAATCCAGGTTGACCTGAATGTATGCAGGACTCCATGTGGAGGCAGGCACAGGAGTGTTGGGCCACCCCTCCTTTCCTCCTGCCATTCCCTCAGGAGTCTTTGTGCAGGAAAAGATCAATAAAGGCACCCACACAGGATGGTTTTGAACATGGACTAGGTCTTTTACCTCCTCATTGAGCCCCCACGGGAACTGGTAAAGTTGGGCTGCCTCATTCCAGTCGACCTCAGCCATGACCCATCAGAAATGGGCAGTGCAAGCGGTAGACACCCCTTGTCCCGGTGAAGCTTCCGGAGGGCAGCCTTTGCAGAGCGGACGTGATGCGGTCGCTAACGATGGCTGCGAAGTCTTGCAGGAAGGTGTCCCAGTTGGAAAGCACAAGACTGTGGGGCGGCTCCATCTAGTGCTTTGCCAGAGAGCAGGCTGACTACTAGCCCAGCCTTAGTCTGGTTGGTGGGGTATGCTCAGGGGTGGAGCAGCCTGCGCTGGTTCAGGAAACCCCAGAATTTCCAACAATCCCTGCCGAACCCTTCAGGCAGTGGCACCATGGGGGCTGGTTCTGATGATTCGGTTCTGGCATGTAGAGTCACTGCTTCTTACAGTCAGCTGCTCACATAGGGTCTGTGCTTCAAGAACACAAAGCATAGCACGGGTCTGCAGTGTGAGGTTTTTTGCTAGGGTTCCCAGACCCTCTGGGACCCACTGATTGGAGGGCGGCCCACCCTTTTCAAGATCCGCAGAGGGCTTGAATGGATTTGGGGGGGGGGAGGGAGGAGGAAGCAGCAAAGATAGTCTGAGCAAACTGTGACAACTGGGATGAGGGCACAAAACTAAGCTCACAAAACTTAGCCAATGCCTGTTCAAACTTAATTTGGCCTCCTTGTGCCTAGGTAGTCTTTAATAACATGATCACATACTATGTCTTCCAGTAGACCCGTGCCTCATTTAGTGCACAGAATAGACAATGATCACTTAATAAGCAGCTATTCAGTATTTTGTTTTCTCCTCATTCAATGTGGGGCCCCATGCCTTTTTAACTGCACACTACTCAAACCCTGCTCTGAAGATGGAGTTTTTCATTTCCTAGGGAACTCACTGCTATGTTACCTGGGTGCTTCACAAACAGTAATGAATTCCCCTCCCCCCTGCCCCAACTCTCCTATCAGATGAGGGGTGATATTATTCCAGTTTTACAAATGGGGAACTGAGGCATGGAGAGATTATGCTTAAAAGTATCCAATGATTTTGGGTGCCCAGTTTGAGCAATTTAGGACCAGATTTTTCAGTAACACTTTTTATGTTCAAAGCACAATTTCCATTTTCAGCTGCAGCTGTGGGTGCTCAGCACTTCTACAAATCAGACCCCAGGGTCAAGTCAGGCACCCAGAACATGAGGAATACACAATTAGTGGCCACCTGTGAAAAATTTGCTTTAAGTGACGTTCCTAGCATTCAATTGCCTTAACCATGAAACGATCCTTTCTCTTCCTGAAATCCCCTGTAATTCCTCAGCAATTACAAGGTTAGTCTGGTTTCTCCCCTGTAGCTCTTGGTTGCACTGTGCATAATTGCTGTGTAGGGATGGCCCATGTGCGGTCTGGTCATCACTAGAAGGTGTGAGAGGGTGGAGCATCCTCAGTTTCTCTATGGAGAAGTTTTGCAAGTGCAGGCTAGCCACACCCAGGAACTCTGAGAGGATGGAGAAGATTTGGTCACTCGGAGAGGCTGGTGCATGTACAGTCTGGCCAGCACAAGGAGCTGTGAAAGGTTCAAGCATCTTCAGTGAGGACAGACTCTTTTAGAATTGAGCCAGTAAAATTGGAAGAAGTCTTTACTGAGCATGTGTGAACTGCAATTTTTCAAAAGCTTATAACATGGTCAACTTTAGGCAGATTTTCACTGGGATGACACAAAGTGCATCCCTCACACAAAGGCCACTTCCCTGCTAAACTTCAAGTCCCTGCTCCAAAGCATGGAAATTCCTGAGCTTTTCAAAGATCAGGTTGCCAGACTTTTTCCAACATGGGCAAAACAACATCTTGTTCCCCCAGCCTTGCTCTCAGAGTTGCGGGAACCATTTTGGTTGAAATTTTCCAGAAAACATTCAGCCTGAAGTAGAGACCTGGCATGGAATAGTTCAGCCCAAACAGTTTGGCAAAGTTATAAGCAACTGAAAGCAGGGTCTTATTAAGTCTGTCTGACACTTCCTATTATATTAGGTCATGCTACCAGCCCCACTTAGAATAAATCTTTGAGATGCATACGGTAATATGGATACTTCATTTTGGATCTGATTCTGCAACCCCTACCCATGCTGAATAGTACTTAATCCATGCAAATGGTCCATTGAGTTAATTGGAACTATTCATAAGGGTAAGTGCTACTCAGTGTGAATAGAGATGCAGAAATGAATGGGTCCTTAATTAGTAATCTGGAGATAATTCAATACTAGTTAGTAAAGTAAATTAAATGTATTTTCAAATTAACTGCTTGAGTTCACCACGTGTGAGGAAAACCCTCCAATGATTTTTAGTATTAATCCAGTATAACAAATTTTGTGAAGGAGATATTTCCTGGGAAGTAAAGAGGAGGGAAAATAAAGAATAGAACGGAACCCTCTCATCACAAGAGGTGAACACTATCAAGCCTGGGGTGTAGGTTGGGAGATGGTTCAGACTCTGCAAACAGATCTGGCCCTCGGCTCTCACGGATGCATTCAGGGACATGTGGCACACATTCAGTGAAAGGCAAATTGAAAGCTGGCTTTTTGGCTGTGGTGTGCCATAGTGTAGGAGGTCTCCATGAGCTGAAAAACCAGTGTGTAATATGCCTCCCACTTGGGTGAGAAGTACACCACATGTCACAGAATAGTGCAGTACCCTCCATTCGTATCCCTTAGACTTGGTGCTTTTAAAGGAGTTAAACTGAGGGCTGTTACTATTCAATGCAAGTTATAAATTAGAATTACTAACAGATCAGTAACTTGTAGAATAACAGCAACAACGGTACTTAGCATTGACAGAAAACTCTACCTCAGCAAAGCATTTTGCAAGCATGTGCATTCCTTAAGGGCTATAGACCATGCAATTTGCACACTGACCTTAGTAAGGGGTGAGGCTTAAGTACTGGGAACTCAGTGAGGCACAATGCATGATGGGGATAATTATTTCTAATTGTTTGTATGCCAGTAGTGCCTCCAGGCCCCAAGCAAAAGCAGAGCCCCATTGTGCTTGACACTCTAAATGCACTTAGTAGGAGTCCCAAAATGTTTACACTGTAACTAGATAAAACATAAGTGTAAGGGTAGTTAAGCTCTGGAATAAGCTTCCAGTGGAAGTTGTGGAATCCCCATCATCAGAGGTTTTTAAGAAAAGATTGGAGAAACCTCTGTCAGGGATGGTGTAGGTTTACTTGGTCCTGCCTCAGCCCAGGGGGCTGGACTAGATGACCTCTCCAAGTCCCTTCCAACCATACATTTCTACAGTTATAAAGGATCATTATCCCCATTTTGCAGACAGGCAACTGAAGCACAGAGAGGTAAGCAACTCAACTGAGGTCACATTGGAAGTCTGTGTTGGAGTCAGGCATTAGCCCAGATCTCCTGAGTGCCAGTCTAGGGATAGAGTCCCAGCTGCTGTAAATAATCATAACTTCAATAAATCCAGTGGCTATGCTAATTCACTCCAGCTGGGGATCAGGCTCTCAGTATCTTACCTACAGGATCATCCTTTTTAGAACACCAAAAGGTTGTTCTGGCAGCTGAGGATACCTAGAGCCGAGCAGCATCCTGGCTATGCCCTAATCTGAAGATCAGGATGGGGACTGGCAGACCTATTAAATCAGATCTACCGTAGATGGGATAACCCCTTATACTAGGAGAATTGCCAGAGAGCCAGCTTCCTGGCCTCTATGCATCTGGAACAATGCAAAAAACACTAGACTGACTACAGCCTTTACAGTTAGGGCGTGCACATGTAATGCTCTGTGTATGAGATCAGCAAAAATTAGTCAATCTAGGAGGGGAAAATGATCTGGCCCAAGTATTTTAGGATTTAGGGATTTTTTTTCATCCATTTTTAATTATTTTTTCTAAACCTTCATTTCATCTGAAAAACTATTTGATGGTAGATCTAAAGTGAAGGCTGCTTGTCATGCTAGTCTGGAATGTATTGTTTAAATATAATAACCACAGAGTAGGAAATCTAATTAATGAAAGATTAATGAGATGTCAAGCAGGCCTACTTGCTCAACTACTTACTTGCTCAAAACAAAAACCTGCTAACATATGGCAGAAGAAATGAACAAATCGTTTGTTAAAATCTTGTAGACATTCTTTTTAATGACATCATAATGACCAAATTATCAAAGATTTTATTTGCAGAGCTTGCTTTTTAACATTTTTTTAGAAATAAGCGAACTTGGGTGGGAGAGGAAAGAAACTGAGCTTTCTTCTTCTGTTTCCTTCATTTCAATGAAATGTTCAAATCCCTAACAACTTCCTTGACAACTACTAGTAATCTACTCTGCCTCACAGCACTGTTTTGCTACTTTAAAGGTCTTCAGCTGCTCTTACAAAGCTTTCTCAAGTTTTTATGATAGAGTATCTAATATAGTGAAGATAGAGTCAATATTGATAGAGGGTCATACTAGCTTGATAGTTTGCTACAATCAGTCCTAGAGTCCAAGTAATATTAATTATGGCCAAGAAGATCAATCATTATTATAGTTACTAATAGCTGAAAGTCCATGCTGTCACACGTGTGGCAGTGGAGCCCAGTAATTTATCACTAGTGTAGTCTTCCTCATACAGCCAATGAAATTGTTGTGTGCAGATTCACCAGAAAGCAACCATGGCAATTGGTTTTTACCTCAGATCTAGGACTCTGTATAGAATAGATACATGCTTTCCTGTAGCTGTTACTGCATGGTGTAATCTGTAAAGTCAAAATTTCAGAGACCTTAAAAATTGGATAATAGACTGAGGAATCCTAGTGATGATTGAACATGGTTATATTCTACACAGAAGCAGCTCTCAACTACACTTTCTGTTTCCACCACTTCACACTAACTCAGACTTTCAGGCTTCAGTGATAGAGTAACTATCCTGAAATTTCACTATGTAGATTATTCCTTTTTATATTATAGTAGCATTAAGGGGTCCAGATCATGGGCCTGGATCCCATTGTGGTAGATGCTGTACAAACCCAGAACAAAGATGATCTCTGTCCCAAAGAAACTGTCTAAGGATATGACAAAGACAAAAAAGGTAGATACAGAGAGATGGGAGAGTCCCCTTCCCCAAAAATCAAACAGGCTCTACTCTGAGCTCAAGAGCTGCCTAACTATTGTCAAGATTTTTGTAGGTATCTTGGCAATGTAGAGATTTTAGGAAGGGATCTGAAGGACAATGAGGAAGCTTTGCAAAGCCACACAGGGAGCATCTCCCAAGAGTGAAAAGCAGCCCAGGATAAGACAAGAAGATGATTGTTTGAAAATATAACAAGGAGGTGATGAAGGATGACATCATTGGTCAATGATTAATGGATTAGAAAACATGCTTTATAGTGATAGACTCAAGGAGCTCAATCTATTTAGCCTAACAAAGAAAGTTAAGAAGTGATTTGATTACAATCTACACGTACCCACACAGGGAACAAATATTTAATAAGGGGCTCTTCAATCTAGCAAAGAAAAGTATAATAAGATCCAGTGGCTGGAAGCTGAAGCTATACAAATTCAGACTGAAAATAAGGCATACATTTTTAATAATGAGAGTAATGAACCATCGGAACAATTTACCAAGGGTGTGGTGGATTATCCATCACTACAATTTTTAAATAAAATTCAATTTTTTTTCTTAAAGACATGCTCTAAAAATTATTTCGGGGAAGTTCTATGGCCTATGTTCTGCAGGAGGTCAGACTAGATGATCACAATGGTCCCTTCTGGCCTTAGAATCTGTTGATTTTCCCAGCCTTCCTCACTGTTGAGGGCAAGTGAGACATCCTAGAACCTTTTGACTTGTCTGGAGGCAAGTTGACGCCTACCCAAGGACAGCTAAAAGGAGCTTGCAGAAAGCTGTGCAGAGAAGAATTGATTTTCCCAGTGAGTCATGTCACTGTGTGCTGTCTGATTTGTCTTGGGGAGGCCCATTACCTGCAACAGTTTGTGATGTGCATTTTCTTTAAAGCTTCTTGAAGGCTTCTTGAGGGCCATAAGCCTAAATGCAGAAGCTCTGAAGGTGATTCAGACTGTGGTTCTGTGAAAAACCAAAATTGTTTTGCCTCAGCACCAAAATAATGAGCATCCAGTGGATGAAGAGCTGTTGGTTCTAGCTTCAGCTTCGACAGTGTTCTCTAAGAGTATGTCTACACTACAGTTAAAAACCCATGGCCAGCCCATGCCAGCTGACTTGGACAAGTGTCTAATTGCAATATAGCCATATCCTACAAAGGCATCTGGAACTGCACCTTTATAAGCCCTCCTTATCTCTGGAACAAATGCACTGCCAACACTGAGCCAAGCTATCCTAAATTTTACACTACACTAAAACAGTTGTAAAAAACACTGCAGCTAACTATATAGAACAACGTTATGGAGAAAAGGCACTAGAGTAAGAGTCTGGATAGCCATACTCCAGGTTCCTCTACTGGCTACTGTGGAGGATGAGGAGGGCCTGAGGTTGTTGAGGACTGCACTTCCTTATGTAATCTCAGGCTGTGACCATTCGGTACCACAATCTGGCACCCATGGAGCCCTAAATGATGGAGCTTTCTGTTGGTTTCAGAAGTTCGAGTTCCATGGGTCCCATTCCGAAGAGTGAGAATATACAGAGATCCGTGAAGAAGAATATCCTGTGTTTGTTCATGTTCTCAGTTGCAAATGTAAGTCCCCTCTGAATTCACGCATAGTGGGAAACAAAAGTGAATTTTCAAACTGCTAAGTGTGTGATCACTGAAGAGCTTCATTTTATTTAGAGCTGGGACAGGGCTGTGAAGTTCACAACCAGACCCAAGCTTCTTTCAAAGGCTGAGGGCATTCTGCTTCAGCCCTACCTCTCTGCCCACATCTGAAAGTCAGGCAGAGAGTGTTCTCAGCAAGGGGAAAGGCTGTGTCAGACTAACATTACATCCTGAAGGATCTTAAACCCTGTCACAAATTACTGTGCTGTACACTCAAACAACGCCATTGAAATACAGCACCTGATGGGACAGGGAACTGCCGCCATCAGACATGGAGTACATTGCACAACAGGCAGAATGTCTGCTGGTTTCAAAAGCGCCATGAAATATTTAATGCCCATGCAGAGCAGACAGCAATTCCATTTTAAAAGGCTCAGCTGAAAAATCCATGACATAGTAAACTGCATGTACTAAAGTTTTCTACTGCAGAGGATGAATTACTGACTCACCCTGCTTGTGCTTCCAAAGGAGTCTTGGGATCTACTAAGCTATCACAGAAGAGACTATGAAGTGGATGGTGGCAGATGGAGTGTGTATTGTCAATAGTTGCCCTGAATTTGTTTGCCGATTTGTGGCTAGGTCCTTTGAAACTTAGCAACTATCTTCAGTGTACTAGGCTGCTTTTGAAGTTCTTGGCATTATGTTACTGTAGTTCCTGTCATAATAGCTCTTTGGTACAGTACTGTATGTAAGCAATCTTAAACTGTCATATAAATCCAGTCTTTGGATCCTAGTAAATTGCATAAGTTAACCAGAATGAAAATATCCTTGCCTTATGTAGGGGCCTTGTCCTACATGGCCTGTATAGGCAGGTGAGGAAATAAATATTTGTTCCACTGATAGCTAAGATTCTTAACACATCTTTACAGGGAGTGCCTTGCTAGTTTGCCTCAGTCAAGTCCTTACTGAAGAAACCATTGCTTAATGTTGGTAAACTCTAATCCTATGTTTTGTGGAGGATTATTGAAACATATCTGATAAGGCAAATCAGATGTCATTTGAAGTCTTCAGCTTTTCTTTCAACCTGGATTTAGGTCTATGTATGGCATGGAGATGGCACTGCTCTTATTGTTTGGTTTCCTCATAGTGACTGGACAACAATAAAGTGACTAAGATGATGCTTTTAGATATGTTATCAGCCATTGATACTACTGACACCATTGACCACCGGCTTGCCATCTGCAACTACAGCAGACTGTATCACTTCCTAGTGATTCTATTCTTTCCCCTGACAAGCTCCAGAATATGGTATTGAGTAACTGCTCTTTGCTCCAAGGTTTCTTCAAGACTCTGGTTTCAAATCTGTTCAATATGCATGCGTTGCCAATAGTGGTGACAGTGAGATAATTCCGGGCATGGTGTCAACAGAACTGAGCCAACCCCTGTCTTGGTGTTCTCATCAGAATTACCAGATGGCAGTCAGGTATATTGGGGATCAGTCCTTAGATTAAAAATATATGGGAGCTGAGCATTGCAGTCAGGCCCTAAACTCTGCAATTTACTCCTGCTATTTGTCTGACAGAGCATGAATCTGTTGATCTTTAGGAATTAGTATAAGCTATTGTTTTTCTCATATGTTTGCTTCAGTGGAGGGTTGTAGGCTTTGGGGAACACCCTTTTGTTTCTTGGGAAGAGGCAAAGATTCCATGATTTGGTTACATTTGCATATGCACACTTACACATTTTAAAAACTTGTCAGCCTTGATACAGTGCCCGGAGAAGTCCAACAGATTTCTTACGGAATCTGGTTCATTGCAGTACTTTCACTTTAGAAACACTAAACTTATTTTATTGCTACTATTGATGACATCCCAATTTCTTTGATAGTTCATGAAATGACTGTCTATCAGCACTTGTATGGTGTGTGCATGGGGGAAGTGACACTGAAATATTGCCAAAAACCAAGTGTAAACCATTCATCTAGTATCCAATAACCTCTTCAAATAAAAAAGCTTCCTAAGTAAACAACTGTGATCTTAATCCTGTTTTTGTAGCACAGCTAAAGCCAGAGGGAGTTTTGGGTGTGTGAGGCATCATGACCCAGAGCCAGCTACACTTCTGACCCCTTCTTTGGTCCCTGAGTGCATTCGTTGAGGCGTTAGGCTTTCTGCCTTCACCTGTCCTGGGATGAAATCCCATGATTCTCCCACTCTTAGACCAGCCCAGGCTACCTAATGTACTAGCTGATCATTCAGTAGGCCCAATCTCTGGGGACTGGTGTTCCCTGGGGGTCCAAACTCTTGCTTCCCACTTTGGGGAATGTGACCCTTAATATGTACAGCCAAAGTCCTCTGTCTGCCCTGTGCCTCTTGAACCTGATTAAAAGTCTACTCCAGCTGGAGTTCAATGGTATCAATGGCTGATGACACATCTAAAAGCATCAGCATGGAGACCAGACTATTGTCCAGTCACCAGGAGGAGATCAATAAAAGCAGTGCCATCTCCTTGTCATATGCAGACCTCATGCCAGGTTGATAGGCCCACCAAGGGATTGGGACTAGGCTTTAAAACCTTTGGTTCCCTGCATTGTCCTTTTATGTATCAGTAAATAGGGGCTATCTGAAGTTTTTTCTTGCATATGTGCAACAAATTCTTGCTTGAATTAACCCCATGTAATCCTATAGCAAACGTCACAACAACAATGGAGCACATAATATTCATAAAATATTACAGGCAGCTTTCATGTCCTTCACATAAGCTATGAGGATTGACCTAAAAGTTAATATTCTGTTATATTTTCCAAGATGTCGCATGAATAAATCAGCCTTGTTATGATCATTCATTAATTTAACTGAAGAAATTTAAATTTAACTGCAGTCCTCTGAAATATTTTAGGGACAGCTGAAGAAGTTTTTAAATTGTGCTATTAACATCCATATGCTTCTTGAAGGATGCCTGAACTAAGATTAAGAATCTGAATTGTTTTTCATTTTCCAGGAAAACAAAATAAGATTTTGTAAACTGAGAAATCTAATTATTTTGGGTGAAATAATTTTGCTTTCTGCTTTTAATCCTATATATAATAGATGTTTGAGTGTTTAACTGGTTTAAATAGCTTGAAAATTGTCTGAATTTTATCCAGCAAAGGTTAGATCACACATTAGTTACTGTCTTGCAGTTTTATTTAGAGAAAAATATAAAATGTGTTCTTTATACAGAGAAAAAAAGAGCAAATTAATATATTTTAAATCAATTGCTGTTTAATGTTCATTATGTGTCATAGGCATATTTACATATATGTATATGGCTCTAGGTGTGTGTGTATTATATTGTACACTGTAGCCATTTTGAGGCCCTGAAGCTAAAGAGAAATCCAGGGTCCTAAAAAGGACACAGCACAGTGCACCCACACATTATATTGTTTAACTCTGTATTAAAGTCTATACTCGAACTCCATTATGAAAACAATTCAGAATTCTAACTCAGTGATTTATAAAGAGCCATTAAGTTAGAATTAAAATTGAAGGGTGCCTATTTTTGTATATGAATGATCACAGAGCTCACTACTTTCAGAACTAAAGTCAAAGCACATTACTCTGACTTAGATTTCCCTCAGTAAATTCTTCATACACAAAACTAAAAATATTACTCCCACTCATAAGTAAAGATATTCCTCTTGGTCTGGGAGAGAGAGAGATACTACAGTGGTGGAAGTTTTATAAGTACCAAGGATGGATGGATGGATAGATAGGAGACCTCTTTTCCACAAAAGTGGCCAAATCCTGGAGTCCTCATCTCATGCCCACTGAATTCCTACACATTTTGTCTCAGCAAGGACTGTGGGGTTTGGCACAAGATTTAGTGGCGCCTTCAGATCCATATCAGTATCCACTGCCCTAATTCTTATTATTTATTTGTACTTCAGTAGTCCCTACAGGCCTCAACCCTGTAGTATGAACACATAAGACAGTTCTTCCCCTGAAGAGTTTACTATAGTTTGCCACTTCCCCCTTGGAACAGAGTTGAGAAACAAGTATTAATTTGTCACCAGTTCAGTTTAGAGTCACACCATTCTGACTGACAAACCAATTTCCACCTGTCACTATGATTCAGTTCTATCTGATGCTCTCTTCAAGTGTTCCTCTAAGCAACAAATCTACCAGGTTTCTATGACAGCCGTCTAGCTGACTTTATATAGAATCATACAATCACAGAAATGTAGGGCTGGGAGGGAACTTGAGCAGTCATCTTGTCCTGACCCTGTGCTGAGGCAGGACCAACTATATGTAGACCATCCTTGACAGGTGTTTCTCCAATCTGTTCTTAAAAACCTCCAGTGATGGGGATGTCACAACTTCCCTTAGAAGCCTAATCCAGTGCTTAACTATCCTTACAGTTAGAAAGCTTTTCCTAACATCTAACCTAAATTACCCTTTCTTCAGATTAAGCCCATTACTTTCTTCTCCTGCCTTCAATGGATATGGAGAACAATTGATCACTGTCCCCTTTATAGCAGCCTTTAACATATTTGAAGGCTTATCAGGTCCTGCTCCAAGTTTGTCTTTCTCAAGAATAAACATGCCAAGTTTTGTAAACCTTTCCTCATAGGTCAGGTTTTCTAAACTGTTTATCATTTTTGTTGCTCTCCTCTCAACTCTCTCCAATTTGTCCACAACTTTGTGAAAGTGTGGCATTCAGAATTGGACAGCTGAGGCCTCACCACTGCCAACTAGAGGAGGATAACTATCTGCTGTATCATACAAACAACAGTCTTGTTAATACACCCCAGAATGATGATAGTCTTTCACAACTGCACCAGTGTTAACTCATGTTCAGTTTGTGATCCACTGTAACCCTCTGTGATCCAAGAACCTCTTAATGCCAGTTGGAAGAGGGGAACAGGAGGGTGCATAGAGGTTACAGGTATCTCCCAAGTGTGGCATGTATATTCTAATTCACCAAAGAGGGCTGTCAAGGGTAGCGATCCCCTAGTCCCCCTTTGTGGGTGTGAGACAGTTTGGCCCAATAGCCAGAGTCCATATCGCTGCTTGGGGGTTTCAAAGCAGAATGGTCCAATGACCAGAGTCAGTATGCAGACCTTCTGAGTCAAGGCAGCATGGCGTAGTGGCTTGAGTCCATAGTATCACCTGATTCCAGAGACAGTGGAGCCAGGTGGCCCATTGGAGAAGTCAGGCACCACCTAGGGGCATGTGGCACCTGGGGTTGGGGGCTCAGGCCCTCCCTGCTCTTCTGAGCCCCAGCACAGGGCCCTAATGGTGGTGGGTGTACTCACCACCAAGTCAGCGTGGATATTTCCACAACATGCTGACTCTTCCCATGGGTTAGGGCTTGCCCCATTCCTGGGCTACTTCCTACCCCATCTCCTCTGATGGTGGTTTGTCAGTTGGTCAGGAGCCCGGGTCCTTCAGCAGGCAATCACAGGCTCCAGGGTTCCTCCGGGATTCACCAGCTCTCCAATTCCCCCAGTCTGATTCCATGGCAGGAGACTCCAGTAGAGCTTCTTCCTTCTCGGCAGTCAGCACTGAATGAACTGGGCTGTTCCCTTTTGTACTGAGCCAGGAGTTGGAGCATGCTCAGCATGGTCTAAGGAGCAGGACTTCCTCCACTGATAATGCAGGGTCAACTCCCTTGTCTCTAGTGTGGGGTAGATCCATCCTGTCACAAGGTTCAAAAGAGATCTCTAATAAAAGCTTGTTATTCTTATCCTCAATTGTTGTGAGATGTATGTACAGATGATATTTAAGGAGTTGTGTATATGTATTAAAATATGTTTGTTTCCTCAACCAAAGAGAAAAAACAGGTTTTCCTCCAGAGAGAAGGTTAAGATGTGTATGACTGTTGAAATGTAAATTAAGAATTGGTAAACCAACACTATGGCAGCCCCATTTACACATGGAGTTAACAGGAATGGAGCACACAAGAAAAAACAAGCCATAGGGGTTAGCCTGGCTGTATGCAAAGACAATGAACTATGGGAAATATAAGGAGAAAGTAAAAAGACACCCCTTTATCCTGCACTTAGGAAGTAATTGGGCAGTTCAATTACATTCATGAAAATGGAATCACAACTAGTCCAGATGTAAATGCTGCAGAACACATTCGGAGTGAGAGAGACTAGCTTTCTGTCTAAAGAAGTTTAAATTAAGTTTAGTCTCAAGAAAGCATGTTATACTTTTTATATGTAATCTGTTGTTTCATTTATTTTTACTCAATATCTCTTAAATCTTGATCTTTATAAAATTATGATTGTTTTCAATTTAAATATTTTTCAGTGCTTTGGTATTGAGTGCGAATCGTGAGTTGAACCAAGTAAGCTGGTGTGTACGCTGTCCCCTTGCAAAGAGCGTAAATGAGAATGCTGAAGGCGTTCAGTGGAGAACACTACTGCAGAACACTTCGAAGGGGCTCAGAACCATGTATGCCTATTGTTAATTTGCAAGGCAAAGCAAGGGCTGGCCTAGCCCAGAGGAGATTGTTTGGGTAGCTAACAGATTGGAGGTGTCAGTTAAACATAAACAAGTCTCTCTCTTGCTGGAGGCAAGGGGATTAACAAGGTGACTCTCCATCCTGGGCATCCCAAGAACCATCACATTCCTTCAGATCCTTTTAATCAATATCACTGCTTATCATTATTCCCCATTTTGCGCACTGGATTTTTCCTTCTTAAGTGTCATACTTTGCACTTGTCTCTATTAAATTTCATCTTGTTGATTTCAGACCAATTTTAGAATTTGTCAAGGTTGTCCTGAATTGTAATTCTGCCCTCCAAAGCACTGGTAACTCCCGCCCCCTCCCAGTCTGAAGTCATCTGCAAATTTTATAAGTATGCCCTCCACTCCATTATCCAAGTCATTAATACAAATATTTAAGAGTAGGATAGATTAAGAGTAGGACCCAGGATAGATCCCTGCAGGATCCCACTAGATACGTCCTCCCAGTTTGAACCCAGTGAACCACAGATAAGTATTCTTTGAATGTGGTTTTTCAACCACTTATGCACCAACCTGATAGTAATTACATCTTGACCACATTTCCCTAGTTTTCTTATGAGAATGTCATATGGGACTGTATCAGAATCTTTTCTAAAGTCCAAATATGTCACGTCTACTGCTTCCCCCTCATCCACTAGGTCAAAGAAGAATATTAGATTGGTTGACATGATTTTTTCTTGACAGGCTATTCCTTATAACCCTGTTATTCTCTAGGCACTGACAAATGTGTTGTTTAATAATTTGTTCCCTTATCTTTCCAGATATTGATGTTAGGCTGACTGGTCTATAATTCCCTATATCTTCTTTGTTCCCCTTTTTAAAGATAGGTATCATGCTTACCCTTCTCTAACCCTCACCTATCCTCCCATGAATTCTTGAAGATAACTGCTAAAGGTTCCGAGCTTGCTTCAGCTAATTCTTTAAGTACCATAGGATGAAATTCATCACTTTTCATAAGGGTAGGAATCTTAAGCCTTGTGTTCAGGCCAAGTTCCAATTTTGGAAATTTCATTCTGTCTACCTGAATTCCCCCAGCAATTTCAACTGGGTATGATCATCTTCTTTCGTTACTTACTGTGTTAAAGTGTTGTGTAGCGCTACTGTGCACTGTTGAACAGCCGCTGTATTTCATTTAATAGGGTGGTTGTATTTTAGTGATGGCTAATCCTTCTTTAGCTGAACCTTCATTCACTGGGTGTCTTGGTTATTTGAAAGTCAGCTTTGGTCCTACATGTTTGATTGCATCTTTTGTCCTCTGAAATCCCGAAATTCCACAGCATGAACTATAAAGATTTCCAGCAGTGTTTAGCTTAGGAACAATGCACAATTAGCATTCTTGTGTAATTCAGTTTTGAGGAGCTACTAAGAGAGAAACTTGATGGATGTTTAGAGCTGGATGAGCTCTCTTACCCTGAGTACTGATTTTAAAACTAGTAGGGATGATCCCCCTGTTTCTGTTGCTGCCTTTTCAGCTCCACAGATGATAGAAACAATGGAGACAGGATTCCCATTAGCAACTCCTGGTATCAGCACAGTGTCATGGAGATCTACTCTGGACAGTGGTTAGTAGAAGGAAAGATTATGAGCAGCCCTCGTGCTCAAAATGCTGGTAGCCAGCTGTGCTGTGCGTTTACTTACAATCTCATGGTTATCACTACCAGGGGAGCTGTCATGTGGTAGCAACAGTGGAAAATGTTATCAAACATTTCCTACTTTAAACAAGGCCAGTAGTTTTATGAGGTCGAATTAGTTAACGTTGGTAAAATTGAGGTTCTCAGCTGAAAAGCATTACAGAAATGCAAAGTAGCATCATACTTTGTCTGGTTCTTGCCAGATATCATTTAACTGTTAACGAAGAGCCTTCATAAACTCATTAGCTTGCAGTCTTCACTTTGATTCCTGTTTGGCATTATCCTGTCTGAGGAAACTGCCTTACATTCTTTCCATCTGCTACATAATTAAAAAACACATAAATCAAGACAATATGTTTGCTGAGAACTTTACATCCTCACAATTATCTGTAAACAACAGGATTTATGTCCTCTTGTTTGATAGCATGGGAAGAGACAAATCTACCAGACTCTTCTTCTGAAATATGTTGAATGAAAGAATAAGTAGCTGTCTGAAACAATATTGTCCAGATTATTTGTCACCATTCTAAAAAAACAGGTTTTCCTGGAGATTTACTTGATCTGAAAAGATTTTGAAAAAAGACTCAAAGTATGATTCTACTCTGAAAAGTGACTCTGGATTGAGAGAGCACAAAGGTGGACTGAAGCCACAATATCTATCCTTGACTTGGGTGGAAGTTCTGTGCTGCTATTTTAAGGGGCACACCACGGAATCTGACCTGCTGAGTTTACAAGTAAAACATTATTTTTTCTCACTGTTGGGTCTGGAAACACATCCTATGATTTTAGAGGCCAGCTATTTTCTTTCTGCCTTCTCCTGCCTAGCCATCAGGATCCTTGACCCGAGTGAGCTCTATCTAAGGTATTTCTAGGATATCCATCATTTTCAGATAAACACCTTGAGCGAGATTCATCAGATGGAATTTAATTAATACTTCAGATGATATTCAAGCCAGAATAGAATCCAGCTGTTACTCACAGTGCTGTATTGGCTCTGGAGTTCTAACAGGAATAAAAAGTAGTTAAAAGTAAAAGTAGTAAAAAGTAGTTTTATGTCACTGAAGGGATAGATGACGAGAAATAAATGCAAGAAGAAGTTCTTTTGCTGCAGAAATACCTTTTTTGGGGTCCTGTTTTCTCATAACTGTACTATAGGAAGCTGGCATTTGGTGTGAACACTAGTAGAATTCAAAGATTACCATGATAAAAACTACTCAGAAGCTGATGGAACATCCAAAAAAAAAAAAAAAAATTCCAGACTGAAGGAAACAGGAATGTTTAAAAATCACAGATACAGGCTGGTAACTTTATATTGTAACTGATTTTGAAGAACAGGTTACCTTTTAATGACATCTCTGCCTATAGCTTCATGCAAGAATAGGACACTCCAGCATATGCTTGGAAAGTCCCAGATCATACAGGCCCAAAACTTCGGTAGTTCTGCTTTCAGAGTGCACTGAGGTGCTCCTGAGGTATCTTTTCTGGTACACTTTTTCCACCTCCTTGATATGATTCTTGTCCTGCTGCATTGATTAAGTGGTGACAGAAATCCACTCTGCTATTACTACCATTAAACACTTTTTATTCTTATAAAATAATTATTATTGGACTGAAAAACCTGTGGGCTGCTTTCAGTCCAATCAGCACACAGCTGTGGCTCATGTGACACTCTTAGGGCCATACAGGTAATATTGGATGCGGCCCACAATGGTAAATAGGTTGAGAACCACTGGGCTAGACTGTTTTCTGGAAATTTTCTCAATAGGAAATAAGTTAATAAAAATTAGTTAAATGCAATTTACTTGGCTGACCAATTCAGAACATAGTTCTTTATGAATCTGACTAATCTAGGCCTTGTTTTATACACAGATGTGAAGTATTGCTTTAAAAAACAGCCTCAAATGATTTTCTTTTGCATAACAAGCAGTATCCTAATATACCTCTGAAGGACAAAAAGATTTTCCTTTTTCAAGAAGGTGATACTGTTTTTTATTTAATGACAGGAGTGGTGGAGCTTCCCCAGACAACTGTATTTGCTGATGAACTAAAATACCTTATGCGGAGATTATTTTGAATAGTCAGTTCTAAGGATGAGTTACTAATGAATGTTCAGTTGTTGAAAATCTTAGAAGTGGGTATATCCAAAAATATGGGAAATCACAACAACTAAGATGTACTGGCAGCAACTGTAACATAAATTTAAAAAAACACAGAAAATAACACAGCAGGGCACAGATTATCTAGCAAGTTCTTGGAATATATTGGAAACAATTTTTTATTTCAGAAGGTGGAGAGAAGCTGTTCTAGATTTGATTTTCATAAATAGGGAGTAACTGGTTAAGATTTTGAAAGTGGGAGGCAGCTTGGGTGAAACGGATCATGAAATGGAAGAGTTTATGATTCTAAAGAATGGTAGGAAGGAAAACAGCACAATAAAGATAATAGATTTCTAGAAGGCAGTCTTCACCAAACTCAGTGAGTTGGTAGGTAAGATCCTCTGGGAAGCAAATCTAAGGGGAAAAATAGCTTAAGAGAATTGACAGTTTTTCAAAAATACCTTATTAAGGGCACCAGATCAAACTATCCCACTGCGTAGAAAAGATAAGAAATATGGCAAGAGATCACACTAGCTTAGCCAAGAGCTCTCAATGATCTGAAACTCAAAAGAGTCCTACAAAAAGTGGAAATTAGGTCAAATTAGGAAAGATTAGGAAACAAATATCACATGTATGTAGGAAAAAAATTAGGAAGTCCAAGGCACAAAATGAGATTCAACTAGCTAGAGACATAAAGGGTAACAAGAAAACATTCTACAAATACATTAGAAGTAAGAGGAAGACCAAGGACAGGGTAGGCCCGTTACTCAATAAAGGGGGGAAAACAACAACAGAAAATGTGGAAAAGGCAGAAGTGTGAAATGACTTTTTTTGTTTCAGTTTTCACCAGAAAGGTTAGTAATTATTGGTCATCTAACATAATGAATGCCAGTGAAAATGAAATAGGATATGAGGCTAAAATAGGGGAAAAAACAAGCTAAAAATTACTTAGACAAGTTAGATGTCTTCAAGTCACCAGGGCCTGATGACATACACCCTAGAATATTCAAGGAGCTGACTGAGGAGATATTCAAGCCATTAGCAATAGTGTTTGAAAAGTCATGGAAGATAGGAGAGATTCCAGAGAACTGGAAAAGGGCAAATATAGTGCCCATCTATTAAAAGGAGAATAAGGACATACGAGGAATTAAAAACCAGTTATCTTAACTTCACTATCCAGAAAGATAATGGAGCAATTAATTAAGCAATCAATTTGCAAACACCTTGAAGCTAAGAAGGTGATAATCAACATGGATTTGTCAAGAACAAATTGTGTCAAACCAACCTGATAGCTGTCTTTCACAGGGTAACAAGTCTTGCCGATGGGAGGTGGGAACAGTAGATGTGGTGAGGCTTTTGATAGTATCTCACGTGACCCTATCATAAACAAACTAGGGAAATGCAACCTAGATGGAGCTACTATAAGGTTGGTACATAACTGATAGAAAACCATTCCCAGAGAGTAATCATCAGTGGTTCACAGTCGAGCTGGAAAAGCATATCAAGTGCAGTTCGCAGGAATCAGGTCTGGGTCCAGTTCTGTTCAATACCTTAATCAATAATTTTAGATAATGGCATAGAGAATACTCTCATAAAGTTTGCAGATGATACCAAGATGGGAAGGTTGCAAGAGCTTTGGAGAATAGGATTAATATTCAAAATGATCTGGACAAACTGGAGAAATGGTCTGAAGTAAATATGATGAAATTCAATAAGGACAAATGCAAAATTCTCCACTTAGGAAGGAACGATCAGTTGCACACATACAAAATGGGAAATAACTGCCTAGGAAGGTACTGCAGAAAGGGATCTGGGAGCCATAGTGGATCACAAACTAAATCTGAGTCAACAGTGTAACACTGTTGCAAAAAAGCAAATATAATTCTGGGATATATTAGCATGAGTGTTGTAAGCAAGACAATTTTTCCACTCTTCTCCACACTGATTAAGCCTCCAGCCTGTGTGTCCAGTTCTGGGTGCCACATTTCAGGAAAGATGTGGACAAATAGGAGAACTTCCACACAAGAGCAACAAAAGTGATTAGAGGTCTAGAAACCATGACCTCTGAGGGAAGATTGAAAAAACTAGGTTTGTTTAGTCTGGAGAAGAGAAGACTGAGGGGGGACATAACAGTTTTAAAGTACACAAAAAGTTGTTACAAGGAGGAGGCAGGTAAATTGTTCTCATTAACCTCTGAGGATAGGACAAGAAGAAATGGGCTTAAATTTCAGCAAGAACAGTTTAGGTTGGACATTAGGAAAAGCTTCCTAACTGTCAGGGTAGTTAAGCGTTGCAATAAATTGCTTAGGAAGGTTGTGGAATTTCTGTCATTGGAGATTTTTAAGAGCAAGTTAGACAAACACCTGTCTGGGATGGTCTAAAAGATAATACTTAGTCCTGCCATGAGTGCAGAGGATTTGACTAGACAACCTCCCAAGGTCCCTTCCTGTTCTATGATTCTGTGAGACATATGTCTTTTCATTTAAAAAACAACCCAGCATGGGTCATTTTAAAAATAACATTGTACAAGGGAATTTTATTTTTATATTTTCAAAATTTAGGGCTCTTCTCCCACACGCTAATCACCATTTCATTTTGTAGTCCTCATTCAAAAAAATATTATGCTTTTCCCATTTTCTTCTAAGAAGGAAATTAAATTAACATTCTTTCTAGTTAGTAATGCCAAACATGTTTAACCTACTAACAAGTACAATTTCTCATTCAGATTCATTCATAACCACCTGAACATTGAAACAAAAAGCACTGCTTTGACTGGCCATGGATTTTGCAGTTTTTGTACAAAACACTCTATTAAAGAACGTGTTTCATTGATATTTTAGTATAATTTGACTTTTTCTGCTCCAGTTACTGTTATGTGTATCTCAAAAATATTCAGTGAAATTCCAGTGTGTAACTGATTCAAGTAGTGAAGAAGGGTTGCTCTTTTAGAAATATAGTTTGAAGTCTGGTTTATTTTATATTAATTTATAAACAAAACATTAAATGCTTTAAGTACTTTCATATGCACAGTGTTATCTATTCCTTCCTTAGCAGATGCTTTTCCCTAGTACAGGAAAAGTAAGATCGGAAACAAAGAAAACAATTCATAAAAATAATCAAGAACACATGAAAGAAATACTGTGCCACCCATTTTTAATGCACAATTTAGACTGACTGGCTCTTAGTCTCCTCTGAGTTAAGCCAATATGAATGATTATAACTCCACTGAATTTATTCCTGCTTTAAACCATAATAATGTAGGGGAGAATCAGGCTTACTTAGGGCCAGTTCCAGAAAGAAGTGGGGCTCCCCCAGGAGGATATTTCCTCCCCATCACTCTGAATCCAGACAAGCTGCTCATCCCCATCAATGGCTTGATTCCACCTGGAGACTCTCTTTCTTTGCTTATAGGAATCATCTTTCAGTCCTCTGTAAAACTGCATGGCCTTCAGGGTAGGGAAAGGCTACGAAGGAACTATTAACCTATAGACCAGGGCTATTTCATACTAGAGGAGTCTGTTCCAGAGCTGAGAACCCCATATGGAAAACTCCCTACCAGCAGCCACCACTTTTCTAAATCAAAAGAGATCAAGCTCAAGCACATCTGCTGATCACATCCGTGCTAGTAACATAAGAAAAGAGACATGGTTTCTTAAGTGGAAGGTCTCAAACCATTTCAGACTTCATAGATAACTGATTCCCTTTACTTACATATCTAAATCTATGCACTGAAGCAGTATCTAAAGTCAGAATGCTAGTGTCTACCATGTAGCCCAGAAACTGAGCTCATAGAAGGATTAAAATTATTTCTTTTCAAATGGTTAAATTTATAACTTTTTTTTTTAATTGTTCAGAGTAAGTATGGAGGAGTGATTTTTTTTTCTTTCCCTTTTTACTGGAGGCCCAAGAATTCAAATAAATGCACTGAGGAGACCACAGGTAGCAATGGCAACTTTTCTAATTCTATTCCTGTTGAGATTTGGTCTGAACAGGTAAACATTCTCACTCACTGGGGATCCTGGGAGCTGAACTACTAATTTCATTATCACACTAAATAGCCTCAGGAAAACATAAACCAAAATTCATCAGCCTGCATTGGTACAAGTCTCCGTTCAGGGAGGATTTGAGACATCTCTTGTAAACTGCGTCAGGATATTAAAGACGTTTTTCTCAGAATTCTTTTTGCCAACCAGTCCCCTTATTCTGTGTCTTTCTGATCCTTTTAGTCATCTCCCTGGAACAGCTGGATGATTGTGAGTTCCAAGCTTGCCTTGCTAGTTAAGCCTGGTTAATGAAGGGAGTGAAAATAAGAGGCTGGGGACATGCCAATGAATTTACCTTTGTGGTACCAGCTTCAGACTGAAGATCTGGAATGATTTCGTGCAGTAGTGACTGGGAAAACTCCAGCTACATTTAATTAGGGAGAAAGAATGCCCATCCAGTGGTACAACTACAAAAGTAGAACTTTATCCTCTAGGAAATACAATTTATGATCACCACCAGTGGTGGGATGTTTGCAGGTATTGGGGTATAATTTTATTGAGTAGAGGTGTATGACTAATGGACTTTTGGTTTTCTGGCAATTCCAAAATATTATTTCTGATCAACTCAAAAATGAAATGGTGGTGAATCAATATGTCAAAGTTTTGTTTTAAGTCAAACAAAACATTTCATTTCAGTTGAGAGCATTTTTTGCTTTACAATTTTTTAAACTAAAATTAAAGGAAATTTTTAAATGAAAAATTGTTTTAAATAAAAACATTGAGAAGTTTCATTTTGTAAATGCCAAAAAGAAACATTTCTCTCTTTTTTTAACAGAATATTTGTTTTTGGGGGGGAAGGGGTTCACCAAACAATTACGTGAAATCAACATAAATTCACAAAATGTTTCAACTGACGTAAATCTGTACTTTAAAAACAAAAGTAAATTGTTGCCCCCAACTCTATTATTGTGACCTGAACCCAGAATCTGACTTTTTTTACCATAAAACGGTCCCTTAAGGTAAAAATCTGGAGCATTTGTATTTTTGGCTTAAAAGGAACTTTAAAATCAGATTATTAATGGGACTCCAGAGTGGTCAGGGAAAGAATCCACCACCTCTCCATACTAAGTGATGTGCTGAGTTTAAGAAAGCAAAAGCATTTGTTCTGAACAGGATGCAGACCTATGTCTTATAATAACAGTCCCAATGACCTACAGTGAGCCTCAGAACACTATGGAGTACACTATATTTGAAGAGTTCCAGAGGGGTAGCCCTGCTAGACTGTTTTTAGCAAAACAGTGAGAGTTCTGTGGCATCTTAAAGACTAATTTATTTGGGCATACGCTTTCGTTGGCAGAAACCTGCTTTGTCAGATGCAATTTGAATTTCTGTGTTTGAAATATATACTCCTAGAATCAGGTTGGAAAACAATAGCTCAATTTGAAAACTTTGAACTGCATGGGGTCACCATTCAGGTAAAAAATATGGTTCTGCAGCATTAGTTTATTCACGATCTTGGGATGTACCTTTGTCATTGTTCCTTGGCTGCTAATGCCTTTGTATAGGAGAATAAAAAGAAGTAAGAGGAACAAGGTGGGTAATATCTTTTATTGGACCAATTTCTGTTGGTGAGGGACACAAACATTCAAATTTACACAGAGCTCTTTTTCAGGTTTGTGTAAGCTCAATAGCTTGTGTCTCCCACCAAGAGAAGTTGGTCTAATAAATTATATTAGCTCACTCACCTAGTCTCTCCAATATCCTGGGACCAACACAGCTACCGCAACACTGTATACAACAAAGAGAAGTGACATTTTTCTCTATTAGGAACAAAGCACAATACAAAAGAGAGACATTTGCAATTGCTTTGTTGGAAATTGGGCACATCACTCACATGAGTAAGAACAAATTCCCCAAACTAAAACCACTGGGGTATTACAGTCCTGTAATTCCACTGAAGAAATTGCCTACCTAATGAAGTGTTTTTTCTCTTTATTTCAGATTTCCATTTTTATTTCATGATATACTGAGCGACAGAAGAATGTATTACTATTATTATTGGTTAACCTATTAACCTTCTTTCCCAAACCAAAGTGGTAGCTGTTCCAGAATTCAGTGCCTCTCTTTTCTGAAAAGCATTTGCAAACCAATATCCTGCAGTGTTGCTAGAGCAACAGAATATTGCATCTAGAACAATAAAATGAGGAACATTATAACTGATGTATTACCAAAGGACCCATGTCAAGTGGAGTGAAATAATGCCTCTTTAGAGCTCACTTGTGACTGTGCACGTGTACACAGGTGTTGCTGTGTCATGACCACCCTCCTATTGTTCACATCTGAAATCCTGAAGGAGAGTGTAGAGTGAGAAAGCGAGCATGCATATGGGTGTGTACATGCTTCCCCTGTGGTATAGGTCCCATGCCTGTTCTACAGAGCAGTGTGGACAGAGGCAAGGGGTGTGTACTAGATCACAAGTATCCATTGTCCTAGTTCTCTAGGGCCTTACCCACAATACATTGCACCCTTGTTGCCTGACCCTTCCTGAATGTATGAAGATTCCTGCCCCCACTGGGTATTGCCAGTGGTAATAGCGACCTGTGCTGACCACTTGAGAGCAGTTCTCCCATGAACTCTGTTGATCAGCACAGGTGATCATGGGGCATGTTCCAAGAACTGCTCTCAGTCTGAGGAGCACAGCCCGGTGCTGATCAATGTGTGGTTAGAGTACACTCCCTCCATGATTCTGCCCAGAGTGGCTAAACAGATCCTCTACTGGGAGATTTCACAGAGGCAGGAAGAGGTGGGCATTCTCCAGACTCCAGCCTAGTGCTGGGAGCACGTGAAGCACCTGGGGGTGCCTATATCCGAGAGTGAAGGACTCAAACTATAGCCCCAGGAGGGAGCCTCACACATGCCCATGTGGTTATAAACTGGACCTGGTAGTCTCCAGGGCTGCAAATACAGAGCCTGAAGTGCCTCATGACCCTCTCCTCAACCCCAGCAGCCTCATCGTGTGATGGGACGCCAGTGAGGTGCGGGGCTAGGAGGCAGCAGGGACCTCAGAGAAAGCCCCGGGAGACCCGGGGGGAAAGCAGCAGGTGACTCTACACCTCTACTCATCAGAGCCGCTTCAGCATCCCACTAGCTCCACTCTGGGGGAGCCTAAGGAATACCCTGCACCACTGCAAGAACCAGAACCAGAGGTTGGTAAGTTACAACACACCCGCCACGTTCCCTGTAAATATCCTCTCTTGTTCCAGTGATATAGGCCTGAAGCCAGACAACCCCAATACCCCCTGCCCCCACTTCATTCCGACATGGTCCCTGAGCAAGAGCCAGGGATTTCGTTGAAATCCCATGAACCACACTAAAGCATTCAGTGGAAGCTAGAACAAATTGCTGTTGAGCACTGACTCTGCATCTGTGTCTGGACATTTCTCAGTCAGCACAGTGGCAGTGAGAGTCCCTGAGCCGCATGAAGGAGGGAGGAAGGAAGGGGGCAGGTTCTGAAATGGCCTAGGTATTACATTTATCATTGTTCAAAGACCCTAAATCACCTCTTATCTCCCCCCCATCCCATCTTTCCTTCCCCTTGCAAAAGGGATCCACAAGGAAGGGGGTAGGGGCAGTTGGTGGCTTGGGTGCAGGGCCACCTAGGCCTGGGAAGGGAAAGGGAACCTGTTGTTTGTTTGAGGAACGTCAGAGTGGTCTGTTCTCCCTGTGTCTGTTTCTAATGTTTATTACTGTTCCCAGGCTCTGGTGCGTAGCTGCCCCCTGCACTGAGCCACTCTGCAGAAACTAGAGGTGGGCGTAGGCAGCATAAAGTACCACCAACATGCAGCTCCATATACCTGTGCCTAGCACAGCACACGTGGACACTCAGCACGGATCCACGCTCTAGCACGACAAAGATGAGCACCTGCACCAGTGTAAATGTAACCTAAAAGGCAATGATTAGACTCCATCTAGAATACTGCTAGCTAAGCTCTTAAAAAGCATGTGAGGAGTGCCCACATTGAATCAATGGGACTTCTCACCTGTTTTGCTGGATCTGGGCCCCTCTTACAGAAAGATACTGACAATGGGAAAATTAATTGAAAAGCAACACAAATTATCCTGGGGCTGTTTGCCATGCAGTCATTTGAAAGACATGGCTTAGGGAACCCTTTGTTTCAAATGCAAGTTCCCCAAATCCACAAGCTATTATTAAAAATAACACATTTTTTAAAATGATAGAAAAAAACATAGTCTATCTCTGATGCACAGAATCACAATGTGACTATTGAGTCAAGACCTATTATTTATAGAGAACACATTGCAGAAGACGGTAAAGTACTGTATGTTCCTGAACTTGGATATTTTTATTCCCACTCATCTTTGTTCAACACATTATCAACACTAAAAGCGAATCACACTAGATAATGATAAATGAGATAAAATAGAATGCACAGCTTTTGGTCTGAATTTTACTTAAAACAAATAATATGAATGGCTCTGAGACTCTGAAGTCATTTGGGAAAATGTGTTTGGAAAGCAGCTCTAGGGCGCTCAGTCTCTAGCCTGAGCCAGGGGGAGAACAGGAGGCTTGCAAAGATGCTGTTCTTGCTCTTAATGGAAAGGTTCTGACTGCATCATGATTATTATTGACTGTCAGCAAATATTAATGATAGAGTCAGAGAGTTCACTGGAAAGTGAGTGCAGTAATAGCAGTTGAGAAACAAAAGGGTCTATGAGGGAAATATACTGTGGGAGAAAAAACCAAGAGACCTGATAAATGTAAGATGAGATTTACCAGGCTCTGATAAATCTTTCTGGCAACTTTGGGAGATTTTGGGGAATCCAATGGAAAATTAATTAGAGATGATTTGGTCCTGTGATTAATCAAAAACAGATAGTGCTTTATTTGTATTTTATTAGTAGTATACAAGATGTGCATTTATTACTTATTTAGCTGAGTCCTGAAGATTGTGGAAAAATAAAACCAGCTTATCTGAAATTGTGATGAATAGCAATCTCCCTCTGTGCAAAATGGTCATCCAATTTTCAGAAAAGAACTTTATGCCTGGAACTTTATGTCTGGACTTTATGCCTGGGAATCTTAAATGTAAACAGTTATTACTGCATGTAGATCTTCCTCGGGCACACCTGAATTGCATGAGAAACAGTTCATCTGTAACTATTAATTAGCCTGTCCGTGATTTAATATCTGCAATTTTAGTTACATGTAGTTTCTGCCATCTTTTTCAAGTTACCTCTGTACTCCCTGGAATTAATTTCCAATATCGTCCCAAAAACAATGTGTGAAATTCATCTCAATGCAGTGGGCCAGCATAAGGCGATGGCACCGTTTAAATCCTACGTAAGGCCTCAGAGAAGGAACTAGATCTCCCGCAAACAGGCAGCCTGCCAGCAGCTGAGTGGGATCTTGAAGTAGATCTAATTCCAGTGGCAGAAGCTAAGATGACTATACCACAGGCAGAAATTGGTCAGGTTTCTCCCTCAGAATTGGGGAACCATAGCCATGGGTTTCATGGGCCCCAAAGGCACACAGGCTGGCAATAAGGGGCACTTTGAATAACAAACAGCTTTAGGAACAATCGATGTTCACCCCTAGTGAGCAGTGTACATGTTGATAGTTAACTTGCCAGAATAAAAGGACTAGAAACTTTAATTGAAAGCTGAGTCTAGTATAAAATATCTAGGGTGCAGCTGCAGGCTTTGTCAGTCCCACAGGCCATTCCTGGCTATTCACTTCTGTTTCATTCAGACAAGACTACAGTTTTTCACTCCTCTTTCCAGGCCAATTCCGGATCCAGTGAAGACAATCACCAATCACCTATGAATGCCAAAGAGTCCAGGACTCCACCCTGTGTGAATAGCCAGAACAAGATGTCAAGGAAATGCATTAAGGTAAGAGCATAAATGAGTCTATGGAAGTTAGATGCCTAACTACCTAATAAAAATGTGGCCCTAAGTGACTATTGCACTTTTTTCTGTTGAGAGGGAACATTGTAGAGTCTCTACCAAAGGGAGGAAGGGGTGAGATAAATCTTAAGGGGGCAATCTTATTGGGTCAAATCTGCTATGAAGTGTCATGTGATGCCCTTTTATTAACAATACTAAGTACAAATAAATGGTATGGGGGTTGATTTTTCAGAGGAGCTAAGTATCTGTAGTTCTTATTGGCTTCAATTTGTGGGTGCTAAGCACCTCTGAAAACTGGACACTTTGTATTTCTTGGCCAGGAGGCTTCATGCTCTATAGGTGAAATTCTGGCCTCATTTAAGCCAATAGTAGTCTTCTCATCAACTTCAAGGGAACCAGGATTTCACCTATAATGTTCTTTTTTGCTACAGATATTTTGCGACCACGCCAGTTTTATGATATCGGTTATAGAGAAAGATTGCAAGCTCATAAAAACAGTGGTGAGTTGGTTATGATTTTGGCTGTAGAATATAATTGAAGTTTTTTTGTTTAATGTCATACCCTCATATTTAAAGCCAGCAGAAGCTTAATACATAGACAGATACATAAACAGACTTCCCTTCTGGCCTTGAAATCTATCAGTCTATGTGCCCCACCACATAGGTGGTTTTAGATTCCATTGTGAATTATATTCTGCTTAAAGCCATTACCTTTATAAAGTTTTCTAAATTTTGTTTAACTTAGAGCAGTGTGAAACATAAAGAGCCATATATGACTGGGAAAAATGTGGTCTTTTAGCAATATTTGATTATATCCTACTATAAGAATGTTAAACATAATGTATGACTTCTAATGACATAAAGCAGAGAGTCTTTTAAGAGTCATACTCTAACAGAAGGGATACTTAATTGTTAATTTTAGTGAACCAAAAGTCTATAAGAATTTCTTCCAGCAGCATGAGAGTGATACTCTATTTCCTTCAAGTAAATGAGCTGAATTTAAAGTACTAAAATGAAATTATTATCCAAATAACAAGTAAGTAACCAACATTTTATCTGAAATGGTCAGATATGGAATAAACCAGACAGACTGGGAAAGAAACAAACTATATAATGAAAAAAAGTTATATTCTTTTCTGATAAATGTCTGGGCTGGCATTATGTCCTTAAATTGTCCGGCACTTGATTAACAAACCCAAGGGTCTGTGAAACCAGCCATTTCAATTGCACATTTGGAAGGACTCCTTCAAGTTGGTGTCCTCCTTCATTAAAATAAATAATAACCTCCAATTTGTATTCAGATCCTATTTTAATAGCATATTCATCATTTATTCATAACATATTCATAAGATTGTTCAGGTCACATATTTCATTTCTCTAGTAGCTTTCTGGGTGTAAAGAAACGTTTTTCTGTATTCAGGTTTTAAGCACATTTCTTATGTTCTGAATCTGTCCTTTAAAAGCAAACATGATAAGAATTTCTCCAGACTTTTGGCCACTGTAATAGAGCAGAGGAAGATAAACTCTTCACCTGCCTCTGTTGGCCAGGGCCTAAGGAGCTCTGGCAGAGCAGGTAACAGCTGCAGCCTTAATTAGGCTGAGTCATTAATTAGGCTGGCCTAAGGAGGGAAAAGTGAACAGCTGCTGACCTGGCTGAGGGAGATAAATAGGCCAGCGCCCGAAGCTAGAGGGAGCGTGGCCAAGCAGGGTAGGGGAAGCCTGTGAGACAGGAGGGATGCAGAACTCTGAGCCCTTAGGTTGCCTGGGGTAGAAAGTAGGACTAAGTTGTATGCACTGTAAATAAAGGAGCATGGGTGAGTCCTTTGGGCTAGGGGGAATGTCCGCTGTGGAGGAAAACAGGACACTCAGCCATCCGGCCTGCTACAGCCACTAATAGAGAAACTCTCCTTATACAAAGCCCATTTTTTTTCTGTGCTTGAAACAAGGATTTTATCTAGAACCTGAACACATGCAGAGGGAAATGAGGTGTTAAGTGATACCCATGAATGCACTTTAAATTCCCAAAGAAAATGTTTTATTGTAAACCTCAGAGAAAATATTTGAAAAGACAAGTAGAATGGAAAAAAACTTAATTAAACCAGTTAGTGCACAGTGTACATTTACATGTTATTGATACTACTGGGAACTGAATGTTCATGATTGCGTTAAGGAAAGAAATCATTGTTACACATAAATATATAGATTCCAAGACTGGAAGGGACAATTGTAATAATCTAGTCTGACCTCAAGTATAACAGAACTGTATAATAGAACTTTCCCAAAATAATTCCTTCTAAAGTAGAGCATATCTTTTTTTAAAAAATCCGATTTTGATTTTAAAATTGCGAGCAATGAAGAATCTAGCACAACCCTTGGTAAATTGTTCGAATGGTTAACGATCATCACTGTTAAGAATGTACACCTTATTTCCAGGCTGAATTTGACTAGCTACAGCTCAAGCCATTTGATCATGTTATACCTTTGTCTGATTGAAGAGCCTTCTATTATCAAATATTTGTTCTCCATGCAGGTACTTATAGATTCTGATCACATTAACCCTTCAACTTCTCTTTGTTAAATTAAATGGATGGTGCGCCTTGAGTCTATCACTATAAGGCATGCTTTCTAATAATTTAATAATCTTCATGGTTCTTCTTTGAGCCCTTTCCAATTTATCAACATCCTTCCTAAACTGTGCACACCAAAACTGGACATGGTATTCCAGCAGCAGTTGCACCAGTCCAAATACAGAGATAAAATAATCTCTCTCTTCCTACTCAAGTTTTGCCTGTTTATGCAATCAAATGCCTGGCTGAGATACGGACATGGGTGAGAATGGACTAACTCATGCTTAATCACTGCAAGGCAGAGGTAATACCAGGAAGGTGGAACTGTAAGTCTAGGAGGCATGATGTGGTGGTGGAGCTGGCCCCATTACTAAGAGGATTTCCCCACCCTTTGGCAGGGAGGTTTCACAACCTTGGAGTTCTTCTGGATTATCAGCTGCTTCTGGATGCTGAGGTGGAAGAAGCGCCTTCATCCACCTGTGCTTGGCAAGGCTATTGTGATTATTTCTTTCCTAGGTAGACCCCACCACAACTGGTTCATGAGAACCAAATAATAAACCAGCCAGTGTTTAAGCTGCATTTAAAGGTGAAGAAAAATTGCACCACCGTTATCCCTGCCTTTTGATCTCCAGATTGGACTACTGTAATGCACTTCACATGGAGCTATCCTTGAAACCTACTTGAAAGTTACAGCTTGTGCATAATGCAATGTGCTGTTTTTTTATAGCAGTGTTGGCTATAGGAAGCACATTATAGTTACACATATGACTTTTATGTTTATCTTAGTATTGCAAGCATATGCAAAAGCTATAAAGACATAACGCTAGATCTCTTTTTTAAAATTGTATTTATATCTAGTTTGTTTTTGTTTTAGTATGAGAGAACTCATTTTCCAGGTCACCAGTGGAATTAACTGTCGCTCTTTGGTTTTCAGTGAAATATCAGACTGAAAACTGAAAATGCTCAGTGACAATTGTATGGGATGTTCATTTTTTCATAAAGACTTTTGAATTTTTTAAAACTGAATTTTTCTTTAACCAAAAGTTGGTTTTAAAAATTGAAAAGTGTTTGGTATTTCATTGAAAAACTAAAAAAAAAAACATGGGAAATTTCAAGGAAAAGAAAACCATTCAAATGATGTTTTTCACTAAAGATAATGGGCATTTTTCAAATATCTCTATTGAGAAGTGAGTGAAAAGAGGCATGGTGACTGAACAAGACTGGATAGATAGTTACAAAGGACTGGAAAACTGAGCACCCCCTGGCCACTGGCACCAAGTGGTTTTTCATGCTCTGAAGTCACAGGCATACTCATATCTCCTCTAAGGAGATAATAGCAAAGGTTGTTTAAGAGCCTCAGTCTAAGCACAACATTCTCTTTCCCCTCACCTCAAGTACCAACGGGAGTTCAACCATAGCCACATAGTTGACTTCTGATCCCTTTGCAGTTCCTCTCATCTCTCAGGCACTTCCTCTTGCCACTCCTTCCTTGCCCTTTGTTTCCAATTGCTATTAGGGTTAGGCAAACAAATTCAGATAAAATATGAACCAACACATAACTTCCATCCAAAGTCTAATTGAGTCAATTTTGAAGTTTGAAATTGTTGTTAACAATTCCCCATTTTCTTGCATCTCTTTAATTCCTCCTACTGTCCAGTAGTAGAAAAGTATATGCTAAAATACCATCATAGACACAGGCTGATATGGTAATCTTGCCCTGGCTTGAAGAAGGAATTTCCAGAAACACTGTAAGAGAGCCTGTTACTGTGAAAAGTCCAGACAACTTTACAAATCCAAAAAGTTCAGAGAAATTTCAGCTAGAAGATATATTTGGGTGCTTATCCAACTGATCCACACCTCTCAACTCTGAAGTTTGGCTATCCCATCTTTTATTCTCTTTCGCTCTCTTTCTCTCTCATTGCTTCTTCTTTCCTCTTGTGCTTGTTCTTCTGCTTTAACCCTTCTATTCTCTTCTCTGCTGTCCTACTTTTATTTCTATTTACTCAGTGCTTGCATAATAAGAGTTTAGCAGTGGGAATGTACTGCCAACCACCTGACCAGGATAGTAATGGTGATTGTGAAATGCTTAAGGAGATTAGAAAGTCTACAAAAACAGACAACCCACTAATAATGGAGGATTTCAGCTATCTCCATATTGAGTGGGTGTATATCACCTCAGGAGAGGATGCAGAGAGAAAATTTCTAAATGGTAAATAGCAGGGTCCCCCAAGGGTCTGTACTGGGACCAGTATTGTTCAACATATTCATAAATGATCAGAAAAAGAAGGTGAATGGTGAGATGGCAAAATGTGTAGACAATACCGAATTACTCAAGATAATTAAATCCAGAGCAGACTGGGAAGCATTACAAAGGGATATCACAAAACTTGCTGGCTGACCAACAACACGGCAAATGAAATTCAGTGTATTCAGGTAAGTGCAAAGTAATGCACATTGGAAAACATAATCCCACAGGGAAATTCCATTGGAAAATATTACACGCACAGAATAACAGAATCTAAATTAGTTGCTACCACTCAAGATAGAGATCTTGGAATCATTATGGATAGTTCTCTGAAAACATCTGCTCAATGTGCAGCAGCAGTCAAAAAAGCTAACAATGTTAGGAACATTAGGAAAGGGAAAAGATAAGACCAAAAATACCATAATGCCACTATATAAATTCACGGTATGCCCACACTTTGAAAACTGTGTGTGGTTTTGGTTGCCCCATGTCAAAAAACATATATTAGGATTGGAAAAGGTACAGAGAAGGGCCACAAAAATGATTAGGGATATGGAATAGCTTCCATGTGAGGAGAGATTAAAAAGACTGGGACTGTTCAACTTGGAAAAGATAGACTAAGGGAATAGAGGGGCAAATGATAGAGCTTTATAAAACCATGAATCATATGGAGAAAGTGAATAGGGAATTATTATCTATCCCTTCACATAACACAAGAACCAGAGGTCACTCAATGAAATTAATAGGCTGTAGGTTTTAAACTAACATAAGGAAGTACTTCTTCACACAACACATAGTCAACCTGTGGAACTCGTTGCAAGGAGATGTTGTGAAGGCCAAAAGTATCTGAGTTCAAAAAAGAATTAGATAAATTCTTGGAGGACAGGTTCATCAATGGCTATTAGTCATGATGGGCAGGGACACAACCCCATGCTCAGGGTTTCCTTAAATCTCTGACTGCCAGAAGGTGGGACTGGAAGACAGGGGATAGATCACTCGATAATTTCCCTATTCTGTTCATTCCCTCTGAACCATCTGGCACTGGCCACTGTGAGAAGGCAGAATACTGGGCTAGATGGACCATTGGTCTGTCTTAGTAAGGCCATTCATATGTTCTTATGTACTTCTTTCCTTCCATTCTCTGTCCCTGGATCTCTTCTTTCCTTTTCCCTTCATTCCTCATCAACTTTCTTCATGTAAATGTAAAACATCAAACAAAGAGAAAAGAAATGGAAACAATTGTTCATCTTGACACGAAGAAGGGATTTGCAAGTGAAGCCACTTAGAAGACATGTATAGTGTTGAACTAGCAGGCCAGATAAATACTGGGAGTATTATGATATTCCTAAGGAGGGTTTTTGGCACATCTCAAGTTGTCACGGTCTTCACACAGTTGCTGTTGCTGGGAAACCATTTTCTTGGCACATATGTATTCAACATATCTGTCTCTTTTGTATTGTCTCTTGGAGTGGTATATTTGTCATAAGGGTGTTAAATTTAAAAAAAGATGGTGCAAACACTTTGAAAGAAATATTCCATTTAAGGCATGAATATGGTTCCCTGACTGCTTTTATGTTCCCATTTACTATATACTGACGTCCCTGTAATTCTCTTGTTTTTTCCATAAGAACCTAATGAGATTTATCTACCTGAATGGAAAGGAACGGGTCTCTAAGAAAGTATTTTAGCTTTGCTCATTAAGAGCTATAATATTTCTGGTTCACATGCAGCTCTCCCATTGGCATCAATAGAAGATATTTTTTTCTTTTTTGCTTGTTTGCTTGTTTGGAGGGGAAGGGGTTTTTATCCAAGGGAAGTATAGTGCCCTAAATTTGCTATTTGTCTAATGAATTATTCTTGATAAAGACATATCCATAAGTTCCCATTTATTGCTCTTATTTTTTACTATTTTTTTTACCATTATTGTATTGTGATCTGACTACATTGGAAAAAGCTATTAGCACCTGAAGTCAAACTTTTCCAAGTTTGCATTGGTTGTTTTTAAAAAGGAAGTTGTCTTTACCCAAGAACAGCATTACTTCAGCCAGCCCTTGTTGTGATACTCTGTTTTGTATGTCTTAGATTTATCCGGTCAGTGAAATAGAACATCATGCAGCTCAGTTATGTCCGTCCATCATATTATGTAATTAAACTTTATATCTTTATAAAATGTTAATATTATGTACATGTTAGTTATAATATCTCCCTACACCTTATCTCCAAGAATGGTAGGAAGCCTGTTTTATTTGTTGGTTTAATATCAACCAACACTGTCTGAATGTAGTAGCAAAGTACTTGAAAAGAAGGTTCAGTATATGTTATTAGAGCACTGTGTTTCAAACCCCTCAATCGCCTCCAAAAGCAGGCCCAATAACTCAGTTCCTCCTTGGGGATCCTAATCAAACCATGATTCACTCACAGCATAACACATTCAGGTGGGGGAAGGATGCTCTATTCAACTTTGAAGCGACCCCCTTCCAAAGCCCTAATCCTTTGCCTACTACCCAACATTCCCCACACTACCATGATGTCACCCACTGTACCATGTCCCCACTGGCTCTGTCCCTCTCACTTTCCCACTATCTCACTATGTCACCAGTGTTTCGGCCTTTCTATTCACCTTACCTTTCCCACCCAGTCTTTCGTGCCTGCCACTCGCTTCACCCTGCCCCACCTCTGCTCTCAGTGCTTACACTGTGGCCAGGTCTACTCTACAAACTTACATCGGTATAACCACGTCGCCCCGGAATATGACCAATCCACATCCCTTGGCAACACAGTTATACCAGCCTAACCCCCCAGTGTAGACAGCGCTATGTAGAGAAGCCCTCCCGTTGACATAGCTACCATCTCTTGTGGAAGTGGATTAACTACGCTGACAGGAGAAGCTGTCCCATCAGCATCATAGCATCTTCACTGAAGCACTACAGCAGCACTGCAGCATTTTAAGTGCAGACCTGCTCTGTGTGCAGGTAGCGATCCATGTTACTGCCTCGTGTGAGGGACCGCCTTCCTACCCTTGGGAGAGGTAGCAGAGGAGTACGTATATGGGTGCATATGACTAATTCCATTGAATTCAGTGGAGCAACTCACATGTATAAAGTTAAGTGTTTGTAGGAATGAGGCTGAAAATACCCAGTACACAGCATATAAAATGGCTTTATATCATGGCACCCAGAAACTAATTGGAAGTCACTCTAGCCTCTGCAACACATGGATAATATGTGATCAAGACCACTGAGTGAACTGGCTGCTCTATGTTGTATGCAGTAAAGCCAGGAAGTGGTAACCAGCTATATAGCCCCATGCAGAGCACACTACACTAAGCAGATCTAGCTGCCACAAAAGCATGGAGAATTGTGGTGAGTTCACAATCTCCTAGCAGAGGCTGAAGAAAGCATTGATCTTTGACTCTGCCTTAATGAGTCAGTTGGCTGGTTAACAATAACAACACAACCTAAAATATGAAATAAAGATACCGTGGCTCATACACATTTGGCTGTGTGTGTTATCATTGCTAGATGTTTTTCTAATATTTGTGTTATGTCCATTGTCTCCTGATGGCCTCCACAAACAAATATTTCCAAACAGCAATGCTGAGCAGACTAGGTGGTATTAAAGGAGTTCCTGCCTTACAAAAGCCTTTAAATGGAATTGCCAACCAGCTGCCTCTCAGCATCTATTCTTCTGAAAGATGCCACATAGAGTCACTGCAGGGAACATGCAAACTAGTTTTTAAAATCACAGCATTGAAATGTAGGGGATTTGTCATTCTTGTGGTCTCATACCATTTTCTGAGAACAGCTAAGTGCTGTAAGAACTGAATCATTCAGGTGGAGAGGGTTTGTTTCTGGGCTGCACTGTTCAGGATGCACAGCACAGAAGGTGTAGCCTAGGAGGGAAGAGGCTGGGACCACAAAGTTGACTTTAAGCCAACTTAGCAGCTACCAGATTCTGAATTGCTCAGGGGACTTATGTACATTTAAGCGTCTCCCAAGGAAAGTCTATGGCCCCAGCCTATTCCATTGACAACCCTAGGTTGTCCCTTTGCAGCCCATGGCATAAGAGAAGGCTAGGGAAGTATTGTGTCAGGGGTGGAAAGTAGAGCATTGTGTTCTGGCTATTCTGCTTTGCACCTCCAACACATTACCTCCCAGCCCTTCCCCAGGCCAAACCCTTATGCCAGGGCTGTGAGGTGGCCTCAGAGGACTGCCTACACCCTTTGCCCCTCTGGCACTGGGAGAAATTCTCTGATGCTGTAAGGAGTATGTGGCCTTAGCAAGGGACAGATTCTGCCCTAAAGAATCTCAGCAGAACAAGAAGCTCAATTCCACACAAATCTGAATTAGTGTATTTCTGGTCCAGTAGGAGGCATTGCTCTGAAAGTCTATTTTTTGTTGTTTGCTCTTTTAGGCTCCCACCCAGGAAAGCACCCATATCCAGCACAGGTATACACATTGGGAAGGTCCTTCTTAAAGCCAAGCACATGCGCATGTGCTTTCCTAAAAAGGGATGGACTTAAGGACCTGGGTAGATTTTTCCTGGGTCAGGGCCTGACTCTCCAATGCCTTGGCCTTTGTGTAGTCATTTATACCTATGCTGAGCAGATCTGAAATGCTACCAAATCAGAATTCTTTACTCACTTAAGCATTGTCTACACATATATTCTTTCTGGAACTCTTCCCCCAGCCAGTACTGTCACTCTCACCGATATAGATGCACTGATATAAATAACTACACAAAGTGCAAGGCGGTGGTCCTAGGCATGTGCCTGTAATGTCTATACTGTAAGCCAGCCTGCTGAGGAGTATATCTGAACTCCACTGAGGGATTCAAGGCCAGTGAGCTTAGCAGTGAGTGGTTTCTCACTTTGGCACTGCTTGTGGACACGGCATTGTAGAGAACCACCACTTTTGTTTTCCTATTCAAGCCCTGCTCAGTGCTTTCAACAGCTTGCATAAAATTAGGCACTTGCACGAAAGCATTACAGCTTTTGCAGAAAAAAGAAGAGTTTGCAAACAAGAGACAGATAAGCTAGCTGAGATAAAATAAGAAGCCCACTGAGCACCGAGTCTTTTTTAAACTTCCAAAAAGATTTGGGCAAAGTTTAATTCATTCTTTCCTCCTGCCCCCCCCCCAGCCGCCTGTCTATTTTTAATTTATTTTTTGTAGTGGGAGCAGAAATGCCAAAGTCCAGAGCCTGTTTCTCTGAGATTTGGCGCCCTATTTTGTAGAATCAGGCCATCCATATAGTTTGCATAAGCTTTGTGGTATACATACTTATGGGTGCATATCTGATACAAGCCTCCAGACAGGGTGAGATTTCTCCCAACTCTATAAACCAAAAGAGCAGCGGTGTTAGGTAAAGCGCTAACACTTCACTCTTGTTTAAGCAGTGCAGGTTATTATGAGCAGTATGAATTCACTTTTGCTGGAGCTTTCAGTTGTTATGGAAAAAGCAGACCTTGTGTACTGAAAAATGTGTTAAATAAGTTCTGGTTGTAAGCCCAGGAAAATATGAGCAAATTCAGAATATTAATAAAGCTGAGTGAAGGTTTATGTAGAGTTGTGCAAGGAGCACCTGAAAATATGCTTCCTTTGTGGATATCATCTATGTCTACCTTTCAGAATTAATTTTGATGGATTTGAAACATAAAGACGCTTTAATTTCTAAACTGTGCTTTGCAAGGCATATAATATTTCCAGATTCAGCTCAAGTTATTCAGATGAGATGTCATGATATAAACGTGATTTTGAAGGGCTTTATCTATGTAGCAATTATGACACTAATTTAAAAGAAATATCATTGAACTCAAAATAGATGTAACATAATATATATGACACGTACATAATTCTATGACACATGCTCAGTATTGTTGATTGAGTCAAACCATTGCTAAAAAGCCCTATGACCCTGTCTTGAGCTCCAGGGAACTCTCTCATACAATCAGTATATTAAAAATGGAAGAGACCTATTAGATCCTTCTTGCCTTTAAAAATATCTTCATAAGAGCACACTCAGGAGCTCCTTCTGAATCCAGTTTAAAATGAGTCACACGATGGGGGTTCAACCACTTTCTTTCAACCACTATCCACTTTATTCTACTTATTTTATTTCCTTGCATTCTTTAGATATGTAGTCATTCATTATATTTAGTTTTATTTGTCATAGGACACACCTACCCAACAGGTCCAGGTGCTTGTGTACTTTTATACATCATTTATTAACAAATTCAAACTATAGAGCCCAATCCACATTCAACTTCATGCCCATAACAAAATCCAACTAACTGGTCAGATTCATCAATGGTTCCCAACCTGGGGGCGGCGGGACCCCCCTTGGGTGGTGCCAAAGATTTCAGGGGGTCCATGAGACTTCAGTAATATTGAGGTCATTTAGCCTCCCAGCTCTGTGCCAAGCACAGAACCCTCAAACTCTGCTCCTGCTGGAGCATAGGAGCAGCCTCACCCCACAGCCCCACACAAGCCAGGTGCCCTGATGCAGAGGAGCAGCCATGCACCGGTGGGGGCCTGGAGCAGCCCCGGTCATCCTGCCAGTGTCCACCTTCATGAGTGATGGGAAGAGGCAGGTCCATACAGGATGTGTGGTGGCAGCTGCTCCAGGGAAGGCTTAGTTTCTTATTCAGGTACGAGTAATTTATTATTTTTATTATTATGTAATTTAGAGTTATTTTTATTATCTTTATATGTGTTTATAGGGGTTATTTGTGTTTATGGCGGGCAAGGGGGCGGGACACATGTTTTACCCAGTGTTAACTAGTGGAGCTTTCACTCAGAAAGGTTGGGAACCACTGATGATCTAACCTTGACCCCATGCTAAAGTGAGCCGTAAAGAATAATTAGTTCTTCCTTCAAGTCCCTTCTCAGACTTACTATTTCAAACTTGTCTGTAAACACGTGCAATCCTCTTGTAATCACCAAAATGTGTGTGCTCCCCTCCTACTTGTGGGGGTGTAATGTTTTTCTTGTCTTCATTCAATGCTTTCCCATCTCATCCCTTTATTTTCTCCTCTTGTTGTCCTGGTCTTTTCTTAGACCCCGAACCTGCAAACTTCTACGCATGTGATCAGCATTACACATGACTAGTCCCATTCAATCCACTGGAACTAGCCGTACGAGAAGGTTACTCATGTGCTTGCAGCCAATGTATTGAAGTCAATGAGGCTCCATCCACCTAGAATTAATTGCAAGATCAGGGCTCAAGAGTGCAATCTCTTCTGCTTATGGAGCCTGTCTGTCTTGATTTTGTGCAGCACCATGCATAACTATAAATCTATCAATATAATAAAAAATATCTAGATCAAGTTTTTGGAATAAGAGAATTGCTATGGTTCCTAGTTAGAGATTCCACTTGGGGAGTTTTAAAAGTCTTGTACACGGAGGCCCTGAGCCTGCAATGTATAACACCTGAGCAAACCGCTGTCCGCATATGGAGGCCCAATGACAATAGGGCTCTACGCAGGTGCAGCAATCTGCCCAGGCATTGTAAATTTTGTAGTTTTGAGGCCAGCAGGCTTCATCCGTCTCATAGGCTAGATATAAATTGGGGCGACAGCTCTGCAGACTTACAGCTTGCCCACGAGTTGGGTGACAATCGATTTCCATCCCAACCAGGACATCTTACAAACAGCCTGTTTACTCATTCTTTATGCAGGTTTCCGAAATGCCACTCCCCGCCCCCTGTGGTGTAAGCACAAAAATTAACAAATCAAGTCCTTCCACACATACTAAGTGAACAATTGGCAGCATATTTATTGTCAAAAAATAATATCTTAATGAAAAGCATTTATAACTTGTCAGATTATATGAAAAAAAGAAGTTCCAGACACAGAAACACTGCCTATCCATTATGAAACCATCTGTTTAAACATACAAACAAACACAAAAGGCTGCTTACTGATCCCTCTTTTATGGTGCAGTATTAGAGCCAGAGATGGGACTGGACTGTCGAGTAGTGGTTCAGAGAGTAAGTGTGCATTTTTTCTCTAAGCTCTTGCTCTCACTCTCTTTCACATATATACATACATATAAATTAATTCTCTATTCACTATGTTCCTGAAGTAAACCTTCTGAATCAAGTGTAAATTGGTGAAGTGATGTCTGCCTTAGACTGCCAACATCCTGAAACAATAGCTCTGATGTGCTCCTATTAATTTCAATGACAATGAAGCCTAATGAAAATTTACAGGTAAGACTCTAAAACTATTTCAATGATGACCAAAGATCACAGGAAAGAAGAGGTATGATTGTATTATGAAGATCTGCACAATCTACTACAAATAGCATCTCATATCGGTGGCCCAGGGGGCACACAGAGTGTGACAGTGTACTATTACTACTCTTTAGTTCCATTTTGACCTCTGATCAACTTCTTTGTAAATTGCAATCCTCCTCAAGAAAACCTGTTCTAAAAATGCTCCAAAATTCCAACCTTCTAAATATGCTGTTTTAATAAGGGAACGATTAAAACAAAAAGAAAGCACCAGATAAACATCCAGAAATTAAATGTTGCATTTGTCACCTACTGTAGCTTCAAACTTCAGCAAATTAATGAACTTCTACAGATAGCCATGGTAACAACACTACACAGACACAAATCATTTTGGACCCAAAACCACATAATAATCCATCTCCAGAAATGGCAAAAATAATCTTTAAGCATTTACCTAACAAGAATGCCTGCATGTGGTATTGACAATAGAAAGTACAGCTGCGACCTTTTTAGTCATCCCTTGAAGAAAGTTCATCTCCTACAATGTGTCCATGTACATGGGCAGACATTTTAATCACTCTGCTGTTTGCAGTCATTTAAGATAAAAAATGAAATAATTTCTGAAGGTTAGTTTGGCCTTTGGATGATCTTTCTATTTTTCAGTTGACCTTGTTTTCCCCTTTTTCTAGTTTGTGTTTTTTATTTTTTTTTAAAACTGGTCTATAACACTTACAGAAGTTCCCTGCAACTTTTCTGTTCTCTGTTTTGTGGTTTGCCATATGAATGCTGCTGGAAAAAGATTTATTGCTTCTTCATTTCATTACTGCTTCTTTTCCCTGCCCTTTATTATTTAAATACTATGAATAACAGACACAGTGGAACACCTTAACATTAGAGCTGGTGAGAAATTTCATGATTTTGAAGGAAAAAAATAAAACTTTCCAAATCTGAACCAAATTTATTTTTCAAAATTCCACATGAAATGGAATTTTAGGGGGGAAAAGTATTTTGGGTCAATCAAAATGTTTCATTCTGATTCTGACATTTAAAATTGAGTTATGATTTATAATATAAAATAAAATACATTTTGAAAGAAAAAACTGAAATTTTCAATTCAGAGAAGTTCAGAATGAAATGTTTCCACCTTATCAAAATGCTTTTTTTGGATTTCTTGTCCAAATGAAATTTTGTTGAAACTGACATGTTCCCACAGAAAGTTTTGATTTTGAGAAAACAGCATTTTCCGACTAAATAATGTTCCATCAGAAAATTTTTGATCAGCTCTACTGAAGATCCTCCCAAAATCTATTCAGAAAATACAGGTAAGGAAGCCAGTTAATGCAAACAATGAAGACTGGCTTAGTAAATAAATGGCTGTCAGCAGAATACTGGCATAACTGTAAGCATTTTTGATTTTGGGGAGTGGGTTAGTTAAATATTTTATCTATTGAAAACTATATTTTTCTCTAGATTTTTGCATATTAGAAGAATGATAGCGCCTTAAATAGTTCAAGTCACAGGGTGGGTGGCCCTTTTAATTAAGTTGTGCATAGCCCCGCCACTGATTAATTAGTTGTTTCCCAAGCAATGAGAAAGGTAGGTAGGGCTACATTTAACTCCCTTAAAGGAGTCACTCAACCTTCTGACAGCGCATATATTAAGATACCACTATGCCCCATGAGAAATTCTAGCAAGTTCTCATTTCAGCAGAAGAAAACATTGAAATAGTAAATTATAGCTATTTTTGCTGGACAGCACCCTTAAATAACTAAGGAATCTGCCTGCAAGGCAATTGGCATTTTTAGAAGCAGCGACACATGCACACAATCCAAAAAGTGTTCAGTTGTATTCTGTGCACACAAGATAAAGCTTCCTACCTTTTAATGGGATCATGATATGATTTGAAGGATAAATTATTGGACAATGCAAACTCCATTAAAACTAATGAGTGTGATGGTTCATTATTTATAGCGTTATATGGTTCCCGACTGTGCAATTCATTAAAGAGGTTTTGCAAAATCATAAAGCAATAAGGAAACAGCACAAGCAACTTCTGACCAGCAGCAGGAATTTTTTAAAGGTATTCAGGCACCTAAAGATGCATATAGGTGTCTCATGGGATTTGCAAAACCATCTTGGCCCCTAACTCTGATATTTAGGTATCTAAATACCTTTAAAAATCTGCTCCTCAGTTGTCCCAGGTAGTTACCATCTGGGTTATTTATAGATAGATTATCAGATAAGAGATTCCCTAATTGTTCTGTGCACACCATATGAAGGTGATCATAGAAAATATACAGTAATTTACCAAGCAGACCTGAAGCTGGCTTGCAATGTAATTATAGTGTAACATTTATAATGACTATGAAAAGGTTTTGTTGGTTTGTTTGAAAATAAAAAGGGAAAGGTTTCCTGTTTGGGACTGATAATGAATAGCAGAACCTTTCACTGTTAGGTCCTGGATACAAATTGAACTAAGATGAGTAGTGACTGAGAATTGCAGAACTGGTCTGAAACCAGCAAGATGAAATCAATTAAAGACAAGGATATAGGAAGGACAAAATCAAATGCACAAATACAAAATGGGAAACAACTGGGTAGATGGTAGGATGTGAGCATTACATCTGAAAAGGATTTGAGGATTACAGCAGATTATAAATTGAACAGTTACAAAAAAGGCTAATATCACTCTGGGGTATGTGAAGAAGAGCGTTGTATGTAAGACACGGGAGTTAATTGTCCCACTCTACTCAGCACTGGTGAGGCCTCAGCTGGAGTATCATGGCCAATTGAGGGCACACACTTTAGGAAAGGTATGAACAAATTAGAGAGAGTCCACAGGAGAGCAACAAAAATGATACAAGGTTTAGAAAACTTTACCTATGCGGAAAGGTTTACAAAAATTGGGCATATTTAGTCTAAGAAAAGAAGAGTGAGACATGACCTGAGAACACTCTTCAAATATGTTAAGGGCTGGGGATCAACTATTCTCCATGTCTGCTGAAGGTAGGACAAGAAGTAGCGGGCTTAATCTGAAACAAGGAAAATTTAGCTTAGATGTTAGGAAGACTGTCTCACTGTAAAGGGTAGTTAAGTTCTGGAATAGGCTTCCAGGGAGGTTGTAGAATGCCCATCATTGAAGGTTTTTAAGAACAGGCTGGACAAATGTCTGTCAGGGATGGTCTAGGTTTACTTGGTCCTGCCTCAGCAAAGGGAACAGGACTTGGTGACTTTTCGAGGTCCCTTTCCACCCCTACATTTCTGTAGCTGTATGAAATCTGTTACCATCTGATGTCTACTCAGTGATCCACAGTATCCGTTAGGGTGACAAGATATATGGGAGAAAATGTTGCTAATTATTTTCCTTCCAAATCTGTAGAAATTGTTGGTAAATCTGTAGGGAACAAAATCAAATGCACTGAAAATAAATAAGAAAACTCTGGGCTAAATGGTGGCATTACCATCTGCCCAGTATAAGGGGCGGTGTGGATGCACTGTCCCAAGAGCAAGGTTGTGACTCCGGGTCACCCCATGTTCCAGGGAGGGAAAGTTCCAAGGTTGTACATTCCACACAGCACAACACATGCTCCCTGACAACTGGTGCATCTGCATCTTGGGGCACCATGGTGGTGCGGAAAATGGAGCCAAAACTCCACCCAGTGCTCTTCTGGATACCTGCACAAAGAAGGGGTGTGCCTCTGCGCAGCCCAATTCTTCTCCTACTCTGCTCGCTATGATGTGTCACGCTAGTGGGGCTATTATTTGTCCCTCTGTATCATTATTGAGAAGAATGTTTTGTATCATCCAACCTAATTTTAAAAACGATATCATTCTCAAAGCCCCTGAGATTTTTCTATCCCTTAGTGCAGTTGTCCCCTAAGAGGTTCCCTGAATCCCTTCATTTCCAGATACATATTTCAAACACACACACACACAACCTACCAACCTTCTAGATGTCTGACAGCCCAGTCAGTTGTAGTTCTGTGTATCTATTAAACTTGCACACACCTACATTCCTAGAGAAAGAATCCTTCTTCAGGGGATAAAGCAAATTCTTAGCATTTCTTTCACTAATTCCAGCAGTGTGACAGGCACTAAACACTATACAGTTATAGACTATTCACTTCACAGGTAAAAAGGGAGAGACTCTCCCCAATCAAAACAACATCAGTAGAATGAAAAGCAAAGAAAGACAGGAGAGGGTGGGAGGCAACTAAAAAGTAGTGCAAATGAGTGGGGAATTTAAAAATTTTGGAGGATCTCTGTCAATTTGTGTTGAGTTTAACATCTGATTTGTTCTTCTTCAATAGTTAACTTTCTCTATGAGGGTGGAAATGGTTACTTATTTCTATTGCAGTAGCATCTGAGAGCCCAGGCATGGACCAAGACCCCATTGTGCGAGGTGCTGTACAAACACAGAGCAAAGAAAGCTTACCATCTAAATGTGAGCATAGTTTATATACCATATGAAGGAGGTGTGCTTTAAAGGAGTTTGAAGGAGGAGAGGATGTGTCTGTGTGTGTAGGTAGGAATCTCTGACTGCCCTTTCAGCCTCTTGGACCACTCATTAGCCTACATAGTTCACAGCAGCCTTTGGGCTATTCTAAACTTCATAGAGCAGCACTAAGTTGCACCATGTGCAATTCAGCAGAGTCTGGCTCTAGGTGTGGAAAGGACTGTAGCATTTTAAATGAGAGAAAAATGTACAATGTCTAACACAACAGGACCCTGTTCACAAATTAGGGCCTCTAGGTGCTGCTTCAGGACAAATGATAAATAACAATAAAAAGCTGGAGAACAGAAAATAATCACATCAGAAACAGTGGGGAGGCAGGAGTGGAAAAGGCATTCTAGCAGGACTATGCCAAAGAGTAGGATTTTGTATTAAATTCTGAATGGGTTGGAAGGCACTGAATGTTTTGGAAAATGAGTTTGATGTAATTTTGCTTTAGCATACTACTAATAGCATAGGTGCTGCAGCTACGGGTGCCACGGGTACTGCTACAACCCCAGGTTTGAAATGGTTTTTATTATGTCCAGGATTCACAGTTTGGTTCAATGGCTCTCAACACCACCACTATACAAATTGTTCTAGCACCTCTGGATAAGGGGCTAAACCACTGAATCTGGGACAAATTCACATTTGGAGACTTGGCACATAAGAAGAGGAGGGAATCCCTGTGCGACAGGGGATAACCAGGGTTGTGAGGCACTTCACTACCACCTGACTTCAGCATGAGGAACTCTGGTCTGTGCCTGCTGTCGATCAGCTTCCTGACTCCACCAGCCTCTGGCAACTCACGGCCTCCCTTCTACGCCTCCGCAGGCCTCACTGTCTCTGCACAGGTTAGCGATAGGCAGCCACCAACCCTTGAGACCTCAGTGTGTCCCTCTGCAGTACCCAGTCCCTGACCCACTGAACACTCACAGAACTCCAAGATTCTCTACTCTCAAGAGAATAGAGGGCACCAGCTTACTAGTTTTACCTCAGAATCACCGCTCCGCTTAGCACACAGCACTTAGATATATTTAAAGTGAAATCAAGGATCAATTTATTATCAAAGAATAGAGACTCAGTTGAGAGTAAGAAAAAATATTGGAAACAAATGGTTACATATGAAGCAAAATCATAATATGTTTCGTAGAACCTACGCTTAACTCACAAGACATTTCCTGGTTTCCTACATGATAGCTTACCCCCAAGTCCTTTCCCCAGCACTCTGAACCAAGATGGCTGAGAACCCACATAATAAAATCAAGCCTGCTAGCAGCTTGTCTTTGCAGATTAAAGGATTCCAGGGTGTCTCTCTTCAGCCCCAGATATGCCAGACCAGATCTTTGATCTTCACCTGAAAGTCTGAGTCCTTCCCCCCATTGTGTAGCTGTTCCTAAGAATTTCCTTCTGAAGTCTTTGCAAGCTCTTCAACTGACATTTGACGCAGAATGCTAACAGACTTCCTATTGTAAGACATACAATACATGAAAGTCACAGGCTTTCATTAGCTTTCATCCCTTTACCCTTGTGACTTCTGTTAGTTTGCATCAAGAGGTCCTTGGGTCACACGCAGTAGTAGGAACAAGAAGACTTTGAAACATGAATGATAATTTTGGCAAAGGAGTGACCTCCATAGTGTTACAGCTCCAATGTGGGTGTAAAAGGGCAGATTTACAGTTCTGGGTGATATGAGAGATGGCATAATGTGTGTGAAGGGGATGGGCTACAAGGAACAGGATGAAAGGCTAATAAGGTTTGGGCTTGATAATAGGGTGAGATAATAGGGTGAGATAAGGTAAGATTTGGGTCTAGTAGAGAAAAGCTTTTGATGGAGGACCTTCTTCTCCTCAGTTAATGGGATACAACTGAGGTAAAAGAGGATTGTAGCAAAGTCAGGAGGTGATAAAAGAGAGGTAATTGAAAGCGTAGGAAGGGCCAAAATATAAAAATTCGAGCAGTATCTGCACAAATATGATACCCAAGTTGAATAAGAAAAAGAGGTGACAATTTACAAGGCAGAGAAGAGAAGGGAGCCAAGGACTGAATCCTGGAGGGTATCACAGAAGTAAGAATTTGCATCAGAAGGGCATCTAAGAAAAAAGTAGTTGGAAAGGCACAACGGGTGTGAAACTAGGAGAGCAAAGTGCCTGAAACTCCAGTGAATTGCCCTGTGATCAAGAAGAATGTCATGGCTTATATACTACCAAAATAACTCTATGGAGGCCAATGAGGTAAAAGGAAGTCATGGCCACACCAGAGAATATCACTGGTTAATGACCAGACAAATTTGGGCATTTCATTACTGTAAAAAGGCTGGAAAAGATGTGTATGGTTTCTAAAGACTGAGACATTGATTCATTACTGCTTTATTCTAGTTTTATTCTGGTACCATTCTGCTGAAGTGAATGTAGATACACCAGGATAACACTAGGATGATGTAGTGGTATATTGGGTCCTTAAGTCTGAAAGGGAAGAGCAGAGATGTGACAGGTTTTGTTGGTAGCAGCCATCTTGTATCAGCAGAGAAAATGTTAGTGAAAAAATGAATGACTAATTATTGTAACTGCAGCTAGATTAATGTGACAGTATGGGAAATATCATTTATTTTCTCTAATGAATGTGTGATGGTCTAAGTAAAAATAGTCTGTAATGATAACTTCACTGTGAATCATGATCTATTATAAAATAATTTGGTTCAAATTTGGGAAACTACACTTTCAAGTGATTTCAAAATTACTCTAAAGTCACCTATAAACAATGACTCTTCCAATTTAAAGTAGTCCTTTGGAATAAATTTGTTTGCAGATGAAACAGTACACTGATTAGCAAACTTAGGTGTGCACTTGAATAAAGTTTACTTCAGAAGATCAAAGGTAAGAGCCTGCCTGGTTAAGAAGTTCAGAGGGGTTTATATAACTGACCAGGTTCCTCACCAAAGGCTTTTAATCAAAGTAAGCTGTCATGAGATAAGAGGGAAGGTCCTCTCCTCGATTAGTAATTGGTTAAAAGATAGGAAACAAAGGTTAGGAATAAGCAGTCAGTTTTCAGAATGGAGAGGTAAACAGTGGTGTCCCCCAGGGTTCTAAACTGGGACCAATACTGTTCAACGTATTCATAAATTATCTGGAAAAAGAGGTAAACTGAGGTGGCAAAATTTGCAGATGATGCAAAACTACTCAGGCTAGTTAAGTCCGAAGCAAACTGTGAAGAATTACAAAGAGATCTCACAAAACTGGGTGATTGGGCAACAAGATGGCAGAGGAAATTCAGTGTTGATCGCAAAGTAATTCACATTGGAAAACATAATCCCAACTATTCATAAAAAATGATGGGGTCTAAATTAGCTGTTATCACTCAAGAAAGAGATCTTGGAGTTATGGTGGCTAACTATCTGAAAACATCAGAAAACATCCACTAAATGTGCAGTGGCAGTCAAAAAAGCTAACAAAATAATTGGGAATAATTCGGAAAGGGATAGAAGAAAAAAAAACATATTGCTTCTATACACATCCATGATATACCCACATCTTGAGTACGATGTGCAGATCTGGTCACCCCATCTAAAAAGAGATATATTGGAATTAGAAAAGATACAGCAAAGAGCAACAAAAATGATTAGAGGTATGGAACAGCTTCCATTTGAGGAGAGTTTAGTAAGACAGGGACTTTTCGGCTTGGAAAAGAGATGACTAAAGGGGGTTATGATAGAGGTATATAAAATAATGACTGGTGTGGAAAAAGTGAATAAGGAAGTGTTCTTTACTCCTGATAACACAAGAACTAGGGGTCACCAAATGAAATTAATAGGCAGCAGGTTTAAAACAAACAAAAGGAAGTATTTCTTCACACAATGCAGTTAACCTGTGGAACTCTTTGCCAGAGGATGTTGTGAAGGCCAAGACTATAACAAGGTTCAAAAAAGAACTAGATTAGTTCATGGAGGATAGGTCGATCAGTGGCTATTAGACAGGATGGGCAGGGATGCAAAACCATGCTCTGAAGTGTTCCTCTGAAGTGTTCCTCTGAAGCTGGGAATTGGTGTCAGGGGATGGAACACTTGATGATTATCAGTGCTATTAATTCCCTTTGAAACACCTGGCATTGGCCACTGTTGGAAGACAACATACTGGGTTAGATAGACCATTGGTCTAACCAAATATAGCTGTTCTTACATCCTTACTCTATATTCACTTTCTGATGGATGCATGATACTCTTCTGATAGGAAAAACACACTGTAACAAACTCCCCTATGTATGTTGTTTCATTTATATTACATACACAGGATATTTTGATTTTTAAAGCAGGCTATTTTTGAATGCCTTAAGTCAAACATATTTTACATGTCTTCCAGTGAACTCAGTGGGGACAGGATACTGTCTGATGGTATGATTCGGTTCTCAAATAGAGGTGAACAGTGACTTTCATGATTTGTGTTGTTCAATCAGCTATTGTAAATGCATGAACATATGTGCCCTTGTTTTCCAGGGTCCTTGTCCTTTCCCAGGGACACACCTTTGCATCTGGGAGTGAGCTCTGGTCATGTGATCCAGTTTTGCTCTGACCACATGAAACTACACATGGAAAAATAAAAATTGCTTTAAAGTATTACACAGGATAGAGAGGCTCATGGTTTGTCTACATTGCCTTGCAGTCTGGACAATAGGGGCATGAATAACCGTGTGCACCAAAGTGCTGTGCTGTAATGCCCCTGTGTGGATGCTGTGGGCTGTGAACTAAAAAGTTTCTACTTCACATTAAAATAGTGCTCTTCAGACAAGACTACAAACTAGGAACCTTTTAGTTCACACTTGCATCATTCACACAGGGGAGTTACAATTCAGCACTCTGGTGCTCACAGCTATTCACCCTCCTGTAGCCCGAAGTGTGGTGCAGTGTAGCCATAGATATACTCTAGTGGTTTTACCACAAATCAGGAGTGCATGAGTTTTAATTCTGGTGGATATGAAGGAAGCACTTTGCTCCTGGAGCCAGGGCATAATCTCTTTTCTTTAGGTAAATCTTCTGTCAGGTGTTTTGAACATTAGAAAGGGATGGGCTCACGTGATAATATTCCCTTGGTCACACCTCAAGGATGCTTCCATCTGCATAAAAGGACTCGAACCCCCACCTGGTGACACTCGCCCTAAACATTGATGGTATAAGGAAATAAAAAGAACCTGGGCTGCTAATTTCCTTCCCGCCCCAACAAGTGATGCATCATCAGTCAGTTGTGGTCTGGAAGTTTACCTTGGTGATTTAGTTCAACCAAAAAAAGTAAAGCAGGACACTCAACAATATTGGTCTCAAAGAAACAAGTGGCAGTAAATGCACACAGTTTGAAATGGAGAAGCTGCAAAGGATATTTTGACAGCAGTGCCAAAGTTTGAGTCCAACCAGGTGCTGTGAACGTTATCTGCATTTTGAACCAAAGAAAAGTAAACTTCTAATAAAGAGGGGAAATCTATATGGAAGACTACTACTGGACAGAATACAAGAACATATTTTTCTAAGCTCTTTTAGGAGGGTGTTTACAAGGAGAAACAGAATTTGTCAATATATAGCAGGTAACATTTCTATTTAATGGCTATTTTTTGATGTGCAATCAATCTCTTAAGGTAGTTATTTAAACATTGTCATATTATTGAAGAAAGGTTGCAAGGATATTTGAAATATTTGCTGTATATTCTTCTTCTAACAAAGTATTTCTCTTTCATTTCCATCGTTAACATATTTTCATTCTAACTACTGGGCTAAAATTTCCCACTATCAAATCTGTGTGAGAAATTCTTGGGCAGTTTCAGTTGGTTCAGTTTCTATTTGAAACTTCATCAATTCACACTTTCTGTAAAGTCAAATTTTGGTGAAAAGTGCTTAATTGAAATTCATAAATAAAAGCGAAATGACCACTGTTAACACTGATTTACCAATCAGTTTTTTAATCTTCAGGAAGGCAGCCAAGAAAAACAGACTTTTACAGTCTTTAAGATTAAGACCCATCAGGACAAATTAATTTCAGGTGCAACTGCAATGACTTCAAAGAAGTTTCCTTCCAAACTGTATTCAACCCGTGAATCTTTTGCAATACATTTTTGTTATGTAAATGTACTTTTTCTTTTCTTTGTTGTAGCAGGCAGAGTTTCTGCACAAATAATAGAGGCCTTTGTCATTGGAAGTGCTGTGACACATGGCAACAGTGATATTATAAAATGGTTTATCAACTACTGGGTAGCTAAGAAGGTCTTCTTATTTTGTTCCTTTGTAGCCATTTATATTTCAGTTTAGCTGCCTACATATACAAATAAAGTTTCTGTTAAAGTACTATTATTTACAATGACAAAACTATCTTTCTATTTTCTCTCCATTTAAAGAAAATCATTGTTCAGACTTTAATCTAAGGTAAGACACATCATAGGCACATCCGTGAAGCATAAGTAGTCACTACTTCTGCTTGGCCTCCTCTCTAGGCATTCTGCCATTCCCGTCACCACCAAACCCAGTCCAGCATAAATTATTTCTCTTCAATGGAGCAAGTGCTACCAGATTTGCCCGTCACCTTGGGGTACGCTCATTTATTTGGGTTACTTTCCTTGGGGGGGGTGTTGTAATTCTATTAATGCATGGCTTGTTTCACTTGTGTTTTTAGATGGAGCTTCACTTCTCCCTTCTGCAAGTCCCCTCCCACTGGAGCTATCCTGCAGGATCTAAGTTTCCCAGGGCTGGGTTCTCCATCCCCAGACTCAAATAAACACCGACATGTACACACACCTTCACAGATTAACAGAGCACATCTGAGAGGACTGGGTCAAAACATTGCTTTTCAGCTGCCACCCTTATATGCCCCTGGACTCCACAGGCTGGGCAGAGCAGCACTTTCAAACTGCCCCCCTTATATGCCCCAGGTTCAGCACATTGCTATCCCCACTTTCACTCTACAATTATTCTGATAGTAACCCCCTTAATGAGGAAACCTCACAGGATTTTTGGGTGTTACAGGAATTTTTGGGTTAGGTAAAAGAAGCGTTGCTGCAGAGCAAGATAGGGAAGCCAAGAACAGAAAGGAGTAAATTAAGTTTGTGATAGTTGGGGAACCACCTTGATTATAAAAGCTATTTTATTGCCAGGTATATAGAACTTATGATACTAATAGTACAAGGAGAGAAAAAACCTATCAAATGCTACAATATTACATGATTTCAACTGGGGTATTGGGGAGACCTAGCCCAAGTTTGATTATGGAAGTCAGGTTTAGAAAGTTATACCTGGAGAGAGAAAGAGAAAGAGAGTTGGGGGTCTCATCACTCAGCGCAGCTTGAACTGGTCGAAGGTTCCCAGGAGACAGGCTGTTCAGCTTAGGGTCTGGCGTGCTTGAGACAAGCAGAGTCCCCAACACAATCAGTCAGGAAAAGGTGAAGTCCCAGTGGAACTGACGCAGCTTTTGGATCCGGGCATCAGAACAGAGGTTTGAACTTGGGTAGGGGTTTCTGTAGAGAAGAAACAATGGTTCAAGTAGAACACTAGATTTGTTTCTAGGTAAACGATGATTCCAGAGAGGGGTTTCAGGTGATTCAAACAGGCTGGGGTTTGTGCCCTGGTTCCCCAAGAACACAGAGCTGACAGGTAACACAAGAGGGAACCAAGGAGGGAAATGGCACTCAAATATCTGGCCTACACTACAGCCAGGTTGACATAAGCCACCTTGCCTGGACCTAGTTGTGCCTGAGTCTACACTTTGTCTCCCACCTATGTCAGTGCTCTCTTATGACGATGCAGTAACTCCACTGTCCCAAATAGCACTGAGCCCTGGGTGAAGTACTAAGGTCGATGCAGTGCAACTGTAGACTCTGTATTACCTGTGTCAACCCTGACAATCCTCCAGCGCTTCTCCCACAGTGCCCAACACTAACTGTGCTGGTCACATTTGTGAATGTCACTGCTCAGGGGTCACAGAGACAGGAATCCCACCTCCCACCCTCTTTAAAAAGCCCTTTGCCTGATTGTCAAGCTTGGCGAGCACCCTAGCAGCTGTTGTGTGTAACTGCCCAGCCAACCATGCTAGCTACGCACCCCAGACATGCTCCAGCCTGGAGTAGCCTGGAGATATTGGCTCTCCTGACCCTGTGGGGAGAAGAGGCTGTGCAACCACAGCTATGGGTTAGCTGAATAACTGCGGACATCAATGAGCAGATTACACGGGGGATGCAGGAGCAGGGGTACGACAAAGATCAGCTGCAGGGCCGCGTGAAAGCAAAGGAAATGTGGCAGGCATAACAGAACTCCAGGGAGGTCAACTGTCAGTCAATCTGGTGCCACGCTGCAGACCTGTTGCTTTTACAAGGAGCTTCATGCCAAACTTTGTGGAGACCCCACACACCACTAAGGATACCTCCAAGGAGCCTGAGTCCCATGCCATTGGCATGAACAGTGAGAACAAGGAAGAGGAAGTGGAGGAGACTGGGAGACACACAACTGGTGGGAGGCTCCAGTTATGTTGCAAGCCAAGAGTTGTTTGAGACTCCACCACAGTCCAGTCAGTCTCGGCAGTCAAGCATGGGCGAGCCTGATGCTGGGGAATGAATCCCAGGTACTTATATAAACATATTTCCCATTACAATAATGCACACAACTATTGACTTTTCATTAGTTTACTTGTGCTAGAAGAGATAACAAATAGAGGTAGCGTTGTTGTCTGCTTTTCATTCTGCTGGCAAGGTAGGTGGGTGGGAGCCATGAGGAGTGGTTTATTTATGTACACAAGGATGTCTCTTGAATCTCCCTAAAAGATCTCAATGAAATTTTCAGGGGGTGCTCTATAATCTTCTCCTGAAGATTTCTGGATTGCAGCCCATGAAATCTTATGCCCACAGAAATTTGTTACTCTTTAAGGTGCTACAGGACTCTCGTTGTTTCTTCTGGGAGTTGTAGTTTATCTCCTCTGTCCAAGCAAGCTGGAGACTACAACTCCCAGAATGCCCAGGGGTCTATTGCCCCATATCACCCGCTGCTGCGTGACTCAGAGAGCTGAGTTGCAGCTTGAAGGCTGGGTGACAGCCACTCCGTTTGGGTGAGAGTGGGCTGCAAAGCCCTGCGCAGATACAAAATTAGCATCCACATCCGTGCCACTGGCTGTGAAAATGGTCCGCAGATATAAAGTGGGTATCCACAGATTTGCAGGGCTCTACCTGTACATTGACCTCGTGAGAGCCAGAGTTGTTCTATGTGTAGACAAAGGGACATGAATGTCCCTTCCCCTGGGTACATTCTGCTCCATTAATTGATTAAGGTTTTAATGTATTTGTTTTTAAATTGCACAGATTTTTTTTTTTTTGCAGTGGTTTTGTTACTGAATAAAATTCTATTCTTTGGAAAATAATTCATCTTTATTAGTCCACAGCATATGCTGCAGAAAGACTAGCGGTACTGAAAACATCCACTTTCTTGTTATTGTACAGTGACAAACAGTCTAATAATTATAAATGGACAGAAAGCACCACAAAATTAGTAAATGCACACCAAGACCCACACAATTCCTAACAAGCCCCAAACTGCAGGCACAGGTATAGCACAGTACATCACAACACATTACCGTGGCTTGCTGTTAAAGTGCTTTTTCCAAGCCTCCTCTCCACCACATAGCTCCTCTTTGAGCTCTTCTTAATAGCCCTGGTGTCCGGCTTTTCAAACTCAGCAGACAGCTGCTTCATTCCTGCCCTCCACCCCAGAGAGATCTTTTACCCTTTGCCCTAGAGATATTATGCAGGACACAGGGGGAAGCTATAACCTTTGGGATATTTTTCTCACAGAGATCCACTTTTGTGAGTAAACAATGCCACTGTCCCTTCAATCTACCAAAAGCAGAATGACAACTGAATCTTTTCTTGCTGCTGTCAAGGTGGTTGGTGTTCGGCTTCATGGGCTAGGGAAGCAAGGGGCAGGATCCCCCAGCATTACTACTGGCCTTTCAACATTACCATTGGTAGTCCACTGTTCAGGGACACAAGTCCTTGCTTGCAGCTTTCTGAGCGGTCCTGCAGTCTTAAAGATATGAGCATCGTGCACGTTCTCTGTTGATATACTCAGGGCAAAGAGGTGCTAGTACCAGAATAGGGATACGTGTTCCATCTATTGCTCCACCAGTGTTCAAGAACCCCATTGCTGCAAATCCATCTACATCTTGCACATTGCCCAGTGTCATCATCTTGCAGAGCAGGAGACAATTAATTGCACTGCACATTTGCAAGACAACGCCGTTTCGATTGCCAGAACGATTTCCCACTGATCACCACTTGCTTCTCCACTCTGAGCGCAGCTCTCATTCAGCCGTCTGTGCAGTGAGGACCGGGGCAACCTCAGCGCAGAGATCCAGGAATGTAGACTTTAACATCCAAAATTTCTGCAGCCACTGCTCATTTTCCCAAGCCTGCATTACAATGCGATCCCGTCAGTCAGTGCTCATGTCTTGGGCCTAGCAGCAGTTCTCTGTCTGCAGCTGCTCCATGAATGCCAACAACAACCTTGAACTGATTTTCACTATGTCCCTTAGCAGTCTGTCCTCCACAAAACTCTCCTGTTCCCTGCTGATGCAGTTCTTCTTGCAGCTCTTCAAATACTGGAGGAGCGTGTGTCCTGCGCTTGCAGTGCTTATGGGGGTGGACAGAGATGAGGGTTCATGAGATTTTTTTTAAAAGGCACAAAAATGAGATCTGGTTGACATTATGGGATAGAGAAAGTTACATACTGGGAACTTGAGCCTTTGTTCCCAGTCACCCCTGCATGACCCATTTCTGCCCCAGGAAGCATTGCCAAAACGTCCCAAAAGATAGGATGCTGGACGGTGGTGAGTGGGATATTCGCCACACCATACATTGACAGAAGCACTCCTGGTGAGTACACAAGGCAAGGAGCCAAGTATGCACACACACAGCCGATATACTGACATGCATCGGTGAAAGTTTGTAGCATAGATATGTCCTGAGGGTCACAGTTCTTTCTTTGGGCTCCTCCTGTGATGGCATGGTTACACACTGCCTCTTACTCAGTGGGAAAAATCTTCTGTTGGCCACTATTTTGCTGCACCTGTCCCTTAGAACTGGGCTACAATCCCTTTTAGAAAGCTGCCTGGTTCTAATTAAAGTATTTTTGAAATTCAATTCTAAACAAGCAAAGTTACGCACATGTGTAATGTCTTTCCAGAACTGGGTCCTTGGAGTTTTGTTTTGGGAGCTTTTGTGTAGGAAAAGTCTACTTCTCATGCTGAATTCCTTTTCTGGGGGTGAGGGCAGGATAAGGAGGTTTTATGAACCATGTTATAAATGGTATGTATCCAGCCCGACACAAGTTGTATCTGAAATTCCTTAGAACTCTGTGTGTAGCCTAAAAGCTAGGGAACTTTGACGTGCAAAATAAAAGAAACCGTTTAATAAATAAATAAATAAATCACTTTTATTCCTGTAGCACCCAGCTTAAGTCAGAATCAAGACCACGTTGTCCTAAATACATAAGATGACATAATCCCTCCATCTTTAATAATAATTTCTACTTGCATCTGAAATTAATAATAGCATTTTTGCTACTCCCAAAATCTTTCACATTCCCCACTGGTTTTTCTCTAACTAAACAAAAATTGTGCTTCAGTGCATAAAGAGTTAGAGAGGTGTACATTTTGTGTGTGCTTGGAAACTGGAATTACAGAGCTTAAATAAACATATCCATCAACAGACAGCTGCTTATGGAGAATTACTGAACTTCCCAATCACATGGGATAGGCCTAGCCATTAAAGCACTCAAAAGACTTGTCATGCAACCCACACCAATAAACCAAAATGTAAATGAGAGACAATAATCTTAAAATCAAGACAGAAAAAGAGCTATCAAACCCAGCTTCTTAAAGATTAATGACAAAATGTGAACCTCAGCATGAGTCAAAAAGTTTGCAGATATGAAATAAAGTTAAGTGAAGCTTGGTTGGTAAACATAAAAGCAGGCAAAGTTTGCATCATTCCAGTCGGACAATGAAAGATAATCAGAATTGTGGGGCTAATATTGATGACGATTCATTCAGTCTCTTTTGACACTATTTACATTCAGAAAGTTATGCGAAAAGAAAAGTCTTTTTGATGAAGCTTGAGAAAAAACTCGAGAAGTATTGGTTTTGTTTTTATCTTTTGTGGGACGAGACATTATGTGAAAAATTTGGCTGAATATATTTTTTTCCCTTTGCCTTGCTATCTGCAAATCCCAAACTTTGAAAGAGCGCTTGCTACCTGAATTTTCTTCTGAAGTAGCAGATTACAGCACAGTATTAGAAACAAACACTAACAGGAAGCATACCACATATATCTCTTGTTCAGCTCGACAGGACATTCTGCAATTTCTCCAAACGTCCATGAAGTCTCAGAATGCCTTTTACGTGTGTTGTTCTTATTTGATGCTGTTGAAGCACTACAATGACTGTAATTTAAACAGAAACCAATATGCTTCACAAGATAGAATGCAAACTAATACATTCTCTGGTTTAAAAAATAAATTGGAAAAGCCTAGAGCTGTGATTATTAAGGCGGTCATCGTTATGTTGAATTCCTTTTCGTTGCTTGTATTCAGAGAGAGAAAGCAGCACAGGATCACAGGGAGATGCAACACAGGGAGCGTCTTTATTGAGCTAACACTAAAACCAGCCAGGACTGGCTGACCTATCCCCTAATAGTCTAACTCTATTGCTATGGCAACAAAAGAAGCTCTGTTGCTAGGGCAAGCTAGGCAATTAGGCGAGTCACAAAATACCCAACGGTCGCGGTGCTGTTGGCCTGGACCCGACCAAAGACAGCTGAGCAGCAGAGGAGGGCAATGGCAGTGGCAGAGGGAGCACTGACAACATAGCAGGCGCAGCAGCAGATGCATCCATTGTCTCTCCTCCTGCCCCAGGCTGGAAATGACCACACCTGAACGCACCCCTGGGCTCTGGGACACGGTTGACCAGGGACAACCCACCGTGACTGGGCTGCAGCGGGGGGGAGAGCGGAGGTGTGTCAAAGGGACATTCATCCACTGGACTTTCACACTGCAAGGTGAAACCTGAGGCAAAGGACACTGCCCAAGATACTATGGGGCAGGTGTTCACTTACTGTTTTCTTACTTGAGTCATTAAGCAAATGAATGCTGTGTTTCCTCTCCCCTTAGTAAAAGTTTTCTTTTGTTATACACAGGCTCACTGCGTGTGAACAGGGAAATGCTGCGTGTTAGAGGTGCCCCGAAGTGGCCTTCACTTTTCCCAGATCTCTGGGTGGGTACTCAAGCCAGCTTTGTAATATTCAGAGGACCCCTGAAACCAGCCCTTGTTGCTGCTGACACTTCCTGGCAATAAGAGTTACCCAAGGATGATTCATAGAGGTTAAGGCCAGAAGGGACGGTTAGGCTAGAGCATAACCTCTGTTTGGCTAAAGCATCTCTTCCAGAGAGGCACCCAGTCTTGATCTGGAGACTTTAAGAGATGGAGAATTTAACACTTCCCTTTGTCATTTGTTCCAATAGATAATCGTCCTGATATGGATCAGTCTTCCATTGTAGCCAAACATCTGAAGGTTGGAGGTTGATAGCAAAGGTAAGAGTCAGATAAATGGTTGTTTGGGGGCAAATGCACTAATATATTATTTGTGTAATGTGAGTGCCATGTGGGTGTTAAACACTACCATTTTGATTTGGCAAGGGGGGACCCCGTGGCTAGTTTGCAGCTAGGGTATACACAGCCCAGCATAAGATGGGGCATGGCCCTGGAGCAAGCAAGTCTATCTAACACAAGCAGCTAAAGGACAGTGTTAGCCCACTCGCATGCTTCCACGAATAGAAAGCACTAGCCAGCCTGAGCTGCAGCAGTGTTTGTCCTGATCGGCTTGTGATAGCTGTGCACTTGACTGTGGCATTACACTGGAATTTTTGTCCCTTACCTTTGCTTTGTCAGTTCATCTAATAATCCCTGGCTCCCATCACAGATGCTGTAGTGACAGCCATATCATTCAGAGAGACAGCGTCACTGCTCATGCCAACCTGATACGGTTCCTTTGCCAGTAACTAAAATGTTGTTTCATGTTCTGTTTAAAATCTAATGACTGTGGCTTTGGAATATCCACTTGCCAGCCGTTGGGGTGAGTTCCTTCTAATACTTGGATAACATTATACCATTTCTGCAGTTTTGGCCCTGAAGTCCTGCCAAAGATTTCTCCACCTACTCCCAAAACGCCTGATTGGGACTGAAGAGCCAAGCTTCCTGGCACTGCTCCCACAGAACTCAGACAGCCCTTTGGCAACACCACTGGGGAGTGAAATATCATGCCTTCCTACATGCCCATGCAGGAGACGCTGCCCAGTTTATGTCCTTAGATCTGATTCACACAGCTGTGATTCAGTTTATTCCTGTTGGCACTACAGCACCAGCCAATTCCCAGCACTTAAGTGTGTGCTTTGCCTTTTGTCTCTTGACACTCCCTAGGATATATTCAGAAAGGATTCTTCCAGATTGCATGACGAGATCTCAAAGCAAATAATTTTTCATGGTTAGTTGTTTAAATTTTTTCTTTCTTTGCTTCAATTGTGCTCTCAGACCTTTCTGGGAACAGTTCAGTGCGTTTCAGTTCCGGCAGGGATGGCTGCCACAAAAGAGAGTTCTAAAGAACAGGTGTAGGCTAGGTGCAGAAAGCAAGTTCTGAATCCATAATGGTGAGGATTCACATCAGCAACCTGATTCTAAGAGTTATGCTTCATTATTATTGTCATCACAAAAAGGGATTTCGTGGTTTCTCATAAAAAGTCACGATCTTTGTAATCCCAGCCACTACTGACCAAGCTTCCACCATAAATATTTCCACATCATAGGGAGACACAGTTCCTGTACTGAAGAACTAACAACCTTATTTAAGACAAGACAAGTCAGTGCAACAAACTATAGGGGAAAAGGGATCATGGAGGTTACAGAGAAGAACATAGTTACAGAGAAGAACTATAGTGGAGTATACTGGCCCTTTAAGGTTAAAGGGGGCCAGAAGACTCTGTTCCAGGGAGATAAAATAAATAAAGGCCCAGAAATGGCCACATAGTAGGAAGAGAAGAAGCCATCCTGGGAAACTAGCTGAATGGGAAAACCAGAATATTGTCCCATTAAAGGCCCTGGCCCAGGATCCTTGGCACATAGGGTAAGGCAGAGCTATCCGCTCTCCAAAGGAGGGCAGCATATGTGCTGTCTTCTCCCTTAGAACAGGGAGAAGGAAGCCGGAGTCAGATGGCTGAGCGTCTGCTGGGAATGACAGGATCAATGGCTCTGTGAAGACCAGTCTGGTGCAGAAAAAGACTTCTGGTGTGGCAGAAGAACTGGAGATGAGTGTAAGTAATTTTGTTGCTATGATGGACTTCATGTTTGGGATGTTGAGGGCTATTTTCAACTGCTTTCAGCTACTAACCGCATCCCAGGTGTTGATCCCAAGAGAAACTGTGAGGAGCTCCTATAGAACTCCAAAGAGGGGGAGACAGAGAGGGTGTGGCAAAGGCACCTCTTGCCATGAGGGAGCGCTAATAACCAACAACCCTGTTACTACAGTATTTGTGGATGAATTGATGATCTGAAATCATTTTCAAAGATTTTTTTAATGTAAACAAATATTAACAATCCCCATTCATTGTTATAAGCAGGAGATTTTCTGAAGGCATCTCAGTGACAGTGGGTCTTAAGGAGAGATTTGAAGGAGGACAGTGTGGTGCAAAAGGAGTAGAATGGAAGAACACACAACTACTGTTGTGAGAGAAGTGAACAAAGAGGCAATTGAGGATGGCACCACCGGTATGGCAAGTATGGTGGGGCAATAACAGACAAGAGCAGATATTGTTTAAGAAAATAATGAAACCTAGGGAACTTTTTGATCTCTCTTCTATAAATTCATGGGGTTGGCATTTTTTGCCATGACAAAGCCATGTTGTTCCCCTTTTTTCTTTTAAATGTTTCCATGGTGAGCCAGCAGCCTCAGTTATGTTCATACAATCCGGAAATAGAAACATACCAATCAAAACCATGCAAATTGTGAATATTGAATACAACTAACTGCTTGCAACCCAGATACAAGCCAAAAATTATTTACTAAATGATTCAGCAAATAATGAATAAATCTGAGAAATGCACATTCTATTTACTGACAGTACATGAATAGAAAAGTAGTGAGAGTCACCAAATTATTACTACAGATTATTGGTACAGCTTTATTCATGATCCTGAAAGACAGTGCCACTGAAGTTCAGCCCAGTTCAGAAAAGGATATGGGGTTTTTTCAGGTTCACTGTATTTCCCTTCCATTTAAATACAGTACCTTCCTTCCTCTACATATGCAGTCAAACCCTACTCTTGCAAGTTCATCTGTGCAGGCATAGAGTCTGAATTTGCATCATGATATGTAGGTCACATTTTAGGGGAAGATAACCGGATGCAAAACTATGATACTAAACTGTTGATTAAGAAGGTGTGCATGAGTTATGTGACACTGATATGAACAAAGCACTTGAGTTAGAAAGTAGCTCTTATGGCGCCCAGCACCCATTCTTGTCAGAGGATATGCCTACGCTGTCGTCAAAGCACTGTCATTGAATGTGGGAATGCAGCACAAATAGACACACCTGAGCTATTTTTGACCCAGCTAGGTGAAATAATAATAGCAGTGAAGGGCAGCAGCCCTGGCTAGCCACTGGAATACATAGCCAGGGAACCAGCTAGGCTTGTACTGCCTGTGCTGACTTTTCACTATCAGGCTTGGTGCTACCTGGAAGGTGGGATGAGGGCATAGACGTGTCCAAATTATCATCAGGCCAAAATACGTACAAAGTTATCAAATGTTAAGCAGTGGAACAACGGCAGAATGATGAGTCTTCATCATTTAAATCAATATTAAGTCACAGCAAAATACTGACAGAAGCCAAATTTGACTTTTTAAAAACTCCCAATCCAAGATTTTCCAGAGGTCTAAGTAGCGCCTGGACTCCCAGGGGGTTATTTGTTTCTAAAATAGTAACATTTAGGGGCCACAAAATACCCACTTGCCCCCCAATAATAGGACCCTAGAACTGACCCTGTTCAGGTTATTGTTATTTGAGCTAGCTCAGGTATGTCTACACCTGTTGCACTCACACCTCCAATTGCAGTGTAGATATTCACAGAGCTCTTGAACTCTGAAGTTAATCTCAAAATCAGGTCTCATGCAGGAGTTTATACATAGTTTATTGAGTCACCAGTCCTTCTATTTTACATACATATATATAAAAAACATCCTACGGTCTTGACTTTTCTAGATGCCCGTATCTTCCTGTGAGTTTGTTTAGTAGCTAGCACACTAGAGCCCTCACCCTGATTAAGCCCTCTGATTGGCACTGCAATGTATATAAATAATATTACAATAATGTAGCAGCATGATTCCTAGGAGAAAAAACAGAAAGGCTATCTCTTGTTTTGAGATCAATCTTTGATCAATAGATACAGATTGCTATCCCAGTTCTGAGCAAGATGAGTGTTCACAAAGCAAAATTAGTTTCCGTAATGGAGCAGAGCAGTTTTGAATCAGGCAGTATGCTGTGCGAGTGGCATGGAATCTAGGTGCAAACACAGTGCATGATTAGCTATTGATTTGCATTCTATCTCCTGTTATTGCTGTGCCTTTTTCTTAATATTTATCATGTGGTGTTGTTACACATGGTGTTGATAGGCGAAACATGCCAAACAAACAACACGGTAAAGCCAACTTACAAGTAGACTCTTTTTTTGAAGGAAGAATGTATTAATCAAATAGGAAGCCGATGTCTTGACAGTCTGACGTATGGTAGAGTTCAGTAACTTAGGAAAAGCAACAGATCTGAATGTATGAGACACAAGGAACTTTCCAAGTTTCCGTAAGACAAGTTCCATGACTTTTTATTTAATTATTAGAAAGAACCTAACATTTCCTACTTCCTCAGGCATGTCAACAGGTGCTCTATTATTTGATTCCTATGTTGTACCACCATGCGCTAGACCCAGTTAGGAAGTACAGGTGGAGTAGTAGCTTCCTCTGAGAGACCATCCAGAGGTAAGGAGAAACTATGACAAGGATTATTTTTAAAATTATTTTCTAAATTTTCTTTTTATATATTTGTGTTTTCTTTTTCATTAAACAGTTATTATGCCTAATGAATACAGTTTTCTTTTAATAAATCCTTTCATTGGGTTTATCTTAGAGACTGTCACTATCAGGTATGGTGAAGCTGAACTGGTGAAACTGTAGTTACAGGGAGTGCAATAAATAAGTGTGTAATGCTTGCTTTGCATAAAGAAGAGTTCAGTGCTCCCTTTCTATTTGTGTTTATTTTGTTAAGCCATTTATGTTTTCCATATCCAAAAAGGAACCTCTAATAATTTTCTTCGATTGGAGATAAATGAAACAAACAAAACAAGATCTTCCTTGAAGAGGGGACAGCCTGCTACTCTGCTAACCTCCTTGGATTGACTCGCAGCACTGCCTTCCACCAAAACAGGCATGGTGTCTCCTATTTAAAGGTGCTTTGCACAGAAATGAGCATCACTACATTTATTCTACATTTACATAGATTATCCATTCCTAGTAACGCGCAAAGACCCATTCAGAGAGACATTACAATGATGATGATTTTGCATTTTTCCACAGTGCTGTGTGTTTTGAAAGGTAGAGGAGGGTAAATAATGATCCATTCTCAATGCTCCATTGGCCCCTTCTATTCAGATTTTCACCCCTATGATAAAAATGATATATATGGAATTCCTCTCCTGTTCTGGTCTGCCATGTCTCTTCATTTAAATCCCCCCTTCACACTCATTTTTGGTGTGATTCTTCAGGTGTGTTAATTATAAATTGATTAACAAAACTCTTGCGACCGTCCTGCTCATTCCCTTCTCAGGACTCATCAGGGGGACATTTGTATTCTGTGTTTGTCTTATTCGATTGCAAACTCCTGACTGTCTATATTTGGTATGTATACAGTCCCCCATTCATTAATGATACTTCTATTAATAACAATTTTGGATGACTCCTGCATCAAGTAGAGAAGAGGCTCTTTTGTCCCTCCAACAGACTTTGCACACCCACACAAGCCATGGTTTAGCCCTTAAAGCGTAAGCACTTTGGGGCAGGATCCATGTGTGAAATTTGGTCCCATGGAAGTCAAAACTATCACTGACTTCAAGAGGGAAAGGATTTTACCTTGTTTTTTGTCAATTAAGCATGATAGACATTTATGGCACTATAAATGCAAAAATGGATTTCCATAACAAAAGCTCACTGCAAAGTTTGAAAACATAACAAGGACGAGTCAAGAAATTCTTCAATGATACAAATAAATAATAATAACAATTCAACAGGGAATATTTAGCTGATCAGAATTTCTTTGTGCTCATGCAGGACCTATTCTGCCATCCTTATTCATGTGAGCAGAACTTCACTCATCTGAAAGCTCCCACAGAAGTCCATGGAACTACTCATATAAGGAAGCAGGATAGAATTGGCTCCAAAATAATTATTCAAAAGTTAATGTCCCTAAAGTGAACATATGGTCGAGTTTACCACATGTGAAAAATATTAGTGTGATATATGTATCATCTGTAATACATGCATATGTAAACATAATCTTCAGTGTCGGTAATATAGTCACTAGAAAGAAAACAAAACACAACTCATCCACAAGACATCTATCCTGTCCACCCTTAAGATCCCACTTCTGCAGGATTTCCTACAGAGGACTTGTTCTAGTTGACTTGTATTTCCTTTATATCTACTTGTTCCTTTTCCCCCAACCTCTGTCTGTCCATCCTTAGACAGTCCATCCTTAGATTGTCTATCTTGGAGCAGGGACCATCCCTTCTTGAATATCCATATTCTGGGTATTATCACAAACAAACAATGCTGGAATACAATAAATGCAATTCTTTTGGGAATGCAGTGCTCAATACTTACTGTTTTTCTCTTGGGTTATCTAACATTTATTTATTCATTACATTGTGTTTCAGAAAGTATTTCTTGAGAGTACAACACTTGAAATCTGAAAATCTGTTTTAAATCGCATAATGTATTGCTCATCTGCAGTACATTGTGCGCCTTAGCGGCTCTTTCAAGCCATTTTCAAATGCGTGAAGTGTTTTTTCTCTCACATTAAAGAAAACATCAATACTTATTTAACTGCTGTTATAAACGTCCATTATCATTTTCTAAATAGTACATTACCAGTAATTGATTGAAACTTTATAGCCATGACTACATCATATCAATTATTCAAAGAGATTCTCAGAATATTGGAAGCATAAGACTTAATTGAACACATACAGTATCATGAAAAAGATTTACAAGATTCCACCCAGTGGAAAATCAATTGTGACATTAATAATTAATCTCTAATAAACTATGAATTACTTTGTAAACACCTACTTGTGCAAGAACAGCATAGCAAGAAGTATACCTTAAATTAGCTTACCAGAGTAAGTACTGAGTAAAAATGGAGTAGAAACTGACAGATGCCTCAGGATTTGGCCCATAAGTTGTTAATATTTCTTGCTATGAAGTTACTTAGTGATTATTACAAATTTTCACTGATTCATTTAAGTTCAGATCAATGTCTCGATTAAGAAAACAGTTTTGGTAAACTGAATGGCCCAAGGGACTGGAAATACTTTTCAACTCATAGGTCAGCAGTTCATTTTCAATTCAGGTTGGTAGTAACTAGCGAAGGGAAAATCAGATGATAATCAGATTCCATGGTCTAAATAGTCAGATCATATTTGAATTCCTTCAGATGCCCTTTGTCCTCTTAGTAGCAGGAGACAGACAGCTGGCCCTCTTCCCATGTTTTCAATCTTAAGGTATCTGACAAAGCCCACTGCTTTCTCCTCAAAAAATGTCTTCAGGCCTGTGGACCCCCTGACATCCATTCTGCAGCAACAGTTCAAGAAACATTCCTCATAACCCTGCTACTTTTACCTCACTGAAACCTGGGAATCTCAGATTTCCAAACAGCAGAAATGCTTACTAATAACAACAAGGTTACTATGAGATTGGCACAATCCACTGAGTAACTAAAGTTGCCATTGTTTGGAAATCTATTGGTTGGTGGTCTCAATGCAGTTCCTAGTGGCTAGTTAGTAATGGCATGTTTTGGGGTTCAACTCAGACCAGTGAGAGTTTGTGTCATTGCTTTTCCTGAAACTTTGAGTGCCTTAAAATGTTCTGCTGCTGTAGCTCCATCTAGACACTCTCAGCCAGCATAAAAGGAAGTACTGAGTCTCTATGCAACTCTGACTCCAGCAGCCTGACAGTTACATCACAGTCACACTCCACTCTCCAACAGCCTTGATTACTACTAGCCAAGTGACCCCACTCACTCCCTTTCCTAAATTTCCCCCAAAATGTCTGCCCTGAAATGTCCAGTCCTCTCCTGGAACACTCAGAGGAGTAATAAGGTCCATTGTTCCTTTAAAGAGACAAAAGTACAGCTGCTTGTTGCTTTTAACTGGAGTTAATAATCACTCAATATCAAAGACAGTACTGGGTTGATTTTGAATAAAAGTAAAACAAGTTTATTTAATCAAAAAGAGTGAGTTTTCAGTGAGTTCACTTGCATGAGATAAAGTCAGAAACAGTTACAAATAAAAATGAAAAATGTTTCCTAGTGACTGGGGCTCACTTGGAACCAAGACCGTCATTTTGTTCAGATTCTTATCACACTTCATTCCAGCAAGATGACTGACCTTCCTCTTGATCAGGATCTCCCACAACGTCCAAAGTAATCAGTTCCTTTGTCTTCTTAGATGAAAGATAACAGAGTTCTTTACCATTCTATTTATAGTCCAGTGAATTTTAAACGTATCCTTAAAGTTCAGTGTTTCTCCTGTGGGGAAAGGTGCCAGGGAGTCCATTGGAGAAGGTTCTGTGCTGGTTTCTTTTTCTCCTGGCAGTTCTTTCTCCAATGCAAATTGATCTGTCTCTACAGCCTCTGGTATGCCAGCGAATGGCCACTTAACTGTGATTGCCCATTGATTGTGACTGCACCTGGATGGAGGCGATGGCGTTTCCTTTGTCTGGAAAAAGCCAGTTTACCCACTCCTCAGACTCGTCTGGTTCAAACACATTTTAGCCCATATTTCCTTCACATTTGTTTAGTCCTTTTGGCACTTACTGTACATACATCATGCAAAGATTATTAATGATCAGAGTGTTATTTGTTCTCCAATGGTACCTGACACCTTGTGGATACAGATTGTCACATAAGTGAATTGGGGTACAATGATCTGGTCAAACCAAACTTACTGCCAGAACCAGTGAGCCCCTGGCCCTCTGACATTGGGATTTTCTTATTGTAGTTAGTAACGGCACAAAAGAACAACCACGAGAACTGGAGCCCGTGCTGATGACTCATCTTGATGACTTCTAAACTTATGTTACATATCTGCCTTAAATGTGCTTTTCCCTGCCATAATTTTATCTCATAACTTTAATGATATTCAAATGTAAGTATTTTTGGTATAAACATAATATACTATATATCTGTAAAATTGTTCTGATATATTTTTTACTCATCTCTGCCTGACTACATGAAATCATATAATCTTTCTCTGGAATGGATTTTTCAATATTATTTATTAATGGCATTTTTTCATGATCAATGATAAACAACGTCATGTTAAGAGCACAACCAGATTTCCACCACTTGTGAAAATCTGTATTAAAAATACTGCCTACATCAGATAAACTTTCCCAAGGAAAGAATATTAGCAAAACCCTGCCACTGATGTAGTCTCCAGCCAAATATTGTGATCTGAAAGATCAAGAGGTCAACCATAATCTCGTCTCACTCCATAGGGAATTAAAGGAGCTGTAACTGTATGCTGTAGAATTTTCAATTGACATTATGTTCCCATTCAATATGGTATTTAATTCAAAGGTTTCAGTGTGGAGAAAGAAGGGAGAATAAATAAATGAATAAAATAATTGTGTTTAAAAAAAAAAAAGACACTTACAGCTATGTCAGAAATGGATGCAGTGTACAGATTACCTATCAAAACTGCAGCAAGAGGATTAATTCAATGTATATAAACACAAACGATAATATTGCTCTCTGAAAATAGTGCAAATTTCTACTGTGAAGGAATATCTTACATAAATCTAGATTTTTAGTAGCTCTCTACACATACTCAAAACTGCCTCATCTTGTCAAACATCTGTTCTCTCACCAAAAAAGTATTTCCAAGGGGCATCTCTGGTTGCGTACAGAGCTTTTGTACTAACGCAAAATAAATACAGCAGAAGTAGCTCCTAGCTAGCTACAGACCTGAGTATTTTTAATTTTTAAGGAACTTTAGTTTTCAGACCTAGAATGATATTTTCCTAATTAATTATGAATAATATTACCTGTACTATAGTAGTATCCAGAGGCCCCAACCAAGCTTGTTTCCTGCTATGCTAGGCACTGTGCACAGGAGAAACTTGCATAAGAGATCGAAATACCATGAATTTCCAACTGTTTCTCATTAGAAGAGCAGTTCCCTAAAGATGCTCCCAGCTCTTGTGATACCTGTAGTCCAGGGCTCTGCAATGCTTCCCTGCTCTGCTGACACTCATGACAGCATGGCTCCTGCAGCATCCATGTTACCATGGCCTCCCTTTTGGCCACTGCCTCTCAGGGAGTTTCGTGCAATGGAGAGGGACACTGAGAAAATACTGATGGGGACTACTCAGATGCTAAAGCAATGTGGGGGAGGGAATGCAGGTTCCCCTCCCCTGCTGAAGCAGAGAGAAAGCTCCCCCTTTGTGGCTGGTGCGGTCAAAGCTCCTCCTTCTGTTTCTGTCTACTTTAAACACTGGGCCCACTTGAGCAGGCAGTAAAGGCCAGATTTTTAAAGGTATTTAGTCACCTGAAGATGCAGATAGGTGCTAGAACTGGTCAAACGAAATAAAGGGAGTTAGGCTTTGGAACCCCACTAGGCATTTCTGTGCATGTTTAGACACCTAATGCTTTTAAAACTTTGGCCCATGATCTCCATGGGATTATTTGACAGTGGCCATCCCCAGACACATCTGATCCAGGAAGCATAATCTCCAAGGCACCCTGAAGTATCTCCACAGGATTAGGATCAGGAGGGGACAATGCTTTGGAAATAGAGAGTCCATCTCTCCCCTCAAGACCTCTGAGACCAACTTTGCCTACATTGATTCTATTCCATTCTGAATAGGTTCTTATACCACTCTCGTCACCATGCTGTCTGTGTACTCCAATTACAGAAATGAAGGAGGCAATTGAGCCTAAACAGGTAGGTTAGTCAGAGAATTACCTGAAACTATAATAGCATCTTCTTAACAGGGAATGATGTAAATACATGAATACATTTGTATTTCTGCTGAAACATCAGGGTTCCACTAAATTACTATTCTGCAATGAATTATCCTGTACAATTGTTACCAAAAACATCCTATCCCAAATGGATTAACTATACTATGGCTGTTGTGGTTGGGGCCCTCTGTGAGATTCTGTTTAATGTCACCAAGAGGTAAATTACAAAAGAAAGGAGTAGCATCTGCAGTTTACATGATAATTAAACAACACTCATACCATGGCACTAACACCAACTTGCTCCAACATATGCAACATAATGCTTTAATGCTGCAACCCATTTTGTATTTAAGATTAACTAAGTGGGGGAAAGTGTGATCTTGCTATCACATTGCAGTGTATGACTTTTGGCAAGTCTCTTGACCTCTGAGCCTCAGTTTTTCCACTTGTATAACGGGAAGAGTTCTTTGAATAGTACAGAGAAGAGTGTTTGTGAACATGCGTTTAAATTGTGACCTGCTGTTCAGCCCACCCAGGCTCATACCTCTTTTTATTCACTATTCCTGCAAACAGGTTTTAGTCTGTGCTAATGCACAGGAAATGGCTGTCCATGTGAATACCTGCACTATCAGGTGAACAAAAATGTTTGAGTACAAACAAGGATGTTTAATATTTATCATTTACTATTTGTTATTTGTTACTTGTTCTGTTTATAAAATTTCAGCTATCTAGTCAGGGAGCAGAAAACACTACATGACTTCAGTGTCCAATCATACACCACAAACAACAAATAGTGAATACTCAAAGTAAACATTTGGAAAATTGTTTGCAGATAACCCATCATCTGAGAATTAATTATCCTAACTATTCATATGTGAATGTCATAGATCAGTCACAGAAATCAGAATAGGTTCATGAACAATCTGAGAACAGAAAAAAGGGTTACATTTATCATATAATTATTCATAAAAATCATTTGACCAGCTCTAAGAATGGGAATAACATCTGCCTTCATCACAAGATTGGCTTGAATTACTTTAATTAATATTCATAAGAGTGCTTTGAAATCCTCAGATAGAAAGCATTATATAAGTAGAAAGTATTTTCATCACACATACTTTGCATTACAATAAAGTTAACAGAATATTGTCCTCTTGTTTTTATCCTAGAAGTCTTGGGTTTAAAAACAGATGCCAATTCAATTTTCATATATCTACAATATATTTATCAGTCTATTCATGCTGTAAGATCCATCTGGAGTGCAAGACGTATTTCAGAGCCTGCTTTTATTAAAAGGAGGAGCATTCTATTAAGTGAATAGTAGTTATAACTGGAAATGATCAGAATGAGTTAGAATGATATAGAAACATTCTTCTGATGCTACTGTAATATTCATACAGCAACTTCAAGCCCTAGGACTCCAAACTGCTTCACAAGTTATACACCTAAACTGCCTCTGAAATTCAGCCCTCTCTGGGGTTGAAGGTAACAGCCAACTGGCATACACCTCTGTAGAGCTCGGAAGAATCTGTCATGCGGAACAAGTATAGTTGGCAAGGCTAGGCCCTAAAAATCCAGTTTAGGTTGTAAGCAAGACTAGGCCTGTAATTGCTTGGGCAGTCCTCCGTATTTTCAAGAGTTAAGCTAATCTTTGTCTGCTGTTTCAGCACAAAGTATGTTAGCTGTGCGAAGATTGTGAAAAATAAGCAGTAGCATCCTGTGGTTGTCGCTTGCAGCGCTTGTAGCCTTCCACAAAACGGCAAAGCATCTAACCACAGGATGTTAAGCAAACATTGGCAAAGTGCAGCTGCCTTCTATTCTCCAGCCTAAGTTCGGCCTGTAATTATTAACCAATAGGCTAATAAAAAACAAGTTCAAAACCCAATCTCTAGTCGAGATTGAGAGCTACGTATTGTGTTGCCAGGAGAAAATTTCTGTTAAGGCAGAGGGGGACAGGTATAACAAGCACCCCCGGGAACTGCTCGGTAAGACTCTCCGTGGATCCGTCAAGGCCTTATCGGATGCCCCAGGCAGGTCGGTTCTCTGGTTGCAACTCACCTACAGAGTGGTTGATGGGTCTCCCCACTCTATTTCTTTTGGTAGGTGCTTTCTTCCTATGCTTCGGGATAGCTGGAGAGGGTGGTTGCTAGGACTGCCCCTTTGGAATTGTGCCCAGTTTCTGGTGAGGTTACTGGAGGGGGTGATTCCTAGGACTACTGCTTTTGGAATTGTGCCCAGCTTCTGTTAATGCAATAAAACACTTTTACTTAACCATTTTCCGCTGTCAGTCTTCCTCCTTCCACCACCGAGATAATAAATTAAAAACCCTCCACCCCCGCAGAGTACAACCTCACACTATGCAACAGTGGGGAGAAGAAGTTTGGCCAAGGACACTGATGCAAACCCTTGCTCTTGCAATAAATTCTGTGGAAATGTCAGTGTCCACAGAGCGTTGACAGCACCTCATCCAAAGACCTGCAGTACAGAGTAAACAGCACGGGACTCTGTTTATATGCGTTGGAAGGTTAAAGGGCTGAGTTTGACCCCATTGCATTTCAAACCTGTGTGTTCAGAAGTCTCCATTTTCCTAACTTGATGCTTGGGCTGTTAATCTATTCCCCTCCACTGTGGTGGCAAATAGCAAGAGTTCTCCACATACAGGATTCTCACTGACCTCAGCTTCTTCCTCACCATCACGCAATCTTCCCTGTGTTTCCTCTACCACTGTTCTGGCTCCTAACAACAACCTTGCTCTTCTTTCTTCTTTCCCTTTCAGTACCTTTTCCCTTGTACCTTGCTCAATCCAACTCACTTGTTATGATGTTATGTCTGAACTTGGACCGCAGTCTGTGTGTCCCTCTGTGACATGCCTAGCACACGTTAAATGCTATGAAATAAGAATTTGTCATGTATTATATTTTTCAACACCGTGCTTAACATTATTTTTCCAAAGAAATTCTGAAGATAATTATTCTACAATATCATATCCAGCTGGACATAGCCACAATCATGTGTGCCCTGCTGATACTTCAGCCCATTTGTCTCAGCAGCTCCTCCAAAGGCTTTCTATAGCTGTTGAATAAGACTGGGAAAAGGAGCCTCATGAGACTCCATAAGGGAGGGCTTTGGAGGTGAAGGAACAGCTTCCTCTTGTCATCCTCTGGGTTCAGACTAAAAGGTAGAATCTGAACCGTGTCAGGGCACTTCCATTCACCCATCCTCCAATGCAGGCTCTTGGCTGAGGGGAGGGGTACCAGGTCATGATCTCACCATTTCCCCACATTGTACAACCATTAAACTCAAGAGAGTGCTACAGCTGCCATTGTGCCCATCTCTTCTTGGGTACCCATTCAGGGCCAGGCATAATCTTTCCCTAACATGTTATATACAATCAGAAAAAGCAAGAGCTGGAAGGAAATGTTGATCTTAAGTTACTGACAGATTTTGCTAGAATAACATGAGCTCTCAAGCCTCTTCAGATGTGGAAAGCTGTCAGTTGCATTCAGTGGGATTCACTCAACTCTTTTAGTCATTAGGAAGCTTTCTAGCTACATGAGTTTTAAGACATCTTCCAGCTAACTCAGACATTTGCAAAGTACTAAATGCAGCACTCAGGGTATGAGAACTGTGACACTTGCCAGAGGATTTTGGATCTAAAAACCAAAGAATGAATTCTATCAGACTGGACAATGGTGAGGAAGCAGTCCAGCCTGATTTTTGAAGGAACACCCTCATTCTGGCAGTGTGGTTCCACAAGCTAAGCGTGTGGGACATTTTAACTTTGGGAAAATTTGGGGGCCAGTGCACTTGTCACACATTTCTAGCACAGCACAAATCACATCATTAAGTGAAGGGCATTTTGCACACTTGCTTTTTGGAGTCAGTATTTACACTATGATGTATTACATTAGCCATATTGTTCCACAGTCTAAGTGAATCAGTGGCCAAAAAAGCAGGCACTAATATGCTTCTGTTTTCACTGACATGAAAAAATACTGCAGCTGATGCAAAATGTTCTATATACACTGGTGAAACATGCCATTCTATGGGGCTATCCATGTTTAAAATATCCTAATTAGTTGATTTAAAAAAAAAGTGGTTGCTGGACTGCAATACAAGCAAAGGCTGTTGCCAGCCTTTTGCAGACTTAAGTATAGGGTCATTATTTATTCCTAGCTCCAACACTGTGCTTTATGAACATAGAGAGAGAGACACCTATTCCATGCCTGCAGGGTTGACAACCCAATGTCAGACATGACCAGAAAGTGAGACTACAAATAATAAGTGAGTAACTATGAAGATGGGTGGACAAGGCTTAAAAAAGGTACAGTCAGGAGGAGACTTGATTGTTATGCACATCTTGCTCCAAAACCGAAGCTGTGTATGTTTTCCCACCCCACTAAAATCTGCTGCCAGGACATATTCCCTTTCCCAACTGCTACTGGAGTTTCTGGCTCCCAGCCAGCAGACACCCTCACCAGAGACAAAGTTCTTTAGCTCACATGACTGGAGGAAGGTGGGCTGGGCTGCTGGGAGATCCTAGGGAATCCCTGAGGAGTCTTCAAATTCCTGTCTTCTTGTTTCATCCTTTCCATTTCCCCTTCCATGCACTTTACTGCACTGAAAATGGCTCCCCTTCTCCACATTTAATACCTTTTCCTTTTCCTGACCTTCAGAATATAGCCCCTCCCTACTGAATCACACTTGCATCTTGAGTGTTGTTTCCCCATGTCAAGGCCAAGTCGTGGGTGATCTGCACGCACCAGTCAGATACTAAGCTGCATTTAGGAGATGAGTAGGGGAGTCGGGATGCTGCTGGGTCAGGATACCTGGAAGTTGGGGTCAGGCACCAATGTGCTGGCAGCAGGCAAGTAGCAGAGGCAGAATCAAGCCAGGTCAGAATATCAGGAAGGCAAGGTCAGGCTCCACGTTATAGAGAACAAGCAACAGCAAAGTCAAGGACAAACCAGAGTCAGGAGCCAGAGTGTAGGGCCTACAGCAAGCAAGGTCTACAGCAGAAGCCTGCACTGTTGTATGACAGCTTCCTTTACTAGCATCAGCCAATCAGTGAGCTATCATCCTTTCAATTCTGTAGTAGGCCATAGAAGAGTGTCTGAGAAGAGGATGAGTGAATTGTCATTCAAATTTCCTGCCTTCCCTTACATCATAAAAGAGAATGCAAACACAATAAATGGAATTCCCATTTCAGAAGCCTCAGTTTCACTGGGAAATTTTAAAGCGATAATGTTCTAATGAGTTTGGAATTACTGAAAAAGTGACAATAGATGCAATTAGGGGCAGGTAGGGTCAAGGCGGAGAACTTCTAACAGTCAGATGACACTTAAAACAGACCAAAGAAAGAACTCAATGCTTACCTGGGAGCAAGAGTAGCCATGATGCTTTTGAGTCAAACTAACTTTAAGGAGTGAAATTTTACTAAGCAGTAACGTATAGTATATTTTGAAATTGCTGCAACCGGTATTTTTGTAATATTAATAGCAAAATGTGTGCAAGAGGTACAATGGATAACATTAGCCCAAAAAAGGAAATAAGCCATGATTAACCAGAAAGGGTTGAGGTAGTTGGAAGGTTACAAGGGAACAAAGAACTTAGAAAATAACCTAAGATCCGAAGGCATATGTACCAAAAAGATGAAACAGATGAGAGTTGGAATGATAAAAAATAAAGAGTAACAAGGGTATAACAACCCTAAGATATAAGAAGGAAGGAAGGCCATCTGCAGACTTAGATGCAGGTTGTAAGAGAACTACAGGGAAGGTCTTCCACAGCTGTTGGTAACTATATGCCTCTCTGTGTATGTGCTGTCTTTACCCACTGTTAAATCAATAAATCTAATCAAAACCAACTTCTCTGAGGCTTGCTATTATTAAACTAATCAGGACTTGAGAATCCCTCCCATTACACATATAATCAGAGTTAAAATGTTTCAATTATTAGTTATCAATTAAATTGGTTACTGATTAGCAGCAAATGATTAATTATCAATTATTAATGATCAACTTCTCTGAACGGCAGGATACTACTTTCTGAAATCTCAGTACACCAGTGGCAATTTGGATTGTAAATTCATACATTAAAACACCATATTTACCACTTTAATGAATAGGGTTAGGTTGGGTTTTTTTAACAAATCCAGAATATCAGTGAAACAAAATCAGTTCAAATATAAATAGTTTAAGGTGAGTTACATTTGGAAAGTTCAACATTTGAAGTATTACCACTTTGTGGTTGCTTTTAGAGCTTCTCAAAGTCATGTGGGATTGTTAGGGCACAAAAGAGACTTACGTGCTTATATACAACATTTAGGTACTACTGCCTTTCACAAAACCCCTGCTCAGCCTTCGCCTAACTCTGTAGGTGCTTAAAGTTTAAGTTTAAGCTTAAAGCTTAAAACTTTAAGCACCTAAGTTTCCATTATTAAAGCCCCCAAGTTGTCTAAATTTCAGCAGCTGTGCATGTGCTCAGACACCTAAGTCCTGACACTGCTCAGAAACTTGGCACTTCAAGCCTAAGCCCCAGTGGCATTCACAAACCACCTTGTCTTCAGGATCTGATGTGGTAGGTATGTTCAGGGCATGCCTAAATGTGTACAAAAGATGCCAGAGGAGGTGGTACTGCCCCTTATAACCTTTAGCGCAACGTTACAGCACACACCGAGGATGTGGGACACAAGTTCAAATTCCTTCTCTGTCTGACTTGGACTAGGGATCTGAACACAAATCTCCCATCAATATGCTCTAACCATAGAGCTATGGGGTATTCTGGGACAGGGCTCTCTCAATCTCTCCTGTTGAAGCTGTTCCACTGTGTACAACTAATTACACAATTCACTGAGCCAAGAACATTGTGAGAATGACTTTGTAACCATGATGGTTAACATGCTTGTGATCAGGTGCCAGCTCATACTGAGGTCACCATTTCTCAGCTGACCTCTGACAAATACATAGCTGGAATCGGTTTGGCTCACCTTCATGTTAGTATTGTTAAACTATTAGAATTGTACGAATGTGATTAGTGTTTAGACTTTACTGAATGCTTGTGAGTTGCTGCATGTATTAATTTGACTTTTAACATCTGTATCATATTGTAAAGGAATATTTGAGCAGTTGTATTGTGAACTTCTGTGACTATGTAAATCACTGGTCTGGAGAGAGACATTAATTAGTGTCATCTGCAACTGAAGGTGTTAGATACTGCCCAACAGAAAAAGCCATCAACATTAGATGAACTATTGTGAGATGCTAAAGAGGACAAAAGACAGTATTCTGCTCCCACCCCCTCAGGAAGAAATGTCTTGCAAGTGGATTCCTTCTATCAGCTGAGTTTGCAGCTCAGAGCGCATGGCAGGAGGGGGATAAAAGCCCCAAACAAAAGAAACTGATTATCTCTATGCAGCTTGGACTCTGGGGGACAGAGTTTCTAAGCATAAGCAAGAGATCCCCAACTACTTAGCCTGGATTAGCCCTAAAGGACATATAGTGCTTTTTTACTATAGAAGCTTCTATTACATTTTGAAATTTAAGATCTCATTTGTGTGTATATGTTTACCTGCTTTAACCTTGTTTATAAGTCTCTAATTTCCTATTCTTGTTTAATAAATCTTTATATAGTGTGATGGCGTCAGGCCGGACGGCTATGAAAAAGTACTAGAAGGCATGTATATTAGCCCCAGGCTCAAAAAAGCCCTATTCCCTGGGTAATTCAGTTGGGGCTGATTAGGCATTTAGACCACCTGGGGCAGTTTAGGCAATTAGGACACCTGGGGCCAATTAAGGAGCCCCGCCCCAAACACTTAAAAGCCTGCAGGGGCAGGTAGGCAGTGTGGGTTGTGGAGCTTGGAGTGAGGAGTTGAGAGTTAGGAATTTACAGGTTACAGTTTTGGAGTTGAGAGTTTGGAGTTTAAAAGGCTGCAGCTTGGTGCTGGCAGCCTGGAGCTAGGAGACTGCAGTCTGCAGAAGCTTGGGAGCTGCCACAGTTCCTGCCACAGCACTGGAGGCAGGCCACCAGCTGGGGTAGCAGGAAGTGGTCCACAGACTACCCCAAGGGAAGGTAGCAGTACTCAGGGGCAGAGCGGGCCCCATCCCCTCCCTGAACCTTCCCCCAGCTGCCCCACCGGCCGGGCCGGAAGAGCGCAAGACCCACGAGGGCGGAGTACATATGTTCCTCCCCCCCCACTCTGTTACAATAGTTAATTATAAGATTGGCTATAAGCATTGTCCTTAGTGTGATCCAAGGTGGAACTGACCCAGGTAAGTGACTGGTCCTTTTGGACTGAGAGTAACCTGAATATTGCTGAGAGTCTTGCTGTGAGGGACAACCTACTTTATTCTTTTACAAAGCTATGCCTGCCTGGGTGGCAAGATAGATCTGTGTACCCAAGGGGATTGTCTGTGACTCCATGTCAAAGCTGTTCTAGTGCCTGTGAAGTTTACACTTGATAATTGGTCCGTGAAATCTAAAAATAGAACTCACAACCAATTTGGTGTGCCTTGTTTCCTGACATTTTGCCCTGAGGTTGGTACTCACACCCTTGTACTGCAGGCAGCAGTACAATGCTCACCTATGAGGTAAGAGACCCAGGTTCCATTTCCCTTGTTCCAATGCATGTTTCATTATCTACACCAGCAGAGGATCCACCTGACAGAATTTCTCTCCTGACATTAGTTAGAATGAAGGCATGGTACAAATGTATTGAAAATTACTATAACCATACCATCACTGGTGAATACAAGTGAGCAGGGATGGAAATAAAATTTTCCTAGAGGACTCAAGGATGGATATTTTGATAATAAAAATCTGTAGTTCTTTCTGATATATGTCCTTCACTTTGAAAGCCTCAGCTGAGGATAAAGCTAGTCTCCTTGACAACAAAAACAGCCTTTTATACAATGGAATCGTGCTGTATTATTCATCATAAATTCCAACACGCTGTCTCTGGACAAAGGATATTTGGTAAGCAAGGGCAAACTAGGTATTGTATGATTCATGGCAACAATTTCCTTTACCTCCTTCCATAGATATAGAATAGATATATAGGGATATTACTGTATATATTTTTCAGAAACTTCTATACAGAATAAAGCACTGTTTTTCTTTATCTCAGGTCCTTCAGTTCTTGTGATCTAGCAAAACCTCATTTTTTACTCGTTCTATTTCGGACTACAAGTGATACGTCATGCAGACACATCAGTAATGTTGTCTTTCATATTCATCTTATAGCAGCAATAAAGTCCATGGGACAAAGAATTTTTGAGATTTGGTAACTGGGTCTTGGCTGTTTCTCAGGCAATTAACTCCTCCCAATTGGTAATTTATTTTAGCATGAGCTGGAGGAATGAGCATGAGGGTCACGAGGCAGGAAATTCCAAATTTTAATCCCAGCCCTAATTTTCAATTACCTCATTTCTCAGTTTCAGGTTCCCCCTGTATAAAATGGTGATAATACTATTAACTGACAGAGTAGTTGTGAGGATTACTTAATTAACATTTTTACAAACGGCTTGAACAAATGAAGCACTACATAAGTACAAAGTAATACTATAATCATTGTACCCTTTACCCTTTGCCTAGATCACATAACCGGAGAAGTGCAGTAACATGTCAGAATATTTAGACTGATAATTTTTTGGCTATTCAACTGTCTCAACAATTTTTAGTTCTCTTTTGGAATGCCTTTTATCAGTATAAAACAGATCAGAGCACAAACCTGCACATTGTACTCAAGGTTGTGGGGGAGGGTTTTGGTTTTTTTTTTCCAGATTAAATTTTGTCCCTTAATGCAGATTGCTCTGGGAAGAAACAAGTTTTATGACCCATAAGTAATTAGTGTTTATTTTTAACAACATTTTGAATGCATTGTAACTATCAGAATTTCTGTCCTATTCTGAAAAACTCACTCCTATTGCACAGAAATAAACATTCGTGTATTATGGTGATGAGTTTAGTACATAGATCTAGGTAGACAGAACAGTTTCCCTGTATTTTCAAATATATGGTGTGTTTTTATAGATTTATAGATTATAAGGCCAGAAGAGAACACTCTGATCATCTAGTCTAACCTACTGCATAACACAGGCCATGGGACTCCCTTGAATTAATTTCTGTTTCAAGTCCAGTAACTCTGCTTTAACTAGAATATATATCTTTTAGAAAAACATCCAATCTTGACTTTAAAATTTCCAGTGATGGAGAATCCCCTACAGCCCTTTGGTAAATTGGTCCAATGGTTAATTACTCTCATGGTTAAAAATTTGCACCTATGTCTAGTCTAACTTTGTCTAGCTTCAAATTCTAGCTATCAGATCTTGTTATACCTTTTATTTTCAGGCCTGAAGAGCCCATTACCAAATATTTGTTCTCCAGGTAGGTATTTATAGACTAGACTGATGAACCTTCTCTTTGATAAACTAAACATAATGAGCTCCTTGTATTTATCACTGAAAGGCATATATTCTAATTCTTTAATCAGTCTCCTGGCTCTTTTCTGAACCTTCTCCAATTTATCAACATCCTTCTTGAATTGTGGGCACCAGATCTGGACACGGTATTTTAGAAGTGGTTGCACCAGTGCCAAATACAGAGGTAAAATGTCATCTCTGCTCCTACTCAAGATTTCCCTGTTTATTCATGCAAGGATCACATTAGCCCTTCTGGGCACAGCTTTGCATAGGGAGTTGATCTTCAGCTGATTATCCACTGTATCTAAGAGATATACTCGAGTTCTGACAGGAATTAATCCAGGGAAGTCCTATGGTTTGTGTAATGCAGGAGGTCACTCTAGATAATCACAATGGCCCTTTCTGGTTTTATAAGCTACACATCTATGAATAACGAGTCCCACGTCCTTTCCATAGTTACTGCTTCCCAGGATAGAGTCCCCCACTGTGTAAGTATGGCCTACACTCTTTGTTCCTAGAGGTATCACTTTCAATTCCGCAATATTAAAACACACTGTTTGCTTACATCCAGATAACCAAGAGATCCAGGTCACCCTGTATCAGTGATTTGCTCTCTGCGTTATTAAGCATTCATCCAATCTTTATGTAATCTGAAAACTTTATCAGTGATGTGTTCTAGAAGGGTAGCCGTGTTAGTCTGTTTTTAGCAAAACAGCGAGAGTCCTGCAGCACCTTAAAGACTAACCAATTTATTTGGACATACACTTTCATGGGCAGAAACCCATTTGTTTTATCAGTGATGATTTTATATTTTGTTTTAGGTCCTTGATAAAAATGTTAAAAAACAGTCCTAAGAACTGATTTCTAAAGGACCCCCACTAGAAAAACACTCACTAGAATATGATTCCCCATTTACAATTACATTTTGAGACCTGTCAGCCAGTTTTTGATCAATTGAATGTATGCTGGGCTAATTTTGAATTGTTCTAGTTTCTTAATCAAATTATTGGGTAGTTTACAAGTCCGGTTACATCACCACTATTACCTTTATCAACTAAACCTGTAATCTCAACAAAATAAGATAATCAAGTTAGTCTGATAAGCTTCCTCAGCCAGTTCTTTTAAAACTGTTAGGTGCACATTATCCAGACCACAGATTTACAAAATATCTAGCTTCAGTAGCTACTGTTTAACATTCTCCCGGGATACTGTTGGAATGGAAAGTGTTTCTTCATCATCATATGATATGACTGCATTTGGCTTTTTCCCAAATACAGAACAGAAATATTTATTGAACACTTCTCCAACTTCAGCTAAATTCCAGCTAAGAACTATTGATCTAATTTTCTCAATCTCATTATGCTATTAAAGGACTTGAATGACCCTTCTTCTTGCTGTCTCTTTGCCTACCAGGTTTGAGAGGATACAGTGAGAAGACAATAAAAATTCATTGCAGATAAATTATGTCAGATCAGCAAGATTATCACACTTCCATGTTATATTAGTGCAATCAGATTTTGACAGATGTATGCTACCTTCACCCAGGATCAATACATCTGTTTATTCTTCATATTTAGCCACATTTGTTGCTCTTCTTAAGGTACAGTAATTAAATTCATTTTAATTGTCTATTATTAGACATGCGACAAAACTCAACACAGGATCTGAATCTCCTCTCCCCTGAGTTTTACTCTGTGAATAAATGTAGAAGCCCATGAGACCAAATGTGGAACCATCAGTATAGTTTTTACAAAATCCACTTTTAGAATAGAGCTGTACTGTACAGACCCATAGTTTGGATCTACTCCAAAATCTGGAGATACCTGAAACTGGGCAAGTAAAATTTGGATAAACAAAAACAGCTAAAAAAGGAAAAATGGAAAAACCCTAACATTTTCACAACGTCACCCAAAAAAAGTTCACCCTACCCACTTTGTTCACCTTTGTACATTATCCTTCCCATTCTTGTACCTGAAAGGAATTGATCATTTCTAAACATGCAGTCATGTGCAATGTCTATTTCACATTTAGTTGCCTAGAATTATATTTGGGTCCATCATAAAGCAGAATAGCCTAGCCAAATAGACAGCACAGATGCCAGAAGCTCTGTTAGACACAAGTTTGGCAGATCATTTATCTGCCTCTATTTTGGTCGCTTCTGCTTACCACCCCCATTCCATCTGAAGGCAGTGTTTGGCCAGCAGACATACTTCGCAACTTTTTCCTGGTGAGGGTATGTATGTCTGAAATGTGGGGAGGGAAGTCTTAGTAATGTTACTTTGAAGCTTTTTTTAAAGCTTAGCCAGATAGTTCTGAAGACATTCTTAAATCTGATTCAGACTTTACTGTAGGTAGGACTGAGATATGTAGCAGATACACTGGATATGTGCCTTTCTCTTAGGTCTTAGTGTCCTGATGTCAGTGCAGCTGCAGTTATGCTGGCAATGATGGAATGGCTACTGAAGTCTAAGTGTGACACTGGCTGGATTAGGGGGACCATTTATAATGTGATTTAATATGAATATTTCAAGATTGCTATAATTCATATTAGATAGGCCATGTCAGGTACTATTAGAAAGGTTACAATTTGCTAAGTATGATAATATTGTTTATGTGTATGCATCATACTTGTATTGGAAGTTATCCATATGTTTGATGTATCCATATTTCCATTTGTGCTGTCTTTCTAGGCAACACCCCAGACAGGATGGCTGCAGCACTAGCTGCTTGATGGCCCATTAAGAGAACTCAAAGGTACAATAAGCCCAAGGAAAGAACTTAGGGGCTACACCGTATGAGTCACTAGGACTTACTCATGTGACCCTGGACTCTATCTTATTTCGGCAAATTTCCACAAGCAGCATGGCAAAGGCCAAAGGACTTAAAAGGAAGCTGCACCACATCCATTTAGTCTTCAGTCCTCAGTCTTCAGTCAGTCTTTAGTCTACAGCCTTCACCTACCTCTGGATCAACTCATCTACAACTGAAGCTGTGGAACAAAGGACAGAGACCAATCCAGGTATTGGATGTACATCAGAGGGACTATACAAGCCTAAAAACTCCACAATTCTACTGGAAACCTGTTACCTATGGACTTTCAAATCATTTGTATGTATCTGATTACTTTAAAATTTAATATTTCTCTTATAGTTTGTTTCTTTCCTTTTATAATAAACCTTTAGTTTTAGTTACTAAAGTATTGGCTGGCATCCTGGTATTTTGGGTAAGATCCAACTTACATTGATCTGGTAATGTGACGGATCTTTTGGGGTCAGGAGAACCTTTTTGGTAAAGAGCTTAGAGTTTTAAATAACTTATCTGTTTACTGGACCTAGTGGCTGATTGGGAGCCAGAGACCAAGATGCAGTAAAGGGGGCTGTGTATATTTTGTTTTAGCTTCTTGATAACCAGTCTGGGAAATCAGAAGCATTGTTTGTGGCTGGTTGGGAAGTCTGACTTTAGACACCAGTGCTGGAGAATCTGCTCTCCTTTTTCAGCCTGCCCTGCCCTTGACATTTTCAGGTGGTCTAACCTAGGCACAGACAGGTCACACTGGGCATGGAAATTTTTTATCACTGTGTCATCTAGTCATGAGCAACATCAGATTACAGGGCAGTAAATGCAGTAAATGCCTCATCTACACTAATGCTCCCATCACGGCTTGCATAAGTGGAGCAGTACTGGCATTAAATCAGCAATCAGAGAATTGCTAAAAATTCCCATTATAGATGAAGCCTCTCTGAATAAACAGGCAGGATAGTCTAATAGATAAAGCAAAATACTAGGCAGACTGGAGACCACTATCTAACCCAGCTCTCTCAGTGATTTGGTACGTGGCTTTCAGCAAGAAATTTGATCTCCTTTCATTTCCCCAGCTGTAAAATGGGGAATGAATGCTTACATGTCAGGGATGTTGTGAAGATTAATTAGCTGCTTTGTAAAGTGCTTAGACTATGAAAAGTGCTAGATTAACTATGACATGGAGCTTGAACAGCTAGTTGGAATTTCAACAAGCATTCCCATCTGCTGATTCCATTGACTCTAATCCAGTTTCAGGAGGAGGAGGAGAGGGGAGTGTTCATGATAAGGTAGAAAATATAATGCACCTAGGATAGAAGTATTATGTACTAATAACCCTGTTTGTGCTTTGCCTCTCAAAGCTGAAAGAAGTGTGTCCAAATTGCCCCCTGTGTAGGGACCTAGGACTGTGTGTTGTGCATGCACTTTGCTCATTCTATATTTTCCCACTGCATTATTTTTTCTCTAGTTTGAATGGTAGGTTTCTGTTCAATGTCATTTTTCTCATCTGCCATTTTCTCTGTCCAGCCTCCCCTTCCTTTGCTCCTTTAGCTCCTCTCATTTTCCTTCCAACTTTGTTCTCTTTGCTCCTTGCCTGTTCCCGCATTAATTTATCCCGTTGGTTGGCCAGCATGTAAAATATTGTGGGAACAAGATGTTTCCTCAATATATAATTGAGAGTAGAGTGTGAACAGCTGATCTTCTGGCATTTTCACCAAAAAAACTCTTCCTTTGCTTGTGTATTTCAGAAGAAAATTGTACTGGGTAGAGGCCAAGTGGTGCAGTGAAGGGGAGGTGAGCAGCACAAAGATCTTCATTCTTTCCCAGGCTTAGATAAAGAGCATCACCATGATTTTTATCCACACCAGTCTCCGGCACTGGGACTCCACCCAGGCCTAGAAGGTGTCCACATTTCCCCTGTATAGGAGGAGCAAGTGTGGAGAAGGAGGCAAGCATGTGCATTGAGGTGTTAAAGAGGCAGTTTTTAAGCACAGGTGATGGCTTTTCCCTGTAGATTTATTAGAGGGGCCTGAGCTTCTGCATGGCTTCATTTTCAAAAGTGATGAGCATCTACATCTCCAATCAGGCCAACATCTATGGGAGAAACCCACAGTTGGTTGGCCAAGTATGCATATAGTGAGGGAGTAAGGGTGTATGTGCAAAGAGAACTTATTGTGAATATGGTTCTGAAAAATATTTGGGGCTCTTGGGGAATAGCCAGCTGGAACATGAGCTCACAGTGTGATACTCTGGCCACAAGGACTAATGCAATCCTGGGATTTACTGGAAGGGGAATTTTGAGTAGGAGTAGAAAGGCTATTTTACTTCTGTATTTGACACTGCTGCAACCACTGCTGGAATACCGTGTCCTGGTCTGGAGCCCACAGTTCAAAAAGGCTGTTGATAAATTGGAGAAGGTTCAGAGAAGAGCCAGGAGAATGATTAAAGAATTAGAAAACATGCCTTATAGTGATGGATTCAAGGAACTCAATTAGTTTAGTTAATCAAAGAGAAGGTTAGAAGGTGACTTGATCACAGTCTATAAGTATCGATGTGGGGAACAAAAATTTGATAGTAGAGGGCACTTTAATCGAGCTGACAAAGATATAACAAGATCCAATGGCTGGATGTCGAACCTTGACAAATTGAGACTAAAAATAAGGTGCACATTTTTTAACAATGAGAGTAATTAACCACTGGAACAATTTACCAAGATTTCTGGTGGATTCTCCATCACTGGAAATTTTTTATTGAGAAAGGAAATTTTTCTATAAGATATGCTCTGGTTCAAGCAAAGCTGACTGGAAACAGAAATTAATTCAAATAAATATTTAATTAAAAGAAGCCTGTGTTATGCAAGAAGACAGACTACATAATTATTATGGTCCCTTCTGGTATTATAATCTATGAATGCATATATGGTGCATATGTAATGACTGTTGTATATGACGCACATGTCTGTATATTAAGTGCATAACTATGATGAATGCATTGAATGTGCATGCTTGTTTAATGAATGTGATTTGAATTGGTGGCCACACAATTGAATTTTATAGCAGGGAGGGGCTGTATGCGGAGTGCATATGTAGGAAACAAGTATGGAAAAAAGAGAGAGAGAGAGAGAGAGATGTATGTATATCTATATATACACTCAACCTTTCAGTCATTTATTCAGGTGGAATGCTGATGGATGCTCATAATGTTGTGTCCGATCATCTGATCTTGTCAGTCAAGCCTTGTCTCTCATAAATATAACCCATACTAGAATTTCTGTTGTTTGCTTTCCACAAACACCTTGCTCACCTGAATGCATGCCAGTAAGCCGTTAGAAAGGATTGTGAATATCAGTAAAGCAAATCAGTGGATATTCTTTCCAAGAACGTTCACATACTTTGTTGTATTCTCCATGCTCTATTACAGATTTTGTAAGTATTAAACAGATGAATTTTTGGAGCTGAGAATATTGACTATCATCTTGCTATGCAAGCATCATATTATATGACCTTGTTGACAAGGGTGCCTGATATCATCATCAGCACTTCCCTTGGAAGTTTACCAGATGTAAAAATGTGACAGACTAAACAGAGCAGTTGTATTTCATGCACTGTGTTAAGTTTCATCTACCAAATTTCACTCAGATACATTTGAAATTCTTGTGGATCAAACTGGGTAAATCCTGTAAGCAATAAATGTCTGCTGTTAAGTTCTATTTAGATTTCCATTGTCGTAAAACAATTATATCCTTGATAGATCAATCAGAAGGTAAAGTACTACATCCTCTAAACCAAAAAAATGTCCCAATCAGCAAATCTGCCACTGAAAAGAATGAAAGATGTGTCCTGTAAATTCCCAGGCAGTTAATAACATACTTATGATACATTAACTTGGATTTACATCATGCCATTTGACTAATTCAGTATTTCTCAAGGAGACAAATGACCTTCATGTGTAACAGAAAACAAGATACGCAAATGGGTGACTTCACATCACTTAGCAAAAGCATTTGATTTAGTAGACCATGATTTCCTTTGGCAAATACGTTCGTTTTCATATACAATGAAACTCGCACAACAGGACATATATTAGGAAACCTCCTCTCTTAAAAACTAAAACAAAAGATCCCTGTATAGAGTACAATTTGCGTGACAGACTAGTCCACGTGGGTAGATCAAAGACGGTTTTCATGACTGGATAGAGTTCAAACATTTGGGTGGTGGTTTTTTTAATTGTAGAGAAAAGAAAATAAGATTCTAGCAAGCAAAAGTGTTAGATTCGACTTCCTTCAACCCAAGCCTCAAACAAATATACTGTATGGCTTCCTTCAGGCAGATCAAAGAAATGTACAGCATTCAGATCTCACTAAAAACTCACTACTATAATTAGAGAGACAAGGAGGATGAGGTTTCATAAATGATATTACTTTACCCACCTTGTCTCTCTAATATGCTGGGACTGACATGGCTACAACAACATTGAACACTACTGTAATGTCACCAGTGAGGAACTGGATGCTTAGTAATTCATTAAAGTAATGAAACATTCAATATGTGTCCATGCCTTACTGAGTAGCTATGTCATCTTAGTACTGTAACCCTGGTCTTTCCATTTCTGATAGCCCAGTTTTTGTCTGTCTCTGATTCTGGCTTGCTGTGCAATGTCTGAACTATGGCTATGCGTATGCTTAACTTTCCACAGGATAAGTTTCAGACAGCCGAGCGAAGGTCATTGGAACTACTCATGTAAGCTAATGTTATGTGCAGGACTTAGGCGTTGCAGAATTAGGGCTTTAGACTCATAAACTCTTCACTGCAGGGCTTATGGCTTTACTTGTTTCTGCAATAGTAATAATACTGCCTGGCTTACTTACATGAGAGCATAAATAATGGACATACTGGATGAGACCAATGGTCCATCTAGCCCAGCATCCTAGCTTCCAACAGTGGCCAGTGCCAGATGCTACAGAGGGAGCAAACAGAACTGTGCACTTTATCAAGTGATCCATCCCCTGTAGTCCAGTCCCAGCTTCTAGCAGCCAGGGGTTTAGGGACACCCAGAGCATGGGGTTGTATCCCTGACCATCTTGGCTAATCGCCATGGATGGACCTATTCTGTATGAACTTATCTAAGACAAAGGTTTCTAACCATTAGGGGAGTGAAGTTCTGGAACAGCCTTCCGAGGGAAGTAGTGGGGGCAAATGACTTATCTGGCTTTAAGACTAAGCTTGATAAGTATATGGAGGGGATGTTATGATGGGATAGTTTAATTTGAGCAATTGATTTGGATTATCGACAGATAAGTCTGCTCAATGGTCTGTGGGAATGTTGATGGGATGAGAACTGAGTTACTGCAGGGAATTCCTTTTTGGGTGTTGGCTGGTGAGTCTTGCCTGCATGCTCGGGGTTTAGCTGATCGCCATATTTGGGGTCGGGAAGGAATTTTCCTCCGGGGCGGATTGGCAGAGGCCCTGGAGGTTTTTTGCCTTCCTCCGCAGCGTGGGGCATAGGTCGCTTGCTGATGGATTCCCTGCAGTTTGAGGTCTTCAAATCTCACTTTTGAGGATTTCAATAACTCAGTCATGGGTTCGGGGTTGTTATAAATGTGTATGGGTAGGGTTTTGTGGCCTGCCTTGTGCAGGAGGTCAGACTAGATGATCATATTGGTCCCTTCTGACCTATGAGTCTATGAGTCTTTCTTGAACCCAGTGATACTTTTGGCCTTCACAACATCCCCTGACAATAAGTTCCACAGCTAGACTGTGCTCTGTGTGAAGAATACTTCCTTTTTACTCAGGGTTCTTCAGGAAAAGATTTAGGAACTGAATACTGTTGGAAGCAAGTGAAGGAATGCAGATGATTGTTTTGGCAGGCTAGGCCGTCACTTTGCTGGCTGACTTTTTCAATGCGTTTTTAATTGTTTTGTATATAAAGTCTTGGATAAGCACTTTTATATGGCCTCGTCTAATCCATGCCAGCAATGTTCAGGAGGGAGAGTTGAAGACCACACAGACTCATAATATTTTAGTATGCTGGAGGATTTACTGGCTTCCCGCAGGTAGGCCAGCCCTGCTACCCAGCACATCCCTTAAATGATAAAGAACTTTGTAATCAAGCAGATCTAGCCTTTTCTGTCTTAAAAATAAACCCTTGCCTGGCTTCAGACTTAAGAGGAGACTGTCTCTGTTGAGCAGTTGATTTTTGCCCGTCCCTTGATGTGCGTATGACATTTTTCACTGTACTGGTCTCTGAATCAATAGGTTAATTGCACAGTCATTAATCTTTCAGGTGAGTCTAAAACAGAATATTTGTTCTTTAAGGCTTCATGGTTCAGCATCTGACTAGTTTGTGGGTCAATGTACATTGTAATATCATCTTAGCTACATAGCACAGATGAATATCCATTTTCTCCTAATTTCATTCCTCTGCATCCCTCCTCCTATCTCCATGGATAACTCTATGATCCTTCTGGTCTCTCACTGTAATCTTTAATGCTTCTCCCGCCCCCTATTCAGCCACTCATGAAATTCTGTTGCTTCCTGATGTCTGGTATCATCAAAATTCTGCTCTCTTCTCACTGTCTCTTCAGGGCTCAATGTGATGCTCAAGTTTTTTTCTCGGAATTTTTCAGGAAAGGAGTTAGAACTGAATAGAAGAGGGAAGTGAAGGGATGGGGATGTTTGTTTCAGCAGCCTGGGAGGTCACTTTTACAATCTGAGTTTTTGAATGTGTTCATAATTGTTTTGCACCTAGAATCTTGCGCAGGCACTTTTATAAGGCCTTGTCTACCCTACAGAGTTAGGTTGATGTAAGTTGCCTTGCACTGACCTATTTGTGCAGTGTCTAAGCTCAAATTTGTCTCTGGCCAATGTAAGCACCTCATCATGGTGACATAGTAAAATCACCTCCCCAAAGAGCATTGCACCAGGGTCAACCTATTCAGCTCATGCAGTGTGAGTGTAGACGCTAACTGCATGATCTGTGTCGATCCTAACAGTCTCCCAGCAGCTGTCCCACAATGCCCTATTCCCTTTGACAATCACCACTCATTGTGAATGTCATTGCCCAGGGGTCAGAGAGAATGGAATCCACCATCCCCCTTAAAAACACTGCATATTTCCTGATTGCCCAGGTTGGTGAGCACACCTTCTGTTTGTGCAGCTGCCAATCTGACCAAGCCAGTTCCCGGCACTAGACATGCTCCTATCTGGAGTAGACAGGAGAGAGTGGATCTCCTGGGCTTGTGGGGAGAAGATGCTGTACAGGCACAGCTAAGGACCAGCCATAAAAATGTGGGCATCTACAAAAAGACTATACGAGGGATGCAGGCAAAGGAAGATATGACAGAGATCAGCAGCAGTGCTGTGTGAAAATGAAAGAACTGAGCCAGGCATACCAGAATCCAGGCACCACGACAATCCATCTAGTGCTCAGACACAGGCCTGCTGTTTTGCAATGAGCTGCATGCCATATTTGGCAGATACTTCACTAGCACCCCACAAACCACTGTGGATACCTCGAAGGAGCCCAAGACATGGACACCTGCCATGAACAGTGGGGAGGGGGAAGATGTGGTGGGGGGCTCCAGCCATGCCCTGAGCCACAACCTGTTCAAGATTCCACCACTGTTCAGCCAGTCCCACCAGCTGAGCATGGACAAGCCCGATGAAGGGGAAGGGGGATCACATATGTGTGTGCATGCTTTTTTCCTTGTAATGTTCAAAGACAGCACCCAGTCCAGCCCCCAATTAACAAAACACACCGATCGTCGTCATTATTTTACAAGAAAAGATAGTGGTACGACAAACAGAAGTAGCGTTAGTATCTGCTTGGCATTCCCCTGTAGGGTTAGGTGGGGAGCAGTTTGTTTACTTACATAGGGATGCCCCTGGAGAGATCCTGATGAAACATTTATCGAGAAACTCTGCAGTCGTCTCCCAAAGGTTTCTAGGTATGGCAGCCTTATTTCTTCTTCTGCAGTAGGACGTACTCCCATGCCACTCTGCAAGGAGGTCAGCAGGTACCGTCACAATAAACAGGCTAGCAGCACACTGGCCCAGGCAGCTTTGGGATGTCAGTAGCAGCTGAGGTCTCTGTGTCTTTGTTACCCTCACAGAGTGAAATATCAGCTACAATCACCCCCACCTACAGAAAATGGTGCCAACGCTCGGTGTCATTGCCCTATACTCATACCGATAGAATAGGAACCGAAATGTTATTGTTTCAGAAAACCAAAATTCCTTCCCCCTGTGACCCTGGAGGGCCATACTCGCCAGACCGGGGCTGAGGTGTGGTGAGCACAGACAGGCTTCAAAGGTGACATATCAATAAGCATATTTTATTAAAAGTTTTTACGGGAGTAACTGAAGAGAGTTTTGAACCTTAACTGTCCCTTTTCATTGTGACTGTAGCATCGTAACCCCCGGCATTGGCAACTACTGCAGTGTCAACCAAGAGGGGTAATGGTAGGGCCCACAACTGTGAAGCAGCAGCACAGGATGTTGTGCTGGGGGAAAGAGACAGTCGATGGGAGCACAGCTCAACCAGGGGAGGGGACTCAGAGTTCTCCCAAGGGGCAGTTGAAAGGCAGTTAGAAAAGAAGGAGGCGAGAAGAGAACAAGCTGGGGTAAAAAGGGGATTTGCTGAGGAAGTTGGCCTGTGTGCAAGGAGCTCGGCCACAAGGGGTATAGTGTGTATGACCAGTGAGGTTGACCCTTGGAATGCTGGCAGAGTTTGGGCACCTGGAGAATGGCTGTAGGTCTTCAGGTGAGCAGCCATCATTTGTTGGCAGAACTGCTACAAAAAGGGGCGGTCACCACAGTGTCGAACTGAAAGAGCCTTGGAAGCCAGCAAAGGCGGGACTACTGGGGTGAAACTGGCCTTTGCAGTCATGGAGAGGAAGAACTGACTCCCTCTTGAGCTGACAGAGCATATTGTTGAAAAACTCCTTTCATTATGACAGCAATTTACAGTTTATTATTTTCCTAAGCATTTAATGATACTTTATATTTTAGTCAACTACATATATTATTGTTCCTGACAAATTTCTAGGATTTTCTTTTATAAAGTTTAAAATATAAGGTTATCTCCAGTGTGTTGGTTTGCCTCTGTCTCTCCCCACAGTAGGCACAGCCTGCCCCAGACATGAGTCATTGCAGTAAATTCAGTGATCATTTGTTTGATTTTATCAGTAGCTGCTGCTGTTGTACCTGGAGGGGAACCCCTTCCTCAGAATGCCTGGAGAGAACTAAGGAAGATATGATGAGCAGGATCCAACAAGCCGGTGTAACATCAGACCATCAACAAAGGGACTGGAAGGCCAATGGGGCAGATGGCCTGGAGAAGGAAAGAGTAGACGGGAGAAAGGCCCAGAAAAAGGAAGGGGAGATGCACCAGGACATGATGGGGCTTGTCAAGCAGCAAACACAAATGCTGCAGCCTCTGGTTGACCTACAGGTCCCACAACCATGGATCCCCGCTCCCCTTGCCGTCCTTAGACAACTCCATATTAGCAGTTCCCTGCACCCCCACACATTCCACATGGCATCATGGGCTCGATCCCTACCCCTACCACTCGAGACCAAGGAGAGCCAAGAAGAAAGCTTCATAGATGCGAACTTGTGAGAACCATAGTTGGTGTATGTGTAGCCAACAATGATGACGTTCATGAACAAAAATGGACAGAATTGTTTCCTGTCTTTCCAATTTTAAAGTCCCACTCTGTTAATTTATGTTAAAAGTTTGTATTGTATTGCCTCTAAAAAAAATGTTTGAAGTGTTTTTCTACAGTTTTTGCCACTCAGTCAAGTTCTATTTTTTTTAAATAAAATCTTTATGGGTTCACAACTCATATTACAGAATGCATAGAGGTCCCCAAAGCACCCAGTACTTGTAAGTGGACAGCACCACAGAACACATAGGTTCAAGAAAACACCCAATCATACATATAAATGTAATGCAAACACTGCATAACTGATACCTTCATAATCATAGTTATTTGTACAGCAAGCACTACACAGTTGCTAATGACACCCAAAATGTCAGGGACAGAGCACAGTCCAGTGCAAAATATTGATGTGGCTGACTGTTAAAGTGCTCTTTCAAAACCTCCCTCAATTGCATAGCTCCACATTGAGCTCCTGTAATGGCCTTTACGGCTGACCGTCCAAAGTCGCCAGACAGCTGCTCCGCCCGCCCTCCAACCTGGCGGCAGCTTTTCCCCCTTTGTCTCACAGATGTCATGCAGGACACAATGGAGAGTTTAAGCATTGGGATATTTTTGTCACTGAGATCTAATCTAGTGAGTAAACGCCACTAACATCCCTTCAAACTACCAATAACAAATTCAACTGTCATTTTGCATCTACTGAGCCAGTAGTTGAATCTACGGCTGTGGAAGTGACCAATATATAAATTCAAGAGCCAAGGGAGCAAGAGGTAGGCTGGATCCTCCAGAATCACTATTGGCATTTCCATATCACTAATAGTAGTTTTTCAGTCAGGAACATACATCCCTGCTTGCAGCTTTCTGAGCAGTCCTGTGTTCTTAAAGATGTGAGCATCATTTACCTTCCATGAGCAGCCCACAGTGATATCAATGAAGTGTCCCCAGTGATCCTCCAGTGCTTGCATAACCATAGAAAAGTAGCCTTTTCTATTGATGTACTCTGTTGCAAGGTGGGCTGGGGGCAAAATAGGAATGTGCATGCTGTCTCTCACCCCATAGCAGTTTGCATAGCACCATTGGTGCAAATCCATCCGCTATGTCCTGCACATTGCCAAGAATCACAGGCCTATGTAATAAAAGATAAGTATTGGCCCTACATACTTGCATGGAAAGGGCCACCACTGTGGATTTTCCTTCTCCAAAATGATTTCCCACTGATGGGTAGCGATCCTGCCTTGCAAGCTTCCATAGTGCAATCACCTCTCACTTCACTGCCGGTTTAGCAGAGAATTCTTCAGTTCCCTTCAGAGATTCTGGTATTTAGAGCTGCAGGGCTGAGGTGTGCTCTGAAAGTTCTGCAGCCACCGCTCATCATCCCAAACCTCCATACTGATGCAATCCTCCCCCCGCTATTACTAGTTTCTCAGGCCAAGAAGTGGCGCTCCACCACCGCAACTGCTCTGGAAATGTCACCTACAACCTTGCATTGTTTTTCTCTATGTCCCTTAGCAACCTATCCTTTTTAACATGGGTGTAGAGCGGATGGGCAGGGGGCCACATTTCCTCACCAAGCTGCAGTCTCAGGCAGACACAGAGCAGTGCCTTCAGGGGCTCTGCTTTGCAGTGGGGGAGATGATACAGTGATCATAGAATCATAGAATCATAGAATGTTAGAGTTGGCATGGACCTCAGGAGGTATCTAGTCCAACCCCCTGCTCAAAGCAGGACTATCCTCAGCTAAATCATCCCAGCGAGGGTCTTGTCAAGCCTCAGCTTAAAAACCTCTAAAGATGGAGATGCCACCACCTTCCTAGGTAACCCATTCCAATGCTTCGCCACCCTCCTAGTAGAAAACTTTTTCCTAATGTCCAACCTCGACCTCTCCCACTGCAATTTGAGACCATTGCTCCTTATTCTGTCATCTGCCACCACTGAAAACAACCTAGCTCCATTCTCCCTGGAACCCCATTTCACATAGTTAAAGGCTGCTATCAAATCCCCCCTCATTCTTTTCTTCTGCAGACTAAACAGGCCTAGTTCTTTCAGCCTCTCCTCATAAGTCTCGTGCTCCAGCCCCCTAATCATTTTTGTTGCCCTCCGCTGGACTCTTTCCAACTTATTCACATCCTTTTTGTAGTGGGGGGCCCAAAAATGGACACAATACTCCAAATGCAGCCTCACCAATGCCGAATAGAGGGGAATAATCACTTCCCACGATCTGCTGGCAATGGTCTTACTAATACAGCCCAATATGCCATTAGCCTTCTTGGCAACCAGGGCACACTGCTGACTCATATCCAGCTTCTTATCCATTGTAACGCCCAGATCCTTTTCCGCAGAACTGCTGCCTAGCTCATCGGTCCCCAGTCTGTAGCTGTGCATGGGATTCTTCCGTCCTAAGTGCAGGACTCTGCACTTGTCCTTGTTGAACCTCATTAGATTTCTTTTGGCTCAATCCTCCAATTTGTTTAGGTCCTTCTGTATCCTATCCCTCCCTTTCAGGGTATCTACCACTCCCCCTAGATTAGTGTCATCTGCAAACTTGCTGAGGGTGCAATCTACCCCCTCTTCCAGATCAGTAATGAAGATGCTGAACAAAACCAGCCCCAGGACCGACCCCTGGGGCACTCCACTTGTGACCGGCTGCCAGCTAGACATGGAGCCATTGATCACTACTCGTTGAGCCCTTTGCTTTAGCCAATTCTCTATTCATTTTACAGTCCATTCATCCAACCCATACTTTTTTAACTTGCTGATAAGAATACTGGGGGAGACTGTAACAAAAGCTTTGCTAAAGTCAAGGCATATCACTTCCACCGCTTTCCCCTCATCCACAGAACCAGTCACCTTTTCATAGAAAGCAATCAGGTTGGTCAAACATGACATGATCAGCCCCCCTGCCATGCAGCACAGCCCTTGCCTGTGGCGCCAGCCTCTTCCTGATGTGGGGCGAAGGGGCTGAGATGGGCCTTATCCCTCCCTGCCATGAGGGCCTGCCCCTGCTCCTCCTCTTCTCTTCAAGGCCTCACCCCTTGGCCAGGCCAGAAGCCAGAGCTAGGCCACGAGAAGAGCCTCCCAGGGAGCCCTGGACAGTACACCCCAGGGAGGTGGGGGCACAGGCCGGGGGTTGATTTTAGGCACCCCAGACCCCTGCCCAGGGCAGGTGATGGGTCAGAGGCTACCCATAGTGGCCTGGGCTCCCTTGGAAGCTCTTACCACGGTCTGGCTTCTGGTCTGGCCAGGGGTGGGGCCTTGGGGAGGAAGAGGAAGAGGAGGAAACAGCACCATGGAGAGGGGCAGGACCTCATGGCCTCCCCACTTCTACTGAGATTTCGATGTTGCTGCCTTGAAGGACTCATCATATCCTTAGTGTAACAGTACTTCCTTTGGGCCTGTCAATACAGTAGGATTATGAGTCCCATATTTACAATGTTCATGAGAACACTTCCAAGCTCTGAGGGCTCCATGCTTCTGTGAGAGATGGCAGACACCAAAAAGTGCCATGCAGGTTTGTGGGATTGTAAAAAAAAAAAAAAAGTGTAAAAATTATGGGATACAAATGGCATTATGGGATGGAGAAAGTTGCATGCTAGAAACTTGATCCTTAGCTCTCAGAGCCCCCTCAGTGCCTTTTGAAAGTTTCTCAAAAGGCATTGCAATGGCCGGCAGGGTGTGTCAGTTTGGGCTATCTGTCAACCCATAGTGCACCACCCTTCATATCAACGCATGCACTCCTGGTGAGGAGGTTCAGCACCAGAATAAATAGCCAAGTATGCATAAGCGCTATACTAACTTTGGGAGCAGTGTGCTGATGTAACAAGCATTGGCCAAAGTTTGTAGTGTAGTTGTGGCCTAAATGTAAATAAATATATTTCATGAAACCCTTACTAGCTGGTCACTTCTTCTACCTAATTAATTATCTGTTCCAAGTGAGCCCCAAAGTATTTTGCAAAAGTGGGTTACAGTCCACAAAAGTTTATGCCCGCAGAAATTTGTTAGTCTTTAAGGTGCTACAGGACCCTCGTTTATGCTGTAAAAAGACTAACACGGCTACCCCTCTGGAACTTTTCACCAAAGAATTTTGATATTTTAAAAAGGCTTTAGACCTGATATGGCAGTTAGGGCTGAGTATATTTTTATTTAGAAATACTAAGTTTGTGGAAGAATTCATTTTTGGGGAGACTCACATTTCACAAATTCAAGTAAAAGTCAGGGAATAGTTTTGCTTAAAAACACAAACAAAAAATTTGAAAATGTCATTTTATTTAATGATTTTCAAATTGACATTTCTATCTAGATGTCATTTCAAAATGATGTTCAATCCAGATGAAGAAGAAAAAAAATTCTATTTCAGTTCAAAACTAACTGAACTTTTTTTGGGGGGGGTGGGGGGGAGGGATGGTGATGGTTTTCAGTTTACCCTCTGAATTTGAAACAAATCAATCATTTGCTCAATGGTAATGGTAATTCCTATGCTAATTCCAGCAAATTTCTCCTACCTAGCCTTTTTGCCTCTCATTTCTTCTTCCCCCAGTTTGTCCAAAATGCAATGATTAAAGTTTTCTTTCTTTCCCACTGCTTTTGGTCCTCACAAACTCTGGGTAACATCTCCTCCAACTCCCTAAAATATTTCCTGTGCTCTCAGTTAACTGCTCCCTTTCTTTAGCTTTGATTTGTTATGCTGCCCCTCTGAATGGAGCACTCTTGCTGTTCTCATCTGTCTAGCACCTACTCTTTCCTTCATATCCCTTCTTAAAGGCCATCCCTTTGAGCAATACCTCTTCTTGTGGCAACCAATAATACTCACATCTTCCTTTATCCTGTCTGTTGTCCTCTTTTATGATTATCATATTTAGATTGCAACCTCTCTGTGAAATACAATGTAAATTTATAGTACTATGTATACATTATTTTAAATAGTCTTTAAGTAGCTAACTCATTTTGTATAAAGGCTCAAATGCCATCTTTGTGCTGGCCTTAGTACTTCAACCTGATTCTGACAGATTTCACAGTAGAATTTCCTCAAAACGTTATTAAAGTCAGATTGTACAACGTTGGCTACTTAAATTGTGTCCAAAGATTTCCTCTCTGTGGAATAGTTGGACCTTGAGGGACCATATTTGTGGGCAAGTTACCAAGTTTGCTTTTCCCTATATCCTTTTCCTGTTCTCTTGCTATTTTAGAAAACTGAGGTGGTGTTCTTGTGTAGCAGGAGCCTTTGTGGCCATGATGATTTGCTTGCTTGCAGCTTCTGTGTCTCTGCAGCATTCTGTGAAATAAGATCTCCAAGACCCACTATGCTAAACTAAAGTATTTTAAATGTACATATTGAAAACCCTTCTTTACACTTTTGCTCTTTGTTGTCTCAGTCCTGCACTCCTGTGAGGTGCTGAGGTGATTCCAGTGGGAGTGCTAAAAATCTTCCACAGTCAAATCCTTAGTGAACTTAAGTGAAGATGAGGTAAAATTAATCACTATATTCTCAAGCAACCGCAGCACTCTAGCTACAATAACAGGCAGGAGAGAAAATTTGCTTCTCACATTATTTTGTCAGATGTAGCCTTTCAGTGCAAGGTTCTCGGTATAAACAGATGAAAGGAGATTATGAAAAAAAATTATGGAAGTTAACTTTACTGAAAGTTAGTGTAAAAACTACATGAAATGTTTTAAGGACTTTGGAGCTGGTTTTATAAACAATGGCAAAAGAAATAATGATATTAGTATAACGAAAATATTGTTTGTGAGAATATATGTTGTTTATGAGACTCGGCGGTGGCTGCTGTCCCTCAAGTCTTTCCCAGGTTTTATTTTATATGGGTTCTTTGGTGACTGAGGAGTCCGATCCTTGAGCTGCAGACTCATTGGCAGACATTACAGGTTGTGTTGGAAGGCAGGGCCAATATTACTGCATGACAGTTGTCTGTCCTTTCTTTTTTGGCATTTTTCTGCAATGAGAGTGAGGTGATTTTCCTCAGAAAACGGTTGTTCCTTCTCTGACAAGTCTCCATCAGTTAGCCCTCTATTAGCTATTGTCTCCCAGTGTGTGATGTCAATGCCACATCTCTTGATGTTTGCCTTCAGGGTATCTTTGAAACATTTCTTTTGGCCTCTCCATTTCCTTTCTCCTTTGGCGAGTTGGGTGTATAGCAAGTATTTTGGTAGGCATGCATCAGGCCTGAGCACGTAGTGCCTGCTCCACCTTAGCTGATGTTGAATAATCAGGGCCTCAGCACTAAAGGTGTTGGCCTCCGTGAGAACACTGATGTTAGTGCAGTGATGCTCCCACTTGATCTTGAGAATCTTCCAGAGAAAGCACTGGCATGGCATTCCAGGGTTTTCAGGTGTTTTCAGTAGGTCACCCAAATTTTGCAGCCATAGACGAAAGTTGGGGTTACCACTTTATAAACTAGAAGTCTAGTGTGTATTCTGATATCATGGCTGTTGAACACCCGGCGGGACAGTCAGCCAAAGGCAAGGCTGGTGCAACAGATTCTGTGCCGAATCTCGACGTCTATGTTTGCTTTCTGTGAAAGATGGCTGCCAAGGTAGGCAAAGTATTCTACATTTTCCAGTTAATCTCTGTCAATGTAGATCTTCCTTGGGTCTAATGATTGACCAGGAGCAGACTGATGGAAAACTTTTGTTTTGCCGATGTTCAGGGTCAGCCCTACACTTTTGTACGCTTCTGAGAAGCAGTTTAGGGCTGTTTGTAGATCCTCCTTTGAATGTGCAATTACAGAATAAATGAGCAGTTGCAGAGATTTGTCAGTCACTGAACAGTTTTCAAACAGAGCAAATCATTTTTATTGTGAGAATGTAAAATAAAGAATGTTGGCAAATCTCTTTAAACAGATCCAGACTAAAATGGATGGATAGTTTGGTAAATGTAAGAGTAAGCCAAATGCAAAGTATTTATGCTTAGAAAGTAGGTTTAGCTCATGAAAGAAAAATACTATGCAAACATGCACCAAAAAGGATAATTTATTTTCTTAATGCTTTGCAATGCTGTGATAATTTACTTTTTGACTTTCTAGTAACCTGATATGTTTAGGATGAATAATAGAGATTGTCAGAACTGGCTGTGGGTAGGTCTAAATGGTGGACAGCAAGTTAAGGGCAGTCTTTCAAATGTGTATCTGATGTAGTAGCTCCTAGAGAAAAGCAGAGACAGAGCTAAATTTTCAAAGAATGCAGTTTACTTATGTAGTAAGGTGCAATTATACAGGAAAAATTAATGGAAAGATTTTAATGAAAGGCCTTAAAAAGGACTAGTCTAGCTGAAAATAGAAGCACAACTGCATATACCACATGATATCAGATATCCAAAGAAAAAAAAGGGCAAAGCTTTAGCTGCTCATTAGTTAGTGACTTCTTGCCCATAAAAATACGTGTACTTTCTTAACGGTGCAACGTGTACAGCTAAGGTTTTATTATTGTAGTGCTTAGTGGCCCCAATCTGAATCAGGGTCCTGCTGTGCTAGACATTGTGCTCTCGCATAATTAAAAAAGATCCTCCCCTCAAAAGAGTTTACGATCTATCCAATAGCCCCTTCATTAAAACAACAGAGGGCATAACAGGAAATAAAATGTGTACCAGGATCACTTGTGTGAGGGGAAGATCTGATTTTCTGGTTGATAATTTGATGGGATGTCTTTTTTTGTTTTATATTAATAATGACAATGCTGTTTTTTTCATGTGTGGAGTCACTAGCAAGACTTTTTAGTACAAATAACCCAAAGTAATAATGACTTAAACAAAAGCTATACAAAATGGCAGAGGTTGCAAATTAGCCACTTTTTCAAACTATTTGAAAATGTACGATGCTGTATTTAGATGGGATATATGGACCCAGAGAGTGAAAGGTGTTAACATGACCCTTTCACTGTCCAATATTAAACAGTTTTAAATCAGATTTGGAGTTTGGTACACAGAGACCTCAGCCTGCTTAGTACCATGGGAAACACACCATTAAAAATCTTTTAAAACTTAAAGATACAGAAAAGAAGGGTGAAAACGTTTAAAGCATTGGAAGTGTATTAAGTAAGGCTTTCATTTTAACAACACTCCTTGTTCCCTTTTCCTCTAGCTGAAGAGATATTTTAAAAGCAACCTCCATCTAACAGTCTTGTAGATGGTATCAAAGATGATAATTTACTGTCCTTTTTAAAAAGGGAGAAAAAGTTATTTAAGATGGGCTGATGGTGCTGTTAAAGTCTTGTCCTGTTTCGTAGGAGACAAAACAAGACAAGCACAACAGGGAAAGAAAAGAACAGCAAAGATAGAAAATGCAGCTTTTGTCTCTGGTATTGACTTTCACTTCTAATCTTACTGCTGGGATTAAAAAAAAAACCACAGGCACAGCACACAGTTTTATCAGCCACTCCAAGATTTGCCAACCTTGTTTTTAGGGCATTGTTTTTAGCTGCCTTTTTGAAGACAGGATCACAGCAGTTTAATAAAAGATACAATCTTGGCCAGCTAAGCCAGACTCTTATTAAACAGAAGGCAAAACAGAGAGAAGTAAGACGGAAAAGAAATAAGGGGCAGTGAGGGGAGAGGAGACTGACGAAGTCTCACATTCCAGGTGTTTGGGATTTAGCTGAAGCTGATGGAGGTGGTGATGTCATCTGAGTTCCTCTCTCTGGCTTGGACTGCTCAGAACATCTTTCAGGATCAGGGCAAAGGCAAAATCGTGTTACAATAAATCCCAAGGGCCCATTAGATGGTGGGGGTGGAAGCCATGATTGTAAAACTTTTTGCAGCTTTGGTGGCAAACAGTTTTTTCTTCTTCTTTCAGCCAACAATTGTCAGGTTTGCTTCCCAATTTTCCCTCAAAAGCTTTTTCTTTTAAGGTCCCCCAAAAAGGAATGATTGGCAGAATACCACACACCCCTCATTAATTTGTTCACATCTGCACATGTTTGTGCTTCATACCATCCGCTTCCTTACCCTTGCATCCTACCCTCACGCCAACTGGCAGAACCTGCTGGCTGAAGAACCTTGGTGGGCCAGCCTGTACTTCACCCTGGTTCCAGGGATATCAGTTGGCAGCTTTTCCATGGGCACAGAAGCCTGGAGAACCTATCTTGGTACACAAATTCCCCAACACCTGTCCATTCTGCAGTAATAGGGAGACCCGGCACACATCTGTGTAGGGCGTCTCAGACTGTAGCCCCTCTTCTGGCTCTTTTAGAACTGTTTACTGAGGTTATGGCTGCACTGTTCTCCACACCGTCTCATTTATGCACATCCCACCTGTGGCTTCACAAAGTTATGAGACCTCCTCATCAGCCTCCTCCTGGCACTTGCCAAAGTAGCAATCCGTCACTCCAGGAGAATGAAGCTGGACGAGGGGGTGTGCGCTGTGATTGTGGGCCCTATTTCCAATCCCACGTGAAGCCATGCCTCTGAGCAGAGTTCCTCTGAGCAGTGTCCACTAGCTCTTTAGACACCATTGAGGAGCGGTGGGTGCTGTCAGCGGTTCTCTTCTTTGTGGGCCCTTCTGGTTCCCTGCTTTCCCCCCCACACACACACTTTGACCCTCACTCCATCCTGTTTTGTCATTTGTTCCCAGTATTTACTTGTGGCCTGGGGTCAATGGTCCTCCCATCCTCAGTTGAGGGGGAGGGCCTAATAGCTTTGGGCAGGCTTAGGTCCAGTATCTCCCAGCAACTAGAATAGGTAAACACAATCCAATTTCTACAATAAATTAGTCTCAAGTCCTACAGATAAGTCTCCTTCACTATCCAACTGATTCATTCCCCTAGCACCATCCACCTTGTGCACTGAATGAGGCAGGGACCTTCTGGAGAAAATAGTATGGGATCATGTAATTGTGATATACCCAGGGTATAATCCAGACTAGTGAATAGCTGTGTCACCCCTGCCCTCTAACATGGGGTGCCCTTTACACTGCTTTGCTCTTGTTACCTCCACTTCTGGACTGCTCACGATCAGCCTCTAGCATGTAAGTCACTCCCAGCTATGTCTGTGTACACTTGCAAACTGCCAGACACACTCAGGCTTTCATTAGACTGAATTACCTTGCACGGTAACACATACAAGCTGTGTCTTGTACTGTCCAGCCATCTCCTGAACAATACAAGCTCATATAAAGTCCACCTTTTTATTAATAGAATGCACAAATCCTGTTATCCCAAATGGAGCTTCCCAAACACTTCAGTCCAAACACATGGGCTTAGGTAAAACACTAAAAGAAGTTTATTCACTACAGAGAGATAGGTTTTAAGGGAACATAAGTGTGAGGCATAAAAGTCATTAAAAAGATCAAGTATGAGGCACAATTCAAGGGGGGAGGGGGGAGAATGTACAATAAAACTAATGCCTAACACCACACTAGGGTAAATTCAAAGCAAACTTTCTCTCATATTTCAGCAGTTCTATTGGCTGAACATCTTTCAGTCAGGATCCCTCCCTCAGTCAAATGCTGCTTCTTTTGTTCTTCAGGTGTTGTGAATGCCATGGGCAGAGAGAAAGGGAGGGATCCTTTGGGTTATCTGCCTCTCCTTTTTATAGTCCTCCCCTTCCTTTGAGAAGCATCTCTAGCTGGGAACATGGCAACAGGCAGATGGTGTGGATGGAAACTCCATGCTATTTCTTTGCTAAGATGTAGATATTTTGCTCATGTCCCTTTTTCTTCCAGTGAATACCCCTTAGCAAGTGCTAGCTCATTTGACCTTGTTTATACCTGGCTGAGACATCAGCTTGCCCTTTGTCTCTAAGGAACTAGTTTGGCCACTCCTTTGACTTGGAACATGTTTTAGTAACACCATACAGTGGAATCTTATAACTTTACATACATGTTGCCACCAAGGCCGAATTAACCTATACGCTAATAAGACCAAAGCCTTAGGCCTGCCTACTGTAGGCCTTCCATTCCATATTGAAGTAACAGCTGAGTGATGGTAGCAGGGCCATGGGAATTTTTTTATCTCATTAGATATTGCTTTCTACAAATTAATCCATCAAGATTGTGAATTCAATTTATGGTGGTTGTGATTTTGTCTTTGTGGGCTAAGTAAGCATTTGTGGGCCCAAGCAATATTGAACTTTGCACACAGTAGGCCTACGCTTGACAATAGAAACCATATCAAAGAAAAGAGGACGGCAGAAATTGAAAGAGGCCAAAGAAAGAGGGCAAAGACAAGATACAGTGCTGAAAGGTACTTCTTCTCTCCTAATGTGTCTTCCTCCTACTAAGTTTGGTGGACCATGCGAATACCAACACAAGTGAACTTGCTGGGGCTGATGAAAAGGAGCAGCCTCCTGTGACTTCTCTAGTTGCGGTCTCATCCCACGCCTCTGAAGACTTTACCAGTGACAGTCATACAAAAATATCCTTCTTCAACAATCTAAGTGAATGGGACATGACTTCTCAAGATGTCATTGCATATTGGAATGAAAAGAGCCAACAGAAATGCCACAATCTAGATGCTGACTTTTCATTGACAAAGTGAGAGTACACCAGTCAGAATGGTTATCTAACCAAATCAGTGTTTGAATATGTGAAGCCTAACAAACAGATTAGCAAGCGAGAATGTCTTATCTATTTGCCTTCTAAGAAGAAAGTGTACTATTATTATTGCTAACAGTTTTCTGACACCAAAACGTGGTGAATGTTCTGAGAAGGCTTCAGTGATTGAAAGAATACTGCATAAATTACAATCATGCAATGAGTAAGCGGCATACATTGTCAGTTAGCAGCTACCATGCCTGAAAGATAGTGGCAGAATTGATACTCAAATGGAAAACCAATTTTTGGAAGCTCGTACTTATTGGAAGAACATTCTGAGACGCGTAGTTGAAAGCATAGCTTTATTTGCTGAGCGTGGGCTGCCATCCCATGGTTCAGCTTAGACTGTTGGATTGAAACACAACGGCAATTACCTTGTTGTTCTAGAGCTAATTGCTTAGTTTGACCCTTTCCTAGCTCAGTACATCAATGAGCATGCAAGTCGTGGAAAAGCCCATACATCATATCTATTAAAGACTATTTATAATTAATTTATTGCACTACGGGCAAAGAAGAAGCTATCAGCCATTGCAGATGAGATCAGGGATGTGGGATATTATTCAGAGTCCATCGACTCAACACCAGATGTGTCATATATAGATCAGCTGACTGTCATTTGCATTATGTGCTACCCAGTGGACCAGTTGAGTGTTTCATGACCTTCATAAACTACCAAAGGGATGCCCAGTGACCAAATCACATTCAGGGACATGATGGAGTGCCAATGCTGAAGCTCTGAATGCTGTTGTTCTGGGATACCCCAACATCCTTGAAGTGCTAGAGAAAATCAGCAACAAGAAAAGATGCAAAGATCCTGAGTGATACAATGTGCATTTTGGAAACTGGTATTTTATGTGAGGTATGGAATGATATACTCCAGCCATTCAGCAGGTGTAAGCTTGTAAAGTGCTCAAATTGACCTTTCCACTGCTGTAAAGCTAATGAGGAGCCTTGGAACTGTTCTTCAACAAATGTGGGATAGTTTTGATGAGTATAAAAGTCAGGGGGCTGCAAGGATTGCTAATCATAAGTATGTCAGCCAAAGGCTGCAAAAGGCAGAAGGCATGAGACGATGCAACTGCCCATTCATTCAAGGATGAATCCATTCAAGGACAAGGAGGCCTTCAGAGTTAATACTTTCACTGCTATCATCAACAAATGGAAGAGTGCATCAGAACATCGGATCGAGGCTTTAGGAAATATTGACAAAACCGTAATTGTACTGACAAATTTTTCACCTAACATTTCAAGTTCCAAAGTCAGTGAAGGTATCAAACTTCGATGCCAGACAATCTTCCAGTAGATTTTACTAAAGAATTTCTTTAATTCATTGAATTCACATCACTCTCAGTTAAAGAGACAAAAGATGACAAAAGCAAATCTATTTAGATGTGTTGAGTTATCACTGAATCCAATGTGATAGAATGTTCCCCAAATGTTGAAACTGCATTACAGCTTTATTTGTCACTAATGATCACTAACTATAGAGAGAACGCTCCTTTTCTCTTCTAAAAAGGGTCATAAATGTCTTCTGATCCCCCAGGATTCAAAAGTATCTCAGTGCTTCGCTCTTCTTGAGCATTGAGAATGAAATCATCAGGTCTTTGAATTATGATGACATGACATTCATGACTTTGCCACATCTAAAGCTGGGGGGGAATTTGTTTTTTGGAAGACTTGAGTGTAGTGAGAATAGAATAAATTTGTTAATTTTACATAAATAATATGTAAATATGTATGTAAATAAATATTTGATGATTTTGAATACAAGGGAACAGATCATCACAGTATTTAAAGATTGTGTCATAATGCATATGCAGAAGAGGGCTGAATTAAGGGTGCACAAACAACCTTAACTCTGGTATTTCCTAGCTTCTCAGTGCTTGACTTTGCAACCTTAATAATGTTCTTTTAATGGACTTCATAACATTTAACATCCTTATTATTTTTAAAAAACAATTAAAAAGCAGAGAAATCAGTCATGTGGCTTCATGATAAATCCCAGCTAGAATCAGTAGAGTGTAGATCTTTAGATCCATGGCACAACATTCTGTCACTTGAAAGGGGTGATGAAACACTCACATTGCCAGAGACTTTCACAGCTATTTACTGACAGCCCAGGAATGTAGAGATTGCATACCCCTGAGCTCAGTTCTAGATTCTGTAGGGGAGTGGGCTCTCATAGTTTTATACTCTTCTGCCCTGGTACCCCTATCTTCTTCCATTTACTTTCCCCTCACCCTCTGGCCCCTGCATCTCCTTTTATCTTTCCTTTATTAAAGTTCACAATGTTCAGAGTCTCAGCTGTCTTTTTCAGGTGTATTGAGAAGTATCGGCTCTTCTGAACTCTTGTAAATCACCATTCCCTGACCTCTGCAGCCTTGTCATGAACTCATCAGCTGTTTTCATCACTGGAGTAGGGAACTGCTTTGATTTGATTGGCAGCAGCAGGTCCTGACATTACATTAATGACATTCAAGACACATTTGCAATCCCCAGTTCCTCAATTATATGAGGCGTGGCAGCTTTCATTATGTGCAATACCAAATATGATGCTCAGAGGACATTCATGATTTACAACTTTACCACTACTAAAGCAGTAAACGTACAAAAATTTTTTAAAAATGCAAGTTTTGCTTAATAAATTCTGGGAGGTTCTTTTGTCAAAAAGGATGGTTGGTCTCTAAAAGACTGAATGCTCCCCCCTTTTAATGGTTATATGCAGGCTCCAGAAGCCTTTGCTTGCTAATGTGAGACCTCCTTTGAAATATTGTGGCAGATGACAAGCAGTCTAGTATGTGTTTTGATCTGTGCACATTATAGAGGAAAGTCAGGCTGCAAGTGGCAGATCCATAAAATATGGGGAAAAGGAGATTGATCAGAACAGCCATATTGCCTGACTTCATAGCATGGTGTGTAGCAGCCTGCATGGAACTTGAAGGGAGTAGCACTGGTTGCAGGAAGGAAGACTTTGGAGCAGGCACCAGGAAGTCTATCTGTGTGCATATGGCTTGGATGCTAGAACAGTTGCAGCATCTCTGGCCTTAATAAAAAGCCAGTTTCATTTTAGAAACATGGAGTCCTTTCATGTTATTATTCAGCATGCAACACAAGAAACACTGCAATGAACATGCACCGTAATCGAATCATCTTAACCTTGAGGGAGAAGCTGAAAAGCGGAAGTAGCTATAGACTGGTCCCATCAGGGCTAGGAGACAGAAAAATGTCTCATGCTTGGCTGCAGAAAAATGGTGAATTCCATGGCTAACCTGTTCCGTTTTGTAGCATCATAGGAAAAATACCAGATTTCACAGCCACAGAATCCCATTTTACAGAGCTTTGGCTGAGGTGATGGAACAGGTCATATCTTAGAGCTATTCCCGGTTGTCTGCAGATTCAGGCAAACATCACTGCATCAGTTTAGGCTCAGTTTACGTTTGAGGATCTCTACAAACATAAAAGATAGAACACTTTTTTATTTAAAAAACCCCCATAAAAATGGAAAAAAAGGGAATGGAGATCATGACCCCTGGCCTAGAGAAAGAGAGAGAATCTATGCATTGTATTTGCAGGAGTATATGCTATAATTAAGGTGTGCTGTCGTTTCTATTTTAAAACTTGTCTTCATAGTCTCCCCAGTAAATTATTTTTGGGCTGAAACTATCTACAGTTTGTTTCAGTCCAAGCTGATATGATTGTTGCCCTCTTATGGCATTTGAAGAATGCTGTCGTCATCAGTTTCTGTCATGAAACAGCCTTTGGTGGAGAGTAGAGCTGTGAGTCCTTGTCATCAGAAAATAAGATTGTGTCAAAATATGTTTTCCCAGAAATTTTTTGTTTCTGAAGTTTTTCTAATTTTGGTAAGTTTTGGAAAAATTTTGATAAAACAAAACAAAAAAAGATTTAGAAATTGTGGGGTCTTCTACCCTCTACCTCCTGCATACATACACATTTTCCAATAGATTCTTACTGTTTTCCAACTTGTTCTAGTTGGAGAAAGTAACATTCAGTTTTCAAAGTAACACAACCAGTACTTTAACAGTGTTTCTCAAACTTCCCTACTGTTTGCTGACTCAGTCCAGTGGACAAACAGTAAGAAAGTAAGAAGAGGTAGGGGGAAAAACAGTTGCCCATTAAAAAAAAAAAAAAACTAATGGGAAACCTGGAATTTCCCAATGGAAAATTTTCAGAGATGGATTTTTCCCATGAAAAGCTTTGAAGGACAAATCCAACTTCACCAGCCAGCTCTCATAGTAGGGTTTGTGTATCAACTCAAGTAAATGATGTAAGTGCTTTACTAGCAGCTGGAGTGCCCCAAATAGCACTCCACCAACTGCCTCCAACTGTAAAACTATTCCCAGGGCTCCAGCATTACCATTTCTTTCCTGCCCTACTCTCCTTCCAATTATTATGGCACCTTCCCTTCTTGGTGAGCTATAACCCAACCTGGGACTGCTCAGCAAATTCATTACAGATTAATTATTTTTCTTTCATCTGAATATAAGGTCAGCCATTTTTGACTGGTGCCAGTGAAAGATATTTATCCAATACTGTCTTGTTGAAATGTTGAACCCACCTCTCAAAAAATGGCTAAAGGCAGAAACCTGCAAGCCTGGTTTGTTTTCCACTTCTCATTGAGGAAGCAAACATAACCCAAGTGTGAGGAAAGCGGGATTAGAATTTTTGACGTGATGAATACATAAAAAGGAACAGTCCCGGATGGGTGAAATACAACTGCCCTGCGCAGAGGTCCAGCTGCAGGCTGATACATCGGTTAAGCATTTCAGACAACAGGTGTCCCCTCAACAACATGAGCTCTGAGGCACACTCAACTGATTAAAACTGCCCGTGTTCACAAAATGCCCTTGGCCACTCTACGGATCTCTCTGGCACACTGCTTTGGTTCGCAATGCCAAGGGCAAGAAAAGTGACTAACTTGCGGAACTAAAGGACGAGGGTTATCATTGTAAAGCTGTCACCTACAGTGGCACCGTTTAATACTAGTCCACCCAATGCTGGTGCACAGTTCAATTTTTTTATGTTAGTACACGTCACTTATTAAAATGAAAACGTTTCCATAAGCTTAGAGCAGAGGTCCCCAAACTGTGGGGTGCACTCCCCTAGGAGGGGCAGAGGAACATTTGGAGAGGTATGGCAGCCCCAGGCCAGCCCCCACAGGGGCAGGGAGAGAGCTCCACCCAGCCCCGGTCTGCTCTGGCCCCATCTTGACCTGCAGCATCAGCCTCTGGCTCCCAGGCCAGCCTCAGCTCTGGTCTCAGGCTTGGCCCAGCTGTGGTTCCACTCCTGGACATAGCTCCCGCCTCAGCCCCCGGCCCCACCCACAGACCCATCCCTAGCTGAGCCCCAGCCTTGGCCCCTGGATCCCAGCCCAGCTGATGCTTTGCACCGGAGCCCCCCAGCCTCATCCTTGGACCCCAGCCACAGTTCCACACCCAGCTGCAACCCCAACCTCGGATCACAACTCAGGTTCCACACCTGGCCATGGCTCCAGGGCCTCTGACCCTGGCTCTGCACCTGGCCCCTGGCCCCACCCACAGTTCCACTTCTGGCCCCACTCCAGGCTCCAGACCCAACCTCAGCTGCAGCTCTGGCCTCATCCCTGATCGTGGCACCACTCCCAGCCCCAGTTCCCAGGAGGTTCGCAGACAGGGGCAAGGGGGGCAGCACCACATTAAAAGTTTGGGGACCAATTGCTTAGAGGAAAGAATTTTGTTTATTTGCTTACCCACAGCATGAATAAATACAGATTTACAGATCCTAGTGCGCAAATTTATCATTTTATATGACAAGGATAAATCATACATTCAAGTCATGCTTCAAAGTCAGGAAATGGGCTGCAAATGCACTAAAAATAAGATATTCTAGAGATTAGCAAATGGAGAGGAGGACAAAGAAGATGCTTCTCTCCTGGGGTGCCATTTGGTCAAGGGCCACATGACCAATGATTACACTGTAAACTGGAGTACCCATGAGGGTGAAGCACCAGGAAAGGGAATTGGGTATGTTCATAGCAGATTGTAATGGCTTGGTGTAGTTGATTGCCGTCAGCATCCCAGGGAGGCCACTCTGCCTCACTACGCCACCTATTGGCTGATATCCAATTGACAGGGGATTCAGAAAAAAGCCTATGGGCTCTGGCAGTCAGTTGTCCCTAAGCCAGCTCCCTGGCTGGGGTAGGCAGCAATCAAGCCCAGGCCATCTGGCTTGAGGTGGGTAATCTGCCACCCTGGGGTTGGGTCAGCAGCAGTGGGTAAGAGGATCCTGGCCCACCGTACTCCACCATGTCCCAACCCAGGGCCCTACCACTGGCAAGAGGTCCCACCACTGGGTCAGTGGGTAGCTACTGAAACACAATGACTGTGGTGTCAGCAACACAACTGGGCTAATGTTTGGTTTTCCTGGGCTAGTTCCTACCCCCACCTGTTCAAAGGACTCTGGTGCTCATGGATCCTCAGTCTCGTTTGTGATAGTCAGCAGCTGGCAGTGCCGGCAGCTCCTCGGCTTCTGGTGCTGGGGGAGCACCCATCGTGGCTCCACCCATTGGGGTGGGAACTGTTACTTTCCTGTGAGCCTCAGAGGGAGGCCATTCTGCCTCATTACACATACCCCCTCTTCAAGTTCAGATCCTGCTCCCCAGGGCTGTCTGACTCTTACCCTCCCAGTGCTATAGAAAGTCCACGTTCATATTGTCCTCACTCACTCAGTGTTGTATAGTGAATGCGTATGCCTGGAGAATGACGTACCAGCGCGTCAGCCTGGCATTGGTTTCCTGCATCGTGTTCAGCCATTTCAAGGGAGCATGGTTGGTCGTTAGCACATAGGGGCTGCCCAGCAGGTTATACTGTAGAGTGTCCACAGCTCACTTACCTGCAAGGGCCTCCTTTGCGATGACCAAATAATTCTACTGGTGGGGGATCAGGTTTCTCACTGATATACAGGATGGGGTGCTCCTCCCTGTTGATCTGTTGGAAGAAGACAACCCCAAGTCCCCCCTCCGTGGCATCCATCTGGACAATGAATCTGTCTGTGGGTGAAATCGGGGCTGCACAGCATCAGCTCCTGCACAAGTGAGTCTTAAGGGTCTGGAAGGCCTCCTCGCACTCAGCTGTCCAGAGTACAAGCCGCAGGCTGTCTTTGGTTAGGAGTTTTATTAGGAGGGCTTCAGTGGAGGTAAACTGTGAATAGCTAGCTAGCCCTAAGAACTGGCATATCTGCCACTTCATGGTGAGTGGTGGACAGGCCTTATTCACTTTCTCCACACCATTCATGATTTTATAGACCTCTGTCATATTGCCCCTAGTCATCTCTTTTCCAAGATGACAAGTCCCTGTCTTTTTAATCTCTCCTTACAGGAAGGATATGTTCCATATCCTTAATCATTTCTGTTGCCCTTTTCTGTTCTCAGTTGGGAAAATAACATGAGAAGCTGGTAGATTTCAAATATCAAGAAAATCACTGGGATGAACCAAACAGAGTAAAAAGAAAACTGATCCCAATTTTTGTTTCCCTTTCTCCTATTACTCAATCTCTTTTCCTCTTCCTCCGGAATGAAATTTGATTCAGATCTAAGTTCAGAGAAATTCTCCTCCCCTCTATTCAAGCATGATCTCTATTATTGTCCCCTCCTCTGCATCTGAGCTTTTCCTGTCTGCTTAGATAATCCACACTGGATCATGGCGGCGCAGCTATAGGCACTGGGACTCGGAGTGCTGGGGATTCTGCCACACACTCTGGCTAGAAGTGGCTTCCATCATATACAGGATTTGGTTGAATTTCCCTCCTCTCCTCTATTCAAGCATGATCTCAATTATTGTCCCCTTCTCTGCACCTGGCATCAAGTGCCACAGAGAGACCCAGAAGGAGGAGGAGGAATACACTTTTCACGTCTGTGGGCAAAAGGAGGTCATGCACTACAGTAGCAAGCACTGTCTCTGTACTGTGCTGCAACCTAAAAGCTGACAGAGGGGTCCAAGATGATGACAGGTGACAATGGAGGCTGTTTTTTCGAGCATCTCAGTAATAGTGTCTAATCTCCTGTAACCCAACAAGCTAACACCAAATAAAGCAGACAAAGCAGTGAAAAGGGAAATAAATTACAGAGGTAGGCAGCATCAGGCAGGAGAAGCAATAAGTGGAAATATGAAAGGAAAAACTTTAAAGTTTGGATTATGTCTTTGATCCTGCAAGTCTTTGTACAGTGAGCAGCACCGAGTACAAGACTGTTTCACTCCAACTCAGGTGTAAGCAAAGGCTAGGACTGGACACACGTAAGCTGTCAGGAGACATTGTTTTAATTACAAGTTCTTTACCTAATGATTATCTATGTGCCCTTCTTTGGACTTAAGCTTCCTGTCAGCAACAGTAACTTGATGTATACACATTCTGGCATTTTCTACCATGCTTATCACTTTCTACCTTGCAATTGTAGAGTTTTAAAGATTTATCTCCCTGATTTGTAATTGTTTCTACTATAGTGCGGCACATGTGGTTATTTTCTTTTTCGGTTATATGATCCCAATCATTTTAGTCAGGTTGAGCCACCAAACGTTATTTCACAATAGTAAGGGTATGAAAGTCTAAAATGCTCCCTGCACTGACTAGTGACCAGCCTCAGTGTAGTCACACTCAAATATGTGAGGGTGATAGTTTCTAAATCTATTGCTGTTGTGACCATGCCTAGAGTAGCCACCTGAAAATGCCAAGGTCAGGGCAGGCTGTAAAAGGAGAGCAGATCCACTGAAGTCAGACTTCCCAACCAGCCACAAACAGTACTTCTGATTCCCCACACTGGTTATCAAGAAGCTTAAACAAAATACACACAGCCCCCTTTTACTGCATCTCAGTCTCTGGCTCCCAATCAGCCACTAGGTCCAGTAAAGAGACCAGTTATTTAAAACTCTACTCTCTACCAAAAAAGTTTCTCCTGACTCCAAAGGGTCAGCCACAGTACCAGATCAATATAAGTTTGGATCTTACCCAAAATACCACACTGCCAGCCAATCCTTTGGTAACTAAAACTAAAGGTTTATTATGAAAAGAAAGGATTAAATACAATTGATTTGAAAGTCCATACATATCTGGTTCCTAGTAGAATTGTGGAGTTTTCAGGCTTGTATAGTCCCTCTAGTATTCATCCAGTACCTGGATGGGTCTCAGTCTTTTGTTTCACAGCTTCAGTTCAGTTGTAGATGAATTGATCCAGAAGTAGGTGAAGACTGAAGACTGAAAGTTTGAAAGACAAAATGGATGTGGGGCAGATGCCTTTTATGTCCTTTGGTCTTTGCCATGCTGCTTGTGGGATTTTACAAGAATAAGATGGAGACAAGAGGAGTAAGTCCTGGTGACCCATCAGGTGTATCCCTGGCTTCTCCCCCTGGGCTCCTTGTACCTGTGAATTTCTTAATGGGCCATTAAGCAGGCTAGTGCTGCAGCCATTCCATCTGGGATGTCACCCAGACACAGCACAATTTGAAATACAGACACATCAACCATATCCATAACTTCCATTACACACATAACACATGGACATAAACATCATCATCTTCCTTAGCACATTATAGCCTTTCTAACAGTACCTGCATGGCATATCTCACATGAATTACTATGATTTTGACATATTGATGTTAAATAACATAATAAATGCCCCTTCCCTCCCCCAATCCAGCCAGCGTGACAATTGTCCTACAACAAATCACAACAGCTACTGAGATGTGCTTTGGCTGAGGCACAGAACCAGTGCAGCTTTCTCTCATTTTCTCACTCCTGTGGCCCCCAGACACTAACTTTTTCAACACCTCAGTGGCCTGGGATACTTAGTTCCATTTTCAAAAGTGGCTTAAGCCAGCAGAGACAAAATGTAAAAGTATTTAGGCACCTAAATATGTAGATAAGCACTCTTGAAAGTCACGCTTCGGGCAGGTCTACACTTAAAACGTGGCAGCTGTGCACCTGTACCGCTGTAATGCTTCAGTAAAGATGCTACTATTCCAACAGGAGAGCTTCTCCTGTCTGCATAGATAATCCACCGTGGGTTATGGCAGTGCAGCCATCGATTCTGGAACTAGTGGTGCAGGGATACTACCACGTGTCCTGGCTAGAAGTGGTTTCCATCATACATAAGGTTTACAGTTTGGTTGAATGGCTCTGGGCACCGCACTATACAAATTGTTCCAGCATCGCTGGACCAGCCCAGCTGCAGTGCCGTGTGTGTAGACAAGCCCTCAGTCCCACTGTCTTTGGATTTAGGCTCCCATATCCGACTGTCAAACGTGTCTCAGGCACTTAGAAGCCTAAATCACAGATGCGTTTGAAAATTTTATCCTGAGTCCTTTCATTCTCTTTTTCTTCATTTCCCTTCTACTGAACAAGTATTCCCATCAAGGCAGCAGCCTGGGTCATGTGTTGAGGTTGCCATCCTGCTTCAGAGCACTGCCCAGATGTCTTTCTTTTCAGCCTGTCAAAACTTAGCAACACCTAGCAACATAAGGTCTGGCAGCTGCTAATTCCTGAACTCAGTCCTATGCTCCCAATAGAGAATTTGTTTTCTTCCTCCAATTTATGTTGTGGGTGCATGTTATCTTACTACCTGTTATGAAGATAAATGTACACTAACTAAAGCACTCCTCACATTCAGAATTTAAAATCACCTCATTATATCGCTAAGTTATATCCTCTAAGATGTCTTGCCATTTTAGCAAATCCCTGCAAAGCACTGGTTAAGTACTATTTATTAGTATTCATTTATGCATTCTAATTCCTGCACTGGACGAGGTCCTAACGAACCGATTATATCAGAATAGTAGATTTAAATGCTTCTAGAAGAGTCCTTTGATTATCAGTGTATTCATAGAATTTTAAACTCCAGTTGAAATAATTAATTTCTGATCAACTATATACAAAACTGAATTGAACCTGAAACTGGAAATACAGGGAAGAATATTTTGATTAAAATTCTAATTACAGTGGCATCACTTGCATTGCTACTGATAAAATCTATCAGCATTTCTCATATAAATAGACTGTAGTTTATCATGGATTTATACATTCTCAGTAACCATCTGCACTGAATTAGAACTTGACATTTTGTGTTAACCTGTTTATATATTGGAGAGTTTAGCAAATGTTACATTGTAAGAATAAACAATTCAACTCCAGCTTTTTAAAAAGTGAAATGTCATAAGTTTCTAGTGTAGGATCCTTTATATTAAAAAACCCTTTTGCATTAACCTTTCAGTTTATCATGGCTATGCTCCAGTCTATTTTATCTTTTGGGTGTGTGTGTGTGTGTTTATCTTGTATCTTTAGCCTGTTTATGTACTCTTCATTGTGAAAAATAAGAACTGGGACTAAAAGAGGAGAGAAGTGCCATGTAGTTGTCACCCCCCTACACTTCCATCCACACCCAAAAACTTGTAGTTTGTTATTAATTCATATTATCTGCTGTTGGAGGCCACAACTGAAATTGGGGCCCTCTTATGCCAGCTGCAGTAAGAAAGACAAAGCTGGAGAGGTTATATCTTTTGCTGGACCAAATTCTGTTGATGAGATAAGCTGTCAAGCTTACACAGCGCTCTTCTTCAGCTCTGCGAAAGGTACTCAAAGTGTCACAGCCAAACACAAGGTAGAATAGATTGTTTAGCATAAGTAGTTAACATGTATTTCAAGAGACCATTCAAGATGAAGTGACCTGTCAACAGCTGTCCAGTCACAGGAGGAAAAAAGTTGGGCGGGGTATTTAGTGGGTTATAGATTGTTGTAATAAACCACACATCCAGGTCTCTATTCAGTAACGCTCCCTTGAAATGTGTTAACTACTTCGCTCACTGACTTAGCCCCCAGTATAAACCCTCATAGACCCAATGGGTATGGACTCCGGGTGGCTAGCCTGTGCTGCTGCCCTCTCCCGTGGAGGCTGCCATGGCAACACAACTACGGTGAGAGCTAGTGCACCTGTCAATACGCTAGCTGGGAGTCATACCCCCAGCTCTGAGTGTAGACATCGCCTAAGGGTGTGCCTGCGCAGCATTTTGGAGCAAGCCGGAAGGAGCCTCCCAGCCTGGGTCCACAGATTCAAGTGACTGGGGTTCTCACTAGCGCTCTAGCAATATGGTACAGATAGGCGCTTTGAAGCCCACCTGCCAACCTCCCTTCCCTAGGCTTCAGGGCCTGTCGACCTGGGCTGGGACGCTTGCTCCCACATGCTCCAAATTGCTGTCTGGAGATAGACTCGAAGGGTAAGATCAGTTGTAAATTTAGGTTCCCAACCCATGGCCCAGGGGCCAAAAGTGGCTTGTGGGGTCTTTCAAAGTGGCCCGCTGCCTAAGGACCCAAGTGGAGCACGTTGCCACGGGGCTACAAGACCAGTGCAGGCTCTTTGCTGCACCCAAGGGGATGGGAGATCACTGCTCCCCTCTCCTTGGCTGTAGCAGGGAGAGTGGCAAAGCTCTCAGCCTAGGTTCAGAGGTGCTGGGGTCCCTGCTGGAGCCAGAAGGAGGAGAGATCAGTGCTCCCCGCCCTCAGCTCCAGCAGAGAGCAAAGCGCTCTGCCTGGGTCCCTGCTGGAGCCAGAGGGAGGAGAGCATTGATTTCCCGTCCCCCTGGCTGCAGAAGGGAGCTGCTGCCCAGGGACCCAGCTGGAGTACACAGGACTATATTATATATGCGGTTTCCCTGCTGCAACCAGGGGAATGGGAGATCATCAGGGAGGCAGCCTCCTTGTTGAACTCCTTCCGTCTGGCTGCAGTGAGGGGACAGGGGGGCTTCTGGCGGAGCAGCCAGGACCCACCATGCTTGAGGAGGGGCAGGACTCTAAAAATCAGTGCCTTCCAGTTTGGCCTGCACTTAGCAGGCCACCCACCGTGCCTTAGCTGCCAGGCCATATGCTTCAGTGTGTAGTGGCAGTCCCTCATCTACACTAGTGCTTTGTGAGTGTGTGACATACTGTGAGTAATATGTAGGTGTAAAATAGTGAATGTAAATATGAGCACAGAAGCCTCAAAATATTTACTTTACATATGTAGTGATTTGTAGTCCTTAATGGTGTTATACATCAATACATTTTTGAGTTGATAGACTGGTGGCCCTTCAGGGTTGTAAAAATGATATTTGTGACCCTCGAGCCGAAAAGGTTGGGATTCACTGATTTAGGGTGTTGACACAGAACCAAAGGGCAAAGAAAATCTGAGTTCTCTCCTGCACCGTGCAAACACAGTGAATACAGTCAAAGCCTCATTCTATATTTTATTACACATTATCTACTGTAACAAACCAATTAAGATTATTTTCCATTACTGGAGTCTAGCACCACCAGTGCACAGATTAAATGCTGTCACAACAAAGGAGAAATCTGAAGAGACACTTTAAATTCTTTAAACGGGAGAAGATAGGGGATCCTACAGCATAAAACCACTTGAGGCCATGTCAGTGCCATTTAGAAATGTAGATGCCAAACACATACATTTACTAAGGGAAAGAAATCTAAAAGTAGGAATTTTTTTCCCTCCTCCTTTTGCCTCCTGTTTGATAGATGCCTTTAAGTATTTCTCCCTCCTGATGCAAACTGTCACTTTACTGGGAGAATAAAACCAAGCAGCACATTCATATTAAGGAGGGAAGAGTGGCTGTTCTGCCTGTAACCATAGTTATTAAATGATCTGAGCACCAACCATACTTTAGAGACATCACTTTAAGGTAAATGTACGATTTCCCTCCTTCTCTGACAGAGTTCATGCAGACAAGCAATGACTCAGTGAGGGAGCAGAGTAGAATTGTTTACATGATCTGATCATGAGTGGTAAGGGAAAGAAACTCCTTTTAGTAGGTGGAAATATTGTTCAAGTAAGGCAGCTATAAGCAATAGGCTACAGATTCAACAGAAAGCCTTTTAAAACTAAAAATATGAGTAAAGACTTTGCCTCGGGGATGTTCTAAACAAATAGCTGATTAAAAAAAATTATATATGTATTTTATTTTACCTCTGGAAAGATAATAAAAATCTCAGTTTTTTTCTCTACCACTGAAGCATCTGCAAAATGTTACATAGCAGACATTGCTTTATAAACTTTCTTTTTACACCCACAAATTGTAGATGCTATTGAAGTCATTTGGACCTCTAAGTAATATACACAATACATGGGTACAATCAGATAGACATGCATGACTTTAACTGTAATTATAAATAAATACACCAACAATTATTTGCAGGCAGATCTGAGTGTCCAGTTTTTTAAAAAACTGGCCCTGTGGATTCATTTTCAAAAACAGACATTAAATTTTGCCCATCTAGTCATAAAATGTGGATGTGCAAGTCCAAAACTTACACAGAAATACATTGGGAAGGGGGGCATCTAACTCCATGATTTCCCTGTTTGTGCATGGAAATTCAGTTGCACACAGAAGTGGTTTAATTACCAACGTCTGGGCATGTGAAATAAAAAATGTCTTTCTAGAGCACTGAAATTCTGTTGAGTCATCAGAGTTAAAAGGCTGGTTTTGATTGATTAGCTTCCAAACTTGTAGCCATCAGAAAAAGTCAGGAGGAGCCCAGCCCACTAACGACAGGGTTATAGTATTAGGATGATGTTTATTGTGTGTGCTCCACTGCAGTGTGGAGTACAAACTGCTGTGCGCTTTGGAGTATAAGATCTGTAGAATCGATAGTTTGAGTTCCCTGGGGAACAGAGATAATCCCTCTGTTTCATCATTCTCAGCCTTGATGTCGTCCTCCTCCAGTTTAAAAAGGAAATCACTTTCCATTACTCACCAAAACATTTCCCTGCCCTAAAAATGTGCCGCAGTTCAGGATACATGCCTTCTTGTCTCTACTTTTACCCTTTGCAGTGCAGAACCCCAGTCCCAACTGGCACTGGTGGAGAGATATGGGATGGTTCACACACTGCTCTTCCCTTTGATTCCCAACTGCAAGTCCCAAAACCAAGATCTGAACCAGCCTTGCAACATTCAAACCAAAATACACACATGGCACCCAAGACTGGAACCTGGTGCTTGTTTCCTTGCCCTCAGGGAGCAGGAGCTGAGACTCCAGCTAGCATGCTGAGACACGGGGGAAAAGCAAACCTCTCACTTTGCTATTACATAACCTTTCCATGCCATTCTCTAGCACACTGTCACACCACCACCTACCTGGAGGAAAACCCACTGCAGGATATAGCCAAGTGGTAGGCAATAAAGGGAAGAAAGTGAGGGTATCATGAGGGTCATGATGAGGCGTCATGCCTTACCAACCTCAGTGCCTTCTATGATGAGATGAGTAGCTCTGTGGATGTGCATGTGATATACCTTGACTTTAACAAAGCTTTTGATAAGGTCTCCCACAGTATTCTTATCAGCTAGTTAAAGAAGCATGGGTCAGATGGTTAGACTATAAAATGGATAGAAATATGGCTAGATCATCGGGCTCAACAGGTAGTGATCAACAGCTCGTTGTCTAGATAGCAGCCGGTAAAAACAGGAGTGCCCCAGAGGTTGGTTCTGGGGCCGGTTTTGTTCAACAGCGTCATTAATGATCTGGAGGATCGGGTAGATTGCATTGTCAGCACATTTGCAGATCACACTAAGCTGGTGTAGTCTTAGATACTAGGGATGTAAAGGGTTAACCATTTACACGGTAATCAGCTGTTTAAACATTGTAAACAGCTGATTATCATTTAAACTGGGGGGGAGGGGAGGGGCAGCTGGGCTGGCTCACCAGCAGGCAGAGCAGCTGGGCAGCTCTCACTGGCAGTGAAGCACAGAGCCTAGTGCAGGGGGGTAGCCACAGCTGGGCTTGGCTCCCCGCAAGTGGGGGGAAGTGCAGAAAGGGGTTGCCGTTGCTGGGCTCAGCTCCCACAAGCTTCCCCACGAGCAGCAGAGAAGGGGTGTGAGCCACTGCTGGGCTTGGTTTGGCTCAGCTCCCCGTGAGTGAGAGTTGCCCTGTACTCTTCCCCCCCACCCCACCCCTAGTGTTTAACCATTAAATGTTCTATTTTTAGAATGTTTTGACAGATTTTAGGTTAAACTAATTTTTACATCCGTAATAGATACCCTGGAGGGCAGAGATAAGATACAGAGTGACCTAGACAAATTGGAGGATTGGGCCAAAATAAATCTGATGAGGTTCAACAAGGGCAAGTGCAGAGTCCTTCCATTAGGTTGGAAGAATTCCATGCACTGCTACAGACTGGGGACCAATGGGCTAGGAAGCAGTTCTGCATAAAAGGACCTGGGAGCTACAGTGGACAAGAAGCTGGATATGAGTCAACAGTGTTCACTTATTGCCAAGAAGGCTAACAACATATCGGACTGCATCAGTAGGAGCATTACCAGCAGATCAAGGGAAGTGATTATTCCCCTCTATTCGGCACTGGTGAGGCCACATTTGGAGTATTCTGTCCATTTTTGGGCCCCCCGCTATAGAAAGGATGTGGACACATTGAAAAGAGTCCAGAGGAGGGCAACGAAAATGATTAGGGGGCTGGAGCACATGACTTATGAAAAGCAGCAGAGGGAACTTGGCTTGTTTAGCCTGCAGAAGAGAAGAATGAGGGGGGGATTTGATAGCAGCCTTTAACTACCTGAAAGGGGGGTTCAAGGAGGATGGAGCTAGGTTGTTCTCAGTGATGGCAGATGACAGAACAAGGAGCAATGGTCTTAAGTTGCAGTGGGGGATGTGTAGGTTGGATATTAGGAAAAACTATTTCAGTAGGAAGATAGTGAAGCACTGGAATGGGTTACCTAGGGAGGTGTTGGACTCTCCATCCTTAGAGGTTTTTAAGGTATGGCTTGACAAAGCTCTGGCTGGGCTGATTTAGTTGGGGTTGGTCCTGCTTTGAGCAAGGGGGTTGAACTAGATGATCTCTTGAGGTCCTTCCCAACCCTAATCTTCTGTGATTTGATGATCCTTAAGGTTCCATTTGCTTGTAGGTTATTTTTAAAAAGGATCTACCCTGTGTTAAACTATACAAGTGCACCATTCTGCTATTATTTTTTGCCAATTTCTGAACACCAGTTAAGTGTCTGCTGATAATGGCCAGCGGAGATCTCTCTGTTTAATTTATATACATCTCTGCGTAGATGTAAATAAATTAGATTAGAGCCAATTAATCTGTGTGTAGATTAACTGGATCTAAACTATCCAATCTTGTGCTTAGCTAATTTATGTAAACATGTTCTTATTATTTGTACCCCATATTCACCCTCCCCCAATTCCTTCCAATTGTTTCCCACATCCAATATGAAATGTCGTATTAAATAAGGTTGAAAGTTCTTCAGGACAGAAACTGTCTTTCACAGTGTGCTTGTGCAATGCCCACAACAACAGGACTCCCCTACCATGACACTACTGCTCCCTATGACAGCAAAGGAACTTCACTAGCTTCAGTCAAAGGTGGTGTTCCCAAAAATTCAGTCCTAAGCTTCTGCAACTGTGAGCCCATCCCTTAGCTGAATATACTTTGAAAAATATATTAAAATAAATGGAAAGTCTGTAATAGAGACCATGCCAAGCATTTCTTTGGCCCATAAGAATCAGATGCAACAATTCATTGTAATAAAGTCTCCTTTCCTCCTCCATTTAGCACTCAGAGGAGCTTCCAGAAGAACCTAAAGAAATTTCTACAGCCTTACCCTTGTTCATGGAATCAAAGAAATGTATTACAATAGATGGGAAAATAAAACAGGACAGCAAAGAAACATGAGTTGATGCTTTCTGAAAGAGGTTAAAGGGACAGATACATCCTCTACTCGATTCCTGCCAGGATAGAATTTCTCCCTATTAAATATTCTTGTTAAGTTTGTTCAGCCTAACTTTAAATATTCCAAGCAAAGGAGCCACTTGCACAGGGAGATGATTCAAGTCTAATGGATCTCATTGGTAGAAAATATTTCTGATTTCAAACCTAAATTTTCCTTTGCTCTCTATCTTCAGTTACTGCTAGCTCACCTTAAAGAATTTACTGCTTTTTAGTGGATGAAATAGTTAACACGTCTCCTTAACCCTCATTTATTTTAGCAATAATACAACTTTAGGCCTTTTAATCTATCCTCAAATCAGTCAGTTCAGACCCTTCTTTTTTATTGTTTTTTTCTGAACTCCCTCTTATTTCTCTACACCTCTCTGGTAATGAGATGCACAGTAGTGAATGCAGTATTTTAACTGCCACCACAATCATACAGAAGGGGACTAATTTAATCTCGGCAAGATTACACTCCTGCGCACCTGCAAAAGTGTCACTGGCTGAGGCACTGACCACAAGGCAAGGGTAGATGGCAGTACTGATGTTCCATCTTCTCTCCAGGGAGGGCAGCTTTATTTTAGTCAATGCTCTTTGGAAGGATGCTTCAATCCTTTCCAAAGCTGACCTGGCCCTGCCCCTTCCCAGGATGGCACCTTCTACTTTCTGGGCTGTGCCTGTAGCTGCCCGGGGCTGGTGTTCCCCAGGGACCTCTTTCACTCAGTTCCTCAAGAACTCAGTTTGACTCCAGTCTCGTCACTCAGGTTCCTTTATCTGGCATAAAGTAAAGCTACACTAGTTGATCGGGCTCAAGCATAGGGGGTGGGTTTAGGGCATTCCACACATCCACAGTTACACAGCAACCCTCTTCCCTTATATACATTTACACATTACATTGCATTTACTATGGACTGCATCAAACATTTTGGGACTGGCTTGGTTATGTTGTAGAAACCAATCCCTGCTCTGTGTTCTGTCCATGCACTGGTCATGTACAACTTCCTCTTTACCTCATCTTTACATTTCTGACTTACTTTTCCATTGCTATTTTGTCTATTGTAGATGGTTCCTGGGTGTTCCCCTTCTCTTAGCTAGTACAGACCTTCTGTTTCCAGCCTGCTGATCCATTTACCTCCCTAATCCTGCCTGCCAAGAAATGAGGCCTCACCCATCTCCAATTACTCATGTCAAGCCAGGCACACACTCTAGAGGACTGGGATTGCACTACCCCCCCCCCATTTTTACTCTACTGCAAGCTCATGGTGCTATTTGCCTTCCACTATCGAATCTGTTTGCCATTACTGCCTTCTTAGCATTTCTCCAGAAATTACAAACTGATATTTTGAATCACCTTTCCTGACATACAAGCAAGGGGAGAATTAGGCCTCTTGGTGCCAATTTATAAAAATCACCATGCCTCAGCTACTGTAAATCACTTTACACGAGCTGAGAATTGCAGCCACACTAAAGAGATTATGACCAACTGTAGAACTTCCCCTTTGGACTACAACTCACTGACTCACTAGTAGCCAAGAAACACCTGACCTAGGGTTCATTATTGCAATTATAAACTGTGAAAATATGAGCATGTAAAAGAAACTCTTCTTGTGTAGGAAAGTTAAAAACTCCACTGCACGTTGCCATGGATTTAGTATCCTGTTTACAGTACCAGTCTATTCCTTACAGGAAGATTAGTGTGGTAACAACTGAGTTTAATACATTAAATGTCATTTTAAAATAAACTAGCACTCTGCTTGTATTTTGTGAATATGAAGTACCCTGTAGTATAGGATTTTCATTCCATTAATTTGCAGCTAACATTTTTAGCATCAACATTAATTATTTGCTAAAATTCTCACATCGGTGTAGCTGTGGTGAAAATAATAAATTTTAATCACATTTAAGTATATCACTACATCCTAGCCTGAGAGATTCAGGTCTAAATTGGTGATCTTTTTAATCCAATCAAGCAGAATATGTTTTGAGAATGCTTAATTTAAAAAAGAAATGGTAATCTAGAGGACAGAATTTGTCCACACTATTGCTTAGACCTGTTTATTCCTGCATTGTGCTATTAAATTGTGTGAAAGCTGCAAGCAGTACCTAAAGAATGTGTAATGTGCATAAATGTAATTAGTCTTGAAATTTTTTTTTTTAAATCTGACTCAATCCTGCCAGATTGAAAAGAAACTATTCCACAATTAATAACTGAAACAGATTCATATGAGAAAAGAAAGTAGATTAAAAGGCTATAAAATGCATTGTATATAGGGATGCTTCCTGTCTTTTATTAACTCGGAAGGGTTCTTCTCACAAACCTTCCGCACATGAAGTTCTCATTAACTTTAATGGGAGTTCCATGCATGGAAGGCCGGAAAGAACACAGTTTAGAGGGGTGCTTTAACGCATATTCCCTGCACTGCTTATTCTTGAATTCTACACTTTGCTTTTTGTATTTAACTCTGTCTCGCCCTTTGTTTCTTCTCTTTACCTCCACCGTCATTGAAAAATTTAGTTTTTCTAACAGCAGCTTTTTAGGTTTCGCCCTGCAAACTGGCACCTGCACATACAATTCCACTGGCTTTCATGGGGCTCAGCACAGCCAAGCAGATCCCTTCTCACCCTCTGATATGCACTAAAACATTATCTATATTTTCTTTAATTAAAAATTCAGATTGGTTAAATTTTCACACGTACTTTTATTATAACAGCAACAATGACTATCGTTCCTCCATAGTGTAAAGAAAGCTTTGCTTGCAGATTCTCGAAGACAGTTGAGCTGTCTTTAATGGCTACTTTCATACATAAGTGCCACAGCTAGAGAAGTTGCACTTGCTCTTTTAAATGTCAAATAATAAATCTGCTGTGACAAGGAATATTAGAAACAAAAGATTGATCATGATGTTGCAAACAGGACTTGTCCTAGCTTCTGAGTGTTTGACTTAGCAACTTTAATAGTGTTCTTTTAGCCTAGCTATTTGTATGTTTCTTTGTAGGCTTTTAAGAAAGCAAATTGAAAAAACAAATTTCATTCTGTGGTTTCATATTGGCATCAACAAGAGTCATCAGCAAGGTTTGAACCTTTAGATCCACTGCAGAGATCTTCACCACTTGAGATAAAGGAGTAACTGATAGCAATAGTAGGTTGTCAGCCTCTATGTGGTCTAGTACTAACTAGAGGGAGTGAGACACAAAGTTTACAATGGATTTCACAGATATTTTCTGACAACAGAGGCGTGGTGACTCTCAGGAACCTCACAATCTCTTCCAGGCTCTGGATGGGAGTGTTCTCCACTGGGCACTGATGCTTCAACCATTTACCAACCCCACTCCCTAACCCCCAGGTTGACTTCTTCTGCCATGTTTTTATACCATGCTTATCTCCCTAGTGTCTAAGCACCTTCCAGTAGTGCATTAGGCAATCTGACTATACATCTGTCACGTTTGTTCTCTCTTTCTCTCCCCAGAGAGAGAAGTGTGTAATGTGGATTATCTTGTTTTAGTAGGGTTTATCATTTTTATTTATGAGATATACTTGTTGCTATGTGTTTATATTAGAGAAAGCAAGGCCAAAGAAATGTACCTTGCATATGGAGCAGAACTAGGGTGAGGCCCTTAGTTCCTGGGGGAATTCATTCCACTGTCTTCGGCCACCCCACAAGGTATGTTCTGTCTCCTGATTTATTCTTCTTGTTGAGAGTCCCATTGTGCCAGATGAGGAAAGCTGTTGACTCCAGTTTTCGTCCCTGAGGTTTAGATGGTCTTTTAGACATCCTGGGCCCAGACCATGGACACATGGAAGAGAAGGACCAAGACCTGGAGCTTGATTCGAAATTCTATGGGAATCCAGTGTAGAATAGATCTGATGTGCTCACAGTAGCCTGTGTTGCTGAGGAGACATGCTCCAGTGGTTTGTATTGGTTGGAGTTTCCTACATGCTGAAGTTGTCATGCCTACCTATATTGCACTGATGTAATCCAGCCATGAGGCGATGATGCTAATAACTGAGGCCAGGTCTTCATCCACCAAGATGAGATGGCATCTCCTAACCAAGTAGAAATGATGGGGAGTGTTATTTGCGGATGCTGCTAAGAGAGAGCTCAGCATCAGCGAGGAATTAGAGTAATCCTAGACCATGAATGGGATTGAACAACTGTCGATATGGAGTGGTGTGGTTGTCTGTGGTAACGGATAGGTAGAGCGATGTGTCATCTGCATATTGCTGGCACTTGAGTCCATGTCGACTGACCAGTTAACCTAGTGGCTGCATGTAGACGACGAGGACAGGATAGAGACTTGATCCTTGTGGAACCCTACAGGGGTCTAGGGGCAGAGTTGCATTTTCTCATCCCTACGTTTTGGGTGTCATCACTACGTTCCTCCAGGAAGGACTCAAACCATTTTAGGGAATTCCCCTGCACCCCTGCTGCCTCTCTCAGGCAAGACAGCAGTATCTGCTGGGTAACAGTCTTGAATGTTGCACAGGGAGATGAGCTAGATGCCTTGAGAACAGAAGATCAGGCTACTCCTCCTAGTCCCAATCTCCTTGCCCAGATCAACTCCCAAATCCAGTTTCCCTCTCCCACCCTGCCAGCCTCTAGCCTCTCCCGCAACACTTATTCTCCCCTCCCACCTACCTCTAGATCTGGCTCTTGTCCCCCTGCCTTTGAATCAGGAAGCTTTCTCTTCCATGGAATGTGGGCCCAGCAGGGAGGTCAGTGGGAGCACAGAGTCCCTGTTTTTGGTTGCCCAGACTCGGTATGGCCATATCAACCCATGGTAATTTCAGGGAATCCCCAAGCTGGATCATGCTCAGTGCAGATGGACTCTTTGGGGACTTTGGCTGCTAAAATATTATTGAGCACAAGCAATTGCAATTTTTCAAAAGCTTAAAGCAGGGGTGGCCAAACTGTGGCTCATGAGTCACATGCAGCTCTTTTACAGTTAAATAGCAGCTCACAGAACCCCCTAACTCTCCACCCCATTCTCCACCTACCAGACTGGGGTAGGGAGCTCAGATCTTCTGTGGGGAAGGAGGTCTTGGGGTGGTCAATAAATTGGCCACCCCAGCTTATAACTTGACCAAATTCATGTAGATTTTCACAAGGAAAGCAAAGGCACATCTCTGATCCAAAGGCCACCAGTCAGCCAAATTTCAAGTCTATGATCCAAAATATGGAAGAGCTAGAGCATCTCAACAAAAGCTCACCAGAATTCTACATGGGCAAAATGTATATTTCCCCTAGCCTTGTCCTGAGAAGCATATGGCCTGAAATTTTCCAAAACATTCAGGCTGAGGCAGATACCCAGTATGGAAAATTTCAGCCCAAATGGTTAAAGTCTGGCAAACTTATAAGCAACTAAATACAGGGACAGATAATGGGAAGTGTCAGTCAATCTTAGTAGGTGACACTACCAGCGCTGCCTATAATACATAGATGCCTGAATATCATCCTGTGCATAGCTGAATGCCAACTAACTGAATATGAAAAAGGAATAGATATTAAATGAGGTAAAGCCCCTATCTTAAGTGAAAGAGCAGAGCCACAAAATGTATTGGGGTAGGGCACTCCTTATCTAAAATTAAGACACTTAATGTATGGTTTATATAACTGAACGCTGAAAAATGTTTAAAGGACTGTCAGTCAAAATTTGCTTAAACCTAAAAGGAAATAACTCGTCACTGTGCTTTGTGCAACACTGTTTGTGGCATCATAAATCTCCTCTGGACTACAGAAGTGAAAATAAGATTTTTTCAATGGGTATTATGACCCAAGTCTGCTATATAAAATACAATGTTCTATTTAAGTGTCAATGGCTAAAATTTTCAGACTTGGCTGTCTCAAGTTAGGCTTCTCAGGATTTATTTAGCCATACATTGCCTACCTGCTGCAGCTAGATTGGGTAGTTTATATGATCCATCCTATCTGGTCTCATGGGAAATCAAGATAGTTACATATTTCTGATTTCCTAGAACACTGAACCCTCTGTAGAGCAATCATGCTAAGTTTTTGGTACTGCTGCTCAGCTATTTCAGCTGATCTCTGCCTGATGAAAAGGGCAATGGGGATAGGGGTTAAAAGCCCTTTAAGTATTAGCTCTAGCTATTTTTCTTTAAATGTCATTTATGGCTGTTTCTAAAAGCTAAAAGATTCAGTGGGGAAGAATTTAGGGTATGGGAGAAGCTTAAGTCACCAGTTAGCAGATAATTTACTCCACTTTCTAGGCTAAGCACTAAAAACTTTTTAAACACATTTCAAACATCATTATGTTATCGAACACCTTTCTTACCATAAGGTCAATCCGTTAGTTTTGAATTGTTTTGCTGCAGTAATGGTCCATAGCTTCTTTACAAAATATTCAACGTGGGTCTCACGCATGACATAGTCATATTTCCCAAGGAGCTCTACCAAACCAAGGAAATTAAGTGTCCAATGAGCCCTGGAAAGACAAATTATTCTTTGCAAGGAAGAGTGTAATGAGATCCAACGCTCGAGCACATTCTCCCAATGCTTTGTTTCTACATTAATAATGTGCTGGTTTTCTGCGTCTATGCACTTATTCAGTGTGACTCTAGACTCAGCCTCCATCTATTTGGATGAGGCCTGGGTGGCCTTTCATTTTGCTCAGAGCATCAGCTAAGCTATAATCAGTAATTGTACCCAGAAAGCGCAAGCAACAGTTTGGCATTTTGGTCAACTATTTTGTAATAAAAACAGAACGTTTTGTCAGTTGATTTTGAGTAAACTAGCCAACCAACACTGATTCAGTTTCTCATCATTCTCAGTGTGATTCAGTTTCTCATCTTTTGCAGTGTGGCTTTGAGAGGTGTCATAAAATATGTCTTTTATAAGTCGCTAGTTACACTGTTCAAGTCTTAAAAGAAAAGTACACTTTCTCAATTGCACAATAAAAGAAGATTCACAATATCACAGTGTGGCTCTCACTTCACTTCAATTCATTCTTATATCTCACTGCCTGACTGGCAATGCCCCACACCTTGTATACCCACAGGGGCATGGCTAACAACATTGTAGGAGGTTTGAGGGAAATGTAGTTCTCAAAGTCTGGAAGGTTCAACGAGATTCTACAAAGGTCCAGAGCATTCTAGGAGGTTAGTGAAAAATGAATCAACATACAGAATACCTGAAACATTTTAGTTCAAACATTCTATTTTCCCTTTTGTCGCTAACCAAAACAGCACCCTGAGCCCAGCACCCCCCAAACCTGGCACTCCAAGAGGTCACCTGTCCCTAAATCTGACCCTGCCCTGGCTGACAGGTAGTGTCTACAAAAGCATACATGCAGAGAGCACTTTGAGGCCATTGTGCAACAACAAGTACAGTAGGCCAGTCCTCTCTTCTAGCGCTTAGAGTTCTACCATTGGTGAAGTACTAAATGTATCCTCCTGATGGATGCATTGGGGCAGGAAGAGGTTCCTTCTACCCTCTTCCCCATCAGTGCACCCATGAAACAAAGGATTTGGTCGCACCAAATAGTATATGGTAGACCAGCAATAATTCAGTGCCATGGTCTGTACTGTATTCTTCCAGAATATTGATTTTTTTTTAAATTCAAAGTCCTGTAGCCATCAAAACTTGGTGCAGTGTTTCCACAGTTAATGCCTTTCACCTCTGCTGTGATATGCATATATTTCAGCAGCTGCTTCCCTCAGTACATCTCGTTAAAAAGTAATTAAGTGGCAGGCTGTGATGTGATGCATCCAGCTCCATTTTGGGACTGCGATTCATGGACACATCTGCTCCAATACCACATTCAGTACTCAAGGGGTAAAGGGGAAGATTAAAAACAAAGGAAATTTGTTCTCATAAGGCATGTTGATTCTTGGTGTCTTTCTGTGGCTAATGGGTCATAGAAAAGTTATCTTTATTTATTTATTTAAACAGTATTCTCTGAGTGACATATAAAGCACACCTTAGTGAAAAAGCAATAAAAGCAATGCAGGCTTAGTGATTATGGCCAAGCTACAGCCCTATCACTCTCTGCTTCCTTCGACCTCTACAGATACAGCATTAAAACAAACAGAGAAAGTTGGATAAAAAAATGAACTAACCAGAAGGATTTTTTACTTCTGAAAACAGGCAAAGAGAGAGAGAGAAACACAGGCAAGACTCTACCACAGACTAAGCCCTGCCCATAGCCTGAAACAGACTGAACCCTTGATTGGTCATCATCCTTCCAGAATCATGCAAAATCCATCAGGACGTGCTGCCTCCACTAAGCAGCTGGTGGAAGTCTGTGTATATGGTTGCATCCCACAGTCAAAGGGCGGGGGTGGGAAATGAACCTCTTATTACCCTTATTAATAGCATCACCTCTGACAAATTAAGGCATGACACTGAAGAGCTCTGAAGGGAATCCCTTCCACTCGCTACCTGGGAGTGTGGTCACGATAATGTAACAATGACAATACTTAGCACTTATGTAGCACTTTTCACCTCCAGATCTCAAATGCAGGACTTCTAGGGTCTTACAGACTTAATGGTATGGGAAATATTCACAGTTAAGCAGCAAACACTGGATACCAGACTGCAGTGTGCAGTTAGTGTAGCATGCATTGGAAGCCTCGTATAATACAATAATAGTCTCTTTCATGTCTAATTTACATGAGGACTCCAGTAAAGATAGGGAAAACCCCTGAGAAAGAAGAAAGCAGTGATGCAGAAGGTACTGGAAATATGGAGCAGCATCAGGTAGCACATATTCATAATAGAAATTTCTTGTACAACAAATTCGCTTGAATTCTCTCAATACAATTTAGCCTGATTGCACACAAGGGTCCATTTCCATTTATATTACTCCTCGGAGCGGGTGATCACTTGTTTTATGTAAAGCACCACTGAAAGAAATAACTAGATTAAACAGACCAGACCAAAAAATAAATGCCTTTTAATGATCAGAGCTCATAAGTCTTTAGAAATCTATGCAAAAACTTCCTGCCTGCTTTGTTTAATTGAGAATCCATTGGTACCAATAATGAAAAAAAATCGCTCTGTAACATCAATTTTCATCAACATTGCAAAGATGCCTTGTCACTGGGTAGGGCTCTCCCCAGCTTCCAAACACACCGCCTCACTGAGTTTTCTTTAAATAGGTTTCTTTTTTAACCAAACACAGACAGTTCCTCAGCTCACTCTTCTTAGCCAGCTCCCTTCTTCTGGAACACAGGCTCCAAGACTACCTTGCCAAACAGCTGGCCCTTCACTCCCAGCCCCACTATAGGACTTAACTCCAGGCCTCTGATGGCTGCTCTTTCCAGGTACAGCCTGCCCCAGACACTCCCCCTCTTCCTGCCCTCTGACAGGCCTTAGAGCCCCAGGTGTAGCCCTGGCCCATTTAATTGGCTCAGTTGGGCTCACCTGTTCAGGAAAATTCTTGATTTTTCCCTCCCTTTTGGTCCATGGGGCATTTCCTGGGACTTTTCATCTCCTTCCAAGGAAAAAAATCGAATTTTCCATAGGCATATTTCACAAACATCCCTTATAAAACGCCAGGGCCCCACCTCCAAAGCAGACTGCCAAATTTTCCCAATCCAACCAAAACATTCCTTGTACTTATTGAACACAACACAAGCATGCCATAAAACATTTCACATTACACATAAACTCAGACACCATAGAGAGCTCTCCACCTCCCACGGACCCTGACATAACACAAAGCACAGTGAACAAACCCCTAAATCCAGTCTTTCTGAGTCCTGTGCAGTGGGGTCAGGGTCACACACTTAACCTCACTGGACACAGTCAATGTATAGTCTCATCTTCTCTGCTGGGACTTCCAGGTGCCTGCATCCAAAGGTTTTCCAGTCTCTTCATACAGTATCTAACTCAATCTCAAATTCATTGACCATGAGGATTAAGCATCTTCTGTCCTCGGTGAACTGAAGGTCTGCCACCAATTGCTCTTTCTCATGCCTAAGATCCTGTAGTTTGCATTCCACCACTTCTAATCAACAGCTACCCTGTGCGGGTCATCATGCTGCATATCCCCTCCACTAGGATAGTCATCCCTGGCATGTCATGTGTTTATTTATTTATGAATATTATATACAGAGATTACACAGACAACAGGTTATTGTGGGGTGGCATAACGGTTTATTTGGCATGAATTTGGGATGGTCATTTGACTCACTAGTGGTAAGAAACCACCAAAAAAAAACCCCATCAAATATCTAACAGAATTGTTCTATTCAAACCTGTTATTCAGGCTTCATGGTATTTTCTTCTACATGATTAAAACCTGTTATTTCAGTATTTGTTCCCTTTTGGAAGGAACGGACACACAGTAGAATCCATCTACTGGGAAAGCCCAGTAAACAACCTATTCATTGCCAAGAAGGGTTTGATCCAAAGCTCATTGGATCCGAGGGAGTTCTTGGCCTTTGGATCAAGCTTTAAAAAAGAAGCGATAAAAAACTGGACTGAAAGACTTAAGAAATTAAATATGGTATTGAATGGAAGTACAGAAGTAAAATGTTTTTCATGGTATAGCATTTTCACTTAATATTATTTTAAAACTGTATTTAGGTCTCCTTGTATTAAAGGAACATACATTAGAACTAATTAAACACCATTACTTAACCACTTGGCACTGCCAGTGGGAATGTTTTCTAATACAGTCCAAATTAATTGGAAGAAATTAAGGCTGATCTCAGTGAAATGAAAGTGAGCGTGACGAGTCTAGAATGGGGCAGAGAGTGGAGACAGAAGGTTTCTGCAGGATAGATTTGAAATGCCAGAAGAAAAAAAGAGACCAGGCAGAGAAGGTGGAAGACATGGAGAAATAACCTAAGGATCAGGAATCTCCTTGAAGGAGTGGAGAAAGGAGATCCAATGCAATTTCTAAAACAGACTCTTTGTACCTTCCTCAATCCAAGATCAGACCAAAAAATTGAGAAAGACAGAACTCACAGAGCATGCTCCCCTTCTTAAATTCCAAGAGACATGATTTTGCAACTTCCCTACTGGGTGCAAAAAGAGCAAATTTCAAGAAGAGCCAAAGAACTCCCCATAGTACTGCGAGGGGTCCATATAGTACTGAACGTCCAGGACCTGGCAGCCACCACTCTAAATAAAGGAAGGGAGCTAGCTGAAGTCACAGCAGCATTAAGTGAAGATCAAATAAAATACAGATGCGGTTTCCCATTTAAGTTTCTCTTCACTCACAAGGGACAAACATGATACAAAAGAAAAAAAATTAAACCTAATAGAAGGCTGTCCATACATTCAGAGAAATGCAGGGCTGGAAGGGACCTCAAGAGGTCATTAAGTCCAGCCCCCTGTACAGAGGAAAATCAAGTAAATCTAGATCATGACCAGGGATCCTCGAAATCTGTTTGCCACAAAAAAGCAGAATTTGCATTTTTAAAGGGAATCATTACATTTTGTGAAAAAATAAAAACATATATATTAACTATTAATTACATTTGACTGAATGTATCAGTGCCCCTTATTCAATGCATATAACCTTCCATTCTTGTGGTTGATTTTTGAATGTGCTTTAAATTTACATGGTCAAGCATACCTCAATAAACTGCTTCCAGCGTATAGAGATTACTCAATGGCATACAGGGTTCGTGTTTTAATGCAGCTCAAATTTCACTTCAGCCTCCAGACATGAGTAATTAAAGTTATGAAAAGATGCCAAAAACTTTTAAAATCACCCCTAAAGACCGTGTCCCTGAGTTTGGCAAAGACAAATTTCATGTTGATAGTAATGCACTGTTCTGTACTGTCTGCAGCAAGGTTATGGATTACATTCATAGCCAGACAATTGTAGAACACGTGGAGAGTGCTAAATAAACTGAATGAAAAAAATTAAAACAGACTGAAACAGCATAGCCATCGACAACAGTAAAGAAACAATTCACTGTGACTGGATCATTCTATTAATTTTATTTTATTATAATGATTGATGGCACAGGTAGGTTTCAAACTTGCTTAAAAATTGTAATTATATCAATAAAACATTATGTTCAACTGATACCTATATATATTATGGCTAGGGAAACTAAGGCTGGGTCTACACTGTAGACCTGCTCAGTCGATCCAGCAAGCGACGCAGGAAAACCACCCCAGTAAGTGGCATAGTGTTGCATCGAAGGAAACGCTGTTCCTTTTGACGCAGCACAGTGTGGACGGCGCACAGAGGAGACACTGCAAAGTTGACAGGACTGCCAACTCCCGTCAACTGCCACTGAATTGCAAAGGTAAGTGTAGACTGGGCCTAAAATTAATTGTTTCATTTTAATCATAGAAAAACAGATCTTTGTGTTTTTTAACAGAGAATTTTGGTTTTTTATCATGGAAAACTAGGATCCCTAATCATCCCTGAAAGCTGTCTATCTAAACTGTTCTTAAAACCCTCCAGTGCTGGGGATTTCTTATCCTTCCTTGAAAGCCCATTCCAAAACATACCTATCCTTAGAGTTAGAAAGGTCTTCATAATATCTAACTTAAATCTCCCTTGCTGCAAACTAAGATCATTACTTCTTGTCTTAACTTCAGTGGACATGGAAAACAGCTGACCAAAGTCCTCTTGATAACAGGCCTTAACATATTTGAAGACTGTTATGAGGTCTCCCCTCAGTCTTCTTTTCTCAAAACTAAACATGCCCAGTTTTTTAAACCTTTTATCATAGATCAGGTTCCAGGCCAGCCTTAGGCGTGGGTGACGTGGACAACTGACGAGGGCATTGTGGTCACAGGGGCGCTGAGCAGCTCAAGCCAGGAGGGTGGTCTGGCCAGAACACTGGTGCAGTGGGACAAGGTAGTAGGCAATCAGGAGCACACTGCAGGGTGGAGACTCTGAGGTGAGAGGGGTTAATGCAGGAGCTCTTCAGAACATTAAAAGGGGCCTTATCCCCACTAGGCAGAGATCCTGAGCATAAGTGCCCTCCTGGGGCTATGATTGGGACAGCCTCACGGGGACTTCCCCATTCTGCCTACACAGACATCACCCCACCTGAGAGAGACTCTCTGCCCACCCTCCCCCAACAAACAGAAGGGGCCTGAGAGGGAATTTCCATTCCCCCATACAGAGAGGAGCTGAGAGGGACTCACCAGTTCCCCACACATAGAAGGGGTGCTTGAAAGAGCACCCCCCCACAGTTTGTGAGGAAGAGGGACCAGCTCACATACACAGAGGGTGTTTGTTGGCATGCATCTCCCAACATACAGGGCACTTTAGTCGGGCACCCAGCATTGCTAAGCCGAGGCACTTGAAATCATGGCTCAAGCTGCCTCCAGAGTCAGGGATTGGCTTTAAAAACAAAATTGTTTCAAAGATATCTAATAATGGAGGTCCTTAACTGGCTGCTAGTTACTGAGTCTGCGAGCTTAATTTGTCCTCTCTGGGCCTGAGTAGTATGACGCCATCTTTAATTGCATGGCTCCAGGCTCTTTTTTTCTCCACAGGTCACCCACCTCATTCCCTGGCTAGATAATGGCTTTGATTTGTTTCAAACATTCACAAATAACTTGAAATCAGAAAGAAAAAATGTTCATTTTGAGATATGTTCTTTATAGTCGGAAATCACCATATTAGACCAATACCGCAATAGAAAACAATTCTTGCACATAAAGATACAGGTTGCTAACTAGTTTACAGTGATTGTGGTCTTGCCATGAATTCTCTAGCATATAGCACAGAATTAAAGTTAACTGCTATTCACATTTTCATTAAGTTAGAATGTTTTTAATTCGCCTATATTTACCGTATATCTTTCGTATACTAATTAAATAGTTAAATTTATTTTATCAAGAGGTCATTATTTTACACTATTTCATTTTAAAAAAAATAGTAGACAGTCACAATTTTATAATATAAACAGATACAGTATTTAAAAACTTTTATATAATTAAACCAAAAAGAGGAACTTGTATTAAATAATTGCGTATGTATATACAGTATGAAGATTACCCCCAAAATCAAAACTCTTTGCTGTGAAGTTAAAGGAAATATAAGTGTTTCACAAACTGTTTTATGATACATTCATGAATCTTAATGCATTATTACTAAAATTTATGGAAAAGGTTTATTTTCTACTGTTTTTACAGAAGCAGCATTTTAAAGGCTTTCCTCTAAAGATGGTCTCAAGATAGCTCATGATTACGAGCAAATATAAATTTATGCTAAAGAAAGTCTTCCTTGGTTTTATGTTACATGTTTAACATACACACTAGCTACAGATACATTTGATTGCAGATTTTCTAATGATGATATTGGCATGCTGCTAGGGAAATATGCAATGCATCCTTTGCTAATCATAATAAGCATACACTGCAAATCTATTTGATTGCTACATTTCTAATGATGATATTGACAGAACATGGACACGCTGTTAAGAAAATAAGCATTGCATGGTTAAATAATAAAACATATACTGGATATGTTTGTTCGCTAAATTCCTAAAAATTATATTTATGCACTTTGAAGAAAAATATGCAATCTATATTTTGCTAAGTATAATAAATATACACTGCAAATTGACTTAAATTTCTAATGATATTAACAGTTAGGAAAAATATCAAATGTATCATTAAAGTGATACGCATATGTTGTAAATGGCAAATTTATTTGAATGGTACATTTCCAGTCATTATACTTTCAGGTAGTTAAAGGCTGCTATCAAATCCCCCCTTACTCTTCTCTTCTGCAGACTAAACAAGCCTAGTTCCCTCAGCCTCTCCTAATAAGTCTTGTGCTCCAGCCCTCTAATCATTTTTGTTGCCCTCTGCTGGACTCTCTCCAACTTGTCCACATCCTTTTTATAGAGGGGGGCCCAAAACTAGACACGATATTCCAAATGTGGCCTCACCAATGCCAAATAGAGGGGAATAATCACTTCCTGCGATCTGCTAGCAATGCTCTTACTAATGCAGCCCAATATGCTATTAGCCTTCTTGGCAACCAGGGCACACTGCTGACTCATATCCAGCTTCATATCCACTGTAACCCGCAGGTCCTTTTCTGCAGAACTGCTGCCTAACTCATTGGTCTCCAGTCTGTAGCTGTGCATGAAGTAATCTGAACCACTTGATAAAGATATTATTTAAGTACCACAATATAGTTGGTAATGGAAACAAGGATTACATACATGAGCTAGCTCTGTGATTTGGCAGGAGGTGAGGGGTGTATCAGTGTACTAAAATAGGACAGAAACAGGGAGGAGGAGAGGGTGTTAAAATATGGCTTAGTACAACTCCCTCCCAGATATTGGTCCTTCTAAAAATAACAGTGGCTTCTTACAAGTTGTGTGTTGAGGTCTCCCTAGAGGGAGTTTGCAGTACTGCAGGAGTGGGCAGATCAGCCAGATCCATCTAGGATTTTGGTGAAACTCCACATTGTAAAGTGGGAAGGGATTTCCTCCTCCCCACCCCATCTCAGTATATTTTGAAGACTTGAGGGAACTGAGGCAAGTGAGAAATGGAAAGGAGTGGGGAAACTAAAAATAAAGTTCTAATATGTAACTTTATATTGAATATATAAATTTTACATCATTGTAGAAGGAAAGGAGGCGTGGACAGGCTGGTTGATAACTGGTCTCAAAGGAAAATGGGGAGGAGTGATAAAGTCATAGGGGGATGGAAGGTCTGGGGAAGAAAAGTTGGGAACAGGTAATTAAAATAAAAATCTTTAGATCCATACAAAATTTTAGCTTAAAGAATGCAAATGGATATTTCATCCTGAATAACATTTTTCTTTAAGTGAGTGGAGAGACCTACCAATGGCAAAAATGCACTTTCAGTTAAAAAAAAATATAAATCTCAAACAATCAGACAGAGGTAAAAAAAATCTAATAATTAGAATTAGGGCTTTAGATACTTGGCTTTACTTTTTCTTTATACAAACCTATCTATCAGCAAACAATTTACATCTCTTGGATTACAATTAGTACAGTTTAATTCCATAATATAAATTCCAGTGGTATTAGTAGTAGTTTAAAAAGAAAAAAGCTTTTTAATCTATCAAAACTGAAGCCCCAGATTTATACTTCCTACAACACACCTGAAGGGGGACCATAATAAATACATCCACAGTAACTGGTTCCACACTTCTTATGTTTCTCCAGGAACATCAAATAAAAGAGGAGAAGCAATCATTATTCCCAAACATATACCTTGCCACTTAAAAGATAAACATATAGATAATGGAGGCACATTTCTATTATTAAAGGAACTGTGACAAATCACCAGCTTGGCTACTGTGAATCTTGCACTTTTCTTTTTCATGGACAATCAGGGTGCCCTACATGGCCCCTATTTCCAAGCATTGGCCAGCCTGGTACTGCCCTCTCGGGCAGGGAAGAGAAGGAACCTGAGCCCACCCACTTCTCCGGTTACCAGTCCAAGGGCCCCAATTGTAGCAGCTATGCCCTACCACCAGTGTTTCCGGCTGCTACTGTCACCTGGGATTCTCCCCCCCTTCAGCTTCTGGGGTTTGGTAGGCAAGGCTGTCTCCCTCCCAGCATTCCCCTTCACCTGGTTCCCTTATATTTCTCATCAACTCTCCTTCCTCTCACCAGCTGCCAGGCTGGAGCAGAAGGGGGTTTATTAGGCCCCTGGTTGGGTCTTAATTGATCTCAGGTGCTCTCCTCAGTTCACAGGGAACAAGGCCCGGATCATTCTAGAGCTTATATATCTCCCTTCTATCACTCTCTGGCTGCCCCCTAGCCCTGTTGCCTCACAGTACAAATGGTGATAGAATGCTAATAGTATGAAGTATTTATGTCCATAATCAAGGTCAAATCCTTTTTCTCTGAAAATTCTCTCAGATATTAGAAGATTTTAGAGAAGAAGATATGATTTGAGGCAATTATAGTTGTGTTCTAAGCCAGAGGTTAGATAGGTCAGACAGCAGGATAATAAAGGACAGAAAATCAGACACAGAATTAATCTCGCTAATGAATACACATGATTTGTGTGACTCCTGGAGGTGTCTTAATCCAAAAGACAAAGGCTACTTCTTTTCAGTGCCCCCACTGAATGTATGCAAAGACCGATATGATTCTCTTTTTTAAGTCTTTGCCTAATACAGCAAATGTCAGCTCAGCAAAGCTGCATCTCCTGGTCAGATCATGCACTAGTCTGGCTTCTGATTAGAAACTGGGAAGACTACACATAAAACTACAAGAGTAGACATCCCACTTCTACATGACCAGAAAAGAGTTCAAGGTATCTAAAAGGAAATTACCCCAAATTGATTTCTTTTTCCAAACACTCCCAATTATAGTCCCAAGAAGTCTCTAAGATCATGGCAATCCATGACAAACAGATTCATTTGGGGAAATAAGAAGCTCAGGGTTAAGCAATCTCCATTACAAAGGCTATGGCAAAAGGGAGGATTGTCTTTACCAAACATTAAGCACGGTCATCAAGCTAATCAGATAGAAAACCTAATGTACAGGATAACACCAAAATCTAACAAGCACTGGGTGAAGACAGAACAAGCCCATTGTTGTGCAATCAAATTCCACATGTTCCCCAGAATAAAATAAATCCTATAGGCCAAAATCGATATATAACCTTTTCTTAAAATGAAAACAACAGAAACTTGGGATAGTTTATTTAGAAAGCAACACCTATATCCATCATTTCTAACACCCATAATGGATCATATAGAATATAAGCCCGATAAAGGCCTGGGAAGTATTTAGATTAGGGAGTTTATGGGTATATCAAAATTTGGCCAACTGTTTAGACACAAGAGAGAGACAAAGTGTTATTTTAAAAATACAGTTATATAGTGCCTTCCATCCTGGATGAGTTTACAAATGTGGCCTTGCCCCTGCAAATACTTATCCATTTGCATAACTTTATGCACAGGAGTATCTCACTGACCTCTATGTGAAATTGATCTTGCTTTTTTACTACTCCAGTTGTGTCTTTCATCTGTGCATTTTCTGTTGCTGTCAAGCTTCAAATTCAATCACAGGAAGCATCTGTTTGTTTAATTTTTTCAGTTTTTTAAAATTACTTGTGGTCAGGTCAGGTTAGAATTGAGAACCTGCTATCTCTATGACCATAAATGGTATAGCCTGTATTGGTCAATGCCGAGTGCTGGGCAGTGGTTAATTAACACAGAACCCTCAGGAAGTTTTAATGGCTTTGGGTGGATAAGCACCTGAGGTGGGTAGTGGAACCCCTGATGGAGGAAATGCCATCAAAAATTCACTTAGCGTATTTGCCAACGGCATCCAGGACAGGACAGACAGGAGCCTTTCAGCCATGGCTGGTAACCAGTCTAGGAGTGGAGCCTCAAAGGCACACAGATGGAAGGTCTCCTTTGCACTGGCAACTCCTGCAGTGTAGATGGTTCCAAATGTAAGGACTTCTGTCTTTCCTTTGGTCTAAACCATTGAATCCGAGAGGGAGATGCTGACACAAGGGCAAAGCAGCGCCTTCATATTAATTGTCCAGGCTATTGCAGCCATATTACATGGAGTGGACAAGCCATCCTTGCTGGCAGCATGGATACAACATGGAAGGTGGACGTTGGAAAAAATAAGAAACGAAGAACTTTCTGGCTGGGAAGCTGGAATGTTAGGACCATGTGCCCGGAATAGACAGACAATGAAAACCTACAATACACAAGCAGCATATGGAAGTCAGCTTTGATAGATCATGAGCTGTACAAACTCAACATTGACATGCAGCACTTCAGGAAACAAGACTTGCCGATGCCGGTTCTATCCAAGAGGCCAATTATACCTTCTTTTGGCAGGGTAAAAGCAATGGAAAAATCATCTGCATGGTGTTGGTTTCGCTGTGAGAAATAAGTGGGTACAGCTCCTAGAAATACCCACTGGAAAGTCAGAGCACATTATCTCACTTAAATTTCAGATGATTATTGGCTTTGTGAACATCATTAGTGCTTATGCACCAACACTCAAATCTAGTCTTGAGGAGAAGGATACATTTTATGACTCTTTGTATCAAGTCATCAAAAGAATGCCATCAACTGAGCAACTTTTCTCACAGTGACTTAAGTGCAAGAGTTGGTGCAGAAAACAACTCATGGCCAGATTATCTAGGACATTTTGGCATTGGCAAGATGAATGAGAATGGCCAATGATTTCTTGAATTCTGTGTCCAAAACCAACTGTGTATTACCAATTCAGATTTTGCAGGAAAAGATTGCCATAAAGTGTCATGGCAAAATCCACCATCAGGCCACTGGCACCAATTAGACCTTGTCATTGACAGGAGAAAAGACTTGCTCTCAGTGCAGAACACTAGCACTTTCACAGTGCTGATTGTGACTCACACCAGCCTTTGATCATTAGCAAAGTGAAGATTACAGCTAAGAAACTATATACAACAAAACTTGGGAGCAAGCCCCAAATCAGTGCTACTAACATCAAAAACTAGAGGAAATGCCAGGAGTTTGTGAAGGCTTTTGAACTCAGCATGCATGGGAAATCACTACCAGGCAAGGCAGAGGAATTTTGGGAAGATTTAAGAATCCATGAAACAGTGTTAGCTACGTTTGTGGGAAAGAGATCATCAAAAACAGACTTGCTTGAAGACAATGAAATGGAACTATTACCTTTTATTAATATTAAAGACCCAGCCTATCTGAAAGACAATGAGAAGTCAACAGAGAGCACCAAAGTGAGACTTCATCATGCAAAAGCCGAGGTACAGCCAGCAAGTAGATGCTATGCAAATCATCACTGGACCAAGCTCTGTGAAGAGATACAGACAGCTTCAGATACAGGAAATCTCAAAATCATGTATGATGGCCTGAAGAAAGCTCTAGGCCCCACAGTCAATAAGGTTGCCCCTTTTAATTTGCAAAGTTGTGAAATGATTACAGATAAAAGTAAGCAGCTGTCTCATTGAGTTGAACACTATGTAGAGCTATATGCACAAGAAAAGAACATCACCAGTGAATCACTGGATCAAATACCAATTCTAGGGATCATGCAAGGGGTAGACATGGAGTCCACTGTAGAATAATTAAGCAAGTCCATTGATTTGTTATCAAGAGGCAAAATTCCTGGAAAAGATGGCATCCCAGTGGAAATTCTTAAGTGCTGGAAAGAAAGCCTACTACCATATCTCTATCAGTTGCTACTTAAATGCTGGAAATAGAGTGAGGTGCCACAAGAGATGTGTGACAAAAATATCATCACTCTGTATAAAAGCAAAGGTGAAAAGGGTGATTGTAATAACTACAGGGGTATCTCACTACTAAGTGTAGCAGAAAAAGCTTTTGCAAAACTCATCTTAGTGCACCAACAAAAGCTGGTGAATCAGGTCTATCCTGAATCACAGTGTGGATTAGGGCTGACAGATCAACTGTAGGCATGATATTTTCTCTGTGTCAACATTAAGAAAAGTACAGAGAGCAAAACCAACCATTGTATATTGCTTTTGTGGACCTAACCAAAGCATTTGACACAGTCAGCAGAGCAGGTCTATTTGCAATACCAGACAAGATAGGATATCCATCAACCTTGTTAAGTCTTATATGTTCATTTCATGGCAACATGAAAGCAAATGTCCAGTTTGATGGGTCTACTTCGGACAGCTTTGTGATAAAAAGCAGAGTGAAGCAAAGATGTGCTCTTGCCCCTGCACTCTTTGGAATCTTCTTCTCGATACTCCTGAACTATACATTTAAGGAATTGAAAGATGGAGTGTATCTCCACACAGGGTTGGATGAGAAACTCTTCAATCTCTCACGACTTAAGGCAAAGACTAAAGTAAAAAAGATGCTAACTAGGGAACTTCTACTCACTGATAATGATGATGCTCTTATAGCCCACAATGAAGATCTACTACAAGAACTCATGGACCACCTTTCAAGTGCTTGTCAGGCATTTGCTGTCACTATCAGCATTAAGAAAACAGTTGTATTAGGAGAATGGGTTCCACAAGATTCTTTAATCACCTTAAATGACAGGACAAGAAATAGTCCTAAAGTTCAGCTATTTAGGTTCTACAGTGACTACCAACTTCTCACTGGATGACAAACTAAATCTTTACATTGGAAAGGCTACCACCATATTTAGTAGACTAATTAAAAGAACATGGAATAACTCGGAACTTACCATCAAGACCAAAATGATAGCATAGCAAGCTTGCGTCCCCAACACTCTCATGTATGGTGGGGAAACATGGACAACTCATACTTATCAAGGGAAAAGGTTAAACGGTTTCCACTTATGCTGCTTACACCTTATACGCAACATCAAATGGCAAGATAAAGTTACCAATGCAGAGGTTCTTCAAAGGACAAATGTGCCAAGTGTGAGAGCCCTGCTCAAGCGAAGATGACTGTGCTAGCTGGGCCATCTGAGCAGGTTGGAAGATGGTTGCATACCTAAGGGCCTATGGGAAGCTATCAGTGGGAACAAGAACAACAGAACATCCCAAGCTTCATTATAAAGATATGTGCAAGCCAGATATGAAGGAATTTGGAATTGATCCTGACCAGCGAGAAACCTTGGCAAATGATCGTAACAAGTGGCGCCAGCATTTCCATCAGGGCATCAAAGTCCATGACAGGAGTTGCCTCCTACAGCTTGAAGAGAAAAAAACTTGTAGGAAGCAAGTAGCTCCCAGCCAAGACAGCTATATTTGCAATAACTGCCAAAGATTATGCAAATCTTGGACTGGACTATTTAGTCACATGAGACACTGCAAACCATCTACATCATAGGATGTAATTTCCACTGTCTCTTGCAGACAAAAGGATGCCAAACATTAAAATTACTTTAAAATTACATACATAGACATTTAGGTTTTAATCTACTGTTCTTTAAATAGTCCAGGCAGCTTTCGTTTATTTGTTATCTTTGTGTACGAAAGTTACTTTAGAGAATTTCTGCTACATTCTCAGAATATCACTAAGCTTTTTAAAAATACTTACAGAAACTTAAAAGCTATCTGTCACTGTAATGTTTTTTTAATAGATTGAAATGTACATTTTAATACAAATCTATTTTCCCCTGTGAAACAGTCTAACTCTGCATACCTGCAGACGTTTTGATGGATGTATTAGAATCTGCTCCTAATACACACTGTAACTGAGTAAATTCAGTATAAATTTTGAAGGATGTTTCAGCAAGTCTAGTTTGCACATTGCTCATTTTCACATTTTCTTTCCATCATCTCTTTGTCATCAGGCAGCATAAGTTCACAACTTACACTAGTGCCATTCAAAGATATGGGCCTGTTGTAAATGTATATTTATTTTTAGCATACCCTAAAAATGTAGTTATAAAGTACCATAAATGTAAGTAATTAATTACAGTTGATAAATTATATAGTCAATTGCTTGATCACATTTTGCTTCATTATGAAATATACTCAAGAGACCAAATAACCAGTTTTGATCAGGTTCATTAATATGGTGCATGAAAAAAGGTTCTATAACAATACCAGTTTCCAAAGAGCCATCCCATGCAGTGATGTTACATTCACCAATGCAGGTGTACTCCCCCAGTTACACATTGCAAATGATACTATTTATATGATTTTACAACTTACACATCACTAAAATTCAACCCCAGTATGTCCCAGTTCCCTAACATGTTGTTCTGTTCTACCTTATCTTTATTTTGGAAACTAGCATTCCAGGTACTGGTCTGTGAACGTACTGCCCTAGCTTGTACTAAGACATAGAACGAATACATCTTGATTTTGACACATCTTTTTACCCACTTATGTCAAATACTTAATTCCTTGCCATTTGCTGAAGTATGGGATACTTAACATAAGTGAACAGGATTATGGTATAGGCCACTTTAGGCTAAACCACTGTTACAATATTTGTGCTCAATATTATTGGTACTTATTGCATACTAATATATATAGGGTGTGGATAATACATGTTATTAATATGACATACATTTATTTGCTAGCCAGCATATATTAATCAACACAGTAGACAGAAGAAGCAGAAGTGATTTTCTATTAATATTCTTTGTCTCTCTCAATACATACTACTTAAGGCCAGTGAATTTTACAAAGTTTGGCCAAAGGTCCATGTAGATTCCTGCTGAAATAATAAACTTAGCATGGATGCTGCTGAGATTACAAAGAGTGTGTTTGTAAAGTGTGTTTCTGAAGCCTCCCAGAAATTCTAATATTGCCATTTCCTCACATCCCTCCTCAAACACACACATCTTGAAAATATTCAGGTGTTCCAACAGCTCCCAGGGACTTTTATAAAGTTCAACAAGGGGCTGATGGACCTGAGAAATTATGCAAGAGTAGTCTGTGGTCCCAGACTTCACTGCAAGGGTGAATAGTGAGGAAATACTCAGGGTTTGACCACTGAGGTTGAAAGTTTCTTTCTCCATACATACACAGAAATCCAGATTTATTCACTCAAACTGCACTAGACTCATTGTTTTTTAGGCAAGGAGTTTGCTAAGCTATGCCATTGACCCTTGGAAATTTCTCCACACACAATACTACAAACTCCACTGGGTCATTTTACTAATTACAGCATGTTCAGAACTGCATTTCCAGGGATTTCAATTAGTATAAATACTATAACTAAAACTCTGTTCCAGGAACAGTTAATACCTTGTTTTACAGAAAAAAAATCATTTTCCTAATAACATTATTTAAATTATTCTAATTAGACTCCATCCACACAACAGCTTTCAACAGACCATGTAACTAGTTAGTAGCATGCTTCACCCTAAATATGGTATTCACACACAATATGGTTTAGGATGTCCCAGAGTTCATTGTTCTGTTACAATGTTACTGGTGATGTTCTGTATAATGTCCTCTGGGCAGCTATCCCCCACTGAGACACAAGGCTGAATGCCCAGATCTCCGTGGTATGCACTGATACAATTGTGCTTAGCATGGTAGATGTAGATGAAAAAATATGCTTGACAAAGAGAATCATAGAAATGTAGGGCTAGAAAGAACATTAGAAAGTTTTTCCTAATATCTAAACTAATTCTCCCTTGTTGCAGATTAAGCCCATTACTTCTCATCCTACCTTCAGTGGACATGTAGAACAACTGAGCACCCTCCTCTCTATGACAGACCTTCACATATTTGAAGACTGTTATTGAGTGCCACTTCAGTCATCTTTTCTCAAGACAAAATATGTCCAGGATTTTTTTTAAACTTTCCTCAAAGGTCATGTTTTCTAAACTTTTTATCAGGTTTGTTGCTCTCTTCTGGAATTCTCTAAAATTGGTCAACATCTTTCTTAGGCCTGGTCTACACTGGTGATGGAGGGCAACATAATGTCACTTACGTCGATCTCCGAAATACTGCATCTACACTGGTACAGCAGTTCTGTCGAATTAAACCGCGGCAAAAGTCGACATAATAAAACCACCTCTGCAAGTGACATAGCGCCTAATTCGATTTTAGTGTGTCGATTTTGCATCAGTGTAGACAAGCGTAACGTAATTCAACGTTAATGGCCAGGATCACTATTGACATTTCCACACCCCCGATGTGAATTTTTTGGTCAGCGAAGAAAGTGTTCACCTGCATGTTAGAGAACAGCCCCTAGTTCTGAAATATGCACACGTCATGCACCTTTCCAGACCACCCCACACAGACATCGATGAAAAGACCCCTGTGATCCACAAGGGCCTGCAGCACCTTGGAAAAGTACCCCTTGCGGTTTATGTACTCAGGTTGCTAGGTGGGCAGGCGCTAAGATAGGGATCTGTGTCCCATCAATGGCCCCCCCCCTCAGTTTGGGAACCCCATCACAGCAAACCTATCCACTATGTCCTGAACATTTCCCAAAGTCACTAGCCTTTGTAGCAGAAGTCTATTTATGGCCCTGCACTCTTGAATCATGGCAGTGCCTACTGTAGATTTAATGACTCCTAACTGATTCCCAACCGAGCGGTAACAGTCAGGGGTTGCCAGCTTCCACAGAGTGATGGCCACTCCCTTCTACACCGTCAGAGCTTGTCTCAAGTGAGTATTCATGTGTTTCAGAGACAGGGCCAACTCCAAGCAAAGTTTGAGGAAAGTGGCCTTCCTCATACAAAAGTTTTGCAACCACTGGTCATCCCACAGCTGCGTAACGATGTGGTCCCACCAGTCTGAGCTTGTTTCCCGGGACCAGAACCGGCACTCCACGGACTGCAGATGATGCATTAGGGACTGCATCAATCACGAATTGTTCCACTCGATGGCTTGTAGCAGGGTAGCCTCAGTGACACCACAGTTGCCTGTGCTTTGGCATCTTGCTCTACTTTGAAAATATTTGATGATAAGCCACGATGTATTTGTGATGCTCACAGTAACAGTGCAGAGTTGAGCTGGCTCCATGTCTCCGCAGGAATGGAGAGTGAACAGCATAAACAAACGGCACGAAAAACGGTTTCCTGTTTGTTTGGGGGAAGAAGGGAGGGGGAAGGAGCGTTGCATCATGGGACAATGAAACTCGTCCCAACATCCCCCGCAGTTAGTTGCACTGAGGCAAAGCAACCCAGAGTTCACTGCTTTGAATGTCGACACAAGCATGGCGAGTGTGGACACATGAGTCCGGCGCAAAGAATGTGGTGTGTACACGCTTCAGCGACTTTTAAAAATCTGCGGGTGAAAGTCAACTTTAAGAAGTTGACTTCATTCTACAGTTTAGACATACCCTTAAAGTGTGGAACCCAAAACTGGACACAGCACTCCAACTGAAACCTCACCTGTGATGAGTAGATCGGAACAATTACCTCCCATGTCTTACATATGACACTCCTGTTAATACACCCCAGATTTATATTAGCCTTTTTTACTCCTGCATTACATTGTTGGCTCATTTTCAATTTATGAGCCATTATAACATTCAGATCCTTTTCAGCAGTACTATCATCTAGTCAGTTACACTCAATTTTGTAGTTGTGCAACTGATTATTCCTTCCTAAGTACAGTACTTTGCACTTATTTTTATAGAATTTCACATGTTGATTTCAGACCAATTCTCCAATTTATCAAGGTCATTTTAAATTCTAATCCTGTCCTCCAAAGTGCTTACCACCCCTCCCATATTGGTGTCATCTGAAAATGTAATAAGCATTGTAAAGGGGTATAGATTTCACACTTTCGGCATATTCACTAGTCCATTATACAAGTTATTAATTAAAATATTAAGTAGTACTGGACCCAGGACAGACCCTTGTAGGATCCTATTAGATACATCCCCCCAGTTGGAACTAAGTGAGCCAATGAGAAATACCTTGAGTGTGGGTTTCAATCAGTTATACACCCACCTTATAGTAATTTCAGATAAACTACATTTCCCTAGTTTGCTTGTGAGAACATCATGTGGGATTGTCAAAAGCCTCAAAAGTGCAGATATATTACATGTACTGCTTTGCCCATCCACTTGACCAGTAAGAAAGAAATTCAGTTGGTTTGTCATGCATTGTTCTTGAGAAAGCCATGTTGGCTTTTATTTACCACCCTACTATCTTCTAGGTGTTTAGAAACTGATTGTTTGATAATATGTTCCTGTATTTTTCCAGGAATTGAAGTTAGGCTGACCGGTCTATAACTCCTCATGTACTTTTTGTTAAGACAGGTACTATATTTATTCTACTCCAGCCCTCTGAGGCCTTACCTGTTCTCCATGAATTCCCGAAAGCTATGTCTAGACTGACATGCATACTTAGTCACTAGACCATGTTCATGCTCGTGCATATTCCCTGTACCCATGTCCACATGCACTGTGCTGGAAATGGATATAATACAGTGTACATGACTACACCTGTGTTCACACTGCTTCTGTTGTGATGTGATTTTAGAGCTACCATTTCAGGACCAATATCCCAGTTCTGTGCATCACAGGGAGACACTTTAGGAACCGCCATGCTGTGTGTTGTTACCACTGTCCTGGGCCTTCTCACATTTGCTGACTGTAGTTCCTGCTCACCTCTTCCTCCTGCCAAACTGGGTGGAAGCAACTGGATGATGATCAGTTCTGCCCCTGCTCCTTATTGTGGGACAGATGTTTTTGAAGTGAAGTAGGTGATCAGTGAGATGCAGGAAAGAATTTGGGCAGAAAACTGCTGAAAACAGTTGACCTTAAGGGTCAATGACAACCCATTTAGGTCCCATGGAACAGGTTTGGTGGATGCCAGTATTGCCATGCTACACCTATGGGTGAACCTTCACTCCTGGTATTGGAGAACTAGCATGGTATGGTGGGATCACATCATTTTGGAAACCTGGGATGACCTGTAGGGTGATCTCATTCAGAACTTCATGGAGTAGCTGTGTGAGGTTCTTGCACTAAACCTCCAGCACCAGAACACTCAATTTAGGAAAGCCATAATGGTGCAAAGCAGGTGGCTATTGCCTTGTGGAAGCTGGCAACACCAGATAGCTATAGATCTGTTGCAAACTACTTTGGGGGTTGGAAAGCCCACTGTTGGGATTGTGGTTATGCAGGTTTGTGAGGCAACTAACACTGTAATGTACCCCAAGGCTAGTTGCTATACACAAAGTTCCAGAAATAATAGCTGGATTTGAGAACATGGGGCTTTCGAACAGTGCAGGGGCCTTTGGTGGCACCTACATCCCAACCCTTTGCCCACAAAAAGGGATGAATTAGTATCTGAATGTGAAAGGTTACTATTCACTCTTTCAGCAAGGCTTCGTGGACCATACAGACAGATTCATGAATACCAATATGGGAAACACCGGAAGGATCCATGGTGCCAGGGTGCTGAGGAGATCAGGATTGTACGTAAAGGGGGAAGAGGGAACATTCTTCCCCAGAAATGATATGGTTCTCTAAGGATGTCTGTGCCAGCTGTTACATGGAGCATACCTGTGCCTAGAATGTCTATGAAACCATACCCTAACATCAATTACCTTGGAAAAAAGGGATCCAATTACAGACTCAGTAGCTGCAGAGCAGTAGTGGAGTGCACATTTGGTAGTGGAGTGAACTCTTGTTGGCACTGCTTATACACCCATCTATATGTCAATGTGACCAATTCCATTTGCATTATCGTCACCTGCTGCACTATACAGAACATTTGTGATGGTCAAGGGGAGTGCTTCTGTCCCAACTGAGCACAGGACAACTCTGGTTTACACACTCTGTACAGGCATCTGGAGGGAGGGGGGAGCCAGGCCCCCGGGTGCAAGCCTGGGGGGGGTCACTGGCTGGGCCCTCCATGACACACAGGGGGCACAGGAGGCTCTGAGTGGGAGAGGCGGGAGCTGCACGATGGGTAAGTGGGAGGAGGGGATGGTTGGCCAGGCTCCGCCACTGCCATGAGCACCAGAAAGTCCCAGGGCTCAGGAAGAAGAATGTGGTGTGCCCCCCCACTGCAGGCCCAACCCCCCCATCTCCAGGGCAACTGGGAGATGGCACTGTCTGGTGGGAGCCAGGGACCCCTCCTACCCTGCACAGGGGGTTCATGAGGCCTGGGGGGGCGGCACAAATGTAAGCATTGGCCCCTAAGCACCAGAGACTCATGGTACGTCCCTGGCTTCTGAGGTTTATATGTGAAAAGTAGAGAGGTTATGGCACAACCCTACACAGGAACACATGTACAGTTGCTAGTGTAACCATAACCAACAGATCATAGCTAATTGTTCCGCTAATGTTGTGTTGTAAAAAAAGCTGTTGTGTAGACCCAACTTAGCCATGTCGGTAGTAATCAGAGCTATCAAGAATGTCAAACTATTTATAAGAATTCCATCTTCCCATCAGGGACCATCTTGTTGCCAAGTTTTAAAGTTCAGGTGCTTTTGCTATAGCACCCTTAAAAGACCTCCACACTTTTCCCCATTGTAAAACTAATTCTTTTTTTCCCCAATGTCCCGTACCTCAAAAAGGTTAATTTGCTCATACGTTAAAATCAGAGACCTCCGCAAAGAAAATGTCAGCCCCAAAGTCAGTGTTTCTGAAAGGCAGGGGCATGTGAACACTGGATATTACACTGGAATCTTACATATGTTGTTGCAGCGTTAAGTACAGTAGGCATGACCATTGCCTGCTGCTCTGAATACAGTGAAGGATGCTGTTTTGTTATTTGGCTTGTGGCGCAGTGAGCGCTGGAGAGTAAATTATTGAATACTGAGTTCACTATGTCTAGCTCATTCTTTCACTTCTGATAACAGAAAACTTCTCCTAACACAGAAAACTGAACTGAATCCTGGGACTGGTCTGAGTAAGGAGATGTGACTACATAGGAACATAAGAACAGCCATACTGAGTGAGATCTGAGGTCTGTCTAGTTCAGTATTCTTTGTCTGACTGTAGATGACACCAGATGCTTCAGGGGAAGTTGCAAGAAACCCTTAAGCAGGCTTTTGAATTAATATCCTACTGTTGAAGAATAAGATTCTAAATAAGAGGGTAAGCCTGTGGAGGTCACATAGTATATGTACCTTATGCATACATACAGTATATACATGATCATATGCACATGCATATTATATTGAAAACTCTAGATTTTTTTGCACATTATTTCTTTATCCCTTCATCTTGCAGAATTTTGGTTTAAGTTGCTAGCTCAACATTACTCTTATTCACTGGGAAATTGTAAAGGGATTCAGTTTTGTTGCTAAGTTACCAATTTATCTGATATGCAGTAAAGTTCCAACAGAATCTAGTAATTTTTAATAGCTAATGACTACAGCAATCAGTTACAAGGAGACTCCCATAATTTAACATAATGATCTTTGAACTATAGTACATTACTCTTTGAATACATATTATATTAAGAAATGAATGGACGTCAACAAGAAAAAAAGTCAGGAAATTGGTACTGGGGTGAGAAATATTAGGGTTTTTAGTTAAAGGTTATGCCTATGTTACTATTTTATTTGTTTCTGGCCATACCCACAATGTGCGAGGTACTGAAGTAAACTGTGTTAGAAATGAGCCAGTTATCTCAGTGCTGTTTAAGTGTAACATCACATTTAACAATAGTTTGACATCCTTGTTCATAGAGTCAAAGGATTGAATGGATATGGAGAATATGGAGACCCCTGGAAGTGGTCCCTCCTATTTGGGGTTTAGGCACAATGACTTGCTGGGGAAGAAGCAGCAACCATGAAAACAGAAGAAGGGAGATTGGGATCGGAAAGGAACAATGAAAAGAAAAAAGAAAAAGTGTGTTGTATGTGTGCATATGCACATGCATGCGGGTGTAAACTAGAGCCATTGTCTCCTTGCTAGATTTTACCAGCTGAGAATGACCTGGCTGTAAATCAGAGGTTGTAGCCTGAATCTCTGGAACTTTGGTGAGCAAGATTAGCCTAAACCCAAGTAAAGAAGACATCATGTTTTCCATTCCCCTCATGTCTGATATGGATCTGCCATGAAGGAGGCCTCCAAGCAATCTAAGAATGAATGAATGCCTGAATTCAAGCAAATTTATCTGACAAGGAGATTTCTCTTCACAGTGAGAAATACTTTACTGTGCATTTAAAAGAAGGTTGCTCATGTTCACCAAGCTGTCCACCACCCATAGACAAATTCACCCTGCCAAAGACTGAATGGGCACAAAAACCAAAGCACATCAGGATTGGGGTACATTGCTAGAGTGATGTAGCAATATTTTGCCAACGCTGCCCATCCAGCGTGTGCCCCCATTATTTTAGTATCTGACTGCCTCACAATAATGTCTTCATTCTCACAACAACCATCTGAAGTAGGGAAGTATGATCCCCATTTTAGAGAGAGAAAATTGAGGCACGCAGACAGAGCAACTTGCTCAACATCTCTCAGGAAATCTGTGGCAGAGCAAGGGAATCAAACTCAGGTCTCCCATGTCCCATCCTAACCACGGCTTCATTCTTCCACTGTATACATGTGCTGAGAACGAATGTCTGATTTCAGTTACAGCACCTTGCATAACTACTGGAATTCATTTAATTTTTAAACCTAAGAAAGGATAATTACAAGACAATTGGTTTATGATGCTTTCTTGAGAGTCACTTCACCATGCCTGTGAGAAACTATTAACCATACAGCTCTGAGTGACTGATATTTGTTCCTTTCACTATCCATTGTCTGGATAGAAATCCTTCCTTGAATACTTCATTTGCTTACTATTGCTTTTTCACAATCAGGTAAGTTCTAAATTATATTATGATTATATTTTTATTGTCATCCACTTTGAGAAGCCATTACACAAGTAAATGACTCCACATACCATCCTCTAAAATAGTTAGAATGAACAGGGTGGAAATCATTTATTCTGTCTGCAACTGAAATGTGACTTGAGAGGGATGGTAGGCGCAGTAATCACTACTTAGGAGGGATGGTATTATAGTTATACGACAAGCTGTCTCACTCACCCTATTGAGTATCTAAATAAATATTACTTTTTAAATCAGATTATTATTTGTATTTAGGAAGTGCCTAAAGGCTTCGGCTGAGATTGACGCCCCAATGTGCTATGCACTGTAAAAGCAAAGGGTAAGAAACTCTCCTAATCCCCAAAAGTTTACCATCTAGACAGAAAGTACTGCAAAAAGTACTGAAAGTTAACCTCACAAGCTATGTTGCTAATGATAAAAAGAACAATAAAGAATTTTTGTCCAGTTCAATGAAAACAAATTGCACAGTGTGATTTGCTTCTCTGCTCCCACTTCGTGTCACAGGAAGGAAAGCCACCTGAGTTGGATGCTTTTTTCTGTGAGCTGTTTATTTAAAGAGATGTTTATTTAAAGAGGATCATTTCCAGCAGATCGAGGGAAGTGATTATTCCTCTCTGATTGGCACTGGTGAGGCCACATTTGGATTATTGTGTCCCGTTTTGGGCCCCCCACTACAGAAGGAATGTGGACAAGTTGGAGAGAATCCAGCAGAGGGCAATGAAAATGATTAGGGGGCTGAAGCACATGAGTTATGAGGAGAGGCTGAGGAAACTGGGCTTATTTAGTCTGCAGAAGAGAAGACTGAGGAAGAATTTGATAGCAGCTTTGAACTACCTGAGGGGGGGTTCCAAAGAGGATGGAGCTAAGCTGTTCTCAGTGGTGGCAGATGACAGAACAAGGAGCAATGGTCTCAATTTGCACTGTGGGTGGTCTAGGTTGGATTTTAAGAAAAGCTTTTGCACTAGGAAGGTGGTGAAGCATTGGAATGGGTTACCTAAGGAGGTGGTGGAATCTCCATCCTTAGAGGTTTTTAAGGTGCAGCTTGACAAAGCCCTGGCTGGGATGATTTAATTGGGGTTGGTCTTGCTTTGAGCAGGGGGTTGGATTAGATGACTTCCTGAGGTCCCTTCCAACCCTAATCATCTATGATTCTATGCTCAGTGAATGTAAGGAACCAGTTCTCAGGCTGGGTCTTGGAGCTCAGACAGTAGGGGCGCCACGGTCTCAGGGCTAGAGTGCTAGCTACACCTCTGACCCCGTCCGTAGGCTCTGGTGCATTCCTCAGGTCTCACACCTTCACCTCTCACGGTGGAATCTCACAATTCTCCCATTCTCAGACTGCACCCTAGGCTGCAGTATCTTGTGTATCTAAACCATTCTTACTCTGCAGGTCTGTCGGGGTTCAATAACTGCCATTCTTCCTTTCGGGAGTCTGCGGCGGGTACATTATGATGACCCAAAGCAGTCTTCTAAAAACAAAAGTATTATTTACTGAACCATAGTGAGAAAGCACAGCATTAAAAAAAAAAGACTTTTAAAACAAAAGGTCTGCCATCAAAGGATGGCTGGCCTCTTTATATAAAGCAAATCCAACCACCCTGTGCTAGAACAGGTGTTCCCAGTTTGGCCAGATAAGAGGGAAGGGCAGTATCTGGGGCTATAGAGAACTAGACTGTCAATAAGGAAGCTAAGGAGAGGCTGCTAGAGAGGAGGAGGCAGTGGGAACCTGCTGAGGGAAAAGGGCTTCCAGGGGGAAAGTCCTGAGAAGTAATGCTGACTGAAAAGGACAAGGAAGAATCCTTCAGTAGGCCCTGAAGCAGGAAGGACTGAGAAAAGCTGAAAGGGGAAAATTCTCTAGAAGCTATAGCCCTGGTTGGGCTGAGGGACTGTTAGGTGCTTTGCCTATGTTTGGAAAATAAAACCGTGCCTGAAAAGAGACTCTGGGTGTGGCATTGGGTCCTTCATGAGCTGGGAGCAAACCAGCCCCATACATCTACACACATCTGTTTTACCTACATTCTAGCCATCTTCCAGATGGGGACCCCCAGTAGGCTTCCCACAGCAGGCTCAGGGGTTTCCTTGGCCCAAAAACCTGTGTGACTGATTGTGTGTCTCTTTTAGCCTTCCTGGATCTTTTTATCACCTCCCCACATGGTCCAAGACACACCTGGGGAAACCAGTCTGGTAGGCCCAGCAGCAGGCTGAGCCCGGGCATCAAAAAGAGAATGGTTCTAGCATTCTCACTCAGGTTGTTTGCTGAATCCATCATGATCTCTCACTGCTCCCACTTCCTGGGTGCATTTCCTAGGAACCCTGCTCCTGAATTAACTCAACACAGTCTGATGGTAAGCACCATGGTATTCCTATATCATTACAGGCCACTCCAAACCCATCATAAGGGGATCTGCTACCTTTCTGCCTCTGTCCCGGATCCCAGACAACAGAACTTCAAAAGGCACATCTACACTTGCAGTTGGTGTAATTTCCATCTTGAGCAGACATACTCATGGTAGCTCCAATCATGCGAATGCTCGAAAAACAGCATTGTAGCCATGATGGTACAAGCAGCAGGACAGTCTAGCCAAGTATGTTCCCATCTGAAATCCGAGGTACTTGTTTGGAAGGTTAGCCCCTGTGATGTTCCCCTCTGCAATCTGGACTAGCGTACAGCTATGTCACCCCAATCCCTCATTCCTGGAGACCGTCTTGCACTTGCTTTGCCATGTGAACTGCCCCTGCTGAGTCACCCCACGCACAGCCTCCTGCAAGCAAGTGGCACTTAACTTAGCTGCAGGAGGGTTAGCTGCTAGCTAATTGGGAGGCAGTAAATTGGGGTTCTTTTGGTATTTAGCCATCCTAGCCATGAGAGCAGCCTGCCTCCATTTCCCCATTTGCCGTTCTTTGCACATTCAATGGCTTTTCTCAAAAACCTATGCATAATATATCTTACCACAAGGTTTAACATGAAGATCCCAATTTTCATCACAAAGTTGAGCACCAATACCAAATGCGTTGTTATAGATGGGCACTTACAAGTATCTTCATTATAGCATGCCCTTTGTTCAGGCAGTCTGGTTTTGAGGTTGGTTGGTTTCGTATCCCTTGTCATTCAATAGCCTTATGGACTTTCACATGTGGTTAGTTCCTGGCTTTTCTGTCCATCTAGTGCCCCCTGCCTGGACTCCTTGGGATTTTGGTGCTTCAGAGTCCGGTGAGATAAGGGTTTGGAGGGAGGAGGAGACGCTGCACAGCAGCTGACCCTTTGTGGATCTGTCCCCCAGCCTCAGGACTGTACATGTGCAGAGAATTCCTCTCCTTTCTTGGGGTCACCTGTGGTCCCCACATCCAGCACTGAATCCTTCCCCGCCCCCTTTTCCTAGAGAGTTATGATGTATTCCCTCTGGTTTTAGAGGGCTGCATTCTGGTTAGGGATTATTGTTTCCAGTTCCTGTCTGTTCCCAGTTGCCCTCAGTGTTTTACCAGCTTGGGGGAAGCCTTCCTGCCAGCAGGGTCAACTGCATGTTCACAGACACCTTCTTTTTCTGTGGAAACTGGATCCTCCTGTTTTAAAAAGGCAGAGTTAATTTCCACCAGCACATCAGGGTGGGCATCCTGAAAACCTGGGACAGGAGTCTGAGCACTCTCTGTCACCTCCTCTTTTATGCCTGAGGGGTCAATTGTGGGACTGCTCCATTCTGGAAAGTCATCCACACAGCTCCCTCTCAAAACCTGAGCCACCGGCTGTCTTGGTGCAGAGACCCTGAACCAGCCACTCTGCTCTGGGCATTCTCTCCCAAGTGATCAGTGAGAAGGCATTCCTGTGTTCCCACCAATCCTCTCTCAGCTTCCTTCTCTGGACCCCCTCTGAGACACACTTCCCCTTGCACTCTAGAGTGGGGTCTCTCGTCTCTTCTTCCCACCACTGCAATGTTATGGCAGCTCACAACCTGTATAGCTTTTTTCTCTGGCAGACAATTCACTCTCCCTTCTCCCCAGGGAGGCACTGCTTCCAGCTGTGGTGTGGGAACTGGTCTCAACCACCACCCTCCTGCCCCCCACCACCACCACCTGGAAATATGTCACTTCCCCCTGCTACAGAGGAGTTTAGGGGCCTTTCTCCCATTCCTCCAGAAGTTCTTGGATTTTATCTTTTCCCTTCACCCATTTCTTTAACAAATCAAACAATTTATAAGCATATTCGGTATGAGTCATGCCTGTCTCCTTCTTAAGATTTCCAAATTTCATTCTATACACTTCAGGAGTAATCTGAAACCTTTGCAAGAGAGCCCTAGTTAATGCAGCACACCTTAAAGCCTCCTCAACTGGCAATTCATTAAACACAGACAAAGCTTTACCAGACAATTTCGCAATGAGAGTGAGGACTTGCTGCTCCACAGGAATCTTGTGCACCTCACGGAGCTTTTCAAAAGCATTGAAGTACTCCTCAATGCAGTCTGTCTCGCTTTAAGCAGGACACAGCTTATCAAAGCTGGATGTATTAGGAGTGGAGGGAGGCGCAATACCTGGGATGTTCTCATGTTTGTCCATCATGTCCACATGGTATGTTCTCTCCCGCTCCTTGTCCTCCAAGACTCACTGGTGGGCTCTCTCCTCAGCTTCTTTGGCTCTCTCTGCGGCTTCTCTGGCTGCAGTAAATGTTGTTTCTTGCTGCTTTAACTCTAAGGCACATCTGTGAACAGCTTCCTAAGTTTCTCTGACTGCAGCTTCTTTTTGCTGCTTTAACTCTAAGGCATGTCCGTATACAGTTTCCTCAGTTTCCCTGGCCTTGGCTGCTTCTTTAAGATTCATTTCTGCCTGCCACTTTTGAAACTCCTGGGCCCTCTCTTTCTCCTGGTCTTCCAGCCTTGCAATTTCCAGTTTTGCAGCTGCCTCACACGTAGGCATTTTTATGTTTCCCTGTGCTTATTTCTCTCATCCAAAATAAACAAACAGAATATAACAAAACTGTGATCTCCTCCTGACTGTTCTTAGCCATTGCACTTAAGGCTCACTTAAAATCACAAATGCCAGTGCTCAAAGTGTGAACTCCATTCAGAGTAACAAATTTTCTCGCTGTGCCAATGTGACGCTCCCCTCTGCAGTCTGTACTGGTGTATAGCTGTGTCACCCCAATCCCTCTCTCCTGGAGCCCGTCTTGCACCGGTCTGCTGTGTGAACCCCCCCTCCTTGGTCAGCCCATCCACAGCCTCGTGCAAGCAAGAAGCCCTTAATGTAGTGAGTGAGTGCTTCTGGCCAGCCACTCATGGGATTATGCAATAGAACAACCCCAGCAAACAACCCCACTGCCAGATACAACCATAGGAACTTCCATCTTGTAATGTTCAGTGCTGCCCACTGAATCTTGGAAGCTCATATTAGTTCATCAATTTATCAAAGAAATTGATATGCATCAGCCTTGTCGCTTTAAATGAAGTCTCTACACACACCCAAACTACATGCACTGCTTTAGATAAAACAAACAAATAAATGTATTAAATACAGAAAGATTTTAAGTGATTATAAGCCAGAGGGATCTAAATCAGATTTGATCAGGATGAAATAAAAGCAAATCGCATTCTAAACTAAACCTAATGCTTAGTTAGATAATGCTCACCACAGCTGACTGACTCTTTCAGCCAGGTCCTCCCCCTGTGGACAGTCCTTCAGTTGTTGGATGTTTTCTGTAGGTGGAATGGGAGAGTGAGAGAGAGCTAACCGCCACAATGTCCCCCCTTTTCAGGTCAGGTAACAATTAGTATCCCTGCATGGTTTTCTCCACGTCCTGAGACACTGTAGTTCTTTGTGGATTTGCCTGTTCACGTCTGGGCTGATCCTTTGTTCCTGGAATGCTGAGCTGGGTTGTTCTATACAAGCCTTAGTGGAGCATGAACTACTTCTCTGCTTTTGGAGGGTTTTACTTAGATCTGCCTCAAGCCAGGAGACACTTATTTGGGAATATTACATAGCAGAACTTCATAACCATACATATGACACTGCAACAACCATACCACTATAACAATAATGATCAGTATGTCATGAGCATTCCAAAACCACTTTTCATGACATGCTTTGCATTAAACAATACACAGTTACACTATATGGGTGAACATGAATGATATATGATCACACCATAAGAATGTACATGGGGTGCAGTGTGTCACAGCCCCTTCTGCCACTGTGGCTACACTTCTACTGTTAGCACGTTAGCTCAGTCGGTGCTAGTATGCATATGCCCACCTGAGCTGGAAATTACAGTTCTCAGCTCCAATATAGATGTACACTTAGAGCAGGTAGACTTGCTCATTGTTAGCCCTCTGTGAGGTGTCTGACACCCTATCTGGAGTACCTAGTGTCCAGCATAGATCAGGATTGTCCTTGTTTTCACCACCGCTGGGCTGTCTTAAACCAACATGGAGGTTATAATGCAAAGGGAAGGGGCAATAAAGATTACAGGCACCCAATGGCATTCTCAAAACAAAACAGAGCTCAGAGTTTGACTCAGACATACCTCCAATCTGTGATTGTCACAGATGTCTCTGTGCTACAACTTCTCCCACCCCTTCAATGCTTACTGGCCATATTTGGCTATTATTTGCACTGGTTTCATCCCATCCATTGCTCACAGTGAAGAGAGGGATATGGTCCCATATCTTCTGTTTGAAATAACCATGACGTTCCCAAACATTATTATGTATATAAACGGCAGAACAGCTATCTGTAACACTGTTTGAGCTTTTCCCCTGACTTTACTTGGCAGTATACCATAGAGATTTGTTTATATTTCAGACAATATGGCTGTGAAATAGAACAAGTAGAACCCTGGGCTGTTTAACAAAGGACAAATTCTGCTCATTGCTACATAAATATTGCTGACATTGACTTCAATGGGAGCTGCACATGAGTACCCATGACTATAGTCCTAAAGTGTTATTATGAAACACTTTGACAATATTTTAATCCTTTATATCCATCAAAACATGATAATTTTACATCACAAATTCAGATACATCAGCTTGAAACAGGTTCTGTAATAGAACAATAGAAAAATCACTGGGTAAGCCAAAATATCTAGACACATAAAAGTAATAGGAATTGATTAAGCTACAAACACAATGAAGAAAATTAAAATAAAATAGCCCCAAATCATTTTTTAGAAAACTGAACAGGCACGGGAAATATGCTGAGTAAAACAAAGCAAGCATTACTCATCAGTTCAATTAGAAAGAAAAGGGGCATAAATATTCTTATCAAAGATTAATACAAAGTTATTTCTTATAAAAGTTTTATTTTGATAGCTAAGTACCTAATGTTTTTATTAATTTGATCTAGATGCTAGTTCAGGAAGGATTCTAACAAAGGTTTTTTAGATGCTTTAGCCTGGTTTACACACTGACCCTAGAAATCCTGTTTAGCCTGTGCTAGTAGAACACATTTTAAAAAAAACATTGGGTATTATTCTCGAGTCAAATGCAACTTCCTCTGACTTCACTTCACCAGAGCTTAATTCAGCTTCTGACTCCTGTCTCTGCTCGTTTCCCTTCACTCAACCAACTTTCCACCTGAACTGTTGTCTTCCCAGTGACATCATTTTGTACCTAGGCACACTGTGATTTCTCGATTATTCCGGAGGATTAGGTATAGCTGCATAGATACCAAGTTTAGATGGTAAAACTGAGAAGCCTGCACCAAAAATCAGCAGGATACAAGTGCCAAAATCAGAGTTTCCAGGATGTGTTGGGGTCCAGTTTTCTGTTAGTTTTGTTCAATCCTAAAAGCAAACCTTGTGCTCATTTTGATGGTACAATTTACAATCTCCTGGGTTTTGGCTACAATTTGGCAGGATCTGGCACTTCCCAGATGCCAGATCCGGGTTCTCGTGGTACTGCTGTGCTCAGGGGGGCCAAGTTTTTAAGATGCCCCGGAGACCCGCTCTGTAAATGAGGCAAGCGATTGTGAAGGTCAAAACCTAGCAGGATCCAGATAACGGCTCTGGGACTGTGCAGCCCTGCTGCTTTGTGTCCGGATCACGGCTCTGGAATAAGAGTGGCCGAACTTGTTCCCTGTTTAAGCGGTGCACTGGGGGAGGGCGGCGCCCCAAAGTGGTCAGGATCCAGCTGCCACAGTCGTGCTTTTACCTTGCCCTGCAGCCCAAACCCTCCCTCGCTTTCTGCGCCGCTCCGAGACGCGGGGCTTTGCCTTCCCGAAGCCGGGCAGCTCCGCTCTGGGGGTGCACCCACAGCCAGCCGCCGCGCTGCAGGGGAAGCGATGCCCCGTAGCGCCCGCGGTGGGAACGGCAGCTGCTGGGCCCGGCTTCCCTGGCAGCTAGGGAGTCAGACCAGCAGCGTCCCCCCCTCGCTCGAGTTCGCTGCCTCCCCTCCGCCCCCGCACTCACATACCTGCGCTGCCTCCCTCTTAGTGCTCCTGCTTCTCGGTGCATCCATCCCCCATCCCCTGTCCCCCCGCTCCCCCTCCGGCAGCTGGCTCCCTAGGCAGACCGAAACCGGTGTCAGATTACACTCTCTTCCGCACCCATCGCTACCTCCCGAAGTGGATGTCAAAGGGTCCAACCTAACTCGCTGGAGGAGGCTCTGGGCTGTAAAAGGGCTGGACCCGCTGCCGGGGCCGCCTGCCCTCCTCCCTCCTCGGGCTGCGAAAGAATTAGGGCGCCCTTGGAGGTGCTGCTTGGAGGGGTCCGGCTTTGGGAGACTGGAGCCGAAATCAGAAAAGATCAAGCCAGGGAGGGAAGGAGACGGCGTGTCACTTTACCAGCAAAGCAGAGCCTAGGTGCTGTGATGAAAGCAGCTCCGCTCAGGACAGCGGCAGTCTCGAAGAGCCTGGGGTTTTCGAAGGTGAGTAGCATGCGGCTCCTATGTGTGTGTAACATCAAGCAGGTTACTGTAAAATGTTTCTCAGATCGTGGCTTAAACAGTTGCTACAGCCCTGTATAATCAGGCAGTGTTAATGTTCTGTGTCCTTGTTTAACAGCTGGGGAGCCTTCAGCATTCAGTTAAGACATTTCACTTGCTGTAAAGTCCCTTTTGTTCCTAGGCTTATGCTTTGATTTGGGAGGCAGGACTCGTGGAATTGATGTGGCATTTAAAACTAACCCGAGAAACTGCTCCTGAAAGTATGAAAGCTTTTCTCAGGCAGGGAGGTAGGTTCCATCTAACAGGTTTTGCCTTTTCCACCTCTCCAGTCTGTGGTCCTATGAGATAGGAGTGAGAAGATTGCATTTAGTTAATGCTGAATTTGTAATACCAGTAACCAAAGAGTCCGATAACTCAAAGTTAAGGACGACACGGATGTCTTATTAACTGACTCACTCGGCCGTGAAGCAATGGAATGGAATATCATTTTTACCTTGCAATAACACACAGGGACACGTGAGTTAAGGATGGCATGCAAGCCTCATGTAATTATAGTTGAACAGTGCCACTATAATCTTGCTTCATTTTGTGAGAATTTTAACAAGATTGTTGAATATAAGGTTGTTAGAGGTTGCAAAAATAATGTGCTGGATCTGTATTACAAAGAACACTGAATAACTATATCTGAGTAATAAACTCATAAATGTCTTTCTCATACTATACTCATGCTATATATTTATCTGCTGTAGATTTATACATAGGGTTTCAGAGACAACATAGAGCATTCCTGGATTTAGAATGGGCACAAAACTCGATTATAGCTAAAATTGATACATATGAATAATGTGGGTGAGGTGGAAATAGACACAAAAGTACTGCACATTGAATTTTTCTCCACACGGTATAAACGGCTTTGTTTATTATTCTCCCCAAAGTGTTAGGAAAGAGATCCCAGAGAAGAATAATAGTGACATAGCTACTGGCCACCCCATTGAAACCAGTGTGAAATTATCTAGCTTTGCATCCATTCAGCTGCTGCAAAATGCTTCTTTAGTCACAAACTATGGGGGACAAACCATGAGTCCATTGTTAGACTGCAGGCTGCATCTCAATTTCCTTTTAGCAGGTTTTATTCTATTTTTAACCATTTTGTTTTAAAGTGGTGGTTTACCTGTTCTTATACCTAGATGAAGGGATTATTCAATTTTTAAAATAAGTGGCAGTTTTCTTTAATTGCACATTCCTACCAGCACAGGGACCTAGACAATGAAAGTGAAATAGCTGAGTGATGGGCACCAGGTGAAAATACTGATACCATTTCTCTAAGTACTTTATGAGCCATCTCATCCTTTCCACTTCAGCCATGAAGGAATATGAAGATGAAGGAAGACATGCAAAAATGGTCCAAAATCTGTTAAATCCAAATGACCCAAAATGCAAATCATTCCCCACATCCTCAGACACTGTGGGAATGGTTCCACAGGAGCACCAGATGGGATGGAGGGGAGCCTGTGGATTTAGTGGGATATGGATGTGTAGGGCAGAATCTGGGCAGGCAACTAATTGTCTTACATTCAATACTACCAAACTTGTGTACAAAAATCATGAGTTTTTTTAGGGTAATACATTTTGGCTTCTTATTTACTTTCTGGTTTTTGAGCCTTTAGGATTCACATTTTCAATCTTTCCTGGAACTTTTAAAAAAGAAAGCTGAGAGTATCGTGTAGTCACATGACTCCAGAAGCTGGGGCTTTAAGAAAAACACTAAGTATCACAAAATTGGCAATAAAATCATGAGAACTGACAACACTATACATCATCCTATGACCAATCTACAGGGAAACACATAATACCTCAATGTATATCTTAAGTACAAGCTTAACATTAAGCATGTGCTTAAGTCCCATTGACTTCAATAAGTCTGCTCACATGCCTGAACTTGAGCATACATTTAAGTGCTTTGCTGAACCAGGGCCTAAATCCTAATCCTATAAGCATTAATTCCTACTCCTTGCATTCAGAAGCTTAGACAAAATAAAGGCAAGGCACATAAGGAACAGTATTGCCAGTGTGGCTGCATACAGAACAGTACTGCTGGAGGTTTTAGGAACAGGCACGAAGTAGCAAGCCATCAACTGTGGATTTTCCCTACAGATCTTAGGACACATGATTGTATGGACGTACATGATCTTGATTTGTCTCTGGGAAGGAAAGCCTCATCTTCACTCCCACTACTACATGATTTCTTGCTGTCAACAAGTGGAGCTGCGTAAATAAATTGTCTCCTGCAGCTTTTCCTTTATGATCTATCCCAGTAGATCTCTTATTTGGTAAAATTAATTTTCACAGTAGACATACAAATACCAGACAAACGAATGTCAACAATCTAAATACCTGACAGCTAATTTTAAAGGGGCACTATGAAAGCTGACACATCCAAAGTGTTACATTTATTTCTAAATCTCCTGATTCTGAAAAGAAATCGATGAGCCCTTCTAAAACTGGAATTGCAACATTATTAAAATGACTTCTTTTTTCCACCCACCAACATTATACATAGGATCGTGAATACATTTGTTAGTGCTTCCAAGTCTCACTCCACTTTCCACAGTTGCTCCATTTTAGGGAGCAGACAAGATATTAAATTTCAGAAGTACTGTAGACTGAAACAAAACAAAAATCTAATTTAAAGCATTTTACATAAAGTTTTAAAAGATCCAAGATAGAAATAAAAACAGCTCAGCCATATAGAAATTACATCTGTATAAATATATCCTTCTCTGAAGAAATTCAGATATTTAAACAGTGAAGGTACAAGACACACACCCAGACAAATTCACTATTAGCATTAGTGTGTGCAACTTTTTCAAGTTCAGAGACCTCATTTTCTTAGTATCTGTAAGTACCTCACACACATTGGGGCACTTGTAACAGGATCACAGACTCATAGAATATAAGAGTTGGAAGGGACCTCAGGAGGTCATCTAGTCCAACCTCAAAGTAGAACTATCCTCAGCTAAATCATCCCGGTGAGGGTCTTGTCAAGCCTCAGCTTAAAAACCTCTAAAGATGGAGATGCCACCACCTCCCTAGGTAACCCATTCCAATGCTTCACCACCCTCCTAGTGAAAAACTTTTTCCTAATGTCCAACCTCGACCTCCCCCATTGCAACCTGAGGCCATTGCTCCTTGTTCTGTCATCTGCCACCACTGAAAACAGCCTAGCTCCATCCTCCCTGGAACCTCCTTTCAGGTAGTTAAAGGCTGCCATCAAATCCCCCCTCATTCTTCTCTTCTGCAGACTAAACAGGCCTAGTTCTTTCAGCCTCTCCTCATAGGTCTTGTGCTCCAGCCCCCTAATCATTTTTGTTGCCCTCTGCTGGACTCTCTCCAACTTGTCCACATCCTTTTTGTAGCGGGGGGCCCAAAACTGGACACAATACTCCAAATGCGGCCTCACCAGTGCCAAATAGAGGGGAATAATCACTTCCCGCGATCTGCTGGCAATGTTCTTACTAATACAGCCCAATATGCCATTAGCCTTCCTGGCAACCAGGGCACACTGCTGACTCATATCCAGCTTCTCATCCACCGTAACCCCCAGATCCTTTTCTGCAGAACTGCTGCCTAGCTCGTCGGTCCCCAGTCTGTAGCTGTGCATGGGATTCTTCCATCCTAACAGATTTCTTTTGGCCCAATCCACCAATTTGTTTAGGTCCTTCTGTATCCTATCCCTCTCTTCCAGGGTATCTACCACTCCCCCTAGCTTAGTGTCATCTGCAAATTTGCTGAGGGTGCAATCTACCCCCTCTTCCAGATCATTAGTGAAGATGTTGAACAAAACCGGCCCCAGGACTGACCCCTGGGGTACCCCACTTGTGACCGGCTGCCAGCTAGACATGGAGCCATTGATCACTACTCGTTGAGCCCTTTACTCTAGCCAATTCTCTATCCATTTTATAGTCCATTCATCCAACCCATACTTTTAAAACTTTTTTAAACTTTTTTTTTAGAAGGATGACCTTCTGCTGTTCCCCATTCTGTAAGCAAGTGTCAGAAGAAATCTGCATACAGCTGCTGAAATTTTGCTGAATTACTCATTGTGGCAAGCACAGCTCCAACCTCCCACAGAGGAAAAGAAGAAATCCCTGGAAATTCTAGGGCCAGACATGCTCAGGGAGGAAGTTTAGGCTGAGGTTTATGTTGTGTTATTGTTTTTGTGTTCCCAGTGAAGCCAAAATCCAGGAATGAAGTGAGTTCAGACACTGAGGGGAACAAATAGGGACTCAGTCCATTCACGGCAGTATATTAATAACACAAAATATTTGTATTATGCCAATAGTGTATTTGGCCAGTTACATCCCTCCTACACAATTCAAAGCTGCCATATGTGATTTGGGGTTTGCACCTGCATTCTTGCGCACTCAAAATATCCACTGGAGCCAGTGGGTATTTTGGCAGCTCTAAAAATACTGGAGTGAAATATTAGTGTAACTCTAAAGCTAGAGCAAATTTTTAGTGTATCACTGGACGAGGGCTAAGCTATTGCTAATTATATCTTCCTTAACTCTAATTGCTTAGATTTTCTTATATAGCTATTTTATAGATCTATTGGTAAGATTATTAACTTGGCTTTTTAAATATATGTCTTTTCTTATAATTTGAGGAGTTTAGATGCATGTGCAACTACTTGGACCCAAGCTCATTCTAGTCTATTCAGGTTTGAAGATCTTGTTGTACACAATTTCACTGACAAGCTCATTTTCCCTAGATTGCAAAGATCCGATACAAGCTGCATGTCCTGCCAATTAATATACCAGTACCCATTCCCTCCTCCTTGCCCCCATGATACCTCCACTGCTATGACATGTTTTATGCCAGGTGAAGTCAATCCAGCATTCCATTCCCCTACACCAGTAATCATGGAGGGCCGCAATCACTTCTTGCTCAGCTAAGCAACATGATGTTAGCATCCAATGCAAGGAAGGAGACCACAATCCCTATTTTTCACAACTCTCTGGGGGCTGCATGTGCTCCAGTTTATAGGGAACTACAAAGGAGGGTAAACAGAGGAAGAAAGAGTGGATTAGCACACTTGTGATTATGTGGCCTTGGAGTTTGTACTGCAAACCCTATTGTAAAGAAAGCTTAAAAATACAGAGTTTAAAATGAGTTTGTGGTTTGTTTTTAAATGTGCAGGGCAGCTTTATTTTATCTGTTCTCCTGTGATTTATAGTGAAATGCATTTTCTAACCAGCTATGTTATAAGAGGTTCCTGTAAGATTAAGAGCCAAGGTAAAATAATCCTATCAGTGATTTGTATCTGCGAACCTTCTCAGCAGCGCAGTGTGAGGCAGCGATTTCAATACAAGGGTGGCATTTACAGTAAAAACTTCCATAACTTCATATCTCAGCTTTCGTTTTGCAGCTAAGCACCCAAGCTAGGAAAACAATAGGTCTTACCTTAAAACCGTTATATATTGTGTGCATGCGATATGTCTGTTGTTAAAGAAGGGCTGTGTATATTTAACCCCAAGCAGAGGTCACTACCAAAGCCTGACTTCAGTCTATTACATGTGTTCTCTTGGAGACTGAATTATAAATTGGTAAGTGCTGCCTTCAATAAGTAAATCATGCAAGTAATTTTTATTTTGGGTATCTTAAACAGATTGTGTGTAAACTGTGAGTGCAATAAAAAGTCAGTGCAATGGACTTTTTATGTATTAGTATTTAAAGAATGTTACTAGCTAGTACAGCCATAGCAACACATTTTCATTCTGCGTTGTACTAGATACTATCTTAAGCCATTCACCGAGAGAAGAAAGCTTCTATGTGCATTATGACTATATATATGGATCACAGGGTAAATTAATGCAGCGTGAACATTAAGATGCTGAAAAAGGGTAGGCTCAAAGGTTCACTTACTTCAGAATTGTTATAGTCTGATAGGGAAAGGCCACTAGATTTTAGGGGTCAGTTGATTTCAAGGGAAACTTGCAATGTGTAAGGAATGCAGAAGTGGACCCTAAATAACTAGGGCCAGATTCCCTCAGAATCTTTGGGAAGTTAAGGCTATTAGCTTGGAGGCCCGGTATGCTGTCAGCTTCCTCTTTCCCCAGCAGTGTAGTTCAACTGAGCCTTGCTGCCAGGAACTTCTCCTTGGCTATGTCTCTGAGGAACCACAGGAGAACTCAATGGAAAAGTTAATTCAGGCTTCTACCTGACAGAACATCTTTCCCGAAGATAGAGGTGGGACAACGTGCTTGTCCCCTCTCACCTCCCCACCCCTTTCTTCTAATGGAGCGTGGACCTTACAGGAAGTTGTCTGCAGGAGAGCGGGAGTGAAAAGAAGAGTGGATGGGACCTTAGCACTCTTTTCTACAGAGAGGAAGTAGGGTACACACATAGAGGACCATTCCTCACAGAGATCAGAACGAATACAATTTGGCCCCTTGATTCTTAAAGTGCTGCTTTCGTGGTTTTTTCATGCCATTTCAAAGAAGCTGCCCAAACTGTCATTTAATTTGTGGGGGGAGGCCTTAAAAACATTACTTTGTGTCCCTTCTTCTGGTTCCTGAGCAGAACAGGCTGAGCTGCTCTAAACCTGGTGGTTAACAGCCCTCGCTTTGGTCGTGGTGTCTGGATGAACTGTGCCTGTGGAGACTACAAGCAGGTCGGAGCCTTCAGAAGCGCTGTAGGGAGCACAACCACCAGCTGCAGAGCGCAGTCCTCCGAAGACAGCCCTGTAGTCACCTGCTTCTGCTCACTGAGGCGAGGGGAAGCAAGGCCATGATTCCACACTGCCCAGACATGCCCCTCTAGGTCTCTGAGCAGTGCGGGAAGCATCTTCTTTGGGCTCAAGTTTTCATGCTATCCATGAGCATGACAATAGCACACTCACGCCAGTGTCAGCTCCAAGGCACTTGGTACTTTAATTAAGATAAGGGGCGCTCCACTACTTGTTCTCAATAGGTGGCTTGTTGACACAACCATGGGATTTGACTAAAATCTCCCTCACTGAAAGAGTGGGAAGCATTCCTTGTAAAAATGATGAATTTACAAAATTAATTCACTGTCCTGTGGCTACACGCTCTACTTAAGGCCCAGGATCACAGATTATCCAGCCCATTTTGACATATTCCTCTGGCCTGTGGACATTAACATCCATTGTTATGATAGCTTTTGCTCTACAAATGTTGCTGCTGTTTCCCCTAACTCATACCAGAAAAGAAACAAGAGCTGACACATGGACATCTGAGATTAATGGAATTGTTCGGGTGCTGAAGTGATAACAAAATGAAGACTAGCTCCTAACAGAAAAACTAATGAGCAGTTTTCAGCTGTTCAGTTTGGCCCCATCATTAATATTAATTACCCTCCTTTGGTAATATTACATCGTTTAATAAGGTTTAGCGATGTCATCATTTCTCAGTACTAATCCAGCAAGCAAAAACATCTTCAAAAGCATTGTTTTGCTGCCTTGAGATTTCTAACATTTCAGGCTGTCAATTCCTGAATGATCTCTCGCACAGACTTCAGCACTCGAACAATTCCACTAATTGCAAGTGTCTGTACGTCAACTCTTTCTCTTTTGGTGGGAGTTTGGGATAAAACCAACAATGTTTCCAGAGCTAAAAGGTATCATAACGCATGTTAAAGTCCTCAAGTCAGAGGAGCATGTCCAAGTGTGCTGGGTAATCTGTGAGGTTGGGTTTTAAGGAGCAAGCATAGCTCCATTTGGTTTTCCCCATGCTGAAACTGGCTCTTGCCAGCTTCTTCATGGTGCCATTCGTGGTATGAGGTCACCGCCTCAGAAGCCCTTGATTAGATATTAAAGCCTTTGCTTCGCTTCTGATTCAGCCTCTTCTGAGCTCCCAGTTCAGGTCCTTAATGGACCCTCCCAACAGAATTGTACCTAGTTTAACAGCCTCCATCTGAGCGTTTCAAAGCTGACTAGGGAATTGAGACAAACAAATGTGTCTAAATCCCTGAAGTGGCTTTGAAAATCCAGTCTTCATATGTAACTAGTAATTTTAAATAAAATCAGAATTTTAGTGGCATGTTGCAGATGAGAAAGAGCGAGCAGAACAAAATAAAGTGTGAGTAGGCTCAACTCTGTTTACTCAGTGGGTCAGTATGTAGCCCTCTCCTGGAGCAACCCTCCTCTCACAGCCTGGCAGGGCCTACTTGCTCCCTCCTTCGTGGCTCTGGGGCCTATACTGGCACCAGTGCGCTTTGGGTTTGCTGTTCTCCTTGGGCTGATGGCAGATGTTACTCTTTGCTTACTAGCCCTTGGAGCGAAACTGGATTTTTAGTATGTGGTGCCTCCACCTAGTGGCCAGATTTACAAAGGATTTAGGTGTCTGAAGATGCAGAAATAGTCACCTAGTCCAATTTTCAAAAGCACCTAAATGAATTAGGCACCTAACTCCTACTGATATCAATGAGAGTTAGGCACCTTACCTGCTTAGGTGATTTTATAAATCCCTCTAAGCGTCCATCTGCAGCTCTAGGCATATAACTAGCTTTGTAAAATTGTCCCTTTGTGTCTCAGGCAACTGAGCAGGCAGATCTTTGGGGACCTTCTCTTCCCTGGTATCTCCAAAGTACCAGCCACTACACGACAGTCCCTTACTCATAGGGGTATATGGAGTCTAAATTATGTTGCTCCTAGTGAAATTAATTATTAATTTCAGTGGAAGCAGTTAGGTTGACAATAAGCACTTTTGAATACCCCATCCATAGCATTTTAAAATTCACTCCACGTATGCACTCCTGTTAAACACCCTGCGATGGACAGGCCGCGTGCAGATTGCCAGCTCTTAAACCGAGCCGATAGGGGTTCTCTGATTGATGTACCTGAAAAAATGCACCACACAGTAAAGTCCTCTGGACTGTATCACATATTTTAAAATGTTACAAAATTCTGCATCTTTGCAGAAAATGTGAATGGTTGAAGGCCCTGTAGGCTGGCACTGCAGTCCTGCAGGAGATGTGTGTCTCGTGTAACATCAGCAGCAGAGTGCATGTCGGAGAGTCATTCAGATTGTGAGTTGCTGGTACACAATGGGCCTGGGTGGCACAGGACTTTAGCAAGAAATAGAAAGGTGTGTTTAAAATCGATTATGTGCTGAATGACCCTTTTAATCTGAGTATCTGGAGCATTCAGAATGTAATTCTGACCTTGACAGGGTTTTTTTTTGCAGGGGGAGGGAGGGCTACTGAAACATTTTCAGGTCACCTTTAAGAAAAGTTGAAACATCCTGCAATTTACTTTAAAAACATTTTAGAATAATTGGACTCTCCTTTATTCTATCACACAGATCATATGGTGTGATGATGAGCAATGAAAAATGTCAAACCTATCAACAATAACAATTTTCATGCTGTTCATATGATTCACACAGATGCAATTCAAAATCTGTCTTATGAAATAGATTCAAGGTATCTGATCATCTGGGAGTTACCATTACATCACCTGAAGGAAACACAAACAAGATTGCAAGGTTGTTTGGGGAAGGGATCATGTTTTTCTATACCTTTGTACAGCTCCTAGCACTACTGGGCCGGATCCAGGAATCTTTGACTTTTTCCCCTCTCAGCACAACTCATGCCCTCTGGGCAGCCCAAGAGACTATATTGGGATGACAAGGTGACCTGCTTAGTGCCTCTGAAAATCACCCACTTTTATTTTGGTATCTTAATATGAATTCAGTTGCCTAACTTTAGGTCTCAAGTATGAAACATGGTCTTAAGTGACTTGGCTCATATTACCCCATAAATCAATAACAACATTGGGAACAAGTCTACTTAATCCATTTGTCTCCACTAAAAATGAACTTGGATGGTCACAAATTAAATTCATTATTCATGGCCGGCTATTAAGCTCTAATATTCTTCCATTTACGCACTGTACAGTAGTTTTATGTTGTCCTATTTTCTTGTTCCTTTGTTCTCATAAATGTAACTTTTATGGTAGAGTATTAGTGTGTGAAAATGAAAGACATCATGTTTCCCTACTCCTTTTCACTAACAAGAACATTGAACAGCCTTAGCTACAATGAAAAATTAGGAGTAACTTGTGAGTCCCAATAAATTTTGGGGTGAAAACAGAGCATTCATGTTATATTGTCTGCCCTTGATTGAGTTGCGGGAGGTCTCTGAGGTATTGTAGTGATAAAACACACTATTGAAACTTTCTCCTTATGTGTTTTTGTAGCCTGACGTCCCATTCAAAAGTTACTTTAATAGTCATTTTAATCCAATTTATGGAAGTTATAGCAAATTCTTGGTCTGATAATAAAAAATCCAGTTCAGAAAAGTGAATGATGAATGTTGTGTGTGACCTGTATCTGGAAAATAGCTGGACTGGCAATGTCACTGAATGATCAGTATCCAATGCACTGTGGTTTTCATCACTGTTGCTGTGGACATTTGTTGTTGTTTTAGACCACCTTCAATGGAGATTGAATAAAAGGATTGGAACAACAACTATTAATGTAATGGAACATAGGAATAGGCACAGCTATGGCAAGACTTATTAAAATGAGAATCTGGGCAGGGTAATGGCAAAATTTGCTCTCTTTTATGTTTTGTCCCTGCACTAATTCCCAAGCGCAATAGCATTGCTAATTTTCGCTTTGATTAAAGAGAGATATCGTCCACTCACAAGACAAGAGACCAAACAAGAAACTCCAACAGGCACTGAAATGAATCACAAAAAGGAAACCTTTCAGAATGATGTAGTTGTTGATGACACCACAGTTCAAATACATGGACACAAGAACAAATGCTTTAGGAAAAAGGGACAAGTTCAGATGAAACCAGGGCCGAAACATCCCATGAAAGGGCACATGTATCACCTCATGGAAGATAAAGGGGCCATTGTTAAACCTTGAAGGTATTTTTATTAAACTTTTTGTAAACAATTTGATAACAGTATATGAAAACCATCAGAATTCTTAACTAGCATTCTGTATGTGATCATGCAGGAATCGCAAAAACTGACTTTTTCAAGAATGAGATCAACCAGAAAACCAGTTCCATTTGTAAGGTGGTATGAAAATAACTACCAATTTTGCACATACTTCCAAGGTGAGTGCCAGTACATTCATACACAGTCAGGACCCCCTGGGAACATTAGGATGGGTAGAGGTATTCATGCTTTCAATAAATATTGTTAATGTAAAAAAGTACATAAAGCAACATGAATGGCCTCCTGAGGTGTCTAAATATTTCTGTTACAAACGATCATCCCTTTGGCCTAAATACACATTGATCACTGCTTTCATCAATGAAGGAAGAATGAAATAGGTGAAGATTCCATTAAAGTGAGTACGCAGCCAGCATTCCACTACTATGTGTTAGTAATCATCGCAGCATTCCTTGTTCTCAATAAACAATTCTATTTCAACAGATTACCAGACTGGAAGCTCATTGAAGTGGTTTAGAACATGAAGTACCACCTGCATGCACATATTAAACCACTTCACTGGCTGAACTGTTGGGCAGTATCCACAAAAACTGGAATACAATTTTAACTTGGGAAGTTGTAAACAAGTGCATGGACCTTACTGACAAAGCACTGCCAGTAAAAGTCTAAACAAAACTATTCTAAATATATTTCTCAAGAATAAGAAAATATGCCAGCTGCTGCCTCAGTATCTATCATGTCTCTCACTAGTCCCCTTGTCTATTGCAGCACAGATTTTGTGCAGCAAAGAATGCAGCTTTAAATTACCTTTGCACCCTTCTGATCAGGGCTGCTGCAGAGTTTAGCCCCCAGAGGGTCAGTCCTAGAGAGCTGCCTAAATTATGGCAACCTATCCCCAGATACCTATGGGTGGCAGCACCACCAATATTAGCTGCAACACTACAGGCTGTGGTCTGGTCCCCTCCTACCTCCAACACACCCTTCCTGGCCCAGCCCCAATGCCTGACACACTCTCTGTGGCAGGGGTCTTCTTGGACAACATAAGCTGTCATATGCAAAAAGTGAAGCAGGGGGATGTCTCCCTTGGCCAAATCCAACGCTGTAGAATCACAAAAGAGTCACATCAGAGGGGGGAACCCTTTCCTGTGTCTCCTGTCGCATTTAACAACAAATATAACCACTTATTTGCTGGTCTAAAGGGCCTGTTATTAATATAGCATGCGTTTCATGATTTACGATATTTAACTTATTGTTGTGACGAAAGTTTGTTGCAACAGATATTTCAAATGCGATTTAAAAAATGGCTCTACTATGAAAAGCAACTGCATAAGTGCAGTCAACAGGCCTGCTCCCTATATCAGTTATCACTGGGAGAGGAGCTTCACAGCTTATGCATCTCCACAAAAAGGTTAACCTGCCCTTCATTTTTAAGGTCAGGAAAAAGTGAAGCAGCTCCAACAACAAAGTGAAGGAAGGGAACGAGCAATGGACAAGTGCTTTGCTGACCATGCCCGCAGAAAACACAAAGGACGACAAGACACACTCCTGAACTGTCAGTGTGTCATACGTGCTCTGGATAGATGCTGCAACATGAGTCGTAACAGAGCACTGGCTTGGCAAAAGGCCAATGTGACTCTGATGATTCCCCAAGACAAAATGTTCCCTGTTTGTAAAGGATGTGATTCATGAGCCCGCTGTGCCACATGTGCCCCACTGACAGTGGGAGTGTTCACCTATCAGACAGGCCGCAATTCACTAGCCCTCACGGCTTGGACCCAGGAATGATGCGAATATTCACTCTTCAGCCAGGATGGGGATTCAGCAAGATCCCGTCTCCCACCCTTTGATCCTATGGGTAGGATGCTGAGTGCCTCACTCTGTGAGAAGACACTGGCAAAACAGCGATTCTTGGATTAATTGAATAGGGCTAAGGCTATGGCGAAGACGGTGCGCAAAACAGAAGCATGGAAGTTGACGGGAGTTACGCAAGTTGTTTGCGTAGCTTGCGTAACTCCCGTTGACTGCCGCCGAATCTCGGAGGTAAGTGTAGACAGGGCCTGAGAGTGACTTGGAGAGGGTTTATTCAGAAGAAAGGGCTTGTCTACATGGGGAAGTTTTAACAGAATGATATCGCTATAACCCCCCTGTGGACATTTATTCTGGTATAAAAGTAGCTTTTTTCAGCTTAGCTTAAACCCCTTCCCAAGGGACATAAGCTAAACTGAAAAAAAGCCATTCTTATGCAAGAGAAGAGAGCACTCATTGCTAGCCTCCTTGCAGCTAGGTGTGTGGTATAGCAGACTTCTTGTCTAGAGCCTCCTGTTGACAGCTGCTCCAGCCCTGTGATTCTCTGCCTCTTCTCTGGACTCAGCCCACCACCCAGATCATCTTTAGCCCCACCCCCATGAGGGTAAACAAAGAGTCCGATAAAACTAAACTCAGCACCACATAAATCTTCATCCCTACCCAGGCTCTCTCCTCCACAGACTATTAATCCTTCCTCAGACTCTGTAGGGTTGTCCTCCTACTCTTCTCCAGAGCGACACACCCCTCAGGGCTTTCTCCCAAAGAGGGACTGCAGAGTTCTTCCCTTCTCTCCCTGAAGCCCTGTTCACATCTGGGCTTCGTCCCTTTATGCTCACCATTCAGCTCCTCCCCCAGCTGGACATTATCTTCACTTGGGCCTGGCCCATCCTCCAGTACAACCAGTGCCTTAAGTGAGTTCGTTAGCTCCAGTTAACTCTTTTAGTGCCACTGTGGGCGTATATACCCCTCTCATGCCAGCACAACTGTATCTGTTGGAATTCACACCTTAAGTTAAACTGAAAAAACTACCCTGTGTAGACAAGGCCAAAGACTGTTTGTTTCAAAATAAGTTGGAGTAGGGGCAGTCAGTTTCAGATAACTCGGGAGCTCATATATTGTCTCCACACATGTGATGGTGACTGTAATGTTTATTCACCCGTAAGCCCAGCTAGTTCAGATGAGAGTGAGCACAAGAAAGTGAACTGGGACTCACACCCTGAGCTTGTAGCCATGGAGAAAACTGCCAAATCTCTCATGTCCATTTTCCCATGTACGATAGTCAGTTATTACAAGTACCATATGAAATATTCCTAAACCTTCAGCCTGGCTAACTCAAGTTAGATCAATCAATATTTCCCCAATACTGTGTTCCATAGTCTAGTATTACGTGACTAATATAATCAAAGACCCTCTGCCTCCCTTGCATATATGTACTCCATCCAGGGGAGTGGCAAGAGCCACACAACAAGAGAAAAGAGGGCAGCAGAGGGGGAAGAATTAGAGGAAGGAGCAGAGAGTGAGATAATCTTATCTCTGCATTTCCTGAGCCTTGTGGGTTTACAACTTTAATACTGTAGTTTGTAGTATTGAATTCACTGTTGTAGTGGGCACCTGGCACTGAAGGCACTCCATATTCTTAGCGCAACTTTTCTACAAAACAAAGCCTCTTTAGAAATTTGTTTTCTAATAACACTTTAAGTATTACCAGTTTCCACTGGTATTGAAACCGAGTTTCAGCTCTTATGTGTTGGAAAGTAATATTGTACACAAGTGGGTCTGTCTCAGCAGCAGCTTCCAAGTACTCTAGAACAAGGGTTTTTATTGCAGTAAGTAGTATTCAACAATAGATATGTAACACTTCTTTGCTTGCTTACTGGTACGCTCATAATTATTATAGCATGTAACAGCTACACTGCATGTAGCATGATTCACAGTATTTTTCTTAGGCTTATGGGAAAAGGTGGTTGAAATCAGTGTTTCAAACATGCTCTTTAAAATAAGACTTCCATGAAAAAGACTATGTAAAAATGGTACCTTTTTACTTCAACAGCTCTACATGCTGCAGCTATTTAAAGGGATACATGTAAACTTTTGAAAGCAAAATAAATGTTGATTTTTTTTATTATTATTATTCCTCTTGCATTGCAGAGACAGAACAGCTAAGAGAGAGAGCTGGTTTCTAGCCCTTCTTCTGTATCAAGAGAATTGTTTACTAAATTCTAATCAATTACACCTGTGTAAACCCACTGCTGGCAAACTAGAATATACAGGTGTCATTGAGAACACAGTGATGATTTTCAGACCCCAAGCTCAGTTTGCAGGGTGGGGAATAAGAGAAAATCTCTTCCTGTGAACTGAGCATATTTGATATGGAAATCAGTGAAAAACAAACATAGAACTTGGGATGCTGCTTTTATTGGAGTTAGTCAAAGAGGAAACCGAGTCACAAAATTAGCCAGAAAACAAAAAGCTGACATATGCAACCAATTATTCAGCTGGCTCTTATCTTTATAGTTACTTTCCAGAGTAAGACTACTCTTTCAGTGTTTAAAAAATGAATGAAATTAACAATAAGTTTATTTCCAGTAGTTCAGAAATCTAAATAAACTATCACCTGATGCCCACCCTGTGCCATTATAAAATTTAAAATTCACATCATATACAAAATATAAAATATTTAGGCGGGCATGAATAATATAGGCACACCCCAGGGGGTGTAATTTCTAAGGTACACGAAGGTGTTATGCATTAATTGGTCCGTCTAGACCATGCTGGTGTGCTTTGACATAGTGCTGTTTGAACCACTACTACATTAAAGCTTTACTGTGCACCAGCAGGGTCTGCACAGACCAGTAAATGCACCTTTGTGTGCTTTAGAACACACACATTACCGCACTGTGTGGACTGGCCTTAAGACAATCCCACCATTTTTATGACAGTCTCATTATTTTGGGGGCCAATAGTTATTTTCTGTATATATATTTGTTTTTTTAATATTAAATACACTTTTAAATCAGAGTCAATATTGCCTGTTGTTTGTTTACTTTAACAACAGCTATGACAGAGTTGAATTCATAGAAAGAATTTTTTTTCTCTCTGTTCCAAATTCTTTTATACATCTATATACCCAGATGGGGTGACATCCTGAGCTGGGCCTCTAAGAAGCACAGCACTAAACTTGCACTGCAGCGGGGTGGGCCATAGTAACTTTAAGCCACTTTGCATCCTCCTGATTCTGGTCTGTTCTGTGTAGTGGAGGGGCCCCCAGTGAAACTTAGACAGCCCTGAGGGCCAGTGTAAATTACAGCAGCTGCTCCAGTCCTGGCTATTGGGCAACGTTGTTGCCCAGAATGTCCATGGCGCTGCATGCTGCACTCCTGTCCCCCACATGCCCCCTACACTAGGGCTTGTAAGGGAATCCTTATAAGAGAGTCTTAGGATTGTCTTCCACAGTGCAGCTGCCAGGAGAATTTTCCGCTAACTGGAATTGTGGCTTTTAAGGATCCTTTGCACAGCTCCAGCCCCTTTACCCAGCATAACCAAATGTATAATGGTGCATCTCTAACCATCAAAGTGAAGTTCTGGAACATCCTTCCAAGGGGAGAAGTGGGAGCAAAAAACCTAACTGGCTTCAAGACTGAACTTGATGCCTTTATGGAGGGGTGGTATGATGAGACTGCCTGCAATGGCATGTGACAGCAAATATCTTCTACCCCACAGTAATGGGACACTAGATGGGCAGAGCTCTGAATTACTACAGAAAATTCTTTCCCAGGTGTCTGGCTGCTGAGTGTTGCCCACGTGCTCAGGGTCTAACTGATTGCCATATTTGGGGTTTGGAAGGAATTTTCCCCCAGGGCAGATTGGCAGAGACCCTGCGTGATTTTCACCTTCCTCTGCAGTGTGGGGTATGGGTCACTTGAAATTTTTAAATCATGAGTTAAGGAATCACTAAGTCAGGCAGAGGTTAGGGATATATTACAGGAGTGGGTGGGAGAGGTTCTGTGGCCTGCAAGAAGCAGGAGGTCAGACTAGATTATCATAACGGTCCCTTCTGACCTTCAGGTCTATGAGTCTATAAGTCTACAGGGCCAGAGTGGGGGTGAGGATTTCACTATTACTTACCATGCCTGTGATCCTGCAAACACTAATGGAAGTGTTCGCACCTAAGTATTTGCATAGGTATTTGCCACATAGGAGCCTATAAGGATGCATGATAAAATAAAATGGAGTTAGTCCAGCTGTACACTAGTTTAACTGCTATCAGTATCTGACCCAAAGTGTCTGTTAGTAACTTACCCCTGTCAGAGGGCTTACACAAGACCAGAGGAGACCCAGTTAAGCCCCATTTTGAAGCTGTGATCCTTGGTCCAAAACTAAAAACAACTTCAGTATACAGAACGTTGTAACCACAGCAGCACGCCATTCTGCTTTTAGTATCGTGATATTCAATGATGCCAACTCTCACAGTTTTCTTCTGAGTTTTGCAATATGTGTTGTTTTTCTTAAAGCCCCAGCTCCTCAAGTCATAATTACGTGGGAATCTGAGCTTTCATTTTTTTAAAAAGTACGTTTCTAGTCTTTGTGGCTGTTGAAAAAACAGGAACCAAGTGCACCTCCAGGATCAGAAACCAGAAGGCAAAGAAGAAAAAGCCAACCTGTATTATTATTCTTTTTAAATCTCAGTTTTAAATGCAATCTCATGATTTTAGGGGTTGGATTTGTGATTTTCGAATGGTTGGGGTTGGCAATGCTGAATACATAAAACAATTCATTTTGATTTTTCTTTATTTTTTCTTGGTTCATGATGTAGAATAATAATATTGATCTCTGACTCAGGTTCTTCCTGACAGATAGTCTTGGAAAGAGTTGATTTTTATCGGTGTACATCAGTTGATGTACGTTGATTCTCTGCACACACACAAACCGAAAAAAACATATTTCTATCAATAATAATAAAAATTTACTGATAGCCAAAGTAAGAAAAATGCTGCTTGAGAACTGATTACAGTTTGATCTACGGATATTTACTTTGCATATTTTGACATATGATGTTGACAGTTCATGTTTTAACAATTATAAAGCGTTCACTTTTTGAATCTCAACGTCTATTGTCATTAAACATAACAATTTCCTGCAACTGTGAAAACTTACATTGATAAAAATTGAAAAAAAATGCTTAAACATAAATATCGATATGACCCGTCAAAATTATTTAAAAAATGAAAATGGAATTCTGCTACACCTGCTGATGGACAAGGGCTGTCTAGAAGGGCACAGAGCTTTAATTCTCCCAACTAGTCATTAATTGCCAGGGAATGCCCTTCCCATCAGTTTTTATAGATGAATCTGATTTTCATTACATACTACTTCCTTGTCTTGGTGTCAACACCTCATTGCTAAATTGCTCTGCCAAGTGCATGCCCAGAAATTTAACTGTGACCCCTTTTGAGGAGCACGTTCTGTGCCTCTGCCCTGAGAGGAGCAGCTCATTCACCTCACCCACCACTGTGGCCCCAGGGCCAGAGGAGTTCTGTGCCTCCAACAATTATTGGGGTGGGGGCTTTGCCCCACTTTGGCTCTGGTCCTCCAAGGACACACAGGGTCCTGATTTACAGAATTCAGGTCTGAGTGCATTTTGTGCATCTATTTGACATGTATTGTTGAATGTGCCTGTGCAAACTTAGCATGTTGATGAACATGTGACTATCTAGCCCTGTGCTTTATGCAGCACACCCACCCAATAGTCTACACAGGGCTGTGTTCTGAAAATTAGGTGCACAGTGAACATTCTTGGAGAGAGAAAAGAGTATGTAACTGTATCCCAGGATATTTTAAGACAGTACTTAACACAATAGGGCCACAATCTTGACTGGGGCTTCTCCATGCTACTACAATACAAATTATTACTAGTAATAATAATTAAAAAATATAAACAGAGTTACATAAGTTCATGTTTAAATTGGATTTGATTTAAATATGCATGGGGAACTCGTGGCAAAGAAAAAGGAGTGAAGGAAGTCTCATGCAGAGTCTGATCTTGGATCAGCTCAAACAACATGTCAGCTTCGTGGTGGTGGTAGTTATGGTGGTACAATAGTCTGAAAATTTGATTGTACTGTAAGTTAACTTTCTCATGATGGCAGTAATGCTCAGGATAACACAGCCCAGCACAGCATCTTGTGAGAATTAGATAAGACGGCAATGAGTACAGAGGACACATGAAACTAAGGTATTTGTGGACATTTCCAAAATGTCTTTTACTCGAAATCATTATTGTAAGTATATTTTCATGATATTTTGGAAGAATTTACTGGTAGGTTTGTATGAACTTATTAATATGGGAGAGCAACAGACACTAATTTAACCATACGTTCCTTTCTTAAGTCCAAAGGCCAAATGATGTTTTATACAATTGCTTTAAACTTGGCTAACAGCTTGAAAATAAGCAATCACTATACCCAATACAGTAACAAAGTATTCATAAGCATCGGATCAGTATACTTACACATAGGCTAGACCTAGGGAAAATCATCTCATCACGGTATGCTCCAGCATAATCAAGTATGGTCTGACAAAAAACCTTCAGATTCATGGCTCTCTTTATACCCTTCAGTTAACTTGCTAGCTTTAGCAAAAACCCAATTTGAAACAGTTCATCCCTGTTATTTCCTGTCTCCAAGGTCTTCCTTTCTTATCTCCTCCATACTCCTTGCTTACCAGCAGAACAGTGGGAAGGTTTGTCTTGTTTCTTTTATGACCTTTTTTTTGTCTTGTTACTGCAGCTTTTTATTTTATTAGTTACTTTTTGAACCATTCATCCTTCACACTACAAATGATAAATAATGCTACTAATTATTCTCACAACTTTCTTTAATCGCTGATTAGAATCTTTTTCTGCTTACTAGCTACAAACTATAAAGCAAATTTTTTTTAACCAATTTTAAGGTAACTTTAATTCTTTGATTTCCTAACTATCCCTAAAAACCTAAAGCTACACTTTGAACTTCATAGATTATATATTATTTGTATTAATTTTTAAAATCACGTTTATTATTGAAAAATATGGCTGTTAACTTTGGTCTAGATCCTGCAATGAGTTCTGTGCAAGCGAGCTCATATACCTACGTGGACTGCACTGCAAGGTCGAGGCCTATGAGCAGATTAGTGTAAAAGAGGATGCATGTCCTGACCAGCTCCTTTCCCTCCTGTGCTGTCCCTCATGCCTCTCATTATTTGTTTTCTGAGGCCCAGTAAGCTTTGTTTGCACCCATGATTAAACATACTCATTTAAAAAACTATTAAGAACAAGAAACTTTATAAGAATCATTAACATTACATGTACACTACATACATTTACAATGTATTGTGTTCTCACAATTAGTGTCCTATCATAGAGACAAAGCAGAGGGTTTCTTAAGATTATTTATTTGTTAACACAACACAGATCTAACTCTCAAGTCCTCCAGCAAAAGAGGAAGATTAACATATATACTAGCCTCTCTCAGTTTAGTACAGTGGTAACTATGGTCTGAAGTTCAGCGTAGAGTAGGATGTCATGGGTTCCATGTATAGTCTTCTTTAGTCAGCACAAATAATATACTGTAAACAAGTAAAGTGTAAAATATTTTGAATTGTCTACACTGTGATTCACAGTAATCCTAAATAATACGTGAATTGAGGTGTATAGTGGAAAAACCTGTGCAGTGAGTGTCAGTTGGTCATTTTTCAGCACATGGGAGAACAGTTTTCCCTTTTTACCAAAAACAATTAGGCTGTCGGCCAAATACTATCCTCTGATACACGTACACACCTTCCCCTGCCTCAAGGCATATAACAGAAGGCAAAAGTTGGTTCATTGAGTTTTATTATACCCTTTAAAATTCTGCTTTATCTTTATAATAGAGTGCATGTAATTCTGTCAATACACTATAGCTACACTGGAACAAAGAACAGAGGCTATACTTACAGGATAGGGGACTCTATCCTGGGAAGCCGTATGTCTGAAAAAGAATTGGGGGTAATGGCGAATAATCTGCTAAACATGAGCTCCCAGTGGGATGCAGTGACCATAAGACCTAATGTGATCCTGGGAGCATAAAGAGGGGATTTTCAAGTAGAAGTAGAAAAATTATTTTGCCTCTGTATTTGGCAATGGTGTGACTGCTGCTAGAATACTGTGTCCAGTTCTGGTGCCACACTTCAAAAAGGGTCTGGATAAATTGGAGAGGGTTCAGAGAAGAGTCACAAGAATGATTAAAGCATTAAAACACATGTCTTGTAGTAATAGACTCAAGGAGCTCATTCTATAGCTTAATAAAGAGAAGGTTAAGAGGTGACTTGATTACAGTCTAAAAGTACCTACATAGGGAACATTAAATAATGGATTCTTCAGTCTATCAGAGAAAGGGATAACATGATCCAATGTCTGGAAGTTGAAGATAGACAAGTTCAGACTGGCCATAAGGTGTACATTTTTAACAATGAGATTATTTAACCAGTGGAGCAGTTTACCAACGTTGTGGTGGATTCTCCATCACTGACCATTTTTAAATCACAATTGGAAATTTTTTTAAAAGAAAAGCTCTAATAAGTATTTTTAAAAGTTCTGTGGTCTCCATTATACTGGAGGTCAGACTAGATGATAAATGGTCCCTTCTAGCCTTAGAATCTCTGAATCTATTAATATATGTATGGTATAATTATATTGTGGTTATGCTTTTTGATAACAAATTACCACTAATTCATATAACTGTAATACAACTTGAATGCTGCATGCTGATCTGGTCGTCCCATCTCAAAAAAGATATATCTGAATTGGAAAAGGTACATATAAGGGCAACTAAAATGATTAGGGGTATGGAAAAGCTTCCATATGAGAAGAAATTAATAAGACTGGGACTTTTCAGCTGGGAAAAGAGATGACTAAGAGAAGACATGATGGAGGCCTATAAAATCATGACTGGTGTGGAGAAAGTAAAAAAGGAATTGTTATTTACTCCCCATAACATAAAAACTAGGGGTCACCAAATGAAATTAATAGGCAGAAGATTTAAAATGAACAAAAGAAAGTATTTCTTCATCAACACACAGTCAATCTGTGGAACTCCTTGCCAGAAAATGTTGTGAAGACCAAGACCATAAGGGGGTTCAAAAAAGAATTAGATAAGTTCATGGAGGATAGGTCCATCAATGGCTATTAGCTGGGATAGACAGGGATTGTTGTTTGCCAGAGGCTGGGAATGGCCAATAAGATGGACCACCTGATGGATGGTTAACAACATGTCTGAATTACTTATTTTTAATTTGCTTTCTTAATCACATACTTTTAGAATTCAGATACATGATCTACAGTGTATTTACACTCAAATTACTCCAGGTAGGTATCCTATCAGTTATCTGAGTTTAATAACAATTAAAAGAATCAAAAAGTATAAATATAGTTTAATTACGCTGGAAAATGGGCACTCATCAAAAGTTTCAAAGATAGTCCCTATATTTACATGGGAACTATCACTAGAATTAGTAATCTCTAGCATCAAAATGAATTTTAAATTATTCCACTATAACTGCAGTGTAATTATAGTCACTGTATTATAACCAAAATATCTTTGTGTTGCCAACTTCAATTATCCTCTGATGACGGTTCATAGGATCAGGTGACCTTTGCTATCAATAGCAAAGTTCCAGCAAAATTAATAGCTGCTCCTTTGTATATACTTTTACAGTTATAAACCCTTTTATTTACAGAGTTTCCCTTCCCATTTATTTTTTGGTTTTGTTTTATATTAAGAATGTTGTTGGGCACTGCGCTGGGGAGAAGGCTGTAAAGTCTTTTCCACACTGCTGCATCACTGTGACTCCATTAATGTCAACAGGGTTCTACCAACTTTACAACAGAGAACAGAGATCCTTCCAAAACAGCAGTAGCAAGTGAAGATGGAAATGTTCTGCATTCCACAAAGTATGGAATAAGTTTCACATGCAAGCTCTTGCAGCCCTACATGTGCTGCAATATCTGTTTTTCCCTGTGCTGCTCATGTGACAAACTGTGTTTCAATATAGACATCATGTTTTATCTTAGTACATTTGTATCGATCACCACAGTGTCTGAATGCTTGTTTATCAGCAGGGATTGGCACCTTTGGCAATGAGAGCCCAGGTCTTTAATAGTTGAGCTAAAGGTAAGCTCATTAGTAACAAATCTGTCTCAGCCTTTTTTTTAAAGGGTATTTTCCCCTCCTTTGCATTGTCAGTAACTTATTTCCCTTCTCAGTTTGCAGTATAACATTTTGGGCCATATTATCAGAGAGAGTGCTACCTTAATCTTCACGTAGTACCACTGGCTTCACTGGTATATGGTATATACTTCATACTGGTGTATGGTAGTACTCAGCATGAGTAGGGTAACACAATGTGACCCTTACATTGTGATACCCTACCCATGAGGAATAATACCATTCATGTTTTTAATTGCAATAATTTTACCACAAGTGTTCTCAGGATTGGGTCCTTACATTATAGCTGCACATGTGTGCTAGGATTATGACACTAGCAGTGAGAGCTACCATGACTTTAGTTACTTTCAATTTAAGCCATCATCTAGGGTGACCCCCTTTTCAAAAGGCGAATGCACGACGTATGCAGGAGCTGTTTTTAATTGCAATAGTGTCACTTTTACTCTCTAAATATAATCTCAAGCCATTCAATGAGTTAGCTGCATTATTTTATCAAAAGAAATTGGACAGATATTTACTAAGGATTAATCCAACATCCTTTGATTTCAGGGAGCTTTAGATCAAGCTCTAGCACATTTTATATATAGGCTTGGCAGAATTCGATTTTTTTTATAACTTCAGTGGATAATATTGATGTTTATTTTAAGCATTTTTTTATTTGTAGCTATTTAAATTTTCAGTACCAGGGAATTATGGGGTGGGGAAGTCAGACAAAAATTATTTAATGGTAGTATATTTTAAGATTTTAAAAGTTAATGCTTTAGAACCATTAAAACACAAACAGTCAACATCGCATGCCAAAATATACAAAGTAAATATCCTTAAATCAAACCCTAATCAATTCTCAAGCAGCATTGGTCTTACTTTGCCTATCAGTACATTTGACTTATTGAGAGAAATAATTTTTCTTTGGTTTGTGTGTGTATGGTGAAATCAACGTTTATCAACATTTACCAATAAAAATCTAATCCTTCCAAATCTATTTATTTAATTATAATGAATAAGCATTAATTAATTATAATAAGAAGCATTAGCCTGTCTAATACATACAGCTGGGCCTTTAAGAATGATAGAACCACAGTTGTGTATTAACAACAGCATGTGCAGGTTTAATAAATCATATGTTAAAATAGTCTTTCAACTTCCTAACACAGAATAGTAATGATATTATAAAGAAACAAATATTGACCTTTTAAAACAAGGCATACACAGTGATCTTTAGCTTGTACAAAACAATAGTCTCCATATAAATCCAAGTAGAACCATTTCCCCAGAGCTGAATCAATGACATTCACTGGTTCTGAGGTAAATATTTACGTGTTTGACATGTCTCTAAGCAGCAGGTGAGAAGTGAAGTGGAAAATCCATTCACAAGAGAAGGTTCCCACATTAAAAATGTATACGTCATTACTATTTTGCCCTCAAAGGCTAGAAGCGTCTGGAGGATATGGGCTAGCAGACTATGATGCACTTCTTTTATTACTTGGGTGTAGGATGACCACCTGTCCCAAACTGGACGGGACAGTCCCAAAATACAGAGTTCAAGTTCCAGGCCCAGGCTGAATGACTCCAGGACAGCATTTGGCCAGATTCTTGGTGACGCAGCTCTGCGCCTCCTCAAGGCTCAGGGGTGGCACCAGCCTGTTCCTGGTGGGGGACTGAAGTGAGCCTTAGCCCCCCCAGTGCCCCTCACAACAAGGCCCTGCCTCGCTCCTCTTCCCCAAGGCCCCCTCCCACAGCCAGGCCAGAAAACAGAGCCGGACTGTGGTAAGAGCCACCCAGGGAGCCCGAACCACCGTGAGGAACCCTGGACCCTCTACCTGCCTTGGGCGGCATGCCCTTGGGGGTGGAGACATGGGCCTGGGACTGCTCTTGGGCCTCCCAGCCCCCCACCAGGGCAGGTGTAGAGCCTGGGGCTCCCCACAGCAGCCCAGGTTCCCTGGACAGCTCTTACCACAGCCCAGCTCCAGTTTCCAGTCTGGCCATGGGGTGGGGCCTCGTGTGGAAGAGAAGGAGAAGGGGGCTAGACCCCGGAGGAGGGCAGGGCTCCTGCAGGTCCTGCATTTGCCTTTTGAAAAGGCGGTCACGCTGGTTGGCGGCTTAAATTGAAAGTAACTAAAGTCATGGTAGCTCTCACTGCTAGTGTCATAATCCTAGCACACATGTGCAGCTATAATGTAATGACCCAGTCCTGAGAACTCTTGTGGTAAAATTTTCAAAGGTGCCTGAGTGATTTAGGAGCTGAGGCGAGAGTGACTTTCCATGAGACTTAGGCGCCTCAGAGCCTAAATCACTTTTGAAAATGGGACTTTGGGCCTTTTGAAAACTTCACCGCTAGTACTCAGAGCAGTGCTTGCCAGTGGGAGTCAACGGTCAGCCACAGCCGTAAGCAGCACATCTGGTAATAAGTGGCTGAAGGACTGATTCCTCAGCTGGTACCACAAGTGTGTGAGACAATTCATTTCTGTAAAGTGCTTTGCGACCTTTGAATGGAATGATGTATAAGTAAAGAGCATTATTAGTGATAGAAACTTGTTCCTCCTAGTAACTCTTGCAGATGTGATGTGTCTTCCCTTCGGTTTAATTTGATGACTGCCTTTCAAGCAGCTAGAGGGGACAACTAGATTTTTAAAGATACTCCATCAATGTGGCTTAATCATGGACCAATTATCCATATCTTTTTAGAAAAGAATAACCCTTTAATATGTTTCTTCCAATATCCATGTCTGCGCTTCCACTCAGTCTCTCTCTCATCACACCCCAGAATGTATTGTGTAAGGCCCAAGTAGGTGCTTTGCCTCAGCAAATAGAAAGCACCTGGATCTCTCAGTTCCCCAAATGCAGGAACACAAATCTAAAAAATGTTACTATTCTATTCTGTATAGGTTCTTATATCGTTCTCATCACTGGAGTGTCTGAGTGCTTTCCAGCAGTGTTTTAAGTGATGTGACTCACACCTAGCACGAGTGGTTTGATTGTACTAAAGTTGTCGTACAGATTCAGCCTCTCCAAATGGAGGAGAAGTGTCGGATTCAAAGTCCAAAAACTTGGAGACAGAACCCCAGAAGAGATTATTTCTTTCAAATCACTTAGCAGGCTACGCAAAAATAGCAAATATTTTTCATTTATGTTTCCCTGAAATCTTCAAGAAATAGTGAGGTCTGCATCAAAGCATGTGTACTTTTTGTTCAACAATAGAACAATTAATGAGAGGAAATGGGTCCTTTTCACTGAGAATTGTCCCTCTTTTTGACCCTAAAAAGAGGCCGTCTGGATCATTCCTGGATTGATCTGTTTACGTCATGAACAAGAGTGCTATTTCAGAGAAGAAAGCCGAGACAAATGGGCAACACACTGATTATTTGTGGCTAAACATAAGAACATAAGTGACTAGGCAGTTTCTTTTTTCTAAGAATTAATATGCTGACATAGCATGTCATCTGTACATAGAAGTTCCTCGGTTATTTCTGTAATATCCTTAACTTTGGGAGAATGCTCTCTGGGGCAGGTAGTTAATGGGTAGGCTCCTTCACCCTGTGTCTGGCTGACTGACAGATTTAGTTGCATCCAGACCCTGAAGTGAAGAGACTGAAATCCCCTCTCTCCCTCCTTCACCCCCCACTGAGGATCAATAAATATTAATATCTGGGAAAGGAAATTGACAGAGAAGGAAATTTCATTTCTCTCCTTTTGATGCATTCACACATTGATAACGATGCAAGTTACATGTGCACACTGAAGAGAAAATAAATCCTTAACGTTTGCATCATCACCCTTCAATTTAAACACATTAGCAAACTGTCCCTTGACCACTGCACTCCAGACAGATCAATCAAATGTAGTCTCCTCTGATCAGCTCTGTAAATAGTGAAGATGACACTCTCTCTCTATGAATTACTCTAAGGGAGTTCAGAACTTAGTTGTCAGCCTCTAATATGCTCTCTCATTATCTGAGCTGTCCTCCCACCAGTATTTCATCTCATTGCAGATCTTAGTCAAATATTCAGTGAATAGTCTGAATGGAATTTTGAACAGGGTAAAGAAATATTATGGAAGGCCCTGAGGACCTGCCAATCCTTAGTGTATTAAGTCTCCCGTTATTGGCTCCAGGAGAGGAAAAGTGTTTTTCTTTTCTTTTTTTCGTGCTTCTAGGCTTTTCAGTCAAATAAAAGTGAAAAACTTTTTCAGGACATTGCAAAAGAACAAGGCAAAAATAATTGCAGATCTTGTATATTTTGAAATGTCAGGCTTTCCACAAAACCGATATTGCATTTTTTCCACATATGGGCATCTGCACTACCCAAAGCAGAGATTCTGGGTATGTCTACACTGCAGAGTGAAGTCGATTTAATTTCAGTCGACTTTCACCGATCAAACTTACGAAGATGGAGGAGTGCACTGTGGGTAGCTATCCCACAGTGCAACTACCTGCAGTGCCTTTTGGGAAGGTGTCGTCTTCCCATGATGCGACATTCTCTCTCCCTCCTCCCCTCTTGTCCAAAACAAACAGACGAACGTTTTTTCACATCATTTTCAAAACCTGTCTCTTCTGCGCACGCACCATTGCCAAAGATGCATGGAGCCCACTCAGCTGTGCACTATTATTGTGAGCGTTACAAATACCACAAGACTTATCCTGCAGTAATTTCAACGCCAAGGCAGGAGTCACAGCATGGAAAGTTGTGATGTTACTGATGTCACCCTGCTACAAGCCATAGAATGAAACAACTCCTGTTTGCTACAGGCTATCATGCACCCATCTTCAGTCAGTGGAGCGCCACCTCTGATCCCGGGAAACAAGCATTGACTGATGGGATCACATCGTTATTAAGGCGTGGGATGATGAGCAGTGGCTGCAGAACTTTCATATGCAAAAGGCCACTTGCATTAAACTTTGTGGAGAGCTGTCCCCAGCCTTGAAACACGTGAATACTCAGTTGAGATTTGCTGTGACAGTGGAGAAGCGAGTGGCCATTGTTCTGTGGAAGCTAGCAATGCCAGTCTGCTACCAGTCAGATGGGAATCAATTTGGAATCACTAAATCCACCATGGGAGCTGCTGTGATACAAGTGTGGGCCATTAACAGACTTCTGCTAACAAGGGTAGTGACTTTGAGAAATGTACAGGACATGGTGGACGGGTTTGCTGAAGTGGAATTGGCAGTGCAATAGATGGCATGCATATCCTTATCTTAGCACTAGGGACGTAAAAGATTAACCTTTTAAATGTTTAAATGGTGATTACTGTTTAAACAGCTGATTACCATTTAAACGGGGGGCTGGAGGGGACCGGCAACTGGGCTGGCTCCCCATGAGCGAGGGAGGAGGTGCAGAGCCCAGCACTATGGTAGCCACAGCTGGGGTGGCTCCCCACACCCAGCTGCAACTACCCCATCCCTCCTTACACTGGCTCCACGCTTCCCCATCAGCAAGAGCTGCTCAGGTGCAGCTACCTCCTCCAGCCCAGCTAGAGTGGAATGCGGACTGGTGGCAGAACGTGCATTTGGCCACTTAAAGGAATGATGGTGCAGTTTGTTCTCTAGGTCACCGCTCAGTGAATGTAACATCCCAACTCCTATCTCTGTGTGCTGTGTGCAAAGCAAAGGGGGAAAAGTTCCCACTGGGTTGGGTCATGGAGGCGGGTAGGCTGGCTGCAAATTTTGAGCAGCCAGATACCAGTGCAACACTGAGAGCCAATCACAGAGCGCTGTGCCTCAGGGAAGCATTGAAAACCCATTTTTGCAATGAAAAATGTGCATCTGTCAGTGCTGTGCCTTCCCTTCCCATACGCCAGCCTTGAACCCTCCCCAACGTCCCTTGTCGACAATCCCCAAGCTCTCAGTGAATAAAGAGTAATGTTTTTTAAAGTAGCAAAGTTTTATTGGTGATCCATTACAGTAGGGAAAAAAGGAAAATAATTTAACATTCTCACAAGGCTGTTAGGGCATTCAGAGCAAAGTGTGGCTATGCACACAGCAAAGCATGCACATTTCTAGTTCTTAAAGGGCCAGTCGTCTCTTTCTGCTCCCCTTCACTGGCGTGGAGTGGAGCACGTACTGCACCCTGCTCAACTTCCTCCTAGAGTTCTTGGGGGTGGGGGCTGAGAAACAGCTTGTTAGCTAAATGTTTTGCAAGGGCGGCAGGGGGAGGCCAGCCTTTCATAGAATCATAGAAGATTTGGGTTGGACAGGACCTCAGGAGGTCATCTAGTCCAACCCCCTGCTCAAAGCAGGACTAACCTCAGCTAAACCATTTTCCACTGTTCTTCTTGGCGCTCTACTAGATGCCTCAGCATGTCAGGCTGACCCCTCATAATACGCAACATCTCCTCTGGAGTTGCCTGCTCCTGGGCTGGTTTTCTGGTTTCCATGTCCATATTCATTTTCTCTGACAATGACACCCTCCAGGCTATGAGCTCTGTGTCAGCAGCCATGGAGACATTCATTGGTTTGTTGAACTTGTCAACCTGAGGTTTTTTTTTGTTTGGTTTTTCACCTTCTAAACTGGCAAAGGAGTTCTGCAGGAGTAGAAGCTGGGGTGAAGGCAGAGCCGTCCACTGTAAGGCAAGCAAAGCTCAAAGTTTCCATTGTTAACTGGTCCCATGGACATAAAGCAATGTTACAATGTAAAAAGAACTCCCTTTCATATTCAAAAGACAACGCCAGACCAGCTTGAGAGGAGATGGTCCAAAGGGATTGGAGGAGGACGTGGATGAAGTGTCACTGGAGAAAACATAAGGGCACCCATTCCCGGACCCCTAATGCCCATGACATTATTGTCATGGCTAGGAATTGTCTATGTTGGGTCCCAGGACACCATCCAGGGCAAGGGAATAACATGCTGTGACTATAATTGTCAGGTGACCATGTGTGGTACTCCATCTCCTGAGGGTAACAGGTGGAAAGGGAAGATTTGCTGCAAGCATCTGGATACAGGCCTGGCCCTTATGCTGCTATGCTGTGTTCCACAATGATGCCTGCTCATTTAATAGCAGAGTGGCAGGGAAAAGTGTCCTATCATGGTGGAAGAAATAAGGTTGCCCTCCCCAGAAACCTTCTGCAAAGGACTGCAGAGTACCTGCATGAAAGTTTCCTGGAGATTCTCGGAGCATCTCTGTGCACATAGTCTGTTCTGGGGGGTAATTAAGTGGACCAATACCCAGCAAGCCCATCCCCACAAACACACAGACTCCGTTTTTCACAGAAATAAGAAGCTGGACTGGGGCTATAACCAAAGAAATAAAATTTGCTACACACACTCACCAGATGTGTCTTTCCTGGCATCTTGGTCAGTCACACTGTCCTGCATCCGGCTGGGTTGCTCTTGGGTAACAAACAGGTCCTGGCTTTCAGGGAGAATGGATACCCCACTCGCCTTTCCCCGTTCTCCTCATCCTCATCTTCCTCATCCACAGAGTCTTCCTCATTCATCCTGGATTGAGATTCTACAGAGATATCTATGTTGCATGGTGGTACAATGGTGAGGTCACTGCCAAGAATCTCATGTAGCTCCTCATAAAAGTGGCATGTCTTTGGTGATGAGCCAAGAAAGACTGTTTGCCTCTGTAGTTTTCTGATATGCCTGCCTTAGCCCTTTGATTTTAACACAGTACTGCTGTGCATCCCTGTTATGGCCCTTCTCTAGCATACCACGTGATATCTTCTCATAGATATCTACATTTCTTTTGCTGGCTCAGAGCTGAGCCGAAACAGACTCTTCTCCCCACAGACTGATGAGATCCAAGACCTCAGGTCGACTCCATACTGGAGAGCGTTTGGGACATGCAGTCACCATGAGCAGTTCAGCTACAAAACTCCACACTGACCAAACAGGAAATGGGAATTCAAAATTTCCCAGGGCTTCAGGAGAGGGGCTGTTTCCTATGCACGTGGCCATGGTGCAGCAGAGTGCAAATGTCCAGAGCTCTCACAAAAGAACATTATGGGATACCTCCTGGAGACCAATGACATTGATTTACATTGCATTCTGCCTACACTGAGGCTCATTCGACGCATACAATTTGACTTCAGCGCTACGCCACTTGCAGAGGTGGTTTTATTAAGTCGAATTTTACCACGATTTAGGTCAGCGGAACTGACGTGCCAGTGGAGATGCATAGTTTATGTGGTCAATGAAAGCTGATTCTGTCGACCTACATTGTCAGGGTACACCTGGCCTCTGTTCCCCCATCAACATCTACATTCACAAGTTTTCCTGGAAGATTTCCTTTTGTTTGTTTTTTAGAAATGCATCAGCATTACAAACAATCATACAAAATCTTTGGTTTAACTATATTTTTTTCTTGGAATTTACAAAGTTAAGTTTTTAAATACATAAACTTTAAGGGTGACACCTGAATAATATGGTATAGTTAAAACACACACACACACACACAAATATCTGCAAGGCAAGAAATTACAAGAAAAAGGTTATACTTTAATGATAAAATCTGAGCTGTATAGAAATGCAAAGTTAAGGTAACACAACCACATTAACTTTAGGTTTTGTTAAAGATAATATTGGTTTAACAAATCCATGGCTACGTAGGAATTTGACAGCTGTCACTACTTCAAACAACCATTCAGTACTTCAGGGAAGAAGCCAGGATAGAAACAAAATCTTCCTGCTTAAAAAAATCATAGACCTCCACCACTTGATCTGAAAAAGTATTACACATAGGTTTTGGTAGTATAGGACTTATCACACAATTGATCTGTGTTAATTCTGTCCAGTAGAAGCCACAAACTTCATTAGTGCATTACAGAAGAAAAGGTTACATGGAACCTTTTTTTTGCTTTAATTTGAACATTCGTCTCTCGGGTTTGCAGGCTAAACAAATACTGCAGCAGTGTAGGTTCATGAGAGATGACCCTGACTAAATGAAATATGAAAAGTAAACAAATATTTTGTATGGCAAAAAATAAATTAGATTTTTAAATGTTCAAATTCAGTTGTCTAAGGTGTTATCAACAGAAGCACAAAATTATTGTTTAAAATGATTTTTAATCTGACAGTCTTTCTAACTAATTATTAGAAATGGGGCATCCACTCTACTTATCTACTAGCAATGTGGATATTTTACCATCTATGAGGAATCGTATCCATGTCTAATTACGTACAGCATGAAATCTGTTATGCATGTTCATTTATGTCGAATTACAGTTCATCACTGTCTGATGGGCCTTCCTCAGATTTACTATAGTTTTCTTATTAGAAGTGGGTAAAAATGAATTCTTATCTGTGAACAATAACTACGTCGCTGCCCATGGGTGGAAGTGTGGTTTGAAGAGCAACACTGATTATTGTTTCTCGTTTGCATGTCCCAAGATCTACTTGGGAAAGGTTTACCTTTTAAAGTGCAATTCTGAAAACAACTCTCTAAAACTGGTTTTATGGATTTCCTTGTATATTGTCTTTCAGTGACTCCAGATCAGATTTATTCAGGCCTGGTTTACACACAGTCTTGTACCAGTTTAACTAAAGGTGCTTTATTAGAAGGATTTAGTTAAGACAATGTAAAATCCTGCATGGATATTCCTGAATTAATTTAAATCTATCTTACATTAATTTAGCTTAAACTTATTCTTTATCAAATGTAACTAAATTGATAGAAGCCTTGTTTAAATTGACTTAAAGGTCTCCATGTAGGGCTTTTATATCAGTTTACATAAACCAATTTTTAAACAGCAGCTTGCATGTAGAACAGCCCTGAGTTTTTAAAAAGATAGTTTTCTAATTACCATCGCTGTGGATGCACTTGGGATCTCAGATTCTGTAACTGTAAAGATTTGTAATTTTGTTGATGGAAAAAAATCCAGTCCACCTTCTCACAGCTATGTTAGCTCTGTAGGGCTAACAAGATGTTGAGAAACCCAAACTCAGGGGTCCTTACTTACATGTCTGTTGCCCAGCGGATGGTCCAAATTAGCCAGATAGCAGGTTAGCAAAGTCAAAGTTTATTCTTTACGTAAAAAAGGTGACCCGATGGTCAGGGCGACTCTAAGCATACATTTCTTAAAGCTTGTATAGTCTTACACAAACAAGTCTATTACGTCACAGTTTCCATGGCAATACTTACTAAAAACTCCTTATCTAAGGAATTCTTTAGTTTCCCAATTTCAACTCCCCCTATCTAAGTTGCAAGGTCTTTCTCTTTATTCTGTACTTACTAGCGCCTTAGGCCTCAAAACTATCTTATTATTGCTACACGTAATTAATTAAACATCTGCTAGAAAGGCACTTTCCATCTCATGGTTTGTCAGCCATTTAGTCAAGCTGGTTCCCCTGGAAAAAAGAGGATCCATCTTCTTTTCCCTCAACAAAGAGTAACACGTATTAAAAACATGCTTTTGTCAGAAGAGTAAGCAAATATGAGCCTGAATACTTATATGTTTGACTAAAAGGGAGCCATTTTACATAATCAATTTTCTAAGCATAATTTCAGTTTAAAGGACTTTTTCCAAATAAAATTAGATTAAATTTTAAGTATGCACATACAGACATGTATAAAAGCAGATGAGTACTGTTTTAAGAGGTTTGCATACGTAACAAATGGTGGCTGCACACACATACCACCTTTGTCAGCAAGGATTGAAGCCAAAACTTTCACCACCCAAACCACAGACAAGTTCTACCACTTCAGCTAAGGAAAACCTCCTTGGCTGTAAAGGTACAGGCATCAACCACTAGAGGAAGACATACTCACAAGGACTAGGTCAGCATGTTAAATACTCCTGCTAACAATCTTGTCCATGCATCTCAGGTTAGCAGGCGTTCAAATCCTGTTTGCAGTGTTTTTTGTAATGAACCATAGCCACATACACATACCCGATGCTTGCCAAGGAGTTCTAACCAGGAACCTTCAGCATTGGAAATACAGGTATGCTACTTTGGCACAACAGCAAGGTTTTGATTTTTAACATTCAACGTCCAGGCTCATTCCTTGCTGGCAGCCATGCTAGCCATGTGTTTGGCCACAGTTTGCTACATATGTACCCTGGGTCCATTTAAACAGTGATGTGTATCCAACTAAAATAGATATAAACAATTACAATGGCTTTTTTTTTTTAAATAGAGAGGGGCAAACAGAGAATGCCAAAGGACTACAGATAATTTAAATTCAAGGAGCAAATTAAAGTATGGCAAAGATTTCATTTTAAAAATAGAGCTTGTCATAAGAGTAGCACTGAAGGACCATGGACAGAAACCCAGCACACATTTTGGACAATAGATCTGTGGAACAGAAGTGTCAAAGTTAGTGCATCACTTTGCCACACCAGAACGAAATGTTGTAAATATTGCACAAAGTGCCTAGGCTCCAATAGGTGTCCCATAAGTCATTAACATTAAAATGTACATGAATTGCATTAATGTAATGTATTGTGACTATACCAAACCCAAACAATTATTCCTGTCTTTCACAGCTGAAGTCCGTATTTCCTTATCATTATATACACACACTTTGTCAGGCCATAAGAAGCCTGCATAGGTGCCAACTCCATGTGTGCTCCAAGACTCAAGAACCAACCGAAAAAACCCAGGGGGTCTTTAGCACTCATGGCTCACAGCATGGGCGGTGGGATATACAAGGCTTGGGGAGGCTTAGGAGCAAGAAGTGCTGGACGTAGCACACCTCCCTTTGGAGGCATGCCAACTCACCACCTTTGGATCACTGCCACAGGAAGCTCCCAAGAAGTGGGGGGGCCATCGGAGCCCAGACCATGGCCCCACCCCTGCTCTGCCCCAAGGCCCTGTGACTGCTTGGCTTCTTCCCTCCTAGGCCCCACCCTCATTCAGCCTCTTCCCACCCTCACCCCACCTCTTTTCCCGAGGCCCTTCCCACACGCCACTCGCTGCTCTCACCCCTTCTCTGCCCTGTCACTTGCCCTTAAGGCAGGAGGAGGCAGAAAGAATCAAGTGACAGGCAGGGGCCGCATCAGGGGCGGGGGCTGGGAGGAGCACCCACCAGTAAAAACCAGTCAGCACCTGGATTATGTACTGCATTACAACAATTTAAGTACAAGGAGATAGTCAAACCCCCAAGTGCACAGCCCTTTAGTACAGATAACCAGCCAAAAGGCCAGGGGTTCCTCCAAATTGCTTTATTAAGACTGTGCCCCACTGCTTTGAATGTGCACAGTGTTGTCTCAGTTCACCAGTTTGTACCCTAAAAAGTTAACTTGAAGGTGGGGGCCCTGGTGTTCACTAGGGTTTTGTGCAAGCTGACTTCATTAAAAGCAGGTTCTAGCCTTCATTGCAAAAGACTCATGCAATCTCCATTACTGAGCTAGACGGGCTCAGTGAAATTTGTGATACATTTCATCGATCTAGCACAAGAATAGCCTCTCTATTTATAGGGCTCCTGCAGTTTTACTTTACAGTAATGTGAACAACAACAAATGCTCTCACACCTTGTCTTCATTTTCTCTACAGTACAGCAGGCCCCAACATCTCATAGTACAAGGAAGGTGGGAATGAGATGGAAGTTTACAGGTTTAGCTTGCTTTACAGCCCAGGCTATCTCATTTATCCTAGCTGCTGCACAAACCTTTTCCAAAGGTATTTGTTCAATAACAGAGGGAAATACTATATATTGTGCAGGCAAATGAAAAGACTACTGTAGCATGACTTCTGCAGTGTGCAACTCTATGGGAATCTAAAGTTGGACTAATGCCCTAGAATATAATAAATTTCAAAATCAACTGCCTTCAATTAAGCTAAGCAATACAGCTGGCAACTAAAAAGCCAACTGTGAAGACCAGTATGGTTTTTCTGAAACAAAAAATTTCTTAGAATTTCTGGTTCACAGGAAGTTTGGGGTTTTTTTAAATACTTTGCTCCAATCTGGAATTAAACCAAATTTCAAAGTGTCATAATTTCTCATGAATTAGAAGTGCCAAGTTTTGGTCAGTTCCAATATTGAGATTTAGTTAATGTTTTACAGCACTGTAGCGGTTCACACCTGGCACCCTTGCTGCCCAGACCATCAGTCCCCACAAACTACTTCCAGACAATGGCTTCATGCTCCGCCAGTGCGCTTTATTTACTACAGCATGCCCACCACCTTCTATATACGCAGATCCCACCAGTCACAGGGGTCTTACAGAGTCAGCCTCTTGTCAAAGAGTGTTCAGCCTTTCCTGACTGTGGCATCTCCTTTCTGGCTACTTGTTCTTCTCTTCCTTCCAGCATCTTCTTCCAGAAAGCTTTTATAGCCCTCCCAGGTTCTACAGCTGTTCCTAATTCCTTCCTTCCAGGCCAGCTTGCTCAGCTGGCTCCCATCTACCCTGAACGAGGGCTCTGTAGCAGGGGCTAACCCAGTCTTGCCCTTAGCACCCTGCTACAAGCGCTTTGAAAAATCCAGTGTTATATAGGTGCTAAGTATTATTTCCACAAGACCAATCACTACTTTCAATAAAGCAGCAATATCTTCTTCCCATTCACAGCTGCAGTCACAAAAAGGTCAATAGACTGAAGTGGTCAAGCCAAGCCATGTTGTAAGGGAGGTGCTTACACTTCAGATTGATCTACTACTGCCAAGGGGACAAAGATGTATTTTTTGCATACTGTGGACTCATAACCTAAAGGTAATTTTAAAACAAAAAATCAAAGGACTCTGGATTGTCACTCTGGACTGTCACTTTGAACAGTTCCCAAGACAAAATTTGCTCATCTGAGAAGATGACAAATGTGGATAGCTTTGAGTATATGAACTATTTTGAGACAAGATAGTGGGCTAGATTCTCCATTGCCCTGCCCCTTATGGAGCCAGTTACAACAGTGCAAAATTGTTGTTCAATGTTACCAAATCAGAATAACAACACTTTACATGGACTTCGCACTGCTGTAAATGAACTCAAGGTGCGGGGCCATGGAGAATCTGGCCCATGGCATCAAAGCAAGTAGCAAAGATATTTAGAAAACGTATACTGACTCCAATCTAAGAACCACTGGAGTGTGAGGGGATACATATCTGACCAGGAGCTGAGGTTCAAGGGGAGAACTGGGGCTGCTTGGGCAAAGGTATTGGGAAATGGAGCTTGACGATTGGAACAAGGAGCCAGTGGGACTGAGACTGAATAAGGAGCCTGGAGAGAGAGCCTAAGACTGGAAACCAGTAGGAGGTGGGGAAAGACAGACTGAACAAGAAGCTAGGAAAGGAGAACTGGGATTGGCTGAGGAGGGGCGACTGAGACTGGGTAAGTGAGGACAATGGGACTAGGACAAAGAACCAGGGGAAGGGAAGGGACAGGACTGGGAAGGTTGGAGGGGAGAAAGAAGGGGGTTAAGATTGGTGGTCCAGGCAGCAGTGTCTGTGTCCTTGTGATGGGGTGTTCACCCCACACGTGGTGGGAAGTGGGGCCTGAGAGGTCCATTAGCCTGCCTGTTTGTCCCTGGAGGGTAGGCCAGGCCTAATTAGAAAAAGCCCAGCTGGGAGAAAGCAGGGTTTGTCTCCGTAAAGAACAGGCTGAGCCCAGCTGTGGGGAGGAGAACCAGAGAGGAGGCAGAGGTCCCTCTCTCTGGATAGCAGCCTGAAAGAAGGCTAAGAAGGAGAGCAGACCAAAGCAGACAGGCTACTTCAGGGATGAGCTAGAGGCCTGCGTGGAGGAGTGCGGAGAGGAGTGTGCCAGCCCCTGGTCTGTGGGGCTGAGCAAGCCACAGAAGCCTGTGGTTAGCCAGGAGGCCAGTACGGAGCAGCAGAGGCAAGCCTGGGATAAGAGGCTGCCAGCTGAGCCCAGAAGGGCTGAGGATTTGGTTTTGTTTACATTGCTGTGGGACTGTGGGGCAAGGACTCTGCGAAGTGGTCTGGCTGAAGGGCCAAGGCAATCTAATGGCCAGAGTAGGCCAAGGGACTGTGGGGGAAACAGAGGCAAAGTTGTTGCAGTGCCATAATGAGCCAGCAAGGGAGGGAAGTGTGGGAGCAGCAACTTTGCTACAGACCTCTAGAAAATACTCCCCTCTAGAGCCTGGAATAGAATCCAAGATTCCTGACACATCACTCCTCTGCCATCAGCAAACATCAGTGAAACTCATTGGCAAAGGGTGGGTCTCATTCCCTACTAGGGCTGATCCATATAGAGAATGGCAACCTACTATTTCTCTCAGTTATTCCATTAGCTTAAATGGCAGAGGTCTCTGGTGGCACTCAAGGCTCCAATCTTGCTGATGACTAATGAGGCTGTCAATATGATGCCAAATAATGGAATTTCTGTTTTATCCATTTGTTTTTAAAATGTAGGTGATTACACACAAAAAACTATGTTAAAAGACAATTATTCAGGTTGCAAAATCAAACACTCGAAAGTCAGGGAATGCCAGAACTAAGGTTGCCACAACAACCTTAATTTAGCCCACCTTGCATATGTATCGTGATGAAGTCTTAAATTACCCGATCACATACTGTTAGGACCCCTGCCTCATTTAGTTCACAGGATGGACCTACTCTGGGGATGCATCTGAGCTGTGTTGTTAATAAGACTGTTGGCTGTAGAACCCCTACCCTCATTTGTTGCAGACGTGGGAAGGTGTATGTATTATGAGTGAATGAGACAGGGGATTGCAGGCAATCTTATAATAAAGGCAGTGGCATGCTAGCCTGGTGGATTGATTCTCTCTCTGCTTCAGCCACAGAGTTCCTATATAATGCAAGTCAAGTCACAGAGGCCAAACTTTCCACAGGTGGTCACTAATTTTGTTTTCCTCATTTTCTGGGTGCCTAACATGAGACCCTAAGGTTTGATTTGCAGAAGTGCTGAGCTCTCCAGCTGCAACTGAAGTCAATAGGAGCTGTGCCTGAATATATGAAGTGCTATAAAATGCTAAGTGCTCTGAAAAATCAGGTTCTGGGTGTCTCAGATTGGGCACCAAAAATCAGTAGAAACTTTTGACCTTAATCTGTCTCCAGTCCCATCGATAATACCACCTTGTCCCATCAGAGGTGTTGTGAAGATAAACTTATGTTTGTGAAGCACTCAAATACTATAGTAATGGGCACCAGAGAAAAGCCCATAAGGAAATTAGTGATTCTGACTTCAGAGCAGGGTTTTAATTACATGCAGTAAGGAAGGCCTGGGGATGCACATTGAACACTGAGGAGAAAACGAAATATTGAATAGTTTTTCATTAAAGTGAGAACTATACATTCTGTACAGTGAATGAGGCAGAGCCCCGATGGATAATCTAGGCTGGGATCATGTCATTCAAGGCCGTATCATAAGGAAGCCACGTTAAGGTTGCATAGGCAAATTTAATTCTGCCATTTTCTAACTAAGGA
>ML675604.1:68705928-68963308 GCA_007922155.1 Mesoclemmys tuberculata | reverse complement strand
ATTATCCCTCTCCTCAAAAGTCATTCCAAATACTGAATGCAGGTACTGGAAACAGCTTTCACCGCTCTGGATTTTGCCATGAAGTAATCAGAACACTGTTGACCTGAAACTGTCCTCTCAGCCTGCTTGTTCTAAAGTACCTGCAGATTTATGCTTTCCAGTGAGAAATTGTTGTGGTTTGGGGAGTTTTTGTTTGGTTTTTTTTCTCAGTCTTTTCAATTATTGCAGTGGTTTCCAGGGGGGAAATCCAGTCCTGCTGAGCAGCAGCAGTAATAGCAGGACACAAACAACTCGGTTGCTGATGTGCCCACAGCAGTATGTTGTGTTCTAATTACAGCATTTGCACTCATGCCTATTAAACTAGGATAGTTTACTTAAGGACATTTTACTAAGCAAGAAAAGAATGTACTTTTCAAGGCATCTATTGGGTGCAAAGAGAGAGTCCAAAAGCTCCACTCCCTAAAAATAAATGAAAGCAAAAAGACATTTGTGAATAATAGCAATAATCAGTTCTTATGTCCATTAAACTCGCAGATAGCCAGTATTCTGCAGAGGCCATGTTGGGAGCTATATAGAGTTTCACTGTCCCTAGGAGGTGCTCTGGGAGCCATTGAGCCGCAAGGAATCACAATGCTTCCTGGAGCTCCTAGGGAACTAAGGATAATAGGAGGGGAATACACCCATTGCACCAAAGTACAACAGGGGCTCCCTTTTGCAGCTGCCCAGCTCCATAGGCTGATGTGAAGGAGGAGTGAGGCCACTTCTCACTGCCTTTGGGGTGAGTTGTGCACCAGGAAACATTAGCAAGGTATTTGTACTCAGAAGAGCATAGGAACTGTAGTTGTGAAGTTGGCCTTTTTGCAGTGGGTGCAATGGGGTGGGTGAAGGCTCTTTGTATTATCCCTTTCTTGCACTGAAATGGAAGGCAGCCACAATCCAGCACAGCTGGTTATCTCCAAAGACTTATCTTTTGACTCATCCCAGCTAACAGTAGTTTTAACCCAACACCAACCCGAGTCTGAAATGTGAGTGTCTATCACTCATCACACTTGTTTTTGATTAAGAGAACTGACTCTTTATCCAAGACTAGTTACCTCAGATGAGAGAACTTAGCTTTAGGGAGGTCTCTTTTGCTTTTGTTTAGACCAAAAATTGGGATTGGTCCTGCTTTGAGCAGGGGGTTAGACTAGATGACCTCCTGGGGTCCCTTCCAACCCTAATCTTCTATGATTCTATGAAAAACTTAAAATTCTTCCTATTTTGTTTATGTACAACCCATGACATTATGGATTTACTTTCCATCATTAGGGTCAGATCCAGGTCCCACTGATGTCAATGGGAGTCTTTTAATTGACTTTAATGGATCAGGCCTTAAATTTGCCATGTCTTCTGTATTCAACTTAATTAATTATAACTGGGTCAACAAAGTCACTTTTAAAAGTCTTCATGGGAATCCAGAGGTGCCTACTGTAGTAGTTGCTATCAGCAAGCACATTACACTGGACAACAAATTTTTTCGAAAGTGTTGCTTCCTCAGAAATTTTTTTAGATTATGCTAGACCGCTTGAAGCTGAACACAAATATAATTTCAGACTACTTGTATCACATAGGAATTTGGAGAAACAAGAAATTGATTTTTATTTAATGTAATGCGTTTAATGGCATAATGGTGCTGAGGCTTTGCAATAGTTCAACTGAGCTAAAAATGTTTTGTTGATGATTTTCATTTGTACTCAGTGTCTGAGGCTTCTCATTTAAGTGTCCAACAATAATTGGCCAGCACTGATGGATTCCAGTTGCCCTGATACCATTTTTCCAAGATCGCAATGTCCTGGTGAAACCTTTCACCATGCTTGTCACTGACTGCACCAAGATTTTCAGGGAAGAAGTCTAAATGTGAATGCAGAAAATGAATCTTTAGTGACATGTTGCCCTTCATGGTTTTGTATGCTTGAAGCATGTTGTCAACCAGCTGCACATAGTTTGGTGCTCTGTAGTTGCCAAGAAAATTTTCAACAACATCCTTGAATGCCTTCCATGAGATTTTCTCTGGCCCTACTAGAAGTTCTTTGAACTGCCTGTCATTGGTGATCTATTTGATTTGTGGTCCAACAAAAATGCCTTCCTTAATATTGGCATCAGTTATTCTGGGAAACATCTGTCTCAAATATTGAAATCCTTCACCTTCCTTGTTCATCGCTTTCACAAAATTTTTCATCAGTCCGAGTTTTATGTGAAGAGAAGGCAAAAATATCTTTGTTGGGTCTACAAGTGGTTTATGATCCACACTTTTCTGCCCTGGAACCAACTGCTTACAGAGTGGCCAGTCCTTTTTAATGTAATGAGACTCTTTATCATGGCTGTCCCATTCACAAATGAAACAACAGTACTTGGTGTATCTGAGCTGCATTCCTAGTAGCAGCGCAACTACTTTCAGATCACCACAGATGTTCCAGTTGTAGTTGCTGTACTATATGTATTTCAATAAAACTTCCATATTTCCATAGGTTTCTTTCATGTGTGCTGCATAGCTGATTGGTATTGAAGGGTGGCCATTACCTTTGTGTATCAACACAGCTTTCAGGCTTAACACTGACCAATCAATAAAAAGATGCCATTGTCGTGGGTCTTGCTGGCAAACCAAAGCAGTGAACAGCCCATCAATGTCAGTGCAGAAACACAGATTATCAACCTGACCAAAGAACTGTGTCAAATCTTCTTGGTGGCTGCGAAAGACAGAAATGTTCATACCTGGTGACAGCAGACCCCATCCTTGCAGTCTTGAACCCAGTAATTCTGCTTTTGCCTTTGACAAACCCAAGTCCCTGACCAGGTCATTTACTTCAGATTGAGTTATCAAATGAGGCTCACTCAACGTAAATGGTTCAAAATCTGGATCAGTGTCATTTTCCATTCCTGGCTCGTGCATCATGGCATCTTCGTCTGCCTCCTCTAGGCTCCATGTCTCTGGTGGCTTTGGTACTGGAAGACAGTTGTCATGGGGCACAGGTCCCAGGGCTGAAGGGAAATTGGGGTATTCAGCGGATTTCTTGTTTTTAGCAGAGAACCCAGACACATTGGTCAGACACAAGTAACAGTCTGTCACATGATCCTTCTGCCCTCTCCATATCATCGGGACAGCAAATGGCATTGACTTCTGACTCCCTCTGAGCCAAGCTCTAAAATCAACAGCGCATGTTGAACAACAAATGTGAGGAGCCCAGGCTTTGTCCTGATCACCAATTCTACAGCCAAAGTAGAGCTCATACACTTTCTTAATACGTGCAGTCATGCTCCGTCTTTGAGGTTTAAGCGTATATTTGCTACAAATGTAACAGAACATATCACGGCTGTTGTGACATTGGTGAGACATTTTGCTATCACGAATCCTCCTGAAAATACAATCGCTTTATTACTGTGAGTACACACAATATGCTATGCACGTAGAGCATGCGCATCAACATGAATGCAAACTGATATAAGTGTAATGCATAGAACGGTGTGTGCTAAATGCTTTTATAGCCTTTCTAAAACCTGTCCTGCCAGCATCCGCCCTGCCTAAGCCTTAGCATTCCCACTGCATGTTGTGTGGCCTGCACTAGGCACAGTGTCACTGCATGCCCAGGCATGCTTGGACACAAGATAGAAAACTTTTCAGCTTACATTGTGGGCAACATTTTAATAGACTTAAATTATGAATTGAAATAACAAATATAGGCCATTTAAAAAAAAACGGTATGTGATAGGGAAATTTAATGGTGATTTTCGTAATCAGCAGCCCATAAAATCCATAAAATACACCCAAAAGTATTCAGGAAGCAAAGTCTTTGTTGTCCATTGTTATGTGCCCAAAATTTTCACTGACCTCAGTGGGTTTGGGATGTACAAGGAATATGGGGTAAAATCTGTAATCTGTAATTGTCACTTGAACTTTTTCAAAATAAAATACTAAAAAATTTGTTTCAAAACAGGATCTTCTTTTGAGATTTATTGGATCCTGTCATCTCACTGGACCATCTGACAGTGAGAACAATTTGAGGTAATCCTCAAAGCAGAAGCATATGCTTTTTTGTCTCTTTCCTCAAAAGACATGCACAGTAGGATATGTGAAATGTCAGCAATAATTGCACACAACTGCATAACCTCTTAGTAACAGTAATTTCCTGTGTGAAACAGAATTTTTGTTATGAAGTTTTAAACATTTGTTTGAAGGCTGCTTATTATAGAATAATCTGAGTATTTTTTTAAATGTGCTGTTTCCAGGATATTAAAGACAGATGTGTGAATATGAAAAATGAATTGAACCGAAATCTATGAAAAGCTAATAAGCATTAGTTGAAACCGGCTTTTGTTTTAAAGGATTTGTAGAAGTAATGCATTTTAAGACAGCAATTAAAGTAAGAGGATAGATTTTCTCTACTCATAATGTTTTGGAATTTGATTTTCAAGGAAAGAAAAGAACTAGATCCTCAGATGGTGTAAATTGGCATAGAAGTCACTGGATCTACACCAGTTTATACCAGCTGAGTATCTAGCATGAAAGTGTTCTTTGGGACTAAGCAATAGCAGGAAAAGTGAATAGCAGGATAGAAGGGAGAGAGAAATGAGGGGAAAAGGGGGTGGGGAGGAGAGAAGGAAATTACCAATATTCTTGTTTGAGGCAATAATATTAAAAGACTAGGACTTTTACAGAAGAAAAGAGTTGGATTTTTCTACGTTCATTAACTGATATAATTTTTATCTTCTAGGAAAACTGGATGTTTTGAGCTGATCTGGTGAAAATGGGACATAAAGAATTTCACATCTGAAGCACCTACACACTTTTCTCAAATGGAAGAATTTTAAACAGGAGCAATTAACATCTAGAAGTGGCAGCCTTTTTTCTTTGTGTATCCTGGGGTGAGGAGGAAATGAATTTCACAAACTGCACAACAGAAGCCAACGTGGCTGTCAAACCAAAAACAGTCACTGAAAAGATGCTTATTACTCTAACCTTGGCCATAATCACAACCTTGACTATGCTGCTGAACTCTGCTGTAATTACAGCAATTGGCACAACTAAGAAACTACACCAGCCTGCAAATTACTTAATATGTTCACTAGCTGTGACAGATCTGCTTGTTGCTATTTTAGTCATGCCCTTGAGTATTACATACATAGTGATGGATACATGGACTCTGGGATATTTCATCTGTGAGATATGGCTTAGCGTTGACATGACCTGTTGCACATGTTCAATTCTTCATCTTTGTGTCATTGCACTGGATAGGTACTGGGCAATCACAGATGCTATTGAATATGCCAGGAAAAGAACTGCAAAAAGGGCTGGGTTTATGGTAATCACTGTATGGACTATATCCATTTTCATTTCAATGCCACCTTTGTTTTGGAGAAATCACCACAGCATCAGTATTCCCAGCGAGTGTCGTATTCAACATGATCACGTTATCTACACGATTTACTCCACTTTTGGGGCCTTTTATATCCCCTTGACTCTAATACTCATCCTCTACTACAGAATTTACCATGCTGCCAAGAGCCTCTACCAAAAACGCGGTTCAAGCCGACACCTAAGCAACAAGAGCACCGACAGTCAAAATTCTTTTGCTAGTTGTAAGCTCACGCAGACATTCTGCGTGTCAGACTTCTCTACATCTGACCCAACCATGGAATTTGATAAAATAAATGTGTCAGTGAGAATTCCTCCTTTCGATAATGACTTGGAGCTGGCCGGTGACCGTCAGCAGATTTCCAGCACTCGGGAACGAAAGGCTGCTCGCATCCTGGGACTGATCTTAGGTGCTTTCATTTTGTCTTGGTTGCCATTTTTCATTAAGGAGCTTATTGTGGGCCTTAGCGCTTGCACTGTGTCTGCAGAAGTAGCTGACTTTTTGACATGGCTTGGCTATGTCAACTCCCTTATTAACCCTCTGCTGTACACTAGTTTTAATGAAGATTTTAAGCTAGCCTTTAAAAAGTTTATTAGGTGTTGGGAAAATTCTTAAACGCACCTAAAGGTAGATATGATGTCACTCCCTAGCCTTAAGAATGAGCAAAATGAGCTGCATTTAGCAACATTTTGCTTGGTAAAGGGGATTCTTGTTTTTGTCTTTCTGCTTGACTTCTCTTTGGCCTGTAATTTGTTTTGCTGTTTTCTACCTCTCGTGTTATTATGGTACATAGTTGCAAATAAATTTTATTATATTGAAGCACAGAATTCTTGAGAAAATAAACTAAAAAACCCAATTATCCATTCATTTTTATATCTGATTTAAGCAACAATTTTAAAATATACATATTTTTATTTTTCCCTTTATAAAACAAATGTCTAATTTAACTTGCACTATGACATGGAAGTTTTTAATATATATCCATGTAAGTATTTATCTGGTAAAAAATAAACTCAGCTTTTGATCATTTCATGTAATCAGTGCAAACTGAGCTGTAAACCTGTAATGTGGCATTCAGAGAAAACTACCATTCATTTAGAAGAAACATAACCTTGATTTTCAGCTTTGTTTATTCCCAAATAAACCTGCTCAGAACACATTCTGCTCTCTTTACACTACTGTTAATCTAGAGTAAATCCAGATAACAGAGCAATACTTGCTCATTCTTTCTAAAAAGGGAGCCTGGCATATACTCCATGATATGTGTGTAAGTAGCTTTAGCATTAGAGAAATACAGTAGCATGATCTAATTTTAGTTTTGATCCCATTCTTTATATCAAAAGCACAACGTGGATATCAATTTTATTTGCATAGTAATGGAGAAAACAAGACTAGCCAGTGTCACAGTTGTGAGGCTAGCTGCACCTCTGTTCCCTTTCTGGTCTGTCTGAGTGCATCCCCTCAGGTGTCAGGCCTCCTGCCTTCACATAGCCTGGGGGGGAATTTTGCAATTCTCCACTCTTACACAGGTACTGGAGTCGAGGGCCCAGTCTATCAACTGTCCCTGAGTTCAGTGATCAGACAGCCTTCTTAAAAACAGACATTGTTCAACAGTAAGAACAAACTTTTAGAGAACAGGATTTTAAAACAATCTTACCTAAAGGCTCACCATCCCCCAATGGTAATATAGGCAGGCCTAACCTCTTCACACACCCACACTGGGTCCCTATGTCTCAGTCTATTTCCCCCAAATGGTTATTAACCCTCTTTTGAGAGGGTTCCTTTGTCCCACCAGATTTCTTTTGGTTGAACTAGCACAGATAGCAATTTGTAGGCTGGCTGAAAAGGAGGCAAGATTTTCAAAACTAACAGTCCTGGCATTGTCCCTTAACAACTCTGAAGTGTTTGCTGAAATCTTGAGAGATTCTTGCTTTCTATTTTTCCAGACAGATTCTTGTTGCGGTAAGCCAATAATCAATCATATCTAACTCTTATAGAAAATACCTCAGGAACCAGGCTGACATACGTTGTTAATACATTACTGGAAAGTTCTACACAGCAAGTATTAAGGAGAGTGAAATTGTTGTGATAGAAATAACACTGGCTGCTAAAAAATGTTTTAGAAACTTTACAATATGATGCTCTTTATCTAGAGCTCAAAGAACTGTAAATTACGTGAAATACTTTCTTCAAGAGGGAATGGAGAAATGTCACCTTTAGTTCTGAGGGGAAGCAGCTGGTAGGAAAGATGGAGTGTTGGGTTCTCCATAAGTTGACTGAATTATTATTATTATTTGTATCCCATCGCCTAGAATCATGGATCAGGACACACTGTGCTATGTACAACACAGATAAATAAGACAGTCCCTGCCCGAAAGAGCTGACCGTCTAAATCTAGGATACGAGACAGATGGATACAGACAGACATCGCAGTACAAGGACACAATGAAACAATAGTGTCTACTGGACAAGACAGACACAGAGTGGGGGAAAGGATCGAACACATCAGCAGAGTGAACAATGAGAGAGAAGGTGGCAAATGGCATTTTAGTTCCACACTTATTATTGAGGGTGGGGGATTTACTTAGAAGGGGATCAGATAAATGGGGGGGAAGAAGGGAGAAAGGGGGTATGAAAGACTGGGCAATGGAGGAGAGTAGAAGGGGCAGGTGTGGAGTGAAGCTCAGGTAAAGAGACCGTGAGAAGCAAGAGGTAGGGCTAGAGCGAACAGTCCATCAACACAGGGCAGAGGAAGCCAGAATATTCCACAGTTTTGACTGGGGAGGGTCCAGAGGTCCTGATTTGGCTGCTTCTGCTCATGCCTTTCTGCAGCTCTCAAAGTCTGACCCAAGCTTATCACAGTAGCAGGGCATGCTGAAAGATTGCTATGCCTGCAGCCACCGTTGCAGCTGCTGCCACAAACTGCTCTTGCGTCCCATACTGCTAAAATCAGTCCTGCTCACTGACGATTTCCTTTTTTCTAGAGGAAAAATCCACAGATCCATTACAGTTTTCCCTCCTGCAGTTTAGTGGAAGCAGAAACTGGACCTATTAATCAAGACAGGCTGGGCATGGCCACACCCTTGAAGACTGTCAGTTCAAGAGATTTCCAAAGCAGCTTCACAAAGCTATAGCTACTAGCAAGAAAAACAAGAATCAGTGTAAAGCATTGGTAATACTTACATAAACTACTGCACAGCAACTTCAATTTTTTTTTCAGATAGAGGAATTTGAATTCAGTTTGAATCCCGAACAGAATTAACTGATGATGAGCAGGATCGGCATAAATATCTCCCTCAAGCTAGCACATAGGTTAGGAGAGTTAGATCTACAGACTCTTACTAGAAGAAAAGACATTTTTTGTGAGTACGGTACATTTTCCTATTCTTCTGCATAGGACAAAATCCACAGTTCTGTTAGAGAGGGATGTCCAAAAGCAGTGTGTAACCAGGGATGGAAAAGTAAACAGCCAATACCATAACTCTGTACAGTCTGACAAAGTCCAGACAAAATATGTATGTCGCTCCTGTGCCATGATGACATGCAGAACATGATAAATGTTGCATCTCAGGAGGTCTGCATGTCCAGTTTGCAGAACTAAGTGCGAATGAGGAAGGAGAACCATGTGGCTGCTTTGCATCTATCCTCAGGATGCGCATATGATCTTTCTTCCCGTAAGGCCACCATATCCCTGAGAGAGTGAGGATGGATGTTTGACTGGATCCATCAATGGAGAAGGAAGGCTTTTGGATTCATAAGCCTTTGGAATGCATAAATTTAACCATTTCAAAACTGAGGCCTTGGATGCCTTCTTACCCTTTGACAATAGATGGTAGAGAACAAACAAAGCCAGGAAATTTCCTGAAATGTATTGTACAGAGTGTGTATATCTTTAGGACTCTCCTGACATGGAGGGTATGCCAGAGCTTCTCCTTCAGGTGCTTCATATGTGAGCAAAGAAGAGGAAAGTGCAGCTTCTTGTGCCCTATGAAAAATGGATTTTACTTAGGAATGAATGCTGCATTAGTCCTTAGCATAACTTCGCCTTTGTGGAAAATTCAGTATTGGTGATCTATTGATAAGGTCCTGAGCTCTGAAACCCATCTCACCGAAATGGTAGCTATCAGGAGTGCTACCTTTAAAGAAATAAAATAGCGACTTGAGATATGGTTCAAATAGGGGCTCAGTCAAAGCATTAAGGACAAGGTTAAGATTCCATGAGGACAGTCTCCTGAATGGAATCATGTTATAAGGTGGAGCAATCCTATGCATGGGTGTGATGAAATCCAGCATCTGCCTGCTATTTTTAAGACACTGGAAACAGCTGCTACTTGGAACTGTAGAATCTCGAGTTTTAAATTTAATTTAATTTAATTTGAAACCACAAGGAAGGAATTTCAAGATGTGTTTTACTTATGTTTTGGCTGGCTGCACACTCTGACTTCTATACCCTTCCCTAAACCTAGCCCGTATCCTATGCATACACTGTTAATTGAAATATTTCTGAAGACTAAGCTCATCTAAGTTAGTTGGTGCATCTTAAGTAACACAGCTAGATTCACACAGCTAGGGAACTGAGGCACAGAACTGATCCTTATTAGTGAAGATCCTTCCTGTGTGGGAGAAAGAGTGGAGGGGCTGGCTGTCATCTATGTTATTGTCAAAACCGCTGGGCTCCAGGCCAGGGGAACCAACATGGAGACACCAGAGTAACATCTGCGTTCTCTTTCCTTTCCTGAATCACTTTAGAGATTGTAGGGAACAGAAGACATGCATATAGCAATCTTCTGAGCTATGGGTGCAAGACCACATCTGTGATTACAGCTTCCTGAGTCCCTTCATCACGAATAGAACCTTGGAACCCTTATATTGTGCAGAGAAGCAAAGAGCTCATTGCTAGTCCACCGAAGCTTCCAATAATCTGATCCAATACTGTACCTTGCGGTGCAGACAATGTTACCTATCACTTGTCTGCTCAGCAAGCCTGCTTGGACATCCAGCTTCCCTTTTATAGGCAAGGCTCACAGGGACAATAGGTTCTTCTCCACCCATAAGCAGAGAGGAGTTGAGTTCCCTCATGAAATGGCCAGGATCTTCCCTGTTTGCTGATAAAAACCACTGCCAAGGCATTGTTGGCCATAGCTAGCACAGCCTGGCTGACAAGGTTGGGAGCCAAGGCCATTAAGGCATATCTGACTGTTCTGAGCTTGAAACAATCAATACTCTTCTGGAACTCTTCTTGTGCTGTATGGACTTGGTCCCCTTGAGGCTGGCGCTGGTTGTCACCATAATTCTCTTTGATTCCGAAAATTCTGTAGCCACCAAAGGAAGAGTCTTGAAAACTTTTTGGCACTGACAGCAGGAAGTAGACAACTGTTCCTGGGCTTGACTCCCTCCTGGCAGGGCACCAATCACATGCCTCTGTGCCAAGAGGGGCACTATATCCACTGTTTGTCCCTAGGACTCACACATCAAAGAATGCAGATGGGTTCCAGAAGTGCCCCTTTGACAGAGGCTCATGCCTTGGCCATCGTGGCCTCCTCACCTGGTACTTCCCACTTTAGAGCTGCACTAGCTGACTGAAGGGTCCCAAGTGGGCTGAGGTTGTGGGCAGCTTACACAGCCATGCCCCTCCAGGTAGACTTTTTACTTGAGGGGACCTCTCCAACAGTGGAGCAAAGATAGCCTATTGTTTTCAATTCCACACACACCTGTGCCTCTCTCTGCCACAAGAAGGAGAGGGGAAAGGGACTCAAGTGGCTGAGCTGGGGAGAGGAGTGTCAACAGGAAAGAACCTAGAGCATCACATAAGTGACTAGCCACTGCTGACACCAGGATGTGAAGAGTTACTTCTCATGCAACAGTAATTTCTTGATTTACAGCATGAAGTGGCCTGTACTGATACTTGTCTAGATAAAGAAGTAGTGCTAAAAGATGGAAAATATGCTAATCACTCTTTGCAGCAACTATTGTAGGTGTGCAGAAGGGTTCAGAAATGTATACAAAAGCAGTAAAATTCAAGAGCTGCACAATATTCATTTTGTTTCATAGCACCCTCTTCCATTCAGCAACTTCCTGCAACTACCACTCAAACTACCAATTAGGGTTAGGTTTAAGATTTTATTAAATTTTAATACTCATAATTGACAGTAAAAACAGAAGGAAACATAACTCACACATTTTCCTGTTAAATAATGACAACAGTGATTGCCAGCTGATTAGAGATTTCCTAATTAAGTCATCAGCTAAACATGGAGTTACATTTTCTAACAAATGATAAAGACACCACATTGATGAAGACATCCTGAACATTTTCACCACATACAAACCAAAATTGAAAATAGTTCAAAGGACAGTTTATTTATAACAGTTAAACTAAGCACTTAACTTGATTGGAAACTACTTGATGCAAATAAAAATATTCATTAATATGACACCACTGTTTGGTAACTTCATTTTACTGGTTTCAATCTCTGTTGAATTATAAAAAGGTGGAGGACAATTGAGAAGTTTTTGCTTCGTGACCTCTGCAACCATTGCCTCAGGTACCTTCCTCCAGTTTCATCCTGATGCTCTCCAGTCAGGCTTCCAGCCTCTCTACACCACTGAAACTGCTCTCATCAAGGTCTCTAAAGACCCCTTCATCAGCAAATCCCTGAGCCCCCACTCTATCTTCATCCTCCCTGACCGCTCTGCAACTTTTCACACTGTTGATCACATCCATCTTCTGTGAAAATCTTGTCCTTTTGTTTTCATTATATTGTCCTTGGCTGGTTCTCTTCCTAACTCTCATATGATTCCTTCTGCATCTATTTTGTTGGATCCTCTCCCATTTGTTGTTTCTACTCTCTGAGGAGATCACACAGAGATCTGTCCTGGCCCCTTCCTTTTCTTTGTGTGATCTCTACTTACAGGGCTTCAACCACCAACTTTACACCACCAACTCACAAATCTACCTTTCCACTCCTGGCCCTTTCTAACCAGTCCCATTTCTCAACCCACATCTCTCACATCTCCTCCTGGATGTCTCTCTGCCAACCCAAATGTAACATGAGCCAAACAATGCCTGATTTTTCCTCTCAAGCCTTTCCCACTGCCCCTAGTGTCTTCCACTGTTAACACTATTACAGTGATCCATGTCATTCAGGTCTGATCAGGTATACAGAAAAAAAACAAAAAAACAAATTAATTCTGAACTCAAAATACCCACCTGTGCATTAAATTCCATAACAAACAATAGTCCTCTTGACATTAGGCCACTGACTGGGACAGAGTTCTGGCTTCATCCAAAACTAACCCCAGCCTAGTGGAAGCAGCCAGCCCTATTTATTTGGCCTGCTGGACTCAGATTGGCCTATGCTTGCTCCCAGCCCTTCTAGGCACAGAGGGGCCAACTCTCACTATTCTTCTTATAGCTCATTATGGAAGGCCTCTCTCTGCTCTTCCCTTCCAGCAGGACACATTTTTATGGAGGGGTGCACCAAGACGGCAGAGTCTCTGGCAAGGCCAGCAAACACCTGGTACACCCTATCACACAATAGTGTTCTGAGTAGGCTACAGAACATGAGGATTATCATGCTGATCTTCAAGGAGACAGAGAGACTATGATGAGCCTTGACCTTTAAGAGACAGTTTAAAATAAAATCCCTGCCCGAAAACGCTTGCAGTATAAATGACTAATTTTTAAAATTTCATTGCCCATCCCCTGAGCCTCCCAGCCCCATAGCACTATTTTTCCACCTACAGACAGCCTTTTTCCTGGAAATGTAACCAGGAGTGAAGCGAACTCCTGTCAGAATCACTAGGTTCATTTTGACACTAGATATTAAGAGAACAAGTATTTTCAGTCATTCTATTTATTGCTTTTACAGACCATTCCATTTTGACTGTATTTAGTTTCCATGATCAGAAAGTAAACAGTACTGCTGTGTTGGGTGGAAATACAATCTTCCAGTACAAACAGAGAGATTACTTGTGTGCTTTGTGTAGTCTGTTTAATCACTTCAAACGTCAATGTCAGATATTCTGTTTTAGTTCACATTTTACACATCTAAATGATCTGTAGGAAGAATTATCTTAAATTGCTTTATTGTTTTAGTGGACATGGTAAATATAGTGCTATCTTTTACTGGACTAGTCAATAATTTACAAGCATGTATTACATAAGAATCCAGATGAAAACAATATTCCCTTTGTAATTACTATCTGTTCTACTTCTGAGGCCCACTCATTTAAAAAAAAAATTATTTAGTTGGTTAAATGCTAGTTCATCAGCTGGAAAATTATAATTTAAGGTGCCTATATATTACCTTAAAGACTCATATGTGACACTGACATCTACATTTTTACACCACGGGAGCTTTTTCACTTTGTTGTAAACTAAATTAGTGTCTGATGTGTTAAAAATAGTCCTTACCCCTACAATCTAATACTGCACTTGCAAAACTTATTTCAAGGGGAATTAGGAATGAGATCTCCAATCATATCAGCAAGCTTTTGGGGACAAGTCAGTAAGATTTAACATAATTAAACCTGGGTCCTAGCCCAATTATTTAATTCAACATGGACCACTGCTTAGTCAATGTGGGTCTGATCCAATGCCCATTGAAGTGAATAGAAAGGATCCCACTGACTTCAGTGAGCATCACCAAGAAATTGTAAGCATAGTTGCCTCCCAATTATGCCATCTCACATCCTCTCTTTTTCATGGGCCAGATCTTCAGATAACATAACTGCCTGGAATCAATGGATTTACACCAGTGAACGATCTTGCCATGTGTTTGTTGGCGTTTACTTTATGTGTTCATCTTCATTTCTACAACTATTACTCTGAGTAAAAATATAACTACCATCTCATTGAAAACATGTACTGGATGACAATATGAACCCCTATTTTTATGATCTGAAGAAATTCTTTAATTTTCTATTCTATTCTTCTATTAATCACTAATTACACTACTCTCAGATTCTTTGATATCATCTTCTTCTTGGATTTGCATACATTCCTAATTTTTAGGAGGAATAAATCATTATTAATCATTTGTATTACAGTAGCATCTAGGAGCCCTAATGAAGGACTGGGACCCCATTGTGCTAAGCTATTACATGCTAGCTCAGCCCTGCCTTCTTCTCGTAGCTATAGGGTTACACCTCATAGCTTAATTTCAGGTGGTGGAGTTGCCGGTTACGCTCCTGTTTGTGAACCCAAACTGTTGCACTGTCTGTCTGTGAATATCATGTAGTTTTCTGAAAAATGACACTCTATTTCAGTGGTAGGTAAAGTGATATACATGTACTGTCTATGATTTGTAAAAGGCTTTGCAGTCCTTTAGAATGAAAGGTATAAGAAATCATTAACAGGGGATCACCATGACCCCATACCACTTAAAGGCTCACTCTCTGGTACTTCTATAAACAGAAACTACAGCTCCTCTTCTGCCACCTTCTAAGACCTTAGATATCTCCTGACCAGTTAACCCTGACTGGTCTCTTTTTTTTCCCCAAGGGGATATTCTTTCACCTCCCAAGATATTCAATGAACTTGACTGCAGGGGGAGAGATGAGAGACTCTCAAACTCAAACCTAGTTTTAAATCTTTTGGATTTTTTCCATATGTGCATTTTGATCTCCCACCATCATAAAACAAACAAACCAACATACATACAACAAAAATAACAAGCAAACATAGTTGCTGTGGTCTTATAATAGGGCAGGTAATTGTAACACCTTTTGTGTTTTGTCCCTCTCTGATCACCAGCATCATGCTGAAGAGAAAATGTTAACACATGGAACACTACATCACATTTTGGTGAGCAATTTGTCATGCGGAAAGTTACTTCAGTTAGGTACAGGCTCCCATGCTCTTGGGCTTCTCAAATCTTCTCCAGTACTGCATTTTAGGACTATAGATGGACATTTTTGGACGAGATAAGTAAAAAAAATGACTATGTTCTTTCAACTATGCTTTATAAACCACATTTCTTTCCTCAATTCAGAAATAAAATCTACCTTTAGGAGAGGGAGGAGAGAGCCCTTTGTAAACCTTTGTTTTATACTTTAAGATGACAGTTTAAGTTGGAATGGCACAACTGCCAGCCATCAGTTTTAAAAAGAGCACAGAGAAATTCATCCAAGATATCACAGGATACAAGTCCTAATTACTGGCAATAAACAGAGGTGACCTTTCCATGAGTCTAACAGAAGTTATTGTTTCCTTCCAAGACTATCCACTATAAGTTGCTCAGAGCAATAAAATGTTCCAGGCAACTGACTCTCTCTTTTGTGATAGAACCAAAAATAATATCTCACTCCTTTATAACAGAAGAAACCTGACAAGCTGCTGGGGTGCATGGATAAGCCCAGACAGGCTTATTTTTCTGCTATATTACAAATCAGCCTGACACACTCCATTTGAGAGTTTTGCCCTTTAGATTCAAGTTTATTGGCCTCTGTTATGGCTTTCCTTTTACTTACATACATTTTAATGCTATTTATCATTTTGCTGTTGCTACACCTATATTTGAGGGATACAATAGCTATTGCTTCTCTTATTTTGAGGAACAAGGAAGCACTCTTTTTTCTTTTTGTCTCAGATGTCAGAATTCCTTTTTTGTGACTAACCATTTAATCTGAAATAGCCAGGAAAAATATCCTTCATATAAATATGGATTTAGCTGCAGACATTTACCTAGGATTGCAGAAGTGGTTGCCAGGCCTGGATGACTCTGTCTGGTACTTATAAACAAATCACAGCTCACAATCTTTTGATTATGCCACAGCAGTGGTCCTACCCTGTGATAAAGAAAGTTGTATCCGTACCAGCTGTGTTATCAATACTGATTGATAAGAGATTGTGCACTGCCCTACAATTTAGAAGACTGGCATATTATCCACTTTCTTCCTTTTCAAAACAGCTTGTAAACAACTAGCCAAGTATGTTAGTGTAGCATGACCTGACCCCACAGCTGTCTATCCACAGCCAAAGCAATAGCAAGTTTCCCGTTATTTTGTAGTTAAAAAATAAAATGTAGGTGTAATTTATTCTTTCAAAAACACTAACTCCTTCTTCCCTCGGATCTGAATTCTCCTGCTTGTTTTCTACAGGGTCTCACATCCAATAAAGCATCTCTCCCCATCTTCCTTAGGTACTTATACGGCTCCCATTACTGTATTACCTGAGCACCTCACAACCTTTAATGCATTCATCCTTACAACACACTTGTGAGGTAGGGAAGTGCCATTATTCCCATTTGTCAGAGGAGGAATTGAGGAACAGAGAGACTAGGGTCACACAGGAAGTCTGGGGCAGAGCAAGAAACTGAACTCAGGTCAGCCTCTGATCCCTTGGGGTATCTTTCTGCTTTCTATTGTAAACATCCATCCTCAGTCTTTAGCCTTTGCCCCAGGAAATTCCCACCTTGGGCTTCACCATAGAGAAGTGAAGCTAGGAGCCAGACATTGACATATGAGCACTGCAGCTAGCTGTCTCCTGTCCACTGGCACTGCTACTCCTGTACCATAGTCAGACAGACTAGGAAAGAGACACTGGAGGAGTCAGTAGAGTAAGAAGAGGGTGCTTCCAACTGTAGAGAAGAGGCAGTGGCAATGAACCCTGGTCAAAGAAAGCAAGAGACCCAGGATTCTAATACAACGCCATCTCTGCATGGGGGCAGGTGTCGAGCTCCTCTTAGTAGTAGTATTTTAACAATGGCTCTCCATGAACCCCCATGCTGTTCTCCAGCCATCGCAGCATGGGAGAGTTCCTCATTTAACTCCTACTCCTCAGGCAGGTAAACCCTCACATATCAATGGGACAATAGTAAAATCTCATTGTAAAATGCCTCTGCTATAACCTCTTACATTCAGAGCTCATCTCAGGTCTCCCCATTTCCTAAACCAGGACAATAAATCCTGCTCCGCCGAGAGAAATATAACAGAATGGGAGACGCAGACTGGTTTTTGAAATGAAAGTATGTGAAATTCTCTCCTCCCATTGATTGTGTTTGGAAACCAGCCATTATACAAACACCATCACCAGTTTGTTCAGACTAGAGGGTTTATTGACAATACATAAAAGTATGTTAAAGCTACTGAGAGTAAACACAGGCCATACATGGTAAATCAAAGCAAACAACAGCAGTGCCAGCTGATATTCAGCGTTCAGTCAATTACAAGGTTGCACTGACAACAATTAAGAAAGAATCAATAACACCTACTAGAAATTATTCATAACCATTAGTCCCAGTGTGCAACAGCTGGGGCTTGATGGTGTGATTTGCTAAGGGGTTTCACATCAGTGACCAAGATTCATGACAACAGCTGTTGCCAAGGACTTATGGATCAGTCATCCAAAAAAAGAAAGCAGTCATATGAGAACTAATCCTCAGCCTAGTGGCCAGTTTCAGTAATTGGACTAGGCTCTGGGGAAGAAGAAGGAAGGAATTCTCACTACCAGGCAATTGAGTGGCAACAGAGCCACTCCACAGTTGTTATCGCAGCCCTGAAGTGCAGTTGACCGCAGGGCTCAGTGGGGGCCTCCTCCGCTGCATGGGAAGGATTGTTATGACAGTAAAGTATATGCAGCAATAGATCCACCAAGCCCGTTCCTGGTCTGCAACATGTATGCTAGGGCATACAGAACCCACTATGGGATTGTGCATTGCTCCAGGGATGCGCATTCCCTGTGTAAGCAACAAATCCTTGCCACCAAGATTTGTAGTGAAGCTGTGACACACAGGAGTGCTGACAAGTCTTTATTTCCAGACTGCAGTCACCTGACATGGGTCAGCATTACAAAAAATTAGTACACCTGGCACCTGGTAGGGGACAGTATGGATTGCCTCCAGTGGCTCCTTACATCTGCCCTTTTTTCCCCTCCCCCACTTTTTGTCAAAAGCAAGTGCAAATAAAACATGATGTAATTGACCTTGGTACTGACCAAGAACAACAATCGCAAACTAATAGAGACAGTTAACAAAGCCCACAATTGAAGGGATCTAGTCTGAAGGCCAGTCTTGGACCCCTGAACTCCCTTGATATATTATTCTTTGTGTACAGAAGTGCATAGCATCTGCAGCTGAGATCAGGGTCCCACTGCACTGGGCACTGTACATATAGACACACACATACACACACAGAGTAGGACACAGCCCTGCCGCAAATCTAAGTGGACAAGACAGAAAGTATCATTAAACCCATTTTACAGATGGGAAACTAAGACACAGATTAAAAGACTTGCTCAACATCACACATGGAGTGTGTGTCAGATCTCAGCAGGGACCCCAAACTTCCTGCACCCCACTGCACTGCCTTAACCCAAAGAAGAGCCCGTCTCTCATAGGAGAGGATGTTTTGGCCCATTACCGGATATCTGACAATAACTGCTCTCTCAGAACCTCAAGAGCTTTCTAATAGCATATCCACTTCTTCTTTTCAACACAGTTGCTTCTGCAGTGGCTTGCTCAACCACCAGGGACACTCTGCCTCCTGGAGCCTGTGTTTGCTGCTTCATGTTTTTTCTATTATCAGTGACTGCGTGGGCCTGTGTCACCTCTCTCAACCTAAGGAGACTTTCCGCAGCATTCTGGATCTTCTTGAAAAACAGAGAGCCGCTGTCCTCCTTTATTTTGTTTAGATGTCTTCTGTGCTTCATGAAGGAATTACAGCTGTGCATAGTTATGACAAATGACTTTGGGGTGGAAGAGATAGCTGCTGTCTTCACAGGTTGCCAGACACTTTGTCAAACAGTCACTACCACTGAAAAGTGGGAGAGAATATTATCTTTCAAGCATTTTTAACACAGTAACTACATCAGAGTTTATTGTCTTTAGCTCAAGAAGATCTGCTGTTTTCTGCTTAAAATCGAACAACTTAGCCCTATGTGGTATTAAAAATCACTCAAAGAAATCTTTTTAAATTACCTTTTTTTAAAAAAAGTGCAGCTGTTATTTCACATTCCAACAGCCCTTTAAAAATATGCATCCACTTGTGTACATAACTAAGGGTTTCTTCACTTACAAAATAAGTGGATATGCCACTGTCCATTTTGCTCACACACATTTTAATATTTGAGAATAGATCCAAAGCCTACTGAACTCAATGGTAGACATTCTGTTGACTGACCGGCTGTGTTCAAGCCCTTGATGCACAAATGCATAACACCTAGCTCTTATATACTGATTTTCATCAGTGCAGCTCAAAGTGATTATGAAGGAGGTCACTATCATTACTCCCATTTTACAGATGGAGGAACTGAGGCACAGCCAGGTGAAATGACTTACACAGGGTCACCCCAGGCCAGTAACTAAGTTAGGAGTAGAACTCAGATCTCCTAAGTTCCAATCCAGTGTTCTCTACAGTAGGTCAGACTGGCTTCTTTTTTTACACTAGCAAAATATTATGGATATGTTTTTAGAGGCCCACTGAAAATATAACTTCTAGTTGTGCTTCACCAACTTTTTCAGTGTGCAGACCTTTTCAGAAACAAGATCCTGTTGAGGTTGCATTTCCCAATCCACCAGAAATCTCTAGTTGTTCTGGTGTTGGTCATAGACCACAGTTTCAGAAACACTAAGGGTAACAATGGACTTCCTTGGCTTGATAGTCAACAAGTAAATTAATACATACACAATCACAGCAAATTAAACTAAAAGCCATAACAAAAAACTAAGCCCTTGCCTAGAGTTGTGCAAAACGTTAAAAGTAGAACACACCCTTAGTCAGCATAGACTTGCATTTTACTGTTTGCTGCAAACTTCAGATGTTTTCTCAGGAATTTTATACTTTCAAGAAGTAATCTGAACATCCATGTCATTCTCAAATCAGCATTTTTGGGACTAGATTGTCATTCCTGGAAAACCAAACAAATCACAACAATGACTGATAACAGATCCATGTGCTGCATGCATATAGACATCAGAATCTTTTAAACCTGACATGCACTGTCAAGGATAGAATCAGCATCGTTAGCTCTAATATCACAAGTTTCTGTCATATGAGCTAAAGAGAAGTCTCTTCAAGTAACTATACTATTAAGACTTGTATCCTTTCTGGGCCAGTAACTAGCAAGACAATTTTCCATACACCTGAGCAGGGCTGTCATTCCATCCAGCATTAGACAACAATGAAGATACACGTACTTAGCAAGTACATCACAAATATCCACGAATGTGGCATGGTTAACAAACAGTTTGTTTGGCTCATCTCAAACCCTGACGGGCTTAAAATTTGGTTTCTGTTAATAATTAATAGAATTTTTCCTCTTGCAGCTGATACCTTGCACTTTTCTTGACACTAACCATAGTTCTGTTCAAAGAAATAGTCAGAGAACAGTCCTGTCACGCAACCTACTGAGTTGAAAAGAATAGCTGACAGGCCCATGCACATGTCAGCGTAATGGATTTTGGAGGCTGTGTATTAATATAGAAGATTCAGATATTCTTCCTTTACGCACCCCATTGTTTGCTCCTTGTTGTGCACAGGGATGGAATCCACAGCAAGCCATACACTTTCTTTCATCGTGTTGAAACCTGAAAAGTTTATTCCAAACTTAGTGACAGTTTGAAAGCTTTTTAAACAAGCCACAGTGCTTTTTAATTGGAGAGCAAGAGCCTATTCTGGATGTACAGTATCCGGTGAGAGAACTTGGACAGCAGAAGCATTTTTATCTTAACCAGCCAGAAGAGAAGCTAGCTGTGAATCGGATGACAAACATGCTTCAGATATTGATTGTGGAAGCATAACATTTGCTGGAATACTACTAGATATTGTAATACATGAGCCTATAAGGTCGATGGGTGAATTTTAAATTGTTCATTAAAGTTAAATCCAAAACAAGCCTGGCTTTTTAATGACCTTTTGGGCCAAATTAGGCAAAGTCATTAATGTCAATAGGGTTACACAAGAAATGAACTTGATCCATTATGTCTCCATTTGTGACAAATTATTTTGTACTTTAAATTTGCTAATCATTGAACACTGTACATTTTACATTCCTACTTGGCATTTTATTAATCACTCATGGCATATATTCTTTTAATAGACTTTCAAGTATATTGAACTGTGTAATCCCACAAATCATTTTTTTCTTAAAGATATCACAACAGTTTCATGATGCTTTTTATCCATATACACATTTTTAAAATAAGATGATTTACAGGCAAATCATCTCAAGTAGCTAGATTCATGAAAGAACAAAATCCAAATGCTTTCAGTTTTAAGACCTTTGAATATGCTAAAGCCCCTTGAAGCAGGTTTTTACCACTTCTTTTTTTCATTAGAGCCTATCATAGAGCTACTTTCTGCCTTACATGACTCCAACTCTTTCCGTTAGAAAAGAAAATGAATGTTTCTCTTTGTGGAAGTTTCAGCAGATTTCACCTCTAAGTTACAGATCCATAATATATTTTAAGGCCAGAAGGAACAATTGTCAGAATCTTTAATCTTTATGATAAATCTTTTACCTTCCACCAACAGAAGTTGGTCCAAAAAAGATAGGACCTCACCTACCTTGTCTCTCTCATATCCTTGGACCAACTTGACTACACTAACACCACAAACAATTATGATAATCTTGTGTCATAACACAGGCCACAGAATTCAATTACCATTTGATGGTTTATGTGAAGTGCGATAGAAATCTCAGTCAAGTTCCAATTGGTCGAGATCACATAATATCACCCCCACAATTGGAATCCTATATGGGCAACCTCAATAGCACTATTAAGCACTGGCTGGGCTCTGAGACAACAAAACTCTTGTATTTTTTCACACTGCACAAATTTCTTTGTATGAGAAGAAATATAACTATTTTGAGTCTGCAAGCAGTTTCTCTTTCAGAGTAATTTTGCTCAGTCACTCTAAAATAAATGATGGGAACAGAATGCTCACATCATTTAAATATTTATGTCCAACAACAGTGGGTTTATTTTTGTTCATCTTACTTACAATAAGGTTAATATAATATCTGGGGTGCTGTGAAGATTAATGTTTGTAAAGCACTTTGAAAATATTTAACAATAATGATTAGCACTTAAATCATGATTTATGGACATTAATTAATCAATCCTTGTGTTGCCGTTGGTAGGTAGGTTGGTGGATATTGTTATCCCCATTTTATTTATGGGAAAACTAAAAGACAGGGAGTCAGTGATTTATCCAAGATTACACAGAGGCAGAGGCAGGATTAGGATGCAGAAATTCCTTGTTCCTAGCTCTATGTTCATCAGTTCAGTAGATTACACTGCTTCCTAAATATAATTATACTATGACTAGAGAGCAATATTCATACTTAGGCACACAGAAAAAAAAACTTTAAGCAGCAAAAATATATATAACTGAGTCACAGAAAGCTTAAATGACTAGTAGGTCACACAAGCAGTGTCCATCAGGGCTGCAGATCAAACACAGATCTCCTGACATCCAATCCTGAACTACCTAGAAGTTAGGAGACATGGATGGAGTTGTATCAAAAGCATCTCCTAATCCTTGACCCTCCAAAAGATTCTGCAAAAGCAGGCCCGTGCTCCTGCACAGAGTCTCATTGAAGTCAATGGGACTCCGCATTGGAGTCATATCTCATGTTTGCATTTCCTTCTGCAGGATGAGAACCTAGAGTAATGTGCAGAAGACTATGTGACATCCTTGAAAAAATACTGTAGGAGCAGGAAAAGAAAAGGGAGGGAAGGGGAATAAATCAAAGACTGTATCATGCAATTTTCATTGCAGTATATTGCACCATAATAATAATGGAAGATAAATTACTCTAAAGCTGACAGTCTCAATCCTCTGCTGAGTACCTTTCCAACTCCCTATATTCTCAGAAACATTCTTAAGGAGAAATAACCTCCTCAAACTCTCAAACTCTGACAAATTACAATCCAAGAGCCAATTTTCTAGTTAGGTGTTTTAAAACAAAGTATTTGAAAAACATTCCCAGAGTAAACATATTGTGATGTGTAAAAAAAATGTCATCTAGAAAGGATTCTCTTTCCACCTAGTACTTGCCACTGCCTTTCCCTCCATCACACACAAATATCTCCTGACTCTCATTTCTTCAACATATTACAGTGCGGACCAGTAAGCTTAAGGACAGAGTGGCTCCCCGTGGGAATAAAGAAAAGTGAGAATAAACTGCCTGTGACTAAACAAAGAACAGTTCAGTTGCTGGTGTAACTGCTGTGTCTGCCAGCAGGTTCCTACACTACACACAGACCACATTAACTTATATATTCGTTATTAATCATAGAATCATAGAAGTGTAGGACTGGAAGGGACCTCAGAGGTCTTCTAGTCCAGTCCCCTGATGGCAGCCATCTAATGTCAGTTATCATAAAGATTATTCTAATTGTTCCTTCTGGTCTTAAAATATATGAATTTAAGGATCTGTAACCCAGAGATGAAATCTGCTGAAACATGCACAAAAAGAAATATTGAATTTCTTGTCCTATAGGAAAGAGATGGAGTCACATAAGGTAGCTCTGGGATAGGCACTAATGAAAAGGATAAGTGGTAAACCTGCTTGAAGGGGCTTTAGCAGCTTCAAAGGTCTTAAAACTGTGGAAGCATTTGGGCTTTAAAAAGAGGGGGGGTTACGTCCTTTAATGCCCCCCTGCTCACTCCTGACCATCAACTACCTACCGTCTACGGCTCGGACTCTAGCCTGACTCTTGGCATCCCACTCTGGCTCCAATCCTCACCTTTGATTCCTGGTTCTGACTCTGGCTCTACCGTTGGCTCTGGTATCAGGCAACCAACTATTTCTGACCCCGCCGCTGTCCCCTGACCAAGACACCTGATCCACCTACTGGACCTGATGCCTGCTGTGACCACTATGCAAGACTGCCTGCATCCCAGTTCCTAATAAGCTGCTTAGACTGTCTGGGCCCCCTCCTCTCGGTGCCGGAATGAAGGAGGTGGGCCTGCCACTACCCAGTGATCCCCCTTAGCCCTAGCACCAGAAGAACAAGTTAACCAGCTCCAGACCAAGAATCTAGCATTGCAGACGCACGTGGTTCAGCTGGTAGCAGAGCTGAGGTCCCTCTGCAAACAACTTGCTCATTCCCAGGGAGAAGTGGTGGCACTCCAAGCTCACGGAGGACCTTCCTCATCTGAACTAATTCCTGCAGTCCCCATACGCCAGGGCTTCGACAGCAATCACCGGAAGTTTAGGGCCGTTTTGAACGAGTGCCGTTTGCTCTTGTTACACGGGCCTCACGGACACCGCACAGACCAGCTGAAGGCGGAACTGGTGGTGTGCCTGCTTTCAAGGGAAACATGGGACTGGGCATCACTCCTCTTGGAGCAAGGCTGTCCCATTTTGACCAACTGAGACTTTTTCTTACAAGACTGCTATGCTATATTCGATGACCCGCAGAAAGTCCCTGCTGCTGAAGCAGTGCTACGGAGGACAGGGACCTGCCACCACATATGCCACTCACTTTTGATGACTGGCAGCAGGTGTGGAATGGAATGAGGGGGCTCAGTTACATCAGTTCTCATGGGGCCTGAGGGAAGAGATGAAGGACAAGCTGGGTAAGTCAAGAGCCCCTCCAGATGGGCTCCTTTCATTGACTTAGCTGTCTGTGTCGATGCCCGACTCCAAGAAAGAAAGGAGAAGAAGAAGGGCACAGCTCCACCCCCACACCAACACACTGAACCCATGCCCTGTGTACTAACTGTGGAGCCAGTGCAGATTGACCCATGCTATACACACACACACCCCTATACATGAAAATATAGCGGAAACAGGTAAAAAGATAGAAACAAAAGATATGAATAAATAGTCAGTTTTCACAATGGAGAGGGGAGAATAGTGGGGCCTCCCCAAGGATTTGTACTGGGACCTTTGCTGTTTAATATATTCATAAGTGAACTGGAAAAGGGAATCAATGGTGAGGTGTTTAAATTTGATCTAAAATTACTCAAGATAATTAAGTCCAAAGCTGACTGTGAAGAGTTACAAAGGGAGTGCACTAAACTGAATGACTAGGCAATAAAATGGCAGATGAAATTCAACGTAGATAAATACAAAGTAATACACATTGGAAAACATAATCCCAACTATACATACAAAATGATGGGGTCTAAATGAACTGTTACCAGTCAAGAGAGAGATCTTGGAGTCATTGTGGATAATTCTCTGAAAACATGCATTCAGTTTGCAATGGCAATTCAAAAACCTAACAGAATGTTAGAAACTATTGGAAAATGGACATACAATAAGACAGAAAATATCATAATGGCACTGTATAAATCCATGGTACACCCACATCTTGAATTCTCCTTGGAGTTCTGGTCACCCCATCTCAAAAATGTTATATTAGAATTGGAAGAAGTACAGAAAAAGACAACAAAAATTATTAGGGAACAGTTTCCATATGAAAGAGATTTAAAAAATTGGATTGTTGAATTTAGAAAAGAGATGATATGATAGAGGTCTATAAAATCATGAATGGTGTGGAGAAAAAGTGTTATTTACCCCTTCACATAACACAAGAACCAGGAGTCACCAAATGAAATTAATATGCTGCATGTTTAAAAGTAACAGAAGCAAGTACTTCTTCACATAATGCACAATCAACCTGTGGAACCCAGTGCCACGGGATGTTGTGAAGGCCACAAGTATAATTGGATTCAAAAAAGAATTAGATAAATTCATGGAGCATAGTTCCATCGGTGGCTATTAGCCAAGATCATTAGGGAAGCAACCCCATACTCTGGGTTTTCCTAAACCTCTGACTGCCAGAAGCTGGGACTGGACAACAGGGGATGGATTACTCAATAATTGCCCTGTTCCGTTCATTCCCTTTGAAGCACCTGGCACTGGCCACTGCCAGCAAACTTGGTTATTAATCTAGATGAACCATTCTTACATGACCCTCAGTTCCTGCCTGTGTTGAGGCTGTCTCTAATACCTCATAGACTGGGAAGATTATGATCCCAAAGAACAATCCTGGGAGCCCATAACTCGTGTTCATGTCCCCCAAGTTAATGAAAATGTTTCACTGGGATGACCCCAGGCAGCCAGTCCTAGCACTGCCCCAGAGAGGAGCACACCTGACGGGAGAATGGATGCAGGTTTCAAACCCAAAGCTAGAGGCACTGTGGGTCACTGACATGCCTGCATTGCCACCACAGGAAAGGAGCAAAGTAGCATCTTGCCCGTTGTGCAAGGTCAGCCTGCACAGGAAGTCTGATCAGACCACCCACGGCCTGAAGTCACCTGACTGGCACAGTCCTGCAACTGACGCCGGGAAGTGCCCTGGGTGGGCCATCTAAGCACCTGTGCAGACTCCCTGCTGCAGCATTGGACCCTGCTCTTGCCTGCCTCCTGCAATCTGCATCCAACCCAGTTGCTGATTCCTTCTTTGCTCCTGATTCTGGCCTCACCCGTGTCCTCACTTCCAGCTCCCACCTCGCTCCTGATCCTTGCCTCTGCTGTGGTTCCTGCTCTTGTTCCTCATTTGTGACCATCAGCTACGCTTCCCAGCCCTGACTTCTGGCTCACTCCTTGGCTTTGGTATCGAACCCTGGTTCTGATCATCAGCTTTGATTTCTGGTTCTGATTCTGGCTCTGGTATTTGGCAGATGGCCCCCGCTTCCATTGTCTGATCTGGGCACTCACCAGACCAGACTTCTCCTCTGACCATTTGGCAGACTGCCTACATCCCAGTTCCTAACACATCAGCATACTCAGTGCATCAATTCTTTGGGGCAGGGAATGTTCTTTATTACTTGCTTGTGCAGTACTTCGCATAGGTGGGCTCTGATTTCTGGTTAGGGCCTCTAGCATTAAAAAGACGTTGAGATTTTCTGGATTATCTTGAATATTCTGTTTATTTCAAATGCCATGGTCATATGTCTGTATGCTTTCTCCAAACGCTAAAATAATCACTGTACTTCAGTTGGAAGAAAGACAAACACAGACACATTGTTCCCCAAGGACAGTTAGGATTTCTTTACATTACTGAGCTCTATAACAAACTAGCATTGTGAATATCAAAAGCTCCATATGTGATCATACACACTGCTTTTATGAGTCTCTTTGCAGAGAAAAGCTCCCAAGTGAATCTGTCAATCTAAAGCGCACATGGAAACCCTCAGCAATCTGGTCTTCTTTAAGAACGTCTGTTTTTTCTGTGCTAATATTTATCAGTCACACACAATGCAATTCCCATTTCCAAAGTTGAGACTAGTGAACTGGAACTGAGACACATCAGTTCACTATGTTGTCTCTGAAAGCCTAAGATTCATACGGAGGCTAAATCAAGCTGCTATATACAGTAGATCTCTCTCAGAGTTTGTCTTCACAGCAAAATTCACTTGAGTTACAACTCAAGTGTTGCCTCTAATCCAACCATCCACAAACAAAAATCTCTATCTTGAGTGTGATGGCACTTTAAATTCAATCTAGCTGGCCTGTCGAGGGGTATAGGCTGAAGCTCAAGTGCAAATAAACTGCCAAAGTACAAAAAAATTACTGCATGTTGTGTGGACATAGCTAGAGTCCACTTGAATGCTGATAGTCCCCCAATGCCTTCCCAAAATTTCCCTGGAGTCTTTGTTTTTAATACCTACCCACTTCCTCATTCCAGACTGGATTTTACCTCCAGAGAGTAATAATAAACCTCTTTAGTGTTCAGACCCCTCTAACACTTGTATATTTTTTCTGTTGCATGTGTTCAGAACAGATGGCATCTGGGAGAGTGTGTGACTAGCTAGCCTGAGATTGACACCAAAGTTCTTGTGGATCATGGGGTGAGACCAGCAAGAGCTGTGATTTTAGGTCCAGGACCAGAAATCAGAAGCCTTCTGAGGCTTATCTCTATGGAGGTAGCTGAGGAACAGACCCACTGGACTGGACCGCAGCGCCAGGAGAAGATAAGTGGTCATCTGTGAAAAGTTTGGTTTAAGTGACTTGACTAGCATCACATAGGAACTCTGTAGCAGAGGCAGGGGTAGAATTTAATTCTCCAGGGCAGCATTCAACTGCCTTAACCATGAGACTGCCCTTTCCCTCCCCATTGTCTTCTGCTTTATTCAGTACACACCTTCAGACTTCTGCAATAAATCAGGCAGGGGTCCTATGGACAACAATATCTTTCACTCCACAACCCTGTTTCATCTTCAGAGCAGATGCATCCTGTACACTGAATAAGGCAGGGTGGATCTGAGAAAAAAATAGTTATGTTATCATGTAATGAAAGACAATCATAATGCATATGCATAAGGGGACTGAATTAACGTTGCACAGGCATCGAAATACTTACTCTCCTGGTGTGAATTTTCCTTCATCTTCATTTTATTTTAAGCACTTTAGGTGATTTTTGGTAAACATATAAAGCAATGAGCCAATTTGATAAAGAGGCATCAACTTGGAGGTGGCTTAGTATTGAATATTGTTACTAGAGCTGCTTGGAAATTTTCTGCCAGAATGATTTTCTTTTGGAAAATGCACTTTTTGTCATTTTTCAAAAAAAAAAGAAAAGAAAAAAAAAGACTTTCCCTAGGGAAAACTGAAATGACGGCGGCCTGGCTGTGCGACTCTTCTCAGTTTCCAGCCTGGCAACCAAAAAAGATTAGGCAGGGAAGCTAAGCACTCAGGTTCTCCATCTGTTTGGCAGCCAGGCTGGAAGAGACACAGGAAGGTGGAGAGCCAGGGAGGTGAGAGCTATGGCGTTCAACTTCCAGTAGCTCACCTGGAAGGCTCTTGTCAGTTTCACTTTCTGCTGAAGATGGGCTGCCAGCAAATTCTATTTCAGTTCTCCCAAAATGGAATTTTTCTGGAAAACCCTACCCATGAAAAATTTTTGCATTGGACTTTTTGTCCTGATTCAGGATGAAATTTTGTTCTAAAACATGACATTTTTCACAGTCAGGGATTTCAGTTTTTCAGCCAGCTCTATTTGGTACAAGCACTTTCTCCTTAAGCAGGGTACAGCATCTATCTAGCCAATTCCCAACTTCTACAGGAACACAGGAGTTGCTGTTCTGGATTAGACCAACAGTCCATCTAATCTGCTAGAGGCACAGAGGCCAGTGCAAGATTCTACAGAGTACAGTGTAGGTAACAGCATAATGGGTAACTGCGGAATAACCTGCTCTTTCTTCCTAATCTCAGCAGTTGCAAGTTGGTTCATGTTGTGAGGTATGAGAGTTTCTATCCCTCATACCTTTCAATTCTGTTATGTAGCAGTGGAGATTCTTATTATCCATATAAATGTCTCATCCTTTGTTTTTTTCTTGAAATCCCATTTATGAAGCTCTTAGCTTCAATAATATCTTCTGGTGATGAGTTCCACAGGTTAATTAAATGCTGTGTGTTTCCTTTTATCAGTATTAAATTTGTTGCCTTTCAGTTTTATTGAATGTCCCATAATGTACCATGAATGTCCCATAATAGTTTTTATTGTCCCCCAGGTTTATTGAATGTTCCATAATAATTCTTGTATTATGAGACACAGTAAACAAGAATGCTTGCTTGACCTTCCCTAAATCATTCATTATCTATCATTCCCTCTTCCCTCTCAAATAAACAGTCCTAATATTTTCAGTCTATCCTCATATAGAAGTTCTTTCTTTTATTTGATCTTTTTCATCCCCTTCCTTTTAACCCCTTTTATGTCTTTTTGGAGATAGGGTGACCAGAAATGAACACAAATGCTCTACACTATGAAGTATATCCTCTACTATCCAGTTCATGAAATAGTATTAACAGCAACTACGTCAATCCTCTGCCACCACATATATGGAGGTCAAGTGCAATAGCAGTAGCAACTAGTGGGAATTAATTAAAGACAACCTTGAATTATCTGGTTTTTAAAGGCCCACACTCAAATGTTTTGGCCCCCGTACTTGGAGAAAGAAAGCAAAAAGAAATATATTTCAGGACCTCTTCTTGACATAGCAGAAGTATATCCTTCACCCCTTATGCTTTGGGGATTTGATTTTATATTGTGCCTAATTAGCTACTAAGACAATAATTAAATCAGTTAGAATTTCCCCGTGGTACCCTTCCTAATTAATCCACTGCTAAATCACTGACATTAATTTGTCAAATCTCAACAGTTGCTTGAAAACAATCTCTGAGAAACCAATGGCAGGAGCAATGCTAGAATCTATTTTTGAAATTGAAAGAGACCCAAAAATCACAGCCCAGGCTTCATTTGTGGTGTCACAACAGAAGAGTGAGAGCAAATGAAGACCTCACTAGCATCAATTAAGGTTTAATTCATTCACAATACAGTAGTTCATTAGCATGTTGCGCTTGTTGTGAAAGTCTTGTCTGTAAAACTCAGACTGGAGTTTTGATGCCCTCTCCAGCAAGAAAGTGGGAAATGTTTCTTACTTTAAAAAACTAATGAGGCAGCTATAATGTTATTATATGGCACACAAGTTTTCCCACCTAGCTCTGCCACGGAACCTCAACGCTGACCCTTCACACACAAAATATTCCAGTCCTTGTTTTTTCTTGATCAGAAACTGACAAAATTTCAAACTCTGGTAATTTTCTAGTGTGGACAAACATCTGTTCAAGACTAGGGACCTGACCACTGCTGTGTGCCTTGCGTAGCTATTTAGGCCCTAATTCAGAAAAGCATCTAAACACATGCTTTAGTTCATCCCTGTTCGACTAACTACTTACGCAAATGCTCAGTTTTAAGCATTTGTTTAAATCCCATTGAAGTTAGGGATTAAATAGATGTGAAGTGCTGAATGGAGGGCCTGATACCTAAGCACACTGACCACAGACTATATGTAAAATGGTACTACTTTGACTTGGGAGCATTTACCCCCACTTTACCCATTTAAATGACTACACAAGGAAAAATGTACTGTTTTGCTCAGTTAAAGAAGGCAGGATTTAGCCTTAGCAACATAAACCAAGATGTGAGTCCCTGTCTCTGGAGATGAAAGGTGCTACATTATCAGTTATGTCATTTAGGATCAATTATGAGTCATATTAACTTATCCTTGTTATATATTATTGGTGTTCCAGCAGTGCCCAAATTTACTAAGGACTGACCTTACACACATGAAGATACAGTCTCTTCCTTTTTAATCTAAGAAAACAAGCAACATTTACAAATCATAGAAGAAAGAGATACACTCAAAGTATGTTTAAGCTTTTTATATCCTCTATACATTACATGACTTATATACTTTGGGGAGAAGGATTGCTTTCTCCTAAGCAAATATTCCTGACTGTCTCTCAACCTGTCCATTATTAGTTGGATAAGTTACTTATACAAGAAACTAGGCATCATGGTCCCCTTTGAGAACATTGAATCCAAGCTGATTCATCACAACAGTCTTTCAAAAATCCAGAAAAGGTGTTTTTCCACAATGGCTAAGGATGTACAACACACAGGGGTTTCAAGTTAGCTAGCTGAGGAGCAATCAATCAGCTTGATTCCAATGGGTTCCCAGTCTTCACCTTGGCTATTTGTGGTGTGTGGGGTTCATGTGGTCAGAACATGTACAAATGCCAGATAAACCTGAAGCAAACAGAAGTGAAATTCACTACTCTATTTCCCCACATGTGGATCTTTTGCATCCCAAAGGGCTGCCATATGAGCAACCGACTCCAAGATTCTTCTCTCCTTTCCTACACAGCACCCTGCCCCCAACAGCCCCCAAGCCTGCTTATGTACTTTAAGTGAATTCTCATGGGATCTAAGGACATGACTCCAACTCCTGAATCCTAACAGAAAGACCAGCTAGCCTGCTCCCTTTTCACCAAGACCCATATCCTTGTGAGGAGATGGGTGCTGTTTCTTTAAATTGGTAGTGGGGAGCCAAGCACAGGGTGCTGAGGAACTTACAAATCTAAGCAGAAACTCTCCAGTGAAGCAGAAAGAAATCTGATTTATGTTTGTGAGGCGCTCAGGTTCTCTGATGCTAGGGGTTCTATACAGATCTAGACAGTATACCTGGAAACTTCTCCTAGCAAAAACACACTAGATCTGCATTTTGTTAAATTTGCATAGATTGGTGCAAATTTGGGTAAATTTAACTAGATTTTGTCTATACTGGGGATTTGCCTCTCTACAACTATTGGTAGCAATATCAGCATAAGAGGCCATTAGACAGGCAAAGAGGCCGTTATCCCAGGTGTTCAATGGAGGATAAACACCAGTACAGAAAGCAGGACTGCTGCAGCCCTTCTCACGCTCCAGGAGTTGCAGTGCTTCTTTGTGACTCAGGATGCTCCCTCTTGGCCCTCTGGCCAGGTCACTGTAGTTCTCCCTTTCCACGGTATCAAAGTCCCATTGGATGCCCATCTCAAGCAGTTTTCTGCCACTTCCCCAGAGGCTGGTAGATGCAGCAGGCAGAAAGGCAGGCCCTGAAGAACTGGCAGGCCGATCAGCAAAGGAGACTTCAGGAGTTCATGAGGGGACAGGCAGTCACCAGCAACAAGTACTCCAAAGCGTGGTGAGTCCAGCGAGCGGGGATGGCAGCAGGGCAAGGAGCTGGGGACTGTGCAAAATGAGCCCAACAGACTCCCCCGATGCATTTTTAGGGACTTTTGAGAGGGTGGCTACGACAGCAGGCTGGGAGAAGGTAACCTGGGCCCTGCACCTCACTCCGTATTTGGAAGGCACGGCCCAACCCGCCTATATGGCCTTGGGGGAGACCCAAGCCAGAGACTATGACGTAGTGAAAGCTGCCATCTTAGACCACGTTGGACTTTCGGCGGAGCAGTACTGCCAGAAGTTTCAGGCAGCCACGTGGACTGAGAGCCTGCAATCCCAAGCATTTGCACAGCGATTAACGGACCTGGCCACCCAGTGGTTGAGGCCAGCCACCCAGAACATGGAGGATGCCTAGATGCAGTTGTTATGGAACAGTTTCTCCACAGCTTGCCAGAAACTGTCTGAGTCTGGGTCCAGCAGCATCAGCTGGGCCGGGTAGTGGACACGGTATGGCTGATGGAGGAGTATGTGAAGACCAAGGTGCCCAGGAGAGCGGAGAAGCCTGCCAGATGTGCAGGGCCAGGGGGGAAGCCCCCAGAACCCTCACCCAGGAAGGGGCCAGAACCGGGGGCAGCAGAGGCTGGGAAATGAGCTGCTGGCAGTGTGGCTGCCCCGGTCATAAGAAGGACTGCCCCGAAATGGAGTGTGGACTGGTGGACTTCTCTGGGTGGATTGAAGGGCAGGGGAGGCTGAGAGTACGGGCCTTGGCCACAATACCTGCATGGGTGGAGAAGAGGCACCAGCAGGGGCTAGTGAACCCAGCCTCCCCCAGTCACTGGTTCGAAGGAAGCTAGTGAAACCACATTGGATGGTCCCAGGGGCCAAGGTGGACCGTAGGTGTGTCCGTGGGACACCAAAGGTATCCCCGGGCGCAGGTGCCCCTGGAGGCACAAGGGCAGTTTAAATGGCAATCAGTGGGTGTAGTTGCCAAGTTGACCTACCCGGTCCTGATCTGGAAAGATTGGGGACCCCCTCCCAGAGGGTTAGGAGGGCCGGTAGGAAGCCCAGGAATGATGCAGGACTCAAAGCCTGTGCTTCAGCCCAAGCCATTGTGTCTACACAGCTATTTCTGGTGTGGTAGCACAAACCCTACCAGCCAGAGTCTGTCAATATGGGCTCAGAGACTTGCTGTCACAGGCTGTGTAGACATGCCCTTGGATGCCAGACACGGATCGTGTACTGAAAAATATACACAAGGGAAATTATTACTCTTGTTCCTACCATGTTTAGGTGCCCTATAGGTCATCCACATTCTCCAAAAGCTAAGGATGATATAGAAGCACACATGGATGGCATTTTGAAAGGCCTGCCAACTCCAGCTGGGTAAATAACAGTTTTTTCAGTTCATTGGCAACTTCAAAAAGTCAAAAACAAATGTAGTTTCTGGACAAACCAAAAACTAATGTTTCCAAAACTTCTGGTGAATTTTAAAGTTGAAAAATTTGTTTTAGGTCAAACAAAACATTTTGTTCACCCTGAAATTAATGCTTCGTTTTGATTTTCAGCATTTTTAAGTGTGTTTGAATTTAAAAAAAATAAAATTGAAGGACATTTTTAAATAAAATGTCATTTCAAAGCAAAAGGTCAATGTTTCATTTTGAAAATGTCAAATGAAAATGTTTTGATTTCGTTCTGAAATTTTTTTAATGAACAATTCAGTGAAACTGACACAAATTCATGAAGCATTTCTGTGTCACTGAATCCGCAGTTTTCACACAAAAAAAGGTTTTGGTAAAAATATGTCACCCTGCTCTACTGCCAGTTTCATCATAGAAATTAGAAATGGTCACTAACCCTACCACACACACACAAATGGCATCCAAGTTTACATGGTTAGGTCAGTTACTTATGTGGAGTACCCCTGTTCACCCAGGATTTCTACACAATGAAAAGTCTGCGAAACTATGAAACCCCAACTAGGCAGGGATCACAATGAAATTCCAAATCCTGCAGACTTTGTGAGATTTAAGGTTTCATTATAAATGTTTGCATAGCTATAACATAAAATAAGACTTATCTATTGCCAATTTATAAATACTTTAAAGTTTCCATCAATTTCTTTCATTTAGTACAGTGGTCTTCAACCTGTGCTTTGGGGACGCATGGGGGTCTAAAGACTATGTCTAAGATTTCCAAAGGGGTCTGCACAGCCATTTGAAATTCTTTAGGGGTCTGCAAATGGAAAAAGGTTGAAAACTAATGGTTTGGTATTGTATATTAACAGACAAGAATCTGGAATAAGATTGGTCTGCATTCCCACTAGGTGGCACTCAAAGTCCATTAATACTGAATAGGAGCAAAGGCAGTTACACAGAAAATGCACCTTCTATAGAAAAACAAAACAAAAACAAAAAGCATCCAGTCCCTTTTTGTTTTCTCAGTAAAGCTTCACACATTTTTTACATCATACCCACATTGTCACACATCCAAGAAAACAAACTCGGATGAGACAATCTCTTAGGAAGAAAGCTTCTGAATCAGACTTAACTGAATGTGCAGTTGGGTAGGACAAGTAGCACAAGAAATCCACAAAAATCAATAATCTGCTATCTCCTGTCACCTAATTTATGATTGCCAAGTGGCAGCATTTAGGTTAAGGCTACAGTAGAGCCTAAAATCCTTTCACACACCCAGAGGGCAATGTTTCAGTTGGGAGAGTTCTACATTATAACCCATTGTCTCTGGCAGTAGTAATAGGGGAATGAGGAGAAGACAGTTGATTAATTTCATCCCCACTCCGATACTGAAATAATGTACAGAGGAAAGGTGTTATTCAGTAACTTGTCTATCTATCTACATGTATCTGATGTGCAATTGTGGTATCTGCACATCACTTATATATATTATTTCCTTTAAAAATAGTTTTATGTTTGTCTCTGCTTAAGTTCAAAGGAGAAAAGCCTAACTTCTGTTGCCTGAAGATATCAGGGAGGACAAGACTTTAGCAGGATCAAAGAAAGGATTGGACATTTATATGGATAACAAGAATATTCAGAGTTATAGAAGAATGATGTTTTAAAGTTTGGAAAGGGTACAGACCCTTCTGCACGAGGGCATAAAACAACCTCCAGCTCATAGGGTTAGAAAGAAATTTTACCTGTAGCCATGTTATTCCATAGCTGCCTACTGAAGGGTTTGCTGCAGCCATTACTGGCCTCTGACAGAAACAGCATGTTCAACTGATGGACCAGTGATCTGATCTACCATGGTAATTCCTGTGGGGTTCAATGCAAACACCAAGCAAATCAATACCTGTTAACAGTGGCCACTATGAGGTCTCCAAATTCTTGGTCATTGTAAATGGTGACCACTTTATAAAGGGGCGGGGGAGGCAACAGGGGACGCATTTGGACAATTTTCACTTATTTTGAAAAAGTTAAATAATTAAATTTATTTTTTCTTCACCTTAAAAGACAAAGTCCTAATCTTGAAGCAATTTACTTGTCCGTCTCTCTTCACAGGCTGATAGCAGTACATTTTACACACTTGACAAATCTGTGGATGCTTAGAAACACTATAGCTATACGGTTGCCTACAATTCTGGTGTCTTAGGGTGAGCTTCTGCGCTGCACAGCAGAGCGTGCAGCCTAGAGGGAGAAAGGGTTAAAATAGCGTTTAAGACACCTCTGCACCTTCGTGATTCTGGAAAGGTCCCCAGCATAACCTAGCCCTGAGGCTCATTTAAATTACAGTAGCCTTCCTGGGCTGTCCTATGGGCTGCAGCACTACCTGGAGTTTCCTCAGCCTGCATGCTGAGGTCTTGGCCTTCCTGACACCAGCCCCAGCTCCAGCACTCACATTCTCCCTACACCAGGGCTTAAGAGGAGGTCCTCAGGCTGTCTTCCACAGTACTGGCCCATGCAATATCCTCCCCCGGCCAGATCCCAGGTTGTTTGGGTCCCTGTAGGCCACTCAGGCCATTTTACATGGCTGTGATGTAGTTTACTCACACGCACCAGGAAGTGAGGCCGATGTCTGGAGCTGTGGGCACAGTGACTGCAACCTTGGGAGGCCACTCCGGGAGCAGTGATCCATATTCCTACATAACTACCTGCTTGCAGAGCTGGAAACCCTGAAGAACGGGATGGTGTCCCCATGACAGATGAAGCTGGCGGTACTAAGAGTGACCACTTCCCAAACGGAGGAGCCAGAGCCTGGTAGGAAGCAACCCAACAGGGAGTGTAACTTGGGGTAGACCAATGAGTAGTCTGGACACTGCAACACCCCTTCAGGGCCCTGAGTTGGGACCAGCAGAATGTGAGGGCCCGGGGCCACTCCCTTATTCCCTCTCCCCTGTGTCATGACAGGCCCCTGAAGAGGAAACACACAGGGAAGACTGAGGCCTGTCATATGTGGCCCAGCAGGGCCCCCTCTAAGACAATCAGATTGGAAAGAACTGTGAAGTCTAGGGTTACCACCAGTGATGATATCCAACCGGTTCGCACCGGTTCGCGCGAACCGGTTCTTAAAATAGAAAAAATGCAGCGAACCGGTTCTTAGCCCCGGGAGATTTAATGAAAAGGGGGAGCAGCGAACCGGTTGTTAGCGGCGGGAGAGTAAATTTCCCAGCTGCAAGTGTCTCCCGCGATTCTCCCTGCCGCCGAAATTGACTAGGGAGGGTCAATTTCACGGCGGAGGGAACTCTGTAGTTGTGTGTGTGTGTCAGGTGCTGTGTGCATGATGTTTAAGAACCTATTCAGAATAGGTTCTTAAATATCACCTGCCTTCATAGAACTGGTTATTAGAAATTTGGGATATCATCACTGGTTACCACCTTTTAAATGCAAAAAACTCAGCACCCATCCTCCCACAACACCAACCACAAGGCAATTCTGCAACCTTCACCTCAACAGCCATTTATAGCATCTAGAGATATAACCGTATAGATAAGATTGATAACATTGCATGTCACCTCACTCTCATGTGACTCAAACCCTCTCTCTCACACACCCGCACCCACACACACGATGTGCTTGCATGTTGGTGGGCAGACAGCTGCTGTATTTTCACCAGGTTTGATCTCTGATTTCTTCAACTGCATCTCCAGCTGGACACAGAAACTTTTAACAGTAGATATCCCAGTGTACTGTGATAATTATGTAAATCTTTAGACCCACGTCAAAAATAAAAAAGGCAGATTAAATTATTTTTCTGGTGACTGACAAATCCATCAAAATACCAGCTGGGCCAGTCAAATACCAGGCAGGTGGGAACCCTAGTGAAGCCACTGCCTGACCACTAGGCCAGCTGGTTATCAGATTGACCCATTATAGTGGCTTAAAGAGGCTGAAGTGATGATGAGAGTCTCCTCCCTAGAATTCCACCTATCCTACATCAGATTTCCTGCCCTGAAGGATTAATCCCATTTAATAACATTGAGTACCTATAAAAAAGACACTCTATTCCTGCAAGGCAAGTGGAAATGTTTATGCTGTTGAATTGTATAACAGTGTGAATTAAAATGGAGGAGATTTGGCCAGCCATTAATATGGTAATCACAAATAGCAAAGTGTTGGTTATAATTACGGGCTTTAGGAACTACAGAGCACAGCTCAAACACATAATCATTTTTTAAGCAATAGTTAATACTGTAGCATAGACTTTAGGATTGAAGCATGTGGTCTTACTTTAAGGTTCCAAATACTAACGTGGCCCTGCAGCTATTCTCTAACCTAAATATAAACCAAAAAACAATCCTCCTAATGTTATCTGAAGAATGTTTATAGCCGTGCTGGAAGACCAAAATCGTAGCAGTTAATGGGTTCTGTCAATCAGGCCTTATTTTAGTTCCATGGCTCACAGAACAATAGGAATTGAAATGCCCTTCTGAGCTGGTCCCTAAACTCACTACCCCCACTGCATTCAAATGCCTCCAAGAGACCTTCCGAAAGTTACTTCTACCACGATACCTACAAGAAACTGACGAGTTGATTATGGCAAAGTGAGATATTTTACATAAAATAATTGCTTTAATAAAGCATTCTACTACCTCAAAAGGCCAGTTTGCTAGCTTGACCACTTTATTTGTCAGTCCTCTTTCCCCCCCCAGTTTGTCTCTGTGTTTTAGCTGGCAAGTTCTTCAGGGCAGAGACTGGGTCTTCCTTTCGTGTTTGGGAAGAGCCTAGTCCATTATGGGTAAAATTCAGTAATAACAGAAAAATAGGAACTGTCATATGGAGTCTGGCCCTTGAGCCATCTATCCCAGTATCTACTGACAGCAGTGGCTAATACCTCAAGTTTCACGGAAATGTGAAAAACAACTATCACACGTAGCCATTCGTGCTGAGCATGATGGAAAAATTCTTTTCTAATGCCCCCAAGGCCAGCTTACTCCCTGATGCATGATATTTGTTTATTCTTATGATTATCTTAGCCTGCATAGCTACAAATGTCACTAATGGTCATACTGTTATCCAATTCTTTTAAATGTTAAATTACAGCTGATCCAGTCTGCTAGTTCCAGCCTTTTTACTCTAAGCTCTCTGTCATCTGGAACTCCTTCCCTCAGACTCCCAGGAAATTGTTCTCTCTTTACGTCTTTTCAAGACAAAGGTTCAATATTTTGGGCTTTAATTTATTTGGTGGCTTTGAAGAATTGCTCTGTTGCTGCTGTTTTTACTGGAAACCTCCTATAGGAGGATATTTGCATGGTAAGGAAGCTATAAATGGCTTAGCATAAAGATATGAAATAAGTGAAGTGACGAATGTAGAACTACAATATTCTAACTCAAGTGAACTGAAAAATTAAAGGGGAAAAATATTAATAACTCTCCCTACATTCTCTTTCCTTTCCTTACCTAGAGCTGCTTATGAAACCGTAGGTTGTGACTTGGACTCAGCATCTGTGCAATAGAGAAAAGCCTTTATGAAAGCTACTGGACCTTGGAGCTGGGTGCTCAATATTAAAGATGCTGCCTCGTCCATTTACTGCCTCAATGGTGCAAATGGGCAGAGACAGATGGGAAATAGGCTGAACTTTGGTCTGCCAGCTTACTCACTATTAACTTAGTTCAGACAGCCTGGGGGCCTATATAGTTGTAAATTACCAACCATCTCCCCACTTCTCAAGAGGCAAGAGAAAATGGAGAAGGAACTGTGACTCAGAGAGGTGTCTTTGAGTCCCAGTGCCTCCCAGATCTACTCTGGGGGACAGACTGTACAGCTTGCACAGCACTCTTTTTTCAGGGCTGTGCTTAAACTCACAATTCTCCCTTACTACCTGGGAGATGGAGGCATGGGAAGAGAGACTGCAGGCAAGAAACTTGAGCTCTGCTTTATCTTTGAGTCCAAACATAAATGTATCTGGGGAAAAAAATCTTTGTGAAATTTCAGGAAAGGAATGTATGATCTGCTTTGGACCCAACTTGACTACAAAGTCAATATGTCTTCCGAAGGCAGTTTACAGCATTTCTAGCAGCCATGGGGTCAGCTAGACACTGGAAAGTAAGGCGTAGACTAGTAAAGAATCCTCAGAATGTTAAAACACAATACAGTTGGCACACATGGCAAAAAACAAGCACACTATGCAGCCTACAAGACACATGTTTTTTTCATAAATACATCGGGGGGGAAGAAACTTTCTCATTTGAGGGGAGACACTGTTTGATTTCTGATTTCTTTGGGCTGAATCAAATTTCCAGATATTTACTTTTACTTGAAACCCACTTACAGAGTGAGTTCAGCTTCTCTTTTGTTGTTGTTTCACCCAGTAGCTTACCCTCTAACTAAAACAGATGCCCTAGAATCACTTGCTGAAGCAATTCTGTTGGACTTAATACATAGCACACAATATCAGGTGCATACAGAGACATTTCCCCCTCTCATTCCCACCTGGAATTCACCTGTCAGAGTGTTTTATATAAAATGTGCCATGGACTTGGGAAACTGCAGATCAGAATAGTGATCAGGGACAACTGTAGTGAGCACCTCCAAAAAGAAGAAAGCCCATAGACACTAATGAAATGGTTTAACTGTCACTTGTGCTTCATGATACAGAGTGCTTATTCATTGCCTGAAGTTATATCCAAACCATATATGAGGCAATATTTCCACAAGGATGCTTCTTGTGACATAATCAAAGGTCCTTTCTCACTGACGCCTGGTCTACACTGGTGATGGAGGTTGACATAACGTCACTTACATCGATCTTCTAAAGCTTGCGTCTACACTGGCACGGTAGTTCCATCGACTTAAAGCGCAGCAAAAGTCGACGTAATAAAACCACCTCCGCAAGTGGCGTAGCATGTAAATCGAATTTAATAGGTCGATTTTGCATCAGTGTAGACAGAGCACAATGTAATTCAACATTAATGGCCTCCGGGAAGTATCCCATAATGCCCTGTTGTGACTGCTCTGGACATTCATGCTCTGCTATTACATGGCCACGCAAACAGGAAATTGCCCCTCCCATCATGCCCCAAGAACATCTGAATTTTCATTTCCTGTGCAGCCAGCATGGAGAGAGCTTTGTAGCTGAATTCATCATGGCTACTGCAAGGCCCAAACACACTCCAGCATGGAGTCGACCAGAGGTCTTAGAGCTCATCGGTCTGTGGGCAAGGAGTTCGTTATGGCTCAGCAAAGACCCAGCAAAATAAATTTGGACGTTTGCAGGAAGATATCCCAAGGCATGTTGGAGAAGGGCCACAACAGGGATGCGCAGCAGTGCTGCTTGAAGATCAAGGAGCTATGGCAGGCATATCAAAAAGCCAGGGAAACTAACAGCCGCTCTGGCTCCTCGCCCAAAACATGCTGCTTCTATGAGGAGCTGCATGCAATTCTCGGCGGCGACCCCACCATAGAGCCACCACGCAGCATCGATACCTCCGCTGCATCCCACTCCAGGGACAATGGTGAGGAATTGGTGGAGGAGGAGGAGATGTGTACGGGGAGAGCAGGGTGCAGGAGAGTGGGGTGTCCATTCTCCCAGACAGTCAGGACCTATTCCTGATCCCAGAGCACCACACAGGACAGCACTAATGATCCCGGGTAAGGCACATCTGGTGAGTTTTTTTCCTACTTAGCAGTTATGTCCTTTTAAATGGGGGGAACAGGATTTCAGGGGATTAGTGGACTTTACCAGGGGGTTCCTCCCAGAACAGATTATTTCTGTGCACAGATATGCTCCGAGAATCATCAGTTGATATCTCAAGGAAACTTTCTTGTAGGTAATTGGTTATCCTTTGCACAAGATTTCATGGAAGCGCAGCCTTGTTCCTTGCTCCCCGGTAGGATACTTTGCCATGCCACACTGCAATCAAGTGAGCCAGAATCCTGGCAGAACACAGCAAAGCAGCATAAGGGCCAGGCCGGTGCCCCGCTGCATGCAGCAAATCTTCCCTTTCCTCCTGCGTTACCCTCAGGAAACTGATATCGCTCGTGGTCACCTAGGGAAGATGGCGCATGTTTAAAGTACCCAAGCTATAAAGCCGATGCCCTCTATCTCTCTAGTCCACTTTGTATTGTCCGACTGAGTCACTTAAATTATTTTCCAAAGGTATCTGAAGAGACTATTAACCCACCTGGGCTCTCCTCAGATCCCCTTTGGCCAACTCGCCACAAAACGGTCACTTTAATTAAACCATTGCTCCCAGTCAGCCCTCTCATAGTGGACATTTTAAATGAGCTTTTTAGAGATAATTAATCCTCTCTATAGCAGAATAAAGTGCCCCTGGCTTACCATCTCTGTATTGGCACAGCGAGCTGACCCTTCTAAGATGCTCGGAATGGAATGCGGGTCTGGCTTTGCCTTGTGCACGCTAAGGGGAGTATTTTATACATTGCTGCTGTTGCTTCACTTTTCTGGGTCTGCTAACAATGGCAACATTGTGTATTTCTTTTCGTTCTGCAGACACCTCAGCCTTGCCGCCCCACCCCACCCCACCCCAGAAGTGCTGCAGAAACACTATCGCAGATTAGAAAGAGGAAAAAAAAATCACAGGATGACTGCATGGCCACTGAGACAGAGCTCCAAGCATAGCGGTTGACCTTGTCCCAGAGCATAGACATGGACAGGGAGGATCAAAGCGCCATGCAGGAGCAGGATCATGGTACCCAGCTGCAAATAATGCGGGATCAGGCAGACATGCTCAGGTGGTTTGTGGAACTTCATGAAGAGCGGCAGCTGAACAGAGTCCCACTGCAGCCCCTCTAGAATGCTCCTCCACCTATGGCTTTGCTGCCGTCCTCTACCCCCACCCTCAAGCGGTCTCGGAGGAGACAGGCCAGGCTGCAGTACGTGGTGAACTCCACCCAGTGGAGGCAAGCAGAAAGCTGCGGTGGCCCTGCTGACAGCTGGTCAGCAAGCTACCACGCTACCTGTGAATGAAGACTGTGAATGACTGTGAATGACAGCTCCCCCACCCACACCAACCTGAATATTAATAAAGAAAAGTTTGCATCGTTTCAATAAATATCTCTTTATTAATTCATAGCTTGTTTGGGAAGGGCTTTGGAGGGTACTGATATCAATGGTAGGGGGAAGGGTAAACAAAGGCGCCAAACATACAACAGAAAACATTACTGAGTCTCATTGCAGAACCTGATTTTCAATGCTTCCCGAAGGCGAAGTGCTCCACGGTTGGCTCTGAGCATATAGCTGCCATCTGGCTGCTCAAAATTGGCGGCCAGTCTTTCTGCCTCCAGAGCCCAACCCCGGGGGAACCTTTCCCCCTTCGTTTCACACACATCATGCAGAACACAGCACACAAATATAACTGATGGGATGTTCTTTTCACTCATGTCCAGCCTAGTAAGGAGACTTCTCCATCCGGCTCTTAAACATCCAAACAACATTCCACCACCATTCTGCAAGTACTTAGCCTGTTATTAAAATGCTCCTCGCTGTCAAGGTGCCCAGTGTATGGCTTCATTAGTCAATGAGCAAGGAATAAGCAGGATCCCCCAGGATCGCTGTTGGCATTTCCACATTCCCGGTGTGAATTTTTTGGTCTGGGAAGAAAATGCCCACCTGCACATTAGAGAACAGCCCAGAGTTCCTAAATATGCGTGCGTCATGCACCTTTCCAGACCACCCCACATAGATGTCAGTAAACACAGGGGACTGCCGCACCATGGAAAAGTACCCCTGGCGGTTTATGTACTCGGTTGATAGGTGGACAAGTGCTAAGATAGGGATGTGCATGCCATCAATGGCCCCGCCGCAGTTTGGGAACCCCATCGCAGCAAACCCATCCACTATGTCCTGCACATTTCCCAAAGTCACTAGCCTTCATAGCAGAAGTCTATTGATGGACCTGCACTCTTGAATCACAGCAGCTGCCACTGTAGATTTACCTACTCCTAACTGATTCCCAACCAAGCGGTAACAGTCGGGGGTTGCCAGCTTCCACAGAGCGATGGCCACTCTCTTCTCCACCATCAGAGCTTGTCTCAGGCGAGTATTCACTTGCTTCAGGGACGGGGCCAGTTCTGCACAAAGTTCAAGGAAAATGCAAAAGTTCTGCAGCCACTGGTCATCATCCCACAGCTGCATAACGATGTGGTCCCACCAGTCTGTGCTTGTTTCCAGTGGTTCCCAACCTTTTTAGCTCAAGAGCCACAGATATCATTTTTACAACTCTGAAGGGCCTCCAATCTCAGCCAGCAGTCTCCACCCCCCGCCCCTCCAGACCTCCTACTACAGCCAGATGGGAGGAGTGTCCTCGCTGATATCCTGTCCCCCCTGGCTGCAGCAGGGACACTGCACACATCCTGTAGCCCAATCCACTCCACCTGGGTCCCTGAGTAGTGCTCCCCTCCCTCTGGCTCCAGCAGGGACCCCACACCTAGGGACCAAGTTGGAGCGCTTTGCTCTCTGCTGGAGCCAGGGGAGGGGAGTGCTGATCTCCCATTCCCTTGGCTGCAGCAAGAAGCCTGGACTGTCTTGTAGCCCCACGGCAATGCACTTCACCTGGGTCCTTGGGTAGTGGCTCCCTACTGCAGCTAGGGGGAGGGGAGCAGCGGGCCACTGTGAAAGACCCCAGGGGCCACTTTTGGCCCACAGGCCATGGATTGCGAACCACTACCCCAAACTATGCCACTGCTGTGACATTTACATCAGTCACTGCTCTGTTCCACCATATCCACTCTCCTCTGTCCTACCCACATCCCACTCTCAGTATACTCCAACACACACAACCTTGCTATTACACTGAGGGGGTGGGAGGCACAGCTGGTGTAAGATGACAGAGCCACTTGTACCTGATTTATACCAGTGGAGAGTTCCTCTGTGACGGTGGGAATTCTCCACTGGCCATCTCCAGCTCCTTTAAGTCCATTTTGCACTGCTTACACAGAGCAAAGTGGCTTGAGCTAGCCAGAAAATCTGATCCTCTGTTTGTGCTGGGTTATAGCCCCACTCTATAGCTTCTCTCTGTGAATGCTGGAGTTGTCTGGGGATCAACTCAAATATCAATACAACCAATTTTCAGTACAAACCTTTATTTGAAATTGTGTTCCGCATGATGTGGTGTTCTGGTCTAGACCACCTCAGGATCATAGTTTCTGAGCACCTTAAAATGATGGCCTTGTAATTCTTCACCAACATTAAAGGAACCCCTTTATCTGAAACCGCATTTAATAAAATAAATGCCATGTCAAGTAAATGTGGTTTAACTGAACGGAGATAGTTTTTGTTGTCACTCATCTTCTTTTGCCAGGGATGCTCAGAGAGGGTCCTATAAGCACTCTGTATTTTCCTTACCCCTAGACTTCAGTGGTAACTTTGCCTGTGGAAGAATGAATGGATTTTTTAAGGATCTCATCCAAAAGACCCAGATACAATCAACTGCCTGAACTTCCACTTATTCCCCCTGTTGGAATGTGAACTTATGGTTTCAAGGAACCCAAACAGTTCAAACCAGAGAATTAGATTGCTAAACGTAATGATTTAATGTCTGAATGTGTAAATCAATATGTAAATGCTAACTATTATAAAAGAACCTCTCCAGATCTAAAAGACTGATCTAAAATATGTCATGAGATATGGACTTTTCTTGGATAAATGATTTAATTATGTATTTTTAAATATGCAAGTGTCCAATATTTTATTGTGTTCTTAGATATTGTTAGTGTTCAATATTATATTTAAATAAGAAAGTTTATTCACATTGTTTGTTGAAAGTCCAACAATGCCTCTTAACTACCATTTTGCTGAGTTACAAATAAACATATTTTTCAGCTGTTTCTTCCTTCCACAATGCCTCATCCTTTCTCAAATGGAAACTGCAACTACAGTGAGAATAGGATAACTAGTCGAGTGTCTTGAAATATAGCCCCCGTACATAGGTGGCACCTGGGAGGGATGCCAAGTTCCTATTCCATGTTCCACGGAAAACTAGAGATACTGCAGAGAACTCACAACCCGGGGGAGAGAGAGCTATTGTGTATTTAAGTCACCTGCAGGCCCAGAGCCAGAGATCTCAAGCTGACAAAGGTGGAAGGCATGAGTTTTCTGAATACTAATATTCTATCACAAAAATGCAAGGGGTCTAAGCCTCAGGTTTTTTTTTTTTTTAAGATTGAGCAGGGTCACTGAGGGGGCACCATCTTTTAATAAAGCTGCTGTTGCCTCCTATTGCTCCACGTGGCTCCACTTCACCATTAACAGAGGTTCCATCACCACCCCCATAACTCCTAGCTTCAGTTATTGCCTCCCTATAGGCTCATTGTATGGAAGCTGAGAGCCAATCAGGTTCTGACCAGGCTCACCCACCCCCAGCGGTGGGTAGGGGCGGGGCACATCCCCACCAATGGGAAGGAAGTAACCAGAGCTGGTATGACAGAGGGGCAGCTAGGCCAAATCTGAGTGGCATTGGATCCTAGCACTTGGGCTCCTGTTCCCAGTCCCAGGGTCCACTCTGAGATTTCATGAGTATGTGAGACAGCTCAGGTATGAGACTTGAGGTGTCTGTCAAATCCTGGGCTGTTCCAAAGCCCCACCAAAACTTAGATGGTCCTGGGCCTGTCTACATTACAACAGTCTCTTGGGGCTGCACAATGCGATGCAGCACTGGCCAAAATCTTCACTGATGTTGTGCCTCCACCTTGGCTCTCCCATCCTCACAGTCCCTCCCTGGCACCACCCCCTATGCCAGAGTTTGAAAAGGGGTTCTCAGAAGGCTGCCTTGTGTGTTCCGCAGTGTCTGCTCAAGGAGGATCCTCTTCCAGACAAACAAGACACCTTTTCCCACTCCAACCCTTTTATGTGGCATAAAGGGTCTGGAGCCAGAGTGAGGCCCTCACCCAAAGTGTTTGGGCTTTGTGGGAGGCAAGAAGCAAGGGCTGGGACAGAAGGAATTAATTTATCCCACTACCTGTAGGCAGGCCACAGAGCAAGTCCTCCATACTTGTTACTCCAGCCTATATGCTGAAGGAATGCCCTCTCTGCAAATCCTACATAGGAATTTAGGATTTGCACAGGCACGTGCCCCATGCTCCACTATGGCCAACCCTCACTCTTCTCATATGCGCTTGCCCACTTGGGGCTGATGCATTGCTTTTGGAGCTTATATAGCGTCTGCTTCTGTGGTGCACAGAGAGTTCTGTTGGCCCCCTTTATGCGACCGGTCTGCCACTCCCTCTTCCCTGCAGCGTTCCACAAATGGATGTATACTCTCTACACCATGGGTGAATTGTAATTTAGGAGCATCTGATCTCACATCTAATAAAACATGTGAGAGGAGGATCAGTTCAAACAAGGGGAAAAAGGTGACACAGAAAGACAGCATTACGTAAAGGTTCTGTGTGACTTCATATACGGTTGAACTTCCTTGCCCACAGTAGAAGCTGTGAAAGGAAGAAGAGGGAAAACAGGAGAACAGAAATTCTGTGAGTTTCACACAAAAAAAAATCATAAAATACATAGCTAAGTAAAAACAATAGACTGCATTCACTTTTCCCTGCAAGCCCCACAGTCCTCCTAGTCCCAAAGTCCTGAAATTTAACCTCTGCAAAAAAACATTTTTAGTTTTAAAGAATTACATTGTCTTTTTCCTGAAGAAAACGTTGATACTTTATTCAGACTTTGTTTAAAAGTGGATCAAGCCTTTTTTATCATGCAAAGTGCTATATTTCACTCCTAATGGAAATAATTAAACTTGGTTAAATATGGGATGAAGTAAAGAGGAGATAAACAGCCATACATCTCATCAGATCATACACTAAATTGCCATGATCAGAAAACCTAATGTTTTAAACAGAGGTGCTACCAAAGCTGAAAAAAAAACAACTCCATTCATTGTCATCATCCATGGTCACTGCCGACGGAACAGGTTTTAAGATTTATGATAGTAGCAGGTGCTGCAATGACAGTCTGTGTGGTTCTCTATCTTCACGTTGTCCTTAAGGGTGATCTTTTAAAAAGAAACACACACAACATTATAATGAACTACATTTCTAAAACAAAATTCTTCATGCAAAGCATTTCTGAAGCCTTTATTTTCTCAACTATATACTTTACAAAAATCTTCTGAGATATAGGTACCAAAATGGCACCTGAATTCTTCATAGTATAACTCTTGTTTTCTACAGCTCAGAGCCACAAAGGCAATGCTTGATTTGTGATGAAAGAGGCGCCAGGACTCAAGCAATTAGGTGCCGGGACTCAAGCAGCTTTTTACTTGCATAACTACCACGCCTAGAGGTGCCACAGCTCAGCCCTGGCACAAATTAAGCACTGCACAAGGGCAAGGTTTTCTAAAGTGATTAGTGATTTTCAGTCCCTAACTTGACGCATCTTAAAGGGGCCTGCATTTCAGAGACTGTTGAGTATCCACACTCTGAAAAGCCAGGCCCCTGTAGGGTTTCTAAAGGTGGACAACCCCCCCCCCCAGCATGAAGACACTCAAAACAACTAGTCACTTAAAAAAAAAAATCTTGGCCAAAGTATATTGGCAGAATGGGAGCAAGTATAATCCAGGAGAGCTAGAGGTGTTCTATGCCCTGCTCAGATGCAGACCCAGAGCCAAATTTTCCTCTCACACTAGTGTAAATCTGAAATAATTCCATTGAAGTCAATTGATTTCTGTTGGCATAAGCTTTTGCCGCCGTTAGATCGATTGCTCTGGATCGACTGAGCAGTCCGTGTAGACCCACTCAGTCAATCCAGCAAGCGACACAGGAAAACCACCCCGGTAACTGGCGTAGTGCTGCATCGAAGGGAACGCTGTTCCCTTCAACGCAGCACAGTGTGGACGGCACACGGAAGAGATGCCGTGAAGTCGATGGGAGATACGCAAGTCGACTGCCACTGAATCCCGAAGGTAAGTGTAGACCAGGCCTGAGAGGAGAATAAAACCCATGGCTTTGCAAAGATGCCGTGCTCATCAACCAGCAGAGGCACAGATGAATCTACCGTTGTTTAACAGTGACACAAAGTATTCACACTGGCTTTGCACACCGAACTATTGGGAGAGACAACCAGTTAGTGCTTCTTCAGCTCCTCCAGCCCCTGAGCCTGGGGAAGGGCTGTGACTCCTGTGCACCCCCTACAGAAGGGTTTGTAATTACTGGCTGTATGTAATCATCGACTGAGAGGCCATACCTCCATTCCTCCCTAAAACCACCTCCATGCTTGCCTATGTGGAGCTGGCACAGAGGTTAGCTATCGTGTGAGCAATGGGTGGGCAGTTTTGCTGCATGCCCACTACCCAGCCATTGTGGACTCACTGAATTGGTAGCTTTACACATGCCCATACCTCTGGTGAATTTAAGGCTCTGTTATATGGAAACAGGTTACAAATAAACAGGCTTCATTGGAGACATACTGGTACTATTTTTTCCCCTCCCTAATATCTCATTTCTTGTCCTGATCAGTCTCCCTGCTGGTCAGAAGTGCTCCTGCCTATGCAGGAAATAGGCAAGGGAAATCACATCAAATAGAGTCAAAACACCATTTCTGTGGTATTTAGGGAGATATTGCATGTCAGGAGGAATTGCCAAAAAGAAGGAAAAAAAAACTGGGGAAGCGGCAAAAATTCAGAGCCAGGCCTTCAGCTGGTATAAATCAGTGCAGTGCTATAGAAATCAGTGGCGCTCCAACAATGTATTCACGCCAGCTGAGGAGCTGGCCCTCGATGTTTACCTAATGTTTAACATTTTAATGTCTTTAAAAGAATAAAAATCACATGCTCAGAACATAGGTGTTTAGGGTTTTTTTCCTCAGATGGTGGTTAAATACCCTACGGCAGGAACATGCTCTGCTCTAGTCATTGAGTTGGTACGTCGTATCATGGAACAAGCTTAAACAGGTTTCAGTCTTGTCCTTACCTTTGTAAAGGCTTTTGCTACACAGCAGGTTGCCTCTGATGTAATGTTCTTTGGAACCAACATTGTCTTCTTTGATCTCACCGGAGTGGGATAAGCCCTTGAGAAACAACATCCCGTGCACTGGTAAATGGGAGATCCTGGCTTTGAGAAGAATCTGTTCTCCCCTAGCTTGCATTCCGGACAACCTATCACAAATACATAAGTAACAAACTACTGCATGTTCAATAAACAAGCCGTTGAAAGGCTTCCCTATATGCCGTAGCTGATTTGAATTAGATTTTTATTTTCACTAACAGACCAAAAAAAAAAGTACAACTTGGCTCATACTGCTGGTCATCCCCAATTATCAGCTAACAGAAAGAAGGATTTTCTTGGTTTGGAGCTCTGGAACACTGACAACTTGCAAGGCTACATTCATGGCATCTTTCCATCTCAGGCACAAACATTTATGGTTTCCTTTCCATGTTTCTAATTAATTTTCTTTATGAGTGGGTTGTATGCACAGTTGTTGTCTCTAAAAACTTAGTGGCTTTAAATAATTAAACCGCATTATCACAGGACTTGCAGTATTTTTTAGACATTCCCTGTGTTAACAGATCAAGTTGCCTAAGGCAATAATGAACCCTTTTTAAATTGAATCACTGTTGCCAAGGTTGTCAAAAGTGACTAGTGATACTGTGTGTCTCCACGGTTACGTGTTTAACTTGAGACTCATTAAAGGAACCTGATTTTCAGAGGCCAGATGCCAGTCCCCACTTTCTAAAAGTCAAGCCCCTTGAAGCGTATCAAGTTGGGTACCCAAAAATTGAGGTACCCATAATCCCTAGTTGCAGGAATATGCATTTAAGGTTAAATATATGATTAAGTGCTTTCTTGAGTGGGGATTAACTCAATTATGTGCCTAAAGCTAAACGTGCTTAAATACATAACTGAAATGGGATCTCAATGGGATAATCCACTTGCAAATCACGAATAATGTGGTCATCCCAGATTGAAGTCGGTGGGATTTAAGTATATGCTTAAAATTGAGCCTGTGTTTAAGCATTGTTCTGAATTAGGCCCTTGACAAATCAGGGCATAAACATACCCCCTATTTTATAGAAACAAAAATATTTTACAAAAGTTGTAAAGAGTTTTTAATTTGTTACTGGGGCTTATTCTTACAATCTTCCACATGTACAGTCCAGAGGTGAGATTCCATTCTGCGCGTGTATTTTAAGAATTGCAGGACAGAGCTCACAGCCCAGAGAGTAGAGCAGGGGGGTCTGTTTAAGTTACAGCAGCTTCCGCAGGCTGTACTATGAACTGCAGCACTACCTGGGATCTCCACAACATTGTGCCGTGACCCTGCCCCTGACACGTTCCTTCCACATTGGTTACGTCCACACTGCATGCTATGCCTGGGCTCTGACTAAGGACTAAGCCAACACCCCCCCTCTGTGCACACACAAATCAGTCTGACTCAGGTCAGCAAGCACTCAGGACCCAAGGCCTAGGACTCTTCTGGGGAGAGAGGCTCAGATCCCAAATCCTGCTGGGACTCAGGTTAAAGCCCTATGATTTTGCAGTTTGGCTGCAGCTCAAGCCACAGACCTAAGTCAGAAGGGCTGCATAATGCAGTACAGACATGTTAGCACAGTTATGAGACTTAGGGATAGCAACTGTAAACCCAGATTTAGAATGCAGTGTGGACACTCAAGCATGAGCTTGGAAACACCGAGTCCATAAGCCCAGGTCCCACAGGTGTAGTCATAGCCTGTCAGCCTTGCCCTCAGCATGGCCTTTACACCAGGGTTTGTGAGGGGACCTTGGGAGACAGTCTTACTGTTGTCTTCCACAATATCTATGCCAGGGGACTCTTCCCCTGGCCTGTTATGAGGCTTCTAGGGCCCTTTTACACTGTGACTGTCATTTTACACAGCATAAGGGGCCAGAGCAGGGGTGAAGATCTCACCCCTGTTGTGTTAGTTAGCATGACATCAACCACACAGGACTCAGTGGGAGAGAAAAGACGATAAATTTAAAATACCTCTAAAATTGACCTACAATAGCTTTTCTAAAAAATACAATGACTTTAAAATCCACTAGCCCAGAATCTACTAGGGGTAGACGCATATGTTGTCTGTTATCTTGAGAAGCCATAGCTCTTCTCTTTCCAGTGTTATAAAGCCCTCATTTGTAGCCCTGAAGGGTCACAAATGGACTTTCAGCTTGTTCTGGTTCAGGAATTAATATTACATACCATCACCTGAGGGCAGTGTCATTTGGGGGGAACCTCACATTTGGAAAAATCCCTCATTTGGAGAAGAAAAAGGAAATATTTTTATAGCAGACAGGCTTGGGTGTTGTTTTTTTAATAATGCTAGCAGCTTGAAGCTACTTAGAAGTTTGTAATGATGGAAATAGTCCTAGTGGAGAAAGATTAGTAGATAATATGCAGGTGAAGTAGGCAAAGGTCCCATGAGTAGGATGGACATTGGTTTCACAAAATGAAAAACGTGAAGGAGGGTATGTCTACACTACAGAGATTATGTGTGCCCATGGAGTTGAAGGCTGAGAGAAGGGATGTCAGAACACACCTCAATGAACAAAGTGAGCTATGCTGACAGAAGCCCCTTCTGTCAATATAGCTGTGCCAACATAACTCTAAGTGTAGACACAGCTATCTCAGTCAGGTGTGTGGTTTTCTCACACCACTGACCCATGTGGCTATGCTGATATAACTTTTCAGGAGACACCAGGCCTGAGTTGCAACTGCACAAAGAGAATTTTCTGTGTGTACAACTCTGTGCTGATAAACAATGTAATAAGTGATATCTCAGTGTTAGATGAAATGTACACAGTGGCATTTAAATGAATATGTAATAAATCACGAAAGCATTATATTTTCATTTCATGTTCATATTACAATCTAGCACGCCAAGAAATGTATCTGGTAGATAAGATTTATGATCACAGTATGCTGTGGATGGGAATTTAATTAATGTTTTTATTGACACACATCTTATGTTGTATTGTTATTTCTGAATGTTAAAGGTAGCTCACCCTGCATGAGGAACTCTCCATCTGGAAAAGAATGAAGAATATGCAAAAATACGGACAGCATGACTAGAGTGACTGCTGCATACTTTCCATAGCAATCCATGATTCTTCTGCAAAGAACAGACAAAAACAAAGATTTACTCTGACATTCGTGCATTATTGTCACTGGAAACACCATCAGCGACAGAGACTATTTAGAATTACGTTTAGAAACTGCAGACGTATTGTACTGATGTTCATTTTATAGCCTGACCTCAGGAGCACCATCTTAACAATAATAGTTTCTCTTTTTGTATCTTTAATACCTTTTTCTGGATGTTCACTTAAACAAAAAACATAAAAGATATACCTGGCTAATATTTATGGTAGGTTCAGAAACAAGCAACTGACTAGGGGAAAACAGAAGCAAACATCTGTAGTCTGACCAGGATAAAGAAACCTGGACATGATTTTCAGTTAAAATAATTGCATAATTAACACATGAAATTTCAGCCTAAGGGTCAGATCTGCATCCCTGCTCCGACCCCTTAGGTGCCAGGGCAGCATAAAGGGACCCTCAAAGCCTCACATCCATGAGGGAGCAGGATTCCCCTAGTGCAGGCACTGCAGAAGGCTTCCCCTTAAGCCCCACACGCCCAGGCAGAGGTAGCAGCTGGGAGGTGAGCATGGGTGCAGAAGGGTGTGGTGTGCCAGAAAGGAGGGAGTGGTACAGGATGCAGGAATTTCAGGCAATGCAATAGTCCCCGGGCTATCAAATTTACACCAGTGTCTCCTCCAGCCCGCAGATCAACCCAGGATTGGAAGGGTGTCAAGGTAGTTTAAAGCCATTGTCACGGGGGGGGGGGGCTGGCTTCTGTAAGTGAAGCAGGTCTGACTCCCTTATAGCCGGAACAGATGCTGTTAGTTTGGCCAATTAAGAGAGTGGAGCAGCACCTGGGGCTAAAAAGATCAAGGGGAGACCTGGAGAGTCAGTCAGGAGACTGCAGGAGGGGATCTCCGGGGAAAGCTGCTGAGACAGCAGAAAGCTCTCTGCAGACTCTCCCTGGAAAGAGGGGGGAATTGCCAGCACCAAAGCCCATGCCAGAAGGCTGAAGAGGACAGAAGGCAGATAGCAGCAGAGGGCGATTCCTCCTGGCTCTCAGAGCTGGAGAGCTGAAGCTGGAGGCCTAAAAGGGATGGAGGCTGGGAGTGAGGTGTGGTGAATTATGCCGGGCACCGCCGCCACTTGATGTATTGTCTGGACTGTGGCTCTGGATCTTGGGTTCTGGTGTGTGTGCACAGGCTTCCTTCTGTAATAGCCCCAAGGGCTGCTTGCACTTAGAAAGACTGTTCGGACCTTTTCTGGGGACTCTGAAGGAGAGAAACAGAGGCAGGTGCACCTGGCATGCACAGCCTGCCACAGAAGGGTGCTCCAAATGGGGCAGCCTTGTGACAGCCAGCATTGCTCTGCTCTGTAGGCAGTGAGAGCTCGCAGAGGCATGGCACAGAGGCTCACCCCAAACGCTTTGCTTATCTGGCCAGATTTTTTTTAAAGCCTTCACTGAGGAGAAAATGAAGTCTCAGTTTTCTTCCTATCCTCGCTGCAGGTGTGCTGTGCTAATCGAGGTTACTCATGTTGGAACAAACAGAATCAGCAGGAAACTTTTTACAAGTACTTTGGGGTTTCTTGCATCTTACACTGAAGCATCTGCCGCTGGCCACTGTTGGAGACAATATTGGACTAGCTGGACCATGGTTCTGATCCAGTATGGCAATTCCTATGACAAAATCCAGACTGGCTTTCTCTTGCAGAGCCCAATCTCAGAGTCAGGACCATCTGATATGGAAGGGCCTTAAAACACTAGGTGGACTAAAGAAAAGTGTTCAAATCTTGTGTTAATCTGCACTATGCGTATATAATCTACAGTGCTGAACATTCTAGCTATTGTAAATCAGTTGGCCAACTTTCAACGTAGCTAGTGCCTTTGGTATCAAGTCTGCAAACTTTCTTCTTAAGCACTAAACTTCCTTATTGCACTGTCAGCCAAAATCTGCCTATTCAGCCCAGATAAATTTACTTCTGTGCCTGCCAGTCTATCTCAGAAAACCGTCTATAGCAGCAATTACCCATTTTAAAATAACTCTCCTAGAATGGATAGTCCTAGGCCCTTCCTTCTGAAGTGAATTGAAGTTATTTATATCCTGAGCTGAGGTAATTGAGTCCATGGAGAGCAGCATTATATAAAGGAGAGCTAAGTACTAGATTCTACATCTAGTGCAATCTGGGCAGATAGTAAATACAGGTAGTGCTTTTTTTTTTTTTTTTTTTTTGTCTTACACAGCTCAACTATGACTCAGTTTAAAGATTTTATTTCAGGTCTCTTTACAACAGACACACCCAGTGGTTTACAACAATGGATCCTTCATTGCCGTTGTAGAAAGACGACCCTGTCAGAGGGCTATTAATGACTCTTACATTGATAAAAGGTTCCACTGTCATGTATTCACACTAAGGCCCCAATTCTGGAACTAGATCCTCTAGAACAGACCCCTGAAGTTGCACGGAGCCCCGTTGACTTTCTGGGGGCTAAGCTCAGGCATAGGAGTCTGTGCTAACAGGCCCAGTTTGCAGGATCAGGATTCAAGTCTGTGAGCTAAATACATAATTTTGTAAAAGACAACATTACATTGCATAGGCAGTAACAAAAACGTTTGCTAAATCTGTGGTTCCCAGCCTGTGGTCCGGGGGCCAAAAGTGACCCTTGGGGGCTTTTAAAGTTACCTGCAGCTCCCCTCCCCTGGCTGCAGAAGGGAGCTGCTGCCTAAGGACCCAGGCGGAGCATGTTGCTGTGGGGTTAAAAGACCAGTGCAGGCTCCTTGCTGCAGCCGAGGGGATGAGAGATCAGCACTCCCCTTCCCTGGCTATATCAGGGAACACGGCAAAGCACTCTGCCTAAGTCCAGAGGCACTGGGGTCCCTGCTGGAGTCAGAGGGAGGGGAGAGCAGTGCTCCCCTCCCCCAGCTCCTCTCTCCGCCTGGGTCCCTAGGTGCTGGGTTGCTGCTAGGGCCAGAGGGAGGGGGAGCACTGATCTCCCATTCCCCTGGCTGCAGAAAGGAACCACTGCCTAGGGACCCAGGTGGTGCGCACGGGGCTACAGGACACATGCGGTTTCCCTGGTGGAGCCAGGGAGACAGGAGATATCTTCGCTGAACTCCTTCTGTCTGGCTGCAGTGGGAGTGGGGGAGAGAGGCTGCAGCGGAGACTGATGGCCCTTCAGGGTTGTAACAATGATATCTGTGACCCTCGAGCCAAAAAGGTTGGGAGCCACTGTTCTAAATGGATTAAATTTTATCTGTTAAGTACAAAAGTTATCAACACTAATACTAAATGATAATGATCCTCCAGGGAAGGATCATACCAAAAACCAGCTCTGGGACATTGAACCTTAGCTAAAGGGATCTTCTAAAAATACAAAGGCAATCAAAATAAACACTAAAGCCAAAAATGGAGAAATTAAAATCCTTAGCCAAATTTGCTGCCATCAGATCGATTGCTCTGGATTGACTGAGCAGTCTGTGTAGACCCGCTCAGTCGATCCAGCAAGCAACGCAGGAAAACCACCCCGTAAGTGGCGTAGCACTGTGTCGAAGGGAATACTGTTCCCTTTGGCGCAGTGCAGTGTGGATGGCACTCGGAGCAGACGCCGCGAAGTTGATGGGAGATACGCAAGTGATTTACATCACCTGCGTATCTCCCGTCGACTGCCGCCGAATCCAGAAGGTAAATGTAGACGGGGCCTTAGACTCCACATGGAGGTTACTGAAGTGTCCCATAACAGTCACAAAAGGCATGCACATCCCTAAACAACAAAAATAGCAAAAAGGCCAGGGAGGAAAGAGCATGGGTATCTCCTGCTAATGGCAATCCAGATCTAATGAAGGCATCACAAAGGAACAAAAATTAAATAGATAATGTGCAAGGTAGAAATTAGCAGCGTGAAGTGGACTTTGAAGAGCAATTAGTCAAAGACACAAAAACAAATAACAAGAAATTAAAATATATCAGAGGCAGTTCTCAAAATCATGCAGTAAAATATGTAAACGCCAGTTTTATGAAATCAGCATTATGAAAAGAGGTAGGATGAGATCACCTCATTATACATGAAACATTCAGTTTACAATAAAACCATTTTAAGGCAAATGCAGGTTGTCAATAAAAAAAAAACCCATGAAATGAGAGAAATTATTGTTTACAGTTTATATAGTTGACATACAAGAGTATCACCCATGGCTGGGCAGCAGCACAGTGCAAACCATGGATTTGATCACAGTAGCACACCAGCATATCCTCAACATGAAAGAAGAAGGAGAAGTCATCCTGTCCAGCATTCTAACAAAGCAAAAGGACATATTTCAAGGAGATGGACACTGAGAGAGCAAGCTGAAGTTAGATATAGCCTTGCAAATGCAGCCCATGAGACTATCAAAATGTAGAATTGTATTAGCTTTGGTGGAGCCACTGAAGAAGAAACTGGCAAGTCCACAAAGAATTGTTCTTATGCCTGCTGAAACTAGTACAGCAACCTAGCAATAAGTGACAGAACCTTCAGGAAAACTGAGGATCTGCACTGATCCAAAACCACTTAACAGAGCATTGAAAGGAAGTCAGGACCCATCCCCAACCACTGAAGATGTACTACCCAATTTAACCAGTGCAAAAGTATTCACTGTTTGATGTCAAGAATAAGATCTAGTGTATTCAGCCACGTGACAACCTTTGCCACACCTTTTGGCAGGCACCACTGTGTACGTATGCCTATGGAGATCAGCCCCAGAGATTTGTTGCAGTGTAAATTGAACCAGGCACCAGAGGTCAAGACTGTAGCTGATAACAATTGTATCAGGAGAAGGAGAGGTCAAGGAAGACACAATCCAAGACCATGGTATCAAGCTGCAACAGCTCCTATTCAGGTGCCAAAAGCAGAAAATTTGGTTGAATGCAGACGAGTTGAAGCTGAGGAGAACTGAGGTCTGCTACATCAGACATATGCTGACTTCTGTGGCACCTGGCCAGCCTCTCAAAGAACTGAGAGACATTAAGGAGATGCCCAGACGAAAGGATGTGAAGGGAGTCCAGCGATTTACAGGAAGGGCTAACTATCTTTCCAGATTCTAGACACACCTAGCAGAAGCCTGTTAGCCCTTAGCCCAGTTAACAAACAATGATAGAGCGTGGGATGGGTCAGAGACCCAAGAACAGATATTTGGAAGAGTCCTAAAAATCATAAGCAAGGTACCAGCCCTAAATACTATAGTCCTGTGGAGCAGCTAGAGCTACAATGTGAGGCCACAGAAGGAGGCCTAGGAGCAGCACTGGTGGGGCAGCTGGCTTTGCATAGCATTTGCTAGAGGAGCCCTGACAGACAGAAAAAGGGGATATGCTCAGATAGCAAAAGAGCTAATGGCTGTGGTCTCTGGACTGATTCCCGTTTGGACACCAGGCGGATGTGCAGTCTAATCACAAGCCATTAGAAAGCATCATGAAGAAGTCACTTGCTGAGTGCACCTAAGCCACTTCAACACATGTTCAGGGTGAGGATAAGGCACCGCCCAGGGAAGTCGCCCTGGTGGCAGATACATTGAGCAGAGCACACCTTCGAGAGTACAGTGCACATAGCTTGTGGAACAAGAGACAGACTATCAACATGCTACCATACTGTCACATCTCCGATGGGAGGCGCCAGGCAAGCCACTAAAGCACCAGACAGGATGGGGTGCTATTGGCAGTAATGTAATTTATACGCCAGGATTGGTCAGTTTGCAAGGAACAAGTGTCACAGGAGGTGACCCTCTACTACTAGAAGAGGGATGATCTGCGTACGCAAGATGGGATGTTGCTGCCAGGGGACCGAGCAGTAATCCCAGCCCATCTAAGAGCTGACTGTCACGCGGGCTGCATTAGGAGGGGGGGGCATTTGTGTTATTTGACCTTAATATGTCAAAATCATAGTGATTCATGTAAGACATACCATGTCAGGTACTGTTAGAAAGGTTATGATATGCTGAATAAGATGATAATATTTGGGTTCATGTGTAATATGTGTAAGGAAAGTTATGGAGATCTTTGTTATCCCTGTATTTCAAACTGTGCCGTGGAAGACACACCCCAGACAGAGAGGCGGCAGGACAATAGCTTGCTTAATAGCCCATTCAAGGCCTTATCAGAAGCCAGAGGCCCGGGAAGAAACTAAAGGCATACCTGAAGAGTTACCAGGATTGGCCCATGTGACTATGGACTTCATTTTGGTTCCAGTAAAGTTCCACAAGCCACATGGCCAGTAACAGAGGGTATATAAAATCAAACCACAGAAACCATTTTGTCTTCGTCTTGGTCTTTGCCTTGTGTCCTTGTTCCTGTCCAGCTGCGGACACACCTCTGGATTAACACACTTTGCAACTGAACTGAAGGACTTAGACCCATCCAGGTACTGGATGTATACCAGAGGAACTATACAAGCCTGCAACTCCACAATTGTTCTAGAAACCTGATGTATATGGACTTTTAAATCATCTGTATGTATCTGATTGCTTTAAGCCTTTAACACTTCTCTTATTGTTTGTTTTTCTTTTACTAATAAACCTTTAGTTTTAGTTACTAAAGGATTGGCTGGCAGCGTGGTATTTTGGGTAAGATCCAAACTTATAGTGAACTGGCACTGTGGCTGATCCTTTGGGATCAGAGGGAATCTTTTAGTAAAGAGCATAGAGTTAAAGCAACTGGTCTCTTTACTGGACCTAGTGTCGGTTTTGGGAGCCAGAGACTGAAATGCAGTAAAGGGGGCTGTGTGTATTTGCACAGTGGCTTCTTGATAACCAGTGTGGGGGAATCAGAAGCACTGTTTGTGGCTGGTTGGGAAGTCTGACTGTGGTGTCACCCACCAGTGTTGGGAGAATTTGCTCTCCTTTTGCAGCCTGCCCTGACCCTGGCATTATCAGTGGGCTACCCTGGGCACGGACGGGTTACACTGACATCAGGTCAAAGTTTCACACCTGGGGACAGAAACAAGGCTGGGATGAGCCCTGGAGTGTATCTGCTGGTCAGGCCTGAGTGCCTGCCGTGCTGGGTGTGCAAAGCGCACAGTGAGCAACAAGAGGAGACACTACAGCCGTGGCCGCCTTCCACATGGTGTCGACCATTGGCCCTGAGGGGGGATCCAGCAGCCTCTGCCTCCCCTCCCTTGACTGCCCAGGAAAGCAGCCTGGGCAGCCCCACAGCCAGGGGCCCCCCTCCATCTGCTGGTGCTGCCCACTGCTGGCACCTCTCTGGTGGTTGTCGGTCAAGGTTTCCCCGTCTCTCTAGTGATTCAGCTCTTATTGAATTTCAGTGCATGAAAAAAACCTTCTGGTCACAGGAGCAATGTCCCTGCTTTCAACACACAGAAGACTCCAAGAGGAATAATTAGTTCTACCATCTAACAGTGGGAGGAAATCATCAACCCATGCCTGAAGGTAGCCCCTTTGCCAGGGCTAGTGCAATCTCAATACAAGACTGCTCACCCCTCTCACTCCCCTTGCAATGCTGAAACATCCGTCCGCCACCTTTTTTGGGCTCTGTTTGGGTGAGTGATTTTTTTATCAGAACAGGCTAAACACAGATCTGATGCCATTTGTTCATACAATCGAAGGACAACATTTCATGACCCCTGCAGTTAGCACAACAGTGACTTGTAACACAATGCCAGACACAGTGACCGTTTCCTATCATGCTCAACACCCAGTGTGCTTATGCAATATGCTGAGTACTTAATTGTACTCATGCAAATACCAAGCCCATGCAAATAACGTGCCCCCTTTTCAGCTGCTGGGCAGGGAGAGTGCAACTCAGACCTTGCTTATGGGGGCATAGGAGGAAAGTGCAGAGGTTGGGGCGCAGGGGACACGCTGCAGGGAATAGGAGTGCAGGGGAAGGCAAGGGCACAGGAGGGAGGTGCAGGAGTAAGGGCCAAAGGGGGCATGGTGCAGGAGTTGGGGGGGCACAGAGGGCACAGTGCTGAGGATGGGGCACAGGGGGCATGGGGCAGAGTTTAGGGCACAGGAGGGAGGTGCAGGGTTGGGGTGAAGGGGCACAGTTCAGGGGTTATGGGGCAGAAGGCACAGGACAGGGGTTGGGGTGCAAGAGGGAATAGGGGTTGGGGTGAAGGGGGCAGAGGTTAGGGGCACAGGAGGCCCAGTGCAGAGGCTAGGGGTGCAGGAGTGGGGGCAGGGGGCAGAGGTTAGGGGAACAGGGGCTACAGTGCAGGCTGCAGGACTTGGGGGGTGGGGAACCTGGGGACTCCATGGGTGCCAAGGGCAATGGGAGACGCCCCTGGTGGCCAGGGCAATAGGGAAGTACCCACAAGGGCCAGGCACAATTGGGGGCACCATGCCCACAGGGGCCAGGGTGCCAAAATACAAGTTCACCCAGGGCGCCATTTTCCCTAAAGCAGGCTCTGCCTGCTTCCCTCCCCAACGGGGGAGCCCCTGCTGGAGTCCCAGGATAGGAGGGGAGGGCCCCGAACTTTCCCTAGACCCCTGTCCCAGTGGGCTGCCCCCTTGGGGGGGATGCAGGCATCCCAGTCAATTACCTCCTGTGCAGGTGGCAGGTCCTGGCCATGAAGCTGCCTACGCTGCAGCCCAGGCACCACTGGCCGGTGACGAGCACTGATTTCCTTTCAGTGCTCTGCTACGGGGCTTTGGATCAGTCAGTGACAGAATCACTCCATGCCCAAGAGCACAGACTAAGCAGTCAGCCCTAGGGAAGGAAGTGATGGGACATATCAAGCCCAGTGCCAGGGCAGGGAACAACTCCAAGTGCAAAGGGAAGTACCACGCAGGCCTGTGGGCTCCCAGAACCCCTGCACCAGCCTCTGAGCTGCGGGCCTCTTTCCCCATTGCTGCCCCACCGGGGCCTCTCCTCCCAGCCTGCAGTGCCACAGCTCCAACAGGGACTTCCCCATTGGGCAGGGATGCAGGTGCCACAGCCTGTTACCTCCTGTGCCGGCGGTGACTTGGGCCTGGACGGGAGAGGAGACAGGCTGCTGGGTCTCTGCTCAGAGCCAGTGGCATGCACTGTGTGAAGGTGCGTTGGGCTGTGGCAATAGCTGCTGCATCTCTGCTCAGACCTAGTCAAAAGAGGGGAGGGACTGAGACCCCTGTCCCTCCCTTGTTGCCCCCAGTCCCTGCCTCCCACACGGTAAGTGCTGCTGGCAACCACTTCCTTCCCTCAAGGTCAGGGCCGGAGACTCTTTACCCTGCACAGGCTGAAGGATCTGAGCATGTGCACTGACATCAGTGCAACCGCTGCCCAAATCTCCTTCCTGAGGCAGGAGGAGGAAGGGCACGTGTACTCCTGCCCTCCCTCTGCCTCATGAAATCCCTTCCTGATCTTGGGACCAGGTCGGAAAAGACCTGTTCACTTTCACTGACAGGGGCTACATGGTCATAGTGGACTACTACTTCAGCTTCTGGGAGGTGGACTATCTGGAAGACTCTCTGGAAAGAACTGTAATCAAGAAACTGAAGGCTCATTTTGCAAGGTTGGCATACCTGAGATAGCGTGCTCAGACCGTGGGCAACAGAACGATGCAGCGAAATTCAAGCAATTCAGTGCCAAATGGAAATGTGAGCACAAAACATCTTTCCCAGGGTCCCACAAAGAAACAGGGAGGCAGAGTCATCAGTAAAGACAGCCAAGAGATCGATGGCAAAGGCAAAACAGACAGGAAGGAATCCCTACTTGGCAATATAGGTTCACCATTGCAATAAAACCTCCCAGGGACTATATAGCATAGGGACTGATAGAACTAAGACTCTGCTTCCCTTGAGGAGTTCTCTTGTTGCAGCCTAGAGGAGGAATGACACAGAAGTTGTTAAAAGAATGCCTACACCAAAGGAGCCGAGGACCTGAGACCACTATGCATAAGTAAGTGGGTCTGGGTGCAACCATCAAGTAGCAACACAAAGCAATTGCACAAGGCAACAGTCCAAGCTGCAGTGGGACGCAGGTCACGTGAAGTAGCTACAGGCTTAGGGCAACACTGGAGATGAAACTGAAGACAACTGCAGACATCCTTCACACCTGGACAGACAGGGCCAAAGCAGGACCAGAAGAACATAGAACAAGCCTCAGCCTTTAGCTGGCCTGATGCAGGAGAGTCATCAGAAATGTGGCTTATGAGCAATACGGAGGACAAACAGGATGCCACCAATACAATGAAAACAGCAACAGGATGGAAGCAAGTCCCTACCAAGGGCAATAACAGAATCAAGAAGTGGGAGACTGGTTGGAGCTCAGCACACTTGGAGGAGTAGGAAGTCTAATAGGCCACAACAAGCAAGTGGCAAAGGCCAGGTCCCTGTGGTGGACAACGTACTTAGTAATTGCTGGTCCCAGCAAGTCAGCAAACACTGGTGCAAAAGATGCAACAAGAACGAAAGTAGTTAAAAGGAAATCTTTAGGAACCAGCATGGAACTTGGAGGGAGAGGCTCAGGTCGCAGGAGGAAAGAGTTTGGAGAAGACAGTAGGAAGCTACTCTGTGCACGTGGCCTGAATGCTAGCTGCAACTGCAGCATCCCTTTAACTAGTTCCCTAAATAAAGAGTCAATTTAGTTTTAGAAACTTGGTAGAGTCCTCTCCTGTTTTTAGCCAGAGTGCAGTACATCAAACTGGAGGATATATTGGAAGTGGGGCTTGTGCTCTGCTCCCTAACCAGAAGCGTTCTACCTACATATGCTCCTGCTTAGTATCCTCAGTCTCACGCTATTTGCCTGCTTGCAGTTTTGCAGCGTCATTCATCTCCGGCACTGGATACCGCAGAAGAATGCCAAGTAATAAGCCCAATCAGCATACAAACACCTGGCCAGAGGCTCACACCAATATCTTGGTGCACCTTTCTGCCAAACCAAGCAAAACCCATGACTTGAACCCACAGTAGAACACTGAACTGTACGATGGTTGTCTCAGCAATTTCTGACTGATCACAGGATCAAGCAGACCAGACAGCAGGGCATGAAGAAAATAAAGGGGCTCAAGGAGAAAGATTGGAAAACCAAGGATAAGAATAAGAAATGTGATGCTGCGCCTGGCAACCTGTCTGTTTAGCAATTAAATGGACTATGTTCTGAACAACAGTCTAAACACAGAGCCCCGTTTCAGCATGGACTCATTTACAGAGCTGGGATGGGTGTACATTCTGAACTTGGATGTCTGCGAACACACAGACACACACGGACCCCAGCTTCAGAAAGCCCTTCAGTCACAAATCCCAGGATCTCTTCCCTGATCTGGACCATGAAGAGAAGAGTGGGGTGGAAGGGCTCCTCATAGAAGAACAAGGGGATGATGCAGCCTCCCAGTCAGATAACATAGGTGCAGCCATCTTTGTTATTATGAACGCTATGACAAAATATTTGGGTGGGTTCTACTCTATAATCCTAACTGCTGCTTCAATTGTGGTGAATTGCTGTGCCATTATGCTCACTCAACACCCCCTTTCCTTCCCCTTGCCCTCTCCCCAACTATGCTGCTTAAAACGGCAGACAAGCTGAGAAGAAAAAACTGCAAATGACCAGTTTGCAGCAACTGAATGCAGTAGCACTGTAAGCTGCCAGTTTGCCCACCACTTTTCCCAGAACTAAATTTTACCTTCCAGTTCTCCCCCAAATTAGCTCACCTTTTCTTTTCCTGATAATATATCAGATTTCAAATGCAGGAGCTGAAATAAAGTTCTGGGACCAAGTCCCCGTCTCATTTGTATCAGTACAACCCTAATGGACAGAAGCCTCAGTCCCAAACCAACATTTTAGGTTAATTGTCACCTGTGAAAACTTTGAATAAAAAGATAATGTCTAGAAAAATATGTCAAATTTACCTTCCTTCAATGTGTTCAGTGCAGATAGAATAGTTGACGTAGAATCTGAAAGATGGTTTTAGTTTCTGCGTGGTGTCCCTGAAGCTTAGATGTACTTTTCTTTCACTGTGGTAAGAAAAATTTTACCTTTCTTTTATACCAATACAGTTGGATCGCACTCTCCCACCTACATATAAGCCATAGGATCAACTGTGCATTCTGCCTAATGACTGAACATTACTTGATGTAATTGCCATTACATCATTTTGATCTTATCTCGTACCTACTCTCACAAATCACTTTTTTTCATTGTACAATGAAAGGAAGGTCAACTTGTGGGCCCAAAGCTCAATTCTCTTCACCATGTGATATTCCTCGGGGACTTTTATATTTAGCCTCTTGCAAATGGCTGAATTTTTCAGTAAACACAATTCTTCATAAAAAAAAACCAGAAGATTTGCTGAGATTTCCTACAGCTTTTAAACTGCAGAGAATTACTTTTTAAAGGATATAAAAGATTTCCATATTTGTGACCTTATTTTACTAGAGAATAGTAAAATAAAAAACAACAAAACCTATACAAATGTTAAAAGGAATAATTTGCATCTGAACTAAATGCAAGGAATGAATGCATGGATGGATATATACAAGATTACTTGTTCTGAGGATAAAAAGATTTTCTATGAGATCTACCTTGTTTCCAGAACTATTTATATGTAATAACATGTGGAAAATATGTACTTTTATTCCTCTGAAACATATTATGTCCTTGTTATAATTTAAGACATGATGCTGTAGACTCATTCAAAACTCCCATTGAAATTCCTGGCAAATTTGAATAAATCTGCAGGATTGGGATAAATTTTTCAAAAGCATATAAGTGACTTAGAAGTGTAAATAGTGTTTTCAAAAATGATTTAGGGCCAGATTTTTAAAAATATTTAGGTACCTAAAGATGCAGATAGGTAGCCTGCAGTGCTAACAGCTAGTTGAGCTCAGGTCATGACTTTAAGGCACTGTTAAGTGTCCCAGTTCACTTGTATGTTAAATGTTAATGTTATTGCCTACATTTGGCTGAATGCTATTTACATTATATATGTATCCTGTTTGATGTGTACTAGTGTAGCTAAATTAACCAGTTGTTGCAATGTCTTTTTTCACATCTGTATCCTGTGTTTAATTAACCTTAAATCAAAGGTTGTATTAGCATTTAGATGATTTACTTAATGCAAGAAAACTAGTGAAATGCTAATATTATTGTCTTCATCTATCTGAAACCTGTTGATTTACATTGTAAACTACCTACAAACCATTTTAGTACTCTGAATGGCTTTTACTAAATGCATTTTCTTTGAATGGCTTATTGAATGTTAAACAATGAAGATCACAGATTGTCTGTATTTGCTATTCACCAAAGCCCACATGGTGAAGATGCCTATCAGCTTGCTAGCTTGTTTCAACTATAAAAGGGAAGCCTTGAAAATTATCTTTACCTCTGATCCATCTGAATATTGACATGGAGGTTCCAGATGCCAGGTAGAGGTCCCCAATAAGCCAGTTTTGGGCAGCCCTGAGAGAATTTATACAGACTCTGTGAAAGTAGTAGATTGCTATAACTCTGCTTTTATTTTGAACCTGCAAACTCTAATTCACCTGTAATTTATTTTAGCTGCTTTAGCCTTGCTATAACTCAATTACTTTTTCCTAATTAATAACTCTTTAGTCTTATCTTACTAAAGGATTGGCTACAGTATTGTCTTTGGCGATATCTGGCGTATATCTTGACCTTGGGTAAGTGACTGGCCCTTTGGGGCTGGAAATAACCTAACATGGTGAATTTTGGTTTAATAACCTTACATCATAAAGTCTGTCTGGGTGGTAAAGTAGGGGCTGGAGAGCCTAATGGGGACTGTCAGTGGCTCCATGGTAAAACTAATGTAATGACCCAGGAGTACACCATTGTTACTAGCCTGGTGAAATCTAATGATAGAATATACCACTATATGTCCTGGTTCTGACAGTCTGACCTGAGTTTGACACTCTTAGCTGTGAGCCACTTTGGGCACCGTGACAGTACCTAATGGTATTTTAAAAAGCGTTTAGTTGCCTAAATGCCATTGATGGAAGTTAGTTGCCTAGGCACTTCTGAAATCCCATTTAGGCTCAGATTGTTAATGGTACATAGACATTGCAAGGCCTTGAGTTCAGGGGACTGGACTAGATCACTTCCTGAGGTCCCATCCAGTCCTACACTTCATAATCTAAGTCACTTAGAATCATAGAAGTCCCATTTTCAAAAGGGAATTAGACACGTATGAGCCTACATTTGCACTTAAACTCAATGGGATTTAGAAAACTCTCATCCGTGGGAGTTAGGCAACTAAAGGCTTTTTAAAATCCCACTAGGCATCTAAGTCACTTTTGAAAATAGGACTTCACCTTCTAAGACACTTAGGCCTTCCAACATTGAGTGGAGCAATGACTACATACCTTTAAAAGTCTGAGCCTAAGTGCCTGGGACACTTTTGAAGATGGGGCTTAGGTTTCTAAGTCATTTAGGCACTTTAGAAAATGTTATCCTACATCTATTGTTTAATTCTTAAAATTCTAAATCTGAGTTGCATTTGTCTGTTCCCATTATATTTATTTCCTGTCCCTCTCTGTAATAACAAAAACACTGATTTAAAATAGTTCTAAAATTCCCATAAAAGATAGAAGTATAACATTGTTTGTAATTTTAAACAAAAGTAATGAAAAGTACTACAGTTATAGTATATGTGTGACTGAGCCTACTCTCTGTGATCACTTGATATCATAATTGCATAGTGGTCCCTCAAACGACTCAACCAGAAACTCTACTGGACACCGAGCTTAAGTCAGAGTAAAGCTTTTCAAAACACAAACTATCTTCACAGTCAGGGGAACACAGAATGTCCTATGTATTTATTCTCTGGCCTTTGCATACATTGTGTACTATGTTGTATCATTTGGTACAAAAGAAAGGTTGAATATTTTTATTGAAGACTTCAAGATGGACTGGTGTAAATTCTACTTTGTCTCTACAGAGAGACAGAACAATGCCTAGAGCCTGATTCTTATTTCACTAAAATGAATCTAGAATAATTCTTTTGAAGTCAACAGAATTACACTGATATAAAAGCTAGCAAAAAAGCCTCTACTTTTTAAATGAGGATTTTTTTTGCTTGAGCAACTCCAGATCTCCAACTGAAATATACTTGGCCAAATCCTATCCGTTACATCAGTGGAGGTGAGAGCAGACTTTGACCCACTCTTTTGAAAATGTAACTTTTTTGTTTAACTTATTACATGGAGCACATTTGAATCATTTAAAGAAATTCTCACAACAAATTGCACATTTGGGTCCTCTAATGAGCTTTTGTTCCACTCTTGTAGTATGGAGATAGGGGTCATAAGTATCTGAATAGAAATATGTGAGCATTTGAACCCTATTTTACCATCAAATATGCTTTGTAGAGAGCAGGCTTTTTGCCATTTATGAGCAGAAAGTAGCTATATTCTGAAGTGGAGAAAGGGGAGAATTGCTGGACTTTTAAATCCCTATAATTCTACTATCTTCTGCAATTACATTTGGCCTCCCATTAAGTTACAATTGACATCGTAGGTGTACTTGTAGCCTTGGCCCATACATTTCTTCTTTGCTTTGTGCAAACTAGAGTCCAATTAAATTATACAGTTTTACTGCTATATATTCTGTACAAAATTCATTGGGGTTGCAAGTATTTATACCTTCTCCCTTGCAAGAATATGCTCTGTTCCCTTATGAAAACAGCTGAGATGGAGCCTACATCTCCCCCATGACTGTGTGTATAAAAAGAAAAAAGGAGGCATCCAGTATCCTCCTGAGCTGCTAGAAAACAGGGAGGAAGGAGAGAAGGACCGCAGGCCCTCCTCAGCTAGCCAGGAAGTGGGCAGGATCAAGCAGGAGGAGAAAGATCAGCCAGACACGATTCCTCCCTGCTATGTGTAGCTACCTACAAAGCAGAGAAATGAAGAGAACAGCTGAGTCCAAATTTATAAGAGCTATTGTTGGGCCTTACTGAGGTGCAGTAATAGGAAAGGCTTTGTTCATCTGTGGACTGTCGGGGCTGTGCTTGTGGTTATAAAAGCCTTTCTTTAGGAGCTCAGGGAGGGATAAAAGCCTGGGAGAGTGTGGCCAAGGAAAATACAGTCCTTTGAAGTATTTGGTCCAGAGGCACTCTACTTCTGTTTCTTGTCTACAAAGGCATTCCCCAGAAGCATTTCCCTTGCAAGGGTCTTATCTAGAGAGAGATTCACCAGAGGCTTTTCTCCTCTCCTCCCCCACTTTGTAGAGGAATTTAATAAGGGCACAATATTTTGATAAGTTTAAAGGTGTATTATATTTTTGTGATCTGTGTGTTGGTTTTTTTTGTTTTGTTTTGTTTTTTCCACAGCACTGACTGGTCATAGCCTTGGGATTTACTGTCTGCAGAATCAGGCTATCAAAGGAGCTCTTTCTGCAGGGGGCTAGAGAGGATCAGCACCTGAGCAGTCATTTTCCAATGTGGTGAAGCTGGTTATTTTCGCTCCTATGACGTACCATAGCTTTTTGCTTCTTTGGAGAGGCTTCTCCCTGGTCTCTCCGTCTATCTGCTTTTTTTTTAGGAAGGACAGTTCTGTTCTTCCTCCCTCCCCCTGCCAGCTCTGGCCCCCAGTTTGTAGATCAGGCTGAGGCTTAGGTGTAAGGTAATTTCCAGACACCTACAGTAAGGCTGCAGTGTGCATGCCAGGAGACAGAAACTGACATGCCTACGGAACTTTTACAGTGGAAATTTAGGCACTGAGTGAACATAGGTGATTACAGGGTTAGGCAGCAGGCAAGTGGGGGATTCATGGATCACTGTGGGGCCTAAAACTGGGGCTTAGGAATAAGTTCTCTTGTGGATATGGACCAGAGCACCCAGCCTGTCTCCTACCACTTACTTCTGCTTATGGGGAGGGGTTGCTGCCTGATCCTTCCTCTTCACACATCTCTCAGCTGAATGAAGGCCTCTTTCTTCTTTGCTGCTCAGCAGAAATTTAGGAGACCTCTCAGATATTGTCAGCAGGGGATGGGACTTAGAAGGCTCCCAAGAGCCCCAAATCTCTGTGCTCCAGAAAATTAAACTTCTATTAAAAAAACACAAAAAAATTTTAAGCCCCCCCCTGGAATGTAACTATCTGACCATCATCACTTTTGTACAGAGTGAAGGCCAAGGAAAAGATGAGCACAAGCACCCTTCTGTGATTTAGCTCTTGGAACATTTGACTTTAGGATGGATAAAATTATACTTGTAGCATAAAAAGATCAAGTCAAATTTCACAGCTTTGTCCAAATGCAGGGAAAAGTAAGCCTTTGGTGTTTGTATAAATTCAGAGAAGTGTATAGCGCTCTCCTAGCTACTCCATTCTTTCTCACAACCCTAGAACCAGTCTCTTTCCTTCCTTGTGATCTTATAATATATCTTTGGCTTCCTTTCACAGGTTTTTGATTCCCTCTTCTCCTGTAACTTCACACAGGTCCCACCACTCTGAAGATCCTGCTGCAAGATTCAACAACTCTTGAAGTGTCTCTACTGGGTTTTGGTTCCCACTCCATTCATTTCTTGTGCCCTGTGGTGCACAATGTATTCCCGAGTCTCTGACTATAGAACCCATTAGGGTTGCCAGCCCTCCAGGAACTAAAGATTAATCTTTAATTAAAGATTATGCCATGTGATGAAACCTGCAGGAATACATCCAACCAAAACTGGCAACCCTAGGAATCTCTCAAATGCTAGAAATTGCAGCAAATTGATGTAGCCAGAGTACCAGAATTGTTGGGGCCAGATAGCAGTAAAAGGACCTGTAGGATGGGTTGAGGTTAGCCCATAGTATATTGGAGAGTCCCAGGGAGAAAGGTGGGGACTCATGGAGAGGAAAGAAACTGAGGATTCTTTGATGTTGTAGGTACATAAACAGATGGGGCTTGTTTTGGGGAAATCTGAAGGTAGTTGAAAGAAATTTTTTTCAATATGATCACAAAGAGGAAGAGAACTTTTGATGGGGAAAACAAAGGCATATTCTATAATCGTTCAGAAATATCCAGATATTTGGCTATTTATCTGAGCCTCTCTGCCTTTTCAGGTTTGCTTTCACCATTGCAGTTTTTATGTGTGTTAAAAAAGTGAGACCAACAGGAAGATGTATAGCTGTTTATTTTTCTTCACAGGGAGGTCAGTAGCAATCAAAAGGCACACACAACAATACATGAAAAAATGGAAGACAGATATGGAGCATTATAAAATGGATTAATAATTATGAAAAAAGTGTGTGTAACATTTTCCAACTTTACTCAACCTATTGTTTCAGTCAGAATATTAGACAACCTTCTTAGGCCCATCCTATTCCCATTGAAATAAACATGAGTTTTGCCATTGATTTCAAATGAAATGGGATTAGGCCTTTTAAGGTTAGCTATTACAGCTCTCAAGATTCAGCCAACATTGATTTTTTTCAGAGATAAGATGACGTTTAATACTTAGTGTGGGTAGAGAATTGACTGACTGCTTGGCCATTTTAAAACCAAGTGTAAAGGGAAAGAAAGAAAACCTCCAGCTTTGGATCTTATGAAAAAGGCACCTAAATACTACAGATGACGTTAGAAATACGCATAATAATAATTATAGCAAAGGCACCATGTCAGCAAAACAATATAGCCCCTGACCTGAAATAATAAGGTTACAAGGGATTGCCTGCCAAGAAAAATCAGAATTTGGCTCTTCATCTAGCAACTTGCCATGGTCAAAGCATCTAATCATGAGACAATTTATGGCACTTATTTGGCTGTAAGGATTTACTAGTAGGATGACTAGTTAAACTGTTTTCATGCTTCCCTCTGGAACAGGTTTATCTGAAATTCAATTCTTCTAAGAAGAATTTGAATAGAAAATATTATGATTGCTAATCATAATAATTGACAAAGCCCTGGCTGGGATGATTAGTTGGGATTGGTCCTGCTTTGAGCAGGTGGTTGGACTAGAAGACATCCTGAGGTCCCTTCCAATCCTAATCTTCTATGATTCTAATTAAAAACCAAAAAAAAAATCTCATTAACATGTTTCAGTTTCACTCCCCATAGTTTTAATTATCAGGTTTTGATTTGACTTCCATATCTTTACTCAATAAATGTAACCAACTTTATACTCCATGGCTGATTCACCTCCAGGGGCCAGGAAGGACTGTTTCCCCTATGTACAGTATTGCTCAGTTAATTGGCTGTATATATTACAGGGCATTTTAAAATTCTTCTGAAACATCAAGTACTCATCATTAGACAGAAGCAGAATACTAGATGAGATGGACTATTGATCTAATTAGGTATGTCAATGTCTATGTTTCTGTGCTCTGTTTCTTTCTAATCCTTCAGGAAACAGATAGGGATTTGCTTCTAAATTTATTGTAATATTTGGTTTTATTAACATAGGTGTCTAATGAAAAACACATGCATCCAGTGGGAACATATCCCTGTGAGTTTTAACTTTATGTCTGATCAATAATCATGTACATTGTGTAACACAAGATATTTACCGTATATTCATTTCTACTGCTAGTTCAGTTAAAATAGAGAGAGGCCTGATCAATAATGCAAAGATATCTTGTTTCTGTAGGTAACAATCTTTGCAACTCTAACACATATGCAAATAAAGAAACAATTGTTGATACAATTAGGTATGAACTGTCTCCAGTCTAAAACGTCAATAACTTTAAAATGCAGCTATTATATATTTACTGTCTATTTTAGCAGAGCTTTCTGCAGTGAGTTGTTCTCAGATTTCATATAACTGAATTTCTAGCTTTAATATATGAAAATAAAAAATGTACTAAAGTGCCTTAAATTATAAATAAATTGTGCTAACATGGCAAGCCATAAGCAACCTCCATTAATGATACTAGAGCAGTGGCTTTCAATCTTTTTTCATTTGCGGCCCCCTAAAAATTTTCAAATGGAGGTGCAGACCCCTTTGGAAATCTTAGACATACTCTGTGGACCCCCAGGGGTCCATGGACCACAGGGTGAAAACCACTGTTATGTGGTAATGACAATCTTTTGCTGATGCCATATACATAGTCTGTGGACCCCCTGTGGACTGTGGACCACAGGTTGAAAACCACGGTACAAGAGGAACACAGAAAAAAATCACTAGGAATCATAAAATAACCTGAAGAAAACAGCTGATTTTTGTTACTTTAATAAAACAGTGTTGTTATTAAGACTGAACTTATCCTCCCCACCACAATCATCTGGAAAAGCATCTGTGTAAAGTCTCCCTTGCAACTTCTGCAGATCAAGAGGAGTGAGTTCAGTATACCAAGTTTCCATTTATCTTGTGAATACACTCACAATAGTACCTCTGTGCACTGTATATTTTGCAGCTGGAAATGGGACCTTGAGGGTCTCATCAACACGAGCGGAGCAGCTCAGCCAGATAAGGAGGAGACGGAAGAGGTTGCGGGATGACATGTTCCAAGAGATCTTGCAAGCCTCTGGTGCTCTGGATACTGAGCACAGGGCTTGGAGGATCACCCTTGTGGACAGAATAGAGAGGAATAGAGCAGACAGGAGAAAAGCACAGGAAAAGGAGAGAGATGTGCAGCAGGAGATGCTAACGCTTCTCAAGCAGTAAAGAGGCATGATGGAGATTGTGGTTGACCTTCAGATTCAACAGAGCCATGCTCCCCTCCCTTTGCATCTCATAGGAAACTGCATTCTGGGATCTCCCTAAATCCCTCTTCCCTCTACATGGAATCCAGGGCCACTGCACTACCCCAGAGGAGAGTGTAGCCAATCACAGTAGCACATACACTGATGTGTGAGAGAGACAGTTGGTGTATGTGTTTGTGAAATAGAAATCACTGTTTTTTCCCCTTCAAAGGTTCTTTTCCCTGTATTTATAAAGTTTCATTCAGTTATAAATATGTCTGTTTGCCTGGGTTTGGAATAAAAGTCTATTTATGGAAACTTCATTCATCTTTATTAGTTCACAATATATGCTGGCTGGGGCTGACATCATTTACAGATAATAGTCATGTAACATTGCAAAGGCACCTATTGCTACACACACAGAGCACTCATTACAAGGTTCATACCAGCGTGCAAGAAAACCAGTGCCAGACAAAGCACACTACAGCAACACACATTGCTCACAGCCCACAATGAAAATGGTCTTTCAAAGTCCCCCTGAGCCATATAGCTCCCCATTTAGCTCTTTTTATATCGCTGGTATCTGGTTGCTCAAAATCAGCAGACAGCTGTTTCACCTCCTTTCCCCCTTTGCTTCACAGATATTATGAAGCACCCAGCAGGCAGCGATAGCTACCTCCTCTTGCTTTCTCAAGGAGAGAGGCTTCTCTCTCTCTATAAAACTATCTTAAACAGACTCTAAAATAAATTATATATTCCCCTACAGGGTCAAACACTTTTGCCATATTTACATTCTTCCCCCCCACTTTTAATATGCTATCCCTGGGATATTATAAATTTTACACTGTCCTTATACTTAATACATAGATATTCATACACTATAACTTCATACAGAACATACTCTTTTTGTAGGCAGATGGGATGTTCATCCTTTGTTTCACAGAAAGACCTATAAGGTACAAAAACAACTTCCTCCTTCTCTACGTTATCATTCTTTATAGTAAAATCTTCATCCCCTTCTTCAGAATAGCTTGAACATCAGGCTCCTTCCCTAGCAGGACCACACAATTTCCCATTCCAGATCTTTCTCTGAATCAGACTCCCATCTCTTATGCTCTTCTTCAGAAACAGATTGCATCTTCATGGGGAAAGTAGCTCATTTTAACTGGTCCCTCTGAACCATCTTCATCTCGCCCCCCTTGTTCAGACAACTTTAAACACAGGGAAATCAGGACTCAGGTGACTATGTATGGGACTGGTTCCCACGAATGTTGAATTTTGGACTGGCCTCTGGGATAAAGATTTTTCAGAAGAACTCTATCCCGTAAGCTGGATCAGGGCACCTCAAGCTTTTCAGTTATAACATATCTTCCATGTCTACCTGGCTTCTTCTGCCACTTTTAAAGTTACTGCACAAGCAGCCTTCAACTTTTTGTGATGGTTACAGACCCTATCATCCAGATTTCTCACTTCAGTTAGCTCCAAAGTCCCCATATGAAGATCCAGAGGTAAATGAGGGTCTCTGCTGAACATTAAGTAAAAGGGTGAATACCCTGTGGAACTACGTATAGACCCACTGTAGACCACTAGCAACTCTGGAAGATACTGATTCCAATTTTTCGTCTTCTCTGGCAATAGAGTCCTCAACATTTCATGCATAGTTCACTTAAATCATTCCTACTGTCCATTTCCCTGAGGATGATATGGCATTGTCTAACTCACAGAGATACCATATAATTGGCACCGTCTCTGGATCACTCCAGCTTCAGAGGTCCTTCCTTGGCGTTAGTGCAGCCTAGCAGGACACCCAGGAGGCTCAAATCAGTTTTTCCTGATTGCTTTAGCAGTTGTGTGGGCAGTCTGATTTCTGGTAGGCACTGCATACCTGGTGAACATATTAGTTAACACCAGCATATTTTCATATTCATTCATAGTGGGTTCTGACAGTGTAGAGTCCATTGTTAACACTTCTAAAGGTACCAATACATTCATACAGGTTGTGGCCTCCTTTTCTCGAGGAAATATATCTGTAAGGGAGAGCACATCTCTTGCACCGTCATATCCAGTTCTATACATATTAAGTCACACCGATCCAATAATAACTCCTTCTAATGATCTCTAAAGGACCCTGTCCTCCAAAGTGACCTCCATGATCATGCTTGGTGTAATATATCTCCCTTCAGAGCTGTCTGGGGACTATCAATGACGTCAAACTCTCGCCATCCCAAGGGTGCGTCAGGCATCAATATAGTAGTTATAAAGCATCAGGGCATAGGTGGTCTTGCTAGCAGTCACAGCTGGGCTGAGGTTTGCCCACAGTGGATGGTAGTAGCCAAAAAGGAGCTGAAGGAATCGCAAGAACTAGGCTCTGTAAGCAAGAGTCAGGCTGGAGTCAGAGACTAAAGATCAAGCAGAGTCTGGCATTGCAGCAGGCCAAAATCTGTGTCCCAAACAACTTCCTGGGACAACCCCTGGGGTTAAATATGGCACTTGGACAATCGGAAGGCCACAGGGTATTATCACTCTGGGTCGCCTAGGCAGTACTTCCTACAGCACCTATTCCTCACAGTGCTCCCTGGCTGTGCTTTTGCATGGCCTCCTGGTGGTAGTGCCACAGAAATATCTGTTGCCACAGGCTCTACAGACCTGGGTTTTAGTCCCTGTGTCCTCACAGTATTCTTCAGTGTAAAACCATCCTGTTTTGCTATTGCCACCTTTTATTTCCTTCAAGAATGAGAGTATCACACCTATCTCCGTCTTTCTCCTGACTCTCAATAAGAGCAACAGCAATTCTTCTCACTGCCTCAGGGGAACAACTAATACTTCTCATTGGACACAACAATCCCACCATTCTTGCATCCTGAGCGCTTTCTTTACCCTTTTCCATCCATAAGCTAGCCTGCACCTGGTTTAATGAGGATAAAATCATTCTGCTGGTCTTCTTATCAGGTTTATTCCATGCAGGCAATCTGGATAGGTCATCTGCATTTCCATTCACTTTTCTTGGTTTGTAACAGATTTCAAAATCTAATTCAGTAAATTGTGCCATCAATTGGTGTTCTGCCACATGCAAATCTGCTGAATCTAAATATTAGAGGGGACTGATATGTCTTCACAGTAAATGTTTATACATCAGATACTCCTTGAATTTCTCTGTAGCTGCCCTCTTGGAAGCTAGCAGTTTCAAATTGAATATGCTGTGTAGCCCGGCAGCTGTGCCGCACCGGTCGCTGCGGCCCTTCCTGGGGCCCAGCCTCTGCGGAAGGCCACTGCACCTTCCGGGAAAAAGCGGGGAATTAGTCAAATGACCAGTCTATATGCCCCGGCCCGTGGCAGGGCAGGCAACCACTCACTCCAACAGCTTGGGGTGAAGGGGGATTCGCCGGGTTGTCCAGGGAAAGGGGGAGGGGGAGGAGGACACAGGCCCACCCGACTCCACTGCGTCCCAGCCCAGGGCCCTAATAGTGGCAGAGGTGTTGCCACTGTGCCGGCGGGGTCCCACCGCAACACGCCAACTGTGGCGAGCCTCTGGCCATGGCCACAACTGTGGCTGCCCCTGGGCCACTTCCTCCCCTCCAGTCCCAGGTACCTCCTTCCTCAGGGTCTGCTGGGTACACTGCTCGGGGCAGACTTAGCAGGCCCTCTTCGTTGACAGGCGGCAGGTCGGGGAGTTCCTCGGCGAGGGGCAGCTCCTCGAGGTGACAAGGCTCCGGGGTTGCTTCGGCTTTGGGCAGCTCGTCCAGGTTGAGCCCCGTCTCTGAGGGTTCTGCGGCCGGCAGCTCATCTAGGTCCAGACAGGCTTCAGGGGGTGTTTCCCACCCCAGAGGGTCCGGGGGCTCGGTCCACTCCCAGGTGTCTAGGGGCCCTACCCAGTCCTCGGGCCCTGGGCGGTAAGGCCTCTCCCGGCTCTCTGGCTCAGGGAAAGCCCTATGCTGGGCTTCGGCCTGGCGGGGCTCGGGCCGGCGCTGCAGCTGGCGGGAAGGTACGTCTGCACCCGCTGGCAGCCGGTCCCTCACTGAGCGGCGGGCCCTGTCTTTTATTCTCTTCTCCCCTGTGGGAACCCCGTCCTCCTCGGAGGGGATTGGCCAGCTGGTTGGGCCTATCTCAGTCTGGCCCCTGGGTTGCCGGGCAGACTGGGTTCTTAACTCTTTGCTGGCCTGTGTTTGAGGCGGCGGCCCTTCCTGGGGCCCAGCCTCTGCGGAAGGCCACTGCACCTTCCTACAGCTGTAATTCTTTTGAATTTCCTGATTCCTCTACTGGTGTATCCTATCACTCTTTCCACTCCCTCTTGTAACTAGTTCAATACAGCTTCTAAGCCACAAAACTAACATTGGTAGTCAGTATAAATGGCATCCTGACATCTGGATATGCCAGAATTGGAGCAGTCATCAGTCTCCTTTTCAGCTCTTCAAAAGCTCATTGTCACTTTGGTGTCCACTCGAAAGGTGCTACCCTAACCCCTCTTTTGGTCTTCCATGCTATCTGATGAAAACAACAGGAGATCTGTGCAAAACCAGGAACAAATCTTCAATAGTAACCCATAAAACAAGCACCCTCCTAACTTCAGACAGACCTTGTTGTCTTGGCTGATTTTCCAGTGCCCGTGATTTCTCTGGATTAACAGCAAATCCCTGGGCAGACATAATGATGATGATGGCAATCACTCACCAATGAGTAGGATTGTCTTCCAGGAATCTCAGTAGTGGGTCCACAAGTAGCTTCATAGTCCAATCCTAGACCTACATGTCTTGTCACAATAAGGACAGGTGTTTCCAGGAGGGAGGCACAGTTTTGCTGAGTTGAATGTTCTGATGTTCTTTCCGCCTGCTCCTCTTCTCCTCTTCTACCTGTCGACAAGCTGTTTCAAAGTGTTGAGATCCCTCTGACAAAGTCTTCCTCCATTTTAGACAGCCCTAAGCGAGGGTCTCTCAAGTACTGATGTCAATGTTGTACCTCTTCATGTTTGCCTTAAGAGCAATCCAAGAAGACCTCAACAGCAGACCAGGCAGAAGAAAAGTGGAACTCCCTTTGCAATGGCAGACATAATATGTCCTAGAAATTTAACTTTGGTACTGAGCAATTTACATTTACTAGGTTTCAACTTTAGTCTATATTTAGCCAGCTTGATCAGAACCAAGTCTAATTGCTCCATGTGTTCACTAAAATTCTGTGAGAACACAAGTACATTATCTAAAAAATTAGGAGTATTTCAAACACCTGATTTCCTAATACTGTCTCCATCAATCTTTGGAAAATGGATGGAGCGTTACATAACCCAAAGGGCACATTAGTCCACTCAAACAGTCCAAATGGAGTAGTCACAGCTGTTTTCCCAATATCTTCAAGCCCATAGCCATCTGGAAATATCCAGCTGTTAAGATCAAGAAAGGAGAACAGAGTGACTTGTCCCAATACATTGGGATTCCTCTATTTTTGGCAATGGAGAAGCATCTTTTCTTGGCACCATGTTCAGAGCCACCTTAGTCTGTTAACAACCGGGTCCCCTGATTTAATAGTGGTATCACAGAAATCTAGAATTTTCTTATCCCTGGGTATATACAAAGCAGGTAACTTGCTTATTTCCACTAGGCAGTTGATAACCATCTTAGCCAGAGACAGTACCTCCCTCTGCTCTTGTCTTACCTCTTACAAAGTGGCTGCTTGTTCTCTAAATCTGGTCTCTTGCTCAGTCAACTTATTCTGAAGTGCCTCAAACTGTGCCTGTAGCCCCTCCATGATGAACAACCTTTGACTCAGAAATACCTTTCATTAGCCTAGAGATAAAGTACCATAATAGTCAACTTAGGTCCTCTGTACTAAACTGACCCTATCCTAGAGGTCCCCAAACTGTGGGGTGCACCCAAAGGAATGTTTAGGGGAGTGTGGCAGAGCCCGGACCAGCCCACACAGGGGGACGGGGAGGGAGCACCACCCAGTCCCACTCTGCCCCAAGCTCTGCTCCAGGCCCGGCCATGGCCACGGCTCCTGGCTCACCGCGTTCTCGGCACCCAGCCACTAGCTCAGCCCCCAGTCACAGTGCCTGGCCATGGTCTCGATGCCCGACTTCCACCTTGGCCCATGGCCTTGGCACTCAGCCTCTCAGCGCCTGGCTCCCAGCTGCTGGGGTCCCCTGCGGCTGCCAGAGCCCCTGGCCACTATGGCCCCACTCCCAGCCTTGGCCCTTGGCCCTTACCGTGACCCCGCTTCCTGCCCCTGCTCGGTGGGGGGGGGGGCATGGAGAGGGATAAGGGAGAGTACAGGATAAAAAGTTTAGGGACCACTGCCCTATCCTGCTCATGACGCCAGAGGTCTCAGCCTGGTCTACATAAAAACAAATCAAACAATCCCTGTTTGAATATATATATACTGTGGCAAGGTGGGGGGCGGGGGAGGGAGAAGTACTCCGCCCTCGTGGGCCTTGCGCTCTTCCGGCTTGGCCGGCGGGCAGCTGGGGGAAGGCCTAGGGAGGGGACGGGGCCCGTTCTGCCCCTGGCTATCGCTACCTTCCCTGGGAGTAGTCTGTGGTCCACTCTCAGCTTCTGTAGATTGCAGGCCGCCGGCTGCAGGCCGCAGCCTGCCAGCTCCAAGCTGCCAACTCCAAACTGCAGGCTTTGGTACTGCAAACCTCCAACCGTAACTATGAACTGTAACTGTAAACTCTACCCTCCGTCCTCCACTCCTCCTCACTCCAAACTCCACAACCCACACTGCCTGCTTGCACTGGAGGCTTTTAAGTGTTTGGGGAGGGGCTCCTTGATTGGCCCCAGGTGTCCTAATTGCCAGATCAGCCCCAGGTGGCCTAATTAGTTAAGCAGCCCCAGCTGAATCACCCAGGGAATAAGGCTTTGCTGAGCCTGGGGCTAATATACCTGCCTTCCAGCACCCTTACGTAGCCATCTGGCCTGACCCTGTCACAATACACACTATAACTTACTACTAAATATACTTAACTAAATATAACCCTCTAAATAAAGAAATACATCTATCTGTGTATGCTTAGAATATTATCTTATAGATTATTGGGGGCTTTTTCTTCTAGTTCAAGGTTGCCCTTTCTCCAAATATCTCATTGGATTCTGTCTAACGCCCAAGTCAGTTTTTGAGATTCAAGCACCTCTTGTGACTTCCTGAAAAGATGGACTCAACTCCGGTGATGCTTTCTTGTACCGGTGCACATTAAACCAGACCCATTGTACTTCTGTTCCACATCTCCAGGACCACACAAATCAATGAGAGGAGACAACTGATGGTCAGGAACAAAAAAGGATGCTTAGGAACACATCATCAAACATGAACTGACTTGACCAGCCAGCTTTAAACTAAAGGGACCCTCTACAGCATATCTGTCTGTCCTGCTCAGTCTCAGTCTCTCCACTTACTCTCCGTTTCCCTCAATCCCACTCTCTGCCCTTTCCCATCTCCCTGTTTCTCTCAGTTGACTCACAAACTCTCTGTTTCTCTCCATCAGGCTCCGAACTGCCTGACTCTGTCCCTCAACCATCCCCCTCTAAGTGGCGTACCTTGGGTCTCCAGCACCCAGGGGCTAATACTGGTATTTTTCCCCTCTCCCCTGTTGGAAGCAGCAGCAGCACTCCCGGGGGGAAAGTCTGTGGATGTGGCAGCAGTGGCATACCCAGGGGGCCATGCCCCCATGCGCTGGCCTGGGGAGGTGCCAGCTGGGCCCTCCTTGGAGGAGCCGCTCCCCGCTGACATCCTCAGCAGCCACACCAACCTGGCCCCTCTGGTGGGGAGTGGGAGTGACAGGGGCTGGGCAGATGCCCCAGGGCCTCCTGGCAGCAGTAGCAGCAGCAGCAGGGGGGCCTACCTGGCCCCTGCGCAGCTGGGATCCCCCCGGCTCCCTCTTGTGCCCAGTGTGGGGGTGGAAGGGCCAGGAGGCGGAGGGGCCAAGTCAGTGCGGCAGCCTGGAATGTCAGCGGGGGGTGGTTCCTCCAAGGAGGGCCCGGCTGATGCCCCAGCCCAGCCAATGCCCCCCTCAGGCCGGCATCCAGGGATATGACCCACTCCCACCCCTCCCTCAGTACGCCACTGTCCCTCTTCTCCTTCAACAATCACTTCCCCTCCCTCTGAGGGAAGGGCCCTCCTCCTCTCACTTTCTCAGAGGGAGGGTCTACCTCCTCCCATAAACCAGCAGTGCATTCACCATGAACACATTCTATACCATATCATATACCCCTATGCAGGTCGAGTCCCTTTAACATATTTATATACAGAATCACAACCAGCACCTCCATAATATTGCAATAGTACCCACAATGTACTGGGTATTGTGCATACAAAGAAAGATGCTATCCTAATCCCAAGAACTTAGTCTAAAAAGCAACACTCAGATGAAGGGCTGGGGAAGGGGAAACAAGCAAAGTAGTCAGGATAATGACTTGTTACTTCCATTTTTGTCCTATTTTGTTTAAGCCTTTCAGTCTGATAAATCCCTTAGCTTGCACCAGTCCCCAGCATCCCCATCCATCACCCAGTACCTGACTCCCACCATCCCTACCTACCATGGGAAACTGGAAAGCCTGAGATTTTCATTTTGGTTACTTACTGCACTCCCATGCCCCTCAAATTTTTCTTAGCCATCTGACAAAAAGAACTGACATAAAAGATGTGTTTTTATATTAAATTATGAAAAAAAAGTACTCCTCTACTTTGAGTGACCTTCGATTACAGTGGGCCTCAAGAGCTGAGGAACTAATTTATTGACAACCAGCATAAATAGACACCCTCTCCCAATTCCTCCTCTGTTCCATACAGTGTCATTTTACCAGCAACAGCATTAGAAGTCCTGAGATTTTGATGGCAGTCTTGAAGGACTAAGAAATCTAACAAAAGCCTGAGGCTAAACACGCATGATCCCCAAGTAGCACTTCCGCACTAAAGCACTGGCGAGCCCACAGTACCCACACTCAGCCCTCACCACAATTTTATTCCTTCCAGCTCAGGGGATGAAGCCAAGATCTGGCCCAAGTGTGAGTACTTCCTATGTTCGATTACTTATGGCTGTTTGGAAAATCATTCAAACACCCATGAGAAATTAGCTTTATTTATTTATTTTTTTACAGATACCTCTAAAGCACTCTCCAACAGTATATATCATAATCATATAATTCTATCATTACATTTTGTAGTTACATAAATATAAGACCTAAATATGCCCCCTCATAATTATGTATTTTCATGCATTAATGGCAATTGGCTCGTTTCCCATTTACAATAATTATGCCAAAATGTAATATTGTATTTTAAGAAGAAATTTGCATAATAAAATATAATATTTAGGGTCTAGGAACACTCTACAAGAGTGCTGAAATCTACAGAAAAGCCAGTTTGAGGCTCTGGCCCTGCATTCCTATTGGCAAAATTCCGGAGCCGCTGATTGGCCCACTGGCTCTACTTAAGCCAGCAGCAGGAACAGAAAGTTGTCTGAACAATCCTTTTCTGGACTGTGTGACCCCTGATTTCATGCCAACCTGTCCTAGCATGACTCCTGGCATCTGATTTGTGGATCTGACCTCCAAACTGTCTGCTGGCTCTGACCCCCTGGCATACTGACCTGGCCTGACTTTGGTTCCTAACTCATGGTTCTGATCTCCAGGTATCCTGACCCAGCCAACTCCTGATTCAGGACTGCAGACTCTGACTCTAACTACTAGGTCTGGCCATCCATGACCCAGCTGTGACAGTAACTCTTGTAAGGCAGTGTTTCACAACCAGGGGTAGGCATACCTTTGGGGGTGCACAGAGGTCTTCCAGGGGGTGTATTAACTCATCTAGATATTTGCCAAGTTTTTACACAGGCTACATAAAAAGCACTAGTGAAGTCAGTACAAACTAAAATTTCATACAGATAAAATGAGAAAATAAGCAATTTTTCATGAGGTGTGCTGTGACACTTTTGCATTTTTATGTCTGATTTTGTAAGCAAGTAGTTTTTAAAGTGAGGTGAAACTTGGGGTATGCAAGGCAAATCAGACTCCTGAAAGGTGTTCAGTAGTAGTCTGGAAAGGTTGAGAGCCACTGCTGTAAGGCACTCCAAGCCTTCAACACCACTGAACAGGTCCTTGATTCTGCAGTCCTTGTCTATTCACAAAGTACTTAATCATGTGCTTAAGCCCAGTAACACCTAAGCAAGCATGTAAGTCTTTGCTGAACACAATGGACTTAAGTGCATGAGTATATTCTCTGCTGAACATAGTTCAGAGGGAGCTGAGGAAACTCAGAATCTTAAAGGAGGCCTTCAGCAACCTGCAGAATCAGGTCCATTCTCTTTAATACCCAAGTTCTGTAGAGGGCAGAATTAGGTCCCAGTCCTACTCCCTTTGATGCCAATGTTTGTTTGGCCGTTTACCTCAACTGGAACAGGACTAGCCATACATTTTCCTCAGTCATTTGTGCCTAAGTAATGCAAAATTTGTCTCAGATTTTTACTATTATGTAATTTCATGCAGTTTATATACAAGAATGGCATGCATAAAGAATTATCTCAGGATAAAAAGAGAGCTACTAAACTATATGTTGTGGATAAAGGAAATATTTTTCAAGTGTTTGCTTCAAAGGGGATTTAACGCAGGAACGTAATGCTTTCCAGCATGAATCTCCATCACTATAATGCCAGTGGATTAATTGTAAGTAAAGCTAAAGCTGCGTCTGAGGGAAAAATTGCAGCATAAGGAAGGTTGATGCAAAGTGTGGGATGGCTGTCAGAGACAGATATATAATTTATAATGAGTTTTATTAAGCAATGGTTATATTCTCTCAACATTTTTGTTATTCCCATGACTGACTCTCAACTCTGTTATAGGAATCGTTTTCATTTTATTGCAATAAATCATTTTTAAATCAAGAATTTTATTACATTTCCATCTCATTTTCACTTGCAGTGTTTTTCCCCTATGCAATGATTTTATCATCTGATTCCAATCAATATTCCTGTAACAGGCAGTACACGCAGCTCATCATCAGTCAAAGAATGGCAAGGGACTACAGAGCACTTACATTTGCTGAGTTTGAAATCCATTCCTCCTCCTCCTCTTGCAGTTTGAAAATTGCACCTTTTCTTTTTTTTTTTTTTTTTTTTTTTTTGCTGTACTTGGCGCTTGGATTTGTATTACACCAAGGTCTTCCAGTTTTCAGTATTAATTTGCTGAAAAATTAAGGCATGTGTATATATTTCTTTAAAAGAATATGCAGCTCTAAAATCCAATCTTGGTTCAATGTTTTCTATGCTCTGTGCCAACCAAGAGCTGTGTCAGTGTGTGTGACAAACTGATTAGGGAAGAGCTAAATATCAGTCAGCAGGGAACACAGAAAGCAGGTTGTAATGCAAAAAATAAGGGGTTTTTTTTCTGCTGAGCACATATCTACCAGCAAGTGCTTACCTTAATTTTAACAGGATTTTGGCGGCCACCAATTTAAAACTCAAAAATGTGTGATCACTGGAATGCCCTATCCCTAAACCCAAAGAAGAGATCATCTTTCCTGCATACCTAAAGAGGAACCCAGTTTTTACCCAACAAAATGTAAAAGAATTGAAACAAGGGTTTCCTGCTTCATTGACTGCACCTTTTACAAGCTATGGAAGAAACAAGGCAAAGAGTATAATGAATGAAGCACATCTTAGTCAATGTGCACCTCATAAAATACACAGTGATTGAACCCTGTTTTATTCGCCTTCTGTAAATTTTTCAGTACACAGCTAAGACCCTGATCCAATTGGATCAGCATGAATAGACCTTTGCACATGTGTGCAGCTACATTAACTTCCCTGGGGTTCTGTGAAGATATAGGACTCTTCCCCTGAGTTTAATTTGTGGATGGGGTCTATGCTAGCTGTGAGACCAAGGGAAAGTGATGAGCAGTAACATGTATAAAGAAATATAGGGATATTAATTAATTAGTATATATGATTTGTATTAACATCAAACCTCATGGCCCCAACCAAAATTGGGTCTCAGCACAGTACAGGCATATAAGAAAAGACAGTTCATGCCCTGAAGAACTTATGCTCTAAACAGACAAGACAGACAAAGGCAATGCAGAAAGTAGGAAAAGGTGCAAGAATAACAGGAGTTGGCAAAGAGGATGACTATGAGGGGGAAAAGGGGGAATATTTGTAGGCAGATGAATGTATGCAGCAGGTGGGGAGCAGAAGACTAGAGAAAGCATGGAGGAAGAATATGAGCAGAGCTTTGGACTGGGTAGAACACAGAGGAAACAAGGCTTGTGATAAGGGAAGAAAAGGAAGACCACTAATTAGACAGAAGGGAAGCCATCATTTTTGTATGTGTATTTATATTGAATTTCGATCCTGAAATGTTCACACACAAATTGGGGGTGAAGTGACTTCCCTCTGTAATGCTAGAGGTTGGGTGACTCTCACCGAGTGTATCTTTGATCTATGGGCAATCACAAACCCTGTTGAAACTAATTGATGGGTGTGTGTGGTGGGGTGGATAAATCCCACACTGGACAGTTAAGAGTGCAGAACTAACTCTGGGCCCAGGAAGCCCCACCCCGACAGGCTTGCTGGGATGCTCCAGTAGGTAGAGGGACTTAAAAGGGAATCTTCTCAGCACAACAGGGTGGTGAGCACAAGAGAGAGGCAGACCTGTGCTTGCTGCTGCACAGGGCTACCCCAGGAGGGGCATTCCCCAGGCAAGGTCTGCTGCACAGAGCCAAGTCTCCCTACCCTGCTGAGACCCATGGACCAGACCACCAGAAACAACTGCCAACCACAATGTGCCCCAAGGGGAGGGTCAGAGTGCTAGGAAGAGGCCCAGGGGAGAGCGTTAACTGGAACACAGGTAGCAGACTCCTGCATTATGGTGCTCGACTGGACTCCTGGATCAGAACCTGGTGAGTGGGAGTGCCCGGGTTCCCCAACCCCATAACGGATAGGGCTGCCACCATGGACAAAACCACTAGGTGGGGCTGCCACCGCAGACTGTAACCACTGGGAGAGAAGGCTCGCCCCCGCTCACAGCTGGTGGAGAATGTAGGCATAAAGGCTCAGTCCTGCTGAAGGACAGAAAGAAGGCCAGCAAAGAAGCAAGGAAGGAAAATAAGATGGGACAACATGGAGGTGGAAAAGCTCCTGAAGTGGGTAATGGAGAGCCAACAGCAACAAGCAACTCAGCTGCAGCAGCAACAAAATCAATTATTACAACAGCTGGCCTCACAATATCAGCAGCAAGCAGATCAGCAGCACCAGCAATTCATCCAGGAGTTGCCAGGGCCCGAAACCTTCTTGATGGCATTTGAATGTCTGGCCATTGTGGCAGTGAGCCGGCCAGATCATTGCTCTACACTCTTGACCCCCTATCTGACAGGCCAACCAGGCAACTTATAGGGAGCTGGATCCTAGGATGCCCAAGACTACCAGAAGATCAAGGTGGCTATCTTGTACTGCTTCGATGTTTCCCTGGAGACATACTGCCAATGCTTCTGGAGGGAAAAATACCTGCTGAGGGCCCACCCCCAAACAGTGAACCAGCACCTCAGTGATTATTGCTGGTTCTAGCTAAACCTGGAAGGGCACACCAGCAGGTGGAGGATATTGTTCTCAAGCAATTTATCCAGACCTTCCCAGTCAGAGGACAGGGTGGGTGCAGAGACATTGACCCTGCACACTGTTACAGATGGTGGGACTCATGGAAAATTACCTGGCCATCCCAAGGGGGGAAGTCTTGAATTTATGCCGATATCAAACGTGGAGGACCAAGCATGACTCAGAGAACAGGACACAGGACACCACAGGCTGAAGGGGGGTCTGAGTTCCTTTCAAGGCAGAGATGATGAGGATGAACAAGAGGACCCCAGGACACAGAGGCCCAGAGAGACAGGGAGTGTGGAAGGGAAGACTCCTCTGATTGGGACAACCACAATGGGAGGTCACGGGGTGACAAAGACCCCACCAGTGGGCAGCTGTTTTGAGTGTGGGTCTCGTGATCACTTTCAATACAACTATCCTTTTATAAATTGTAGCTATTGGCAGGCCTGAATGACCTCTCCTAGAGCCTGCAAGCATTGACCAGCCAAGGTAATGGTCCAGGTGAGTGTCTAAGGGACCAAAACAATGGGCCTAATAGATCCCAGCTGCAGCCAGACCCTCTAAAGGGCAAAGCCGGTTGAGGCCCAAGGGATGCCTTCTAACACGAGCTTCCTACAGTGTATACTTGGGGATGTGCACCCATACCCCACAAAAGAGATACAGCTGACAGTGGGAGACCATATCGAGACTCTCTATGTGGGGATGGCAACTGCTCTTTCCTATCCTGTGGTCTTGGGACAAGATTGGAAGTATTTCAGCAAAGTCTTGCAGGTGTGGGAGAGAGACCCAGCCCAGAAGCAGGGTCACAGAACTGGCTGATTCACAAGTGTGAGAAGATCCAGGGGAAGGGACCTTACAATAGACAGAGGAAACCTTGAAGAACCAGCAAGACCTGCAAACTCAAACTCCCATGGGTACGGAATGGCTGACACAGAAAAGGGATTTCACTGGGAAGCAGAAGAAAGATCCTACCTTGAGCCAGGCATACAAACAGGTGGCCACTGTCAACCGGAGGTAACTGACCCACAGAGGAAATGCCTCTACTCGCTGGTACGTGGTGACCCCCAGATCAACGCAGTCCAGGCCCAACTCTTGGGCCCCAGACCTTTCAGAGGGAATTACTCTGGTTTGTGCACTCAGCACCATGTGCCAGGCACTTGGGTATGTATATTGCAATGTTCTTGGGAGTCACATGACAGTGCTATTAAAGAAATCCTACAAATTCTCTTTAGCTGTCAGTATAAGCAATTAGATCTTGGAAAAACGTTTATTGTTGGTTGTGGGGCAATTCTTTTTAGAAACTGTGCATTTCACAAGGAAAGCTGGTTCTTGAATATCTACTCATTTGCAGAGCTACAGAATAAACCTATGCAACCAGAGAAATATATTACACCGTGTCAAAATATTATGAGCCAGATTCTCAGCTGCCATACATTGGCATAGCTTAATTGAAGTCAACAAACCTCCACTGATTTAAAACAAATTAGGATCTAACCCTATAGTGTAATGTTGCATTCATAAAAATGTTACTTTCAGAGTGTCAGGATCACTTTTCTTTCATTTTTTGAAGATGAGTGTAACCCGTCCGTGCCCAGGGTAGCCTACTGATAATGCCAGGGTCAGGGCAGGCTGCAAAAGGAGAGCAAATTCTCCAACACTGGTGGGTGACACCACAGTCAGACTTCCCAACCAGCCACAAACAGTGCTTCTGATTCCCCCACACTGGTTATCAAGAAGCCACTGTGCAAATACACACAGCCCCCTTTACTGCATTTCAGTCTCTGGCTCCCAAAACCGACACTAGGTCCAGTAAAGAGACCAGTTGCTTTAACTCTATGCTCTTTACTAAAAGATTCCCTCTGATCCCAAAGGATCAGCCACAGTACCAGTTCACTATAAGTTTGGATCTTACCCAAAATACCACGCTGCCAGCCAATCCTTTAGTAACTAAAACTAAAGGTTTATTAGTAAAAGAAAAGCAAACAATAAGAGAAGTGTTAAAGGCTTAAAGCAATCAGACACATACAGATGATTTAAAAGTCCATATACATCAGGTTTCTAGAACAATTGTGGAGTTGCAGGCTTGTATAGTTCCTCTGGTTTACATCCCGTACCTGGATGGGTCTAAGTCCTTTAGTTCAGTTGCAAAGTGTGTTAATCCAGAGGTGTGTCCGCAGCTGGACAGGAACAAAGACACAAGGCAAAGACCAAGACGAAGACCAAATGGTTTCTGTGGTTTGATCTTATATACCCTCTGCCTCTGGCCATGTGGCTTGTGGAACTTTACAGGAACCAAAATGGAGTCCATAGTCACATGGGCCAATCCTAGTAACTCTTCAGGTATGCCTTTAGTTTCTTCCTAGGCCTTTGGCTTTTGTAAAGGTCTTGATGGGCCATTAAGCGGGCTATTGTCCTGCGGCCTCTCTGTCTGGGGTGTGTCTTTTACAGCACAGTTTGAAATACAGGATATCAAAGATCTCCATAACTTTCCTTACACATATTACACATGAACACAAATATCTTATTCAGCATATCATAACCTTTCTAACAGTACCTGACATGGCATGTCTTACATGAATTATTATGATTTTGACATCTTAAGGTCAAACAACACCAATGCCCCCCCCTCCTAAGGCAGCCCGCGTGACAATGAGTACCCCATTTGTTTTTATCTAGTGCACTGATACCTCCTCAGTTCTCCATAAGCAGCTGTCAGTGGTTTGGTAAATTCATTCTCTAGAACGCATATTGTCAGACCTGCTGATTTGTATATATTCAAATTTTCAAACTCCTCCTTTGGTGTTCCATTCTTTTTAGTTATCCTAATTAGGACATAGGCCAACTTCAAAATCCCAGAACTGCTGAGAAAATAATACCGCAATTTTTAATGACCTAGATAAATGGAAGGTAGGATGAGACAAAAGAAACCCAACAAGAGTTAATCCGAGTTTTATTACAGTACTCTTGCCTATTTAGGATTGCCACAATTCACAATTCAACAGTGAGTCCTCTCCTTTTGAACAATGTATTTCTTCCCTCCACATTTTCTTCCTTGTTGCTTTCTGCCACTCAGTGGTGTAGCAACAATATGAAATTTATGAGAATCGTGCTCGTTGACTCACGTATAACACCCAGCATTTCAGGAATCTGGTATGTTGAATGTTACCATATGCATGAGGCAGAATGCAGCATGGAGGAAAAGCTACATGTGGGTGGAGACAATATAGAGACTAAAGCCCCAGTCTTCCAGACACTTAAACTTGGCCGCTCTTATGTTCTTAACTTCACCCATGTTAATTGTTCCATTGAATTCAGCTACTCGTATGTAAAGTTAGCCATGTGCATATGTGAAGGATTAGGGCTTAAAAGCCATAGGGACTGAAGTAACTGCACAGGAGATGGGGAATTGCTCCTCTTTCTAAATGCAAGTCTACACTACAAAATTAAGTCAACCTAAGTTACGTTGACTTACAGCCACCACAGTAATTAAACTGCTTTTGCATGCCCACCATATGCTCATGTCAATGGTGTTCTTCCTCACCAGAAGCGCTTGCACCAATTAACTGTCAGTGTAGGGCATTGTGGTATGGCTTCTGAAAGGAAGCAACAGTCAAGGTAAGCAACACAGTGTATACACTGACACTGTCAACCTAACTACATCAATTTAAGAACTAAATGCCTCTTGTGGAGGTGAAGTTAAGTTAGTGTAGTGGGCGAGTTACATCACGGTGAGCTGCATTTTAGTGTAGACATTTAGGCTGGGTCCACAGTGACGTGGCAAATTTGCCGCCGTCACATCGATTGCTCTGGATCGACTGAGTGGCCTGTGTAGACCCGCTCAGTCGATCTAGGAGACGACGCAGGAAAACCACCTTGGTAAGTGGCATAGCGCTGCATTGAAGGGAACGCTGTTCCCTTCGACGCAGTGCAGTGTGGACGGCGCGCGGAGGAGACACCGCGAAGTCAACGGGAGATATGCAAGTGATTTACTTCGACTGCTGCCAAATCGCAAAGGTAAGTGTAGACCGGGCCTTACAGAATTAGGTCAATGTAAGCTACCTTACATTTTCCTAAGTCTCTAGCGGATACCAGGGCTTAGTTCACTGTGCAGTTAAAAAGAAAAATCCTGCTGGAAATCCGTCCTTTTCCTTTCAAAAAGATGGACTTGAGTGTACAAACTGGGAGAAAGAGAAATGTTAACTGAAAGCCACAATCTGAGAAGAACATTGACAATAAAAAGAAAATTAGTTCTACTTTGTCTGCCGTTTTTTCTTCTATATGTTTTATTATTCAGTGCTTAGACAATTATATGTTATTTTCTGTTTCTGGCATGTAGTATGTATTGCTGTAATATAAAGATAGAACATTCTGTATAAAGTGCCCTTCAATTCATATCACCCTTGACAAAATCCACAGTTTTCACATAAACAACATAACATATCTGACATAAATAATTATCACTCAATTCCAGTCCATAGAAAATTTAAAAATTGGTGGCTTCTGGCATGTCTATGTGTTTGCACAATAGAGAGAGACAGAGAGATGAACTGGACAAGCAGGACAGAGAATTCTGTGTGTAACTGGTGGGAAACAGTGGCTAGTGAGTATGTAGCTAATGATAGTGTAACAGGACCATTGTCTAACCCTTAAGGTTGGGATCACTGTTCCTTTAAGCCAGGTTCCAAATGACAACGTTCCACCTTCCTTCAGCCTTGCACAAACAGAAATAAAACAATCTCAGGACAGGCTTCCCTCAGCCTGGTCTACATAAAAACAAATAAAACAATCCCTACTCTAAAGTCTCTGAGAACTAACCTAGTTCTTTTGTAAAAACAAGACAATAGATTTCTGAGTTTCTCCTTGCTCCTTGGCCTGGGCTCAATGCAGAAAACCTCTGGGAAAGGAGGAAACAAGACAGCAAGATAGAATGCCGGGCTATGAATATGAAATAGGCTCATGTGGTCCCACACCAACTGAAAATAATTATGAATATCACAATATATAATTGGAGAGAATAATTCAGTGAAGCACTCCAGGTGAAAATATTTGGACTAATACTGAGAAAGAACTGCATGAATAACATAGAAGAAGTACCAAATGTCAAACTGTGTAGGCAGATGTTTCCAGTATTTTCTCTTTTCTGTTAATATTGATATTGTGGGTGGTGGGTAGTTATGCTCAGTTCTGAAGATGTATCTGTATGCCTGATTCCTTGGGAGCTGCATGACTGTTTAATTTTTCTGGTACTATGTTGAGGCTGGGATGTGCAAAGGTGGAACCAGAGAGGTGTACTCCTGAATATTGTAGAAGAGAGTGATAAGTGCGTTTCATTTATAACATAAAATATATAGAGAAATGTATGTCTTAAAAAGATTCAAGCCCTAGAATGGTGGACAGGATATTTAGCTATTCTATGAAGCTAGAGACATACCTGTCTAACCTAAATCTTTTGGCCAAAGATTCAGGCTTTCATGGAATTGTCCAGACACTCAGATCTACCTCCACAATCTCACCTTTTAAGTGCTGCCATTGTGAAAGTCTCCACCTCCAGACCCATCATTTGTGCAGTCCCACAAGGATCAATTTTCTTTCTGATCCTATTCAACATCTACATGCAGCCACTGGAATTGGTAAGACAACACAGACTCAAGTGCCAACAATGTGCAAAGGGGACACAGATCTATTTTTCCTTCATTGAACAAGATAACTCCACTGTCACCAACTGGCCCAGTGCTTGGCCAAGATCAGCCCATGAATGAACAATGTTAGCAGAGGGAAACACTCTGAGGAGCTTATAGCCACGATGCAGTCTCCATAATTGGTTAAATCAAGCCACAGTTTAGGATGTATTCCTGAATTTCTTGATAACAAATAGCAGTGTCTGTGAGAAACACTATTACTACCACCTCTGGTTGGATAGCAGGCTTCATCATTTCCTGACAGATGGTGACCAGGCTTCAGTAATACATCTTCATCCCCTCCTGGCTTGACTACACCAATGCAATATCACCAGACACAAAGCCATCAGCTGTTACGAAACTCCAACACAGTGTATCAACCCCATGCTTGCTTGATGTCATGTTCTGTCCCCCTCTAGTGGCACCTAGCTCAGCTAGAGATTGAGGAGTCTGCTACAGGCTTAGCTATGGGCTGCATAGCTCTTAGCTCAGGCAGTAGCAACTTATATACCAAGCTTCAGAGGTCCTAAGTTTGCACTCATCCTCTGACAACTGGGGTCTGTTAAAGTTACAACAGCAGCACATTTCCTCAGCAACATGGGTTTCTGTGAGAATATTAACCCTGCCCTTCCCTCTTTATACTGGTTTCCCATAGGATATCAAGTCAAATTCAAGGTCTCAGTCCTTATCTTTAAATCACTCAATGGTCTGGACCTAGGATACCTAAAAGATCTCCTGAGATGAGAACTGTAGTTGACAACTCCACTTCTAAGGCACACTGGGGCTTTCCACTGTAATGGTTGTTTTTTAAAGAAACCTTATTGAGGGCACAAGAACAAACCATCTCAATGTGCAGGAAGAATAGCAACTATGGCAGGCGACCAGCTTGGCTTAACAAAGAAACCTTCGGTGAGTTTAAATACAAAAAGAAAGCTTACAAGAAGTGGAAGTTTGGTCAAATGACTAGGAAGGAGTAAAAAAATACTGCTCGAGCATGCAGGAGTGAAATCAGGAAGGCCAAAGCACAACTGGAGTTGCAGCTAGCAAGGGACATGAAGGGTAGCAAGAAGGGTTTCTACAGGTATGTTAGCAACAAGGTTAGGGAAAGTGTGGGCCCCTTACTGAACAGGGGAGGCATCTAATGACAGATGATGTGGAAAGAATTGAAGTACTTAGTGCTTTTTCTGTCTCTGTCTTAACAGATAAGGTGTGCTCCCAGACCACTGCACTGTGCAGCACAGAAAGGGGAGGTGGTGAGCGACCCTCAGTGGTGAAAGAACTGGTTCAGGACTATTCAGAAAGGCTGAACATGCACAAGATGCACAGTGCATCCAAGAGTGCTGAGGGAGCTGGCTGATGTGATGGCAAAGCCATTAGCCATTATCTTTGAAAACTTGGGATGATTGGAAAAATGCAAATATAGTGTCCATCTTCAGAAAAGGGAAAGAGGAGGATCTGGGGAACTACAGAGCAGTTAGCCTCACCTCAGTCCCTGGAAAAATCATGGAGCAGGTCCTCAAGGAATCCATTTTGAGGTAACTGGAAGAGAGGAAGGTAATCAGGAAAAGTCAGCATGGATTCACCAAGGCAAGTAATGCCTGAGCAACCTGATTGCCATCTATGATGAGATGACTTGCTCTGTGGATGTGGGGAAAGCGGTGAATGCGATATATCTTGACTTTCACAAAGCTTTCGATACAGTGTCCCACAGTATTCTTGCCAGCAATTTAAGTATAGGTTGAATGATGGATAGAAAGCTGGCTAGATAGAAAGGTGGATAGAAAGCTGGCTAGATTATCAGGCTCAGTATTGATCAACGGCTTGGTGTCTGTTGGCAGCCAGTAACAAGCAGAATGCCCCAGGAGTCGGTCCTGGGACCAGTTTTGTTGAACATCTTCATTAATGATCTGGAGGATGGAGTGGATTGTACCCTCAGAAAGTTTGCACATGACTAAACTAGTGTGAATGGTAGATACACTGAAGGGTAGGGATAGGATACAAAGTGACCTAGACAAATTAGAGGCTTGGGCCAAAAAAAAATCTGATGAGGCTCAACAAGGACAAGTGCAGCATCCTGCACTTAGGATAGAAGAATCTCATGCACTGCTACAGACTGGGGACCGACTGTCTAGGCAGCAGTTCTGCAGAAAAGGACCTGGGGGATTACAGTGGACAAGAAGCTGGATATGAATCAACAGAGTGTCCTTTTGCCAAGAATGTGTAACGGCATTTTGGGCTTCCTTAGTAAGAGCATTGCCAGCAGATCAAGGGCCCCCTACTACAGGAAAGATGTGGACAAATTGGGGAGAGTTCATTGGAGGGCAATGAAAATGATTATGGAGCTAGAGTACATGATTTATGAAGAGAGGCTCAGGGAACTAGGCTTGTTTAATCTGCAGCACAGACGAGTGAGAGAGGATTTGATAGTGGCCGTCAACTACCTGAAGGGGGGTTCCAAGGAGGAGGGAGCTAAGCTGTTCTCAGGGGTGGCAGATGACAGAACAAGGAGCAATGTTTTCAAGTTGTAGAGGGGAAGGACTAAATTGGATATTAGGAAACACTTTCACGAGGAGGGAGGTGAAGCACTTGAATGGGTTACCTAGGAAAGTAGTGGAATCTCGATCCTTATAGGTTTTTAAGGCCTGGCTTGACAAAGCCCTGGCTGGGATGATTTAGTTGGGGTTGTCCTGCTTTGATCAGGGGGTTGGACTAGCTGACATCCTGAGGTCCCTCCCAACCCTAGTCTTCTATGATTCTATAATAAAGCTCATTGATGCAGGAGATGGTTCTTTCTTGAACTTCCACAGGATTTAAGAATGAACTCATAGGTCTGTTCTAAGTACAACAGGCGTTTCTTGCCTTCAGCAATAAAACACATAGCTCACAGCAGACATAAAATGGATAATTACAACATATTTTTAAACAAACACACAAAGTTCTCCCTTGTGGGTAGAAAAGAGACAGTCACAGATGACAAAAATTGGTCATATCACTCAATGTAGTACGGAAGGCGCTCAGTTACCACACTGGTGTGGACAGCAGAAGTACCAGACTAGAACAGAAAGACCAGGATGAATCCCGTCTAGGCAGGCCACAAAAAAATTCGTTACTGACAACCCCAGAAGAAAGGAAGAACAGACAGATGGGCATGGGGGGAGAGTTGTCTCAGCAGGTGGCAAAGAAATCTGATGAAATCCCCTTTCCTATGGAGATTGGCGGGGAGGGGTGGCTGGTCACTCAGGCAGTTCTTGAGTGCGGCTTCCCGTCACACTTCCGGCAAGGCGCTGGTGCCAGGATTGGCGCTGAGACCTCCCGGCCTCGCTGGGCCACGCTGCTCTGCAGGGGACGGGAACAGAGGCTCCACAGCTACCTCCATCAGCAGCCGCCTCCTACCCCCTTCTCCCGCCCAGCACCGGCACGTCACGTGACACAGGGCCCTGGAAAGGCAGCCAGAAGGGGCTGAGCCTCGTCCTCCCTATTTGCCGCCAAAAGCCAGCAGAGAAGGATCACGTGGTGGCGCAGGTCCCGCCCCCTGGGCGCGCGCCGTCGTGTCACGTGGCATAACGGCCACTCCGCCCCTCCCAACCAAAGCCTCCGGCAGTGGGCAAGGCAGGGACCGCGCGCTCCCGCCTCTCCTGCGCACGTGACCCCTCCCCGGAACGTGGCATTGTGTAATCACGTGACCCGAGCGGCGAAGGACAGCGGGGGGGAGGGGGCTGCGTACGCGACGGAGCGGGGTGCGAAGATGGCGGACGAGGAGGCCGAGCAGGAGAGCGGTAGCCTCGGCGGCGGCCTCCTGGAGCTGCAGCGCCTGCGAGAGCGGCTGCTGGAGCTGGAGAGCGGGCTCCGGGAGAGCGCGGAGCCGGCCGTGCAGGCGGCCACCGAGTACTGTCAGCAGCTGTGTCAGGTCAGGCCGCCTCCCGCCCTCTCCTCCCCCGCCGTGTGTGTGCGCGCGCGAGGGGCGGGGGCAGCGCCGCGGCTCTGCGGGGGGGGGCCGCGGTTAGCTCGGGTCGGTGCCGGGGGCCGCCGGCGCGGGCCGGCCCGTGGTGCAGCGGAGCGGAGGCTGCTGCTCATTGTAGGCTCGGATTAGGCGGCCCGCCCCCCGCGCGGGGAGCTGCTCCCGGCCCCGCGTAATCCCTCCCCCGCACGCCCCCCCCTTCCCTCTCGCGGTCTCTGGGCCCCTTTGTTGTGCTTTGCGGGCTGGTGTCGCCTCGGCTCTGAGGGGCCTTTGTTCCTGGCGGCGGCGCTAGCGGCCCTGGGAGCAGCGGCGGGAGGCTCCTTCGTCCCCTCCCCTCCCCTGGCGGGGCTCGGGGGGAGGAGCTGCGAGACTCGGTCGGGCCGGCGGCCCTGTTTACACTCCGCGCGCGCCGGAGTGCGGGGACTGGAGTCCGGCGCCGCCCCGGGGCCTCTGGTGTTGGGCGCCGCCGCGGGGACTGGGCAGAGCGGTGCGCTGCTGCCTGCTCCGCTCCTCGCTCTGCTGGGGGCCGTCTCACGCCCGACGAAATCCCTTTGCAGTGGGTGAGACGGGGCTCTTGCGTTGGGGCTGTTGGCGCCCGTCGTCAGTGCCACCAGCGCTGTCTCAGGGCAGGAAAAGCGCTTCCCACGGCTTTGGCTTCGTCCTGAAGTAGGAACCTTGCAGGTTGATTGATCCTATTGACTTAGGGGCCCTTCTGAACGCGCTTTGTCGCACTAACTACAGTTTAAATAGTCCAGCGTCTCCTGTAAGCTAATGTGTAAGTCGTCATTGAATATGGCACTTACCTTATTTCTGACCTGTCTCAACTAAAGAGTGAAAATGGTTTTTTTGGCTAAACAGTAAATGTTCATAAACGGTTAGTCAGGCACCAGAAATCTGCAAACGCTGGCTGCAGAATTCTTGCAGGAAAAAGGAGAACTTGGTAGCCACAGCCACCATAGTGCGTGTACATTCCTACACTGGGTCTCCCCTGCCCTGCAAGAATTCCACACGTTGTCTTTGCTTTTTTTCTTTCTTTTTTTAACGTGGTAATATAAAGTATGACTGGAAGATATAAAGAGATATTTTACAGTTGACTGCTGCTACCACTCAAGAAAGATTGCATCCTATGCCATACAGTGGGCATAGATCAGCTGCATAATGCCAGTGTGTGAAAAGCATCTAGAACATAGTTTTCACCAACAAAGAACTAAACTTCCCATCTCTTTTTAGGGATCAACAGTTCCAATACATAAAGTGCCCACAATCCTGTTGATGCCTAAATGTGTAGGACCCTCTCCTGTGGAGTTACTTCATATTAATGGTTATGGTTCAGATAGCAAATTTGGTTATTTGGACTGGATGATAGTGGTTGTTAAAGGTGTTGTAGAAAATCTCCATCACTTGAAGTCTCCCTATGGAATCCATAAATTTTAGTGATACTTCAAAGACAACTTCTACCAAGATTTTTAAAGATAGTTGGTTATTTGTATATGCAAAAACTTTAGAAAATTTGACTGCATATTCAAAACTTGCAACTTTATTTCTATTTAAAGTCTGAAAAGCAGTGCTGAAAAAATGTTTTCCTTGTCACAGTATCACTCCTCTTGTTACACGTAAACATTTTCCTTGTTTAGTAATGTCAAGATTAAAAACTCTAATATCAAAACTTTTGTTCTGTTTTGTCAGATAGTGACAGTTGAACAAGAAGATAGACTTGAATGGATGTGTAGATAATGTCAGAATTTGATTAATTTGTTTAAAGTGAGGCAAGTAGCACTAATTGTGATGGGGAACTATAAAAACTTGTAAATTTTAGCACCCCACTTGAGAAGTGTACTTGTGTAGACATAGGTCTCTAATACACTTCTTAGGCATATAGCAAGACACCTGTACCCTGCACCTGTGCCACTGTAACGTTTCCCATGTAGCCGCTCTATGCTGACGGGAGAGTGCTCTTCCATCAGCATAATTAAACCAAGCCCAATGAGCGGCAGTAGCTATGTTGGCGAGAGAGCATCTCCCGCCACCATAGCGCTGTCCACATCGGCGCTCCAACATAAGTTTCACCGACAGGTCAGGGGTATGTTTTTTCATACCCCTGACAAGACAAAAGTTTTACTGATAAAAGTGCTAGTGTAGACAGGCCTTAGAGTAAAGTGTTGCTATAAAATGTGCATGAATTCATCAGTAGATTGAGTTTCCAAGCCAAATAAGGGATTTAAACACTCAAGTTGTGTTAACTTCAGTGGAAGTTGTATAGCTAAATCCCCAGCTTAGTGGCTCTCAACCTTTCCAGACTACTGTACCCCTTTCAAGAGTCTGATTTGTCTTGTGTACGCTGAGTTTCACCTCACTTAAAAATTACTGACTTATAAAATCAGACATACAAATACAAAAGTGTCACAGCACACTATTACGGAAAAGTTCTTTACTATCTCATTTTTCCAATATAATTATAAAATAAATCAACTGGAATATAAATATTGTATTTGCATTTCAGTGTATTGTATATAGAGCAGTATTAAGTTGTTTGTCTGTATGAAATTTTAGTATGTACTGACTGTCAGTGCTTTTTATATAGCCTGTTATATCCCGGATGGGGTACATCAACTCATCTAGGTATGAGTAGATAGATGTGTATCCGCAGAAGTACGCACGCGTACCCGTGGTTGAGAACCACTGCCCCAGCTGATCTGAAAATTCCATTCTGAAACGGTTCAGATATCTATCATAAGTCTTCTATGATGTTTCATGTTATCATGTTTATGTCTTAAAAACATATTTGCTTGTACCCTGAAAAAATAGGATAGCTTTATTCTGGAGTTTTACTTATCCTGTAAAAGTGAAACAAAGTGTAAATTCAGTTTTGTTGTGGTTTCATATAGTTTTCATTATGCATTTAAAATAAATGTTTTTGTGTGTTCAATTTTCATTGTTGCATAGACTTTAAATGTTTTAATCATTCTTAGAGAAACATAAGTGGAATATTGGGCCGTACCTTTTCAGAAAAGTGCAGTTACTTTATACTATCACTATACAGCTGGTATAATGGGAATCAGTTTTGTTCTCACTGACTACATTTCAAAATATGTTCAAATTGCATGTAAAGTGACTTTCTTAATTACAACTCATTGTCTGAAAGACATGCTGTATTTCTGTGGTTTCTGAATAATCGCCAATAACAAAGATGCTGCAGTTAAGATTTAGACTGTGTCTACACTAGAGAGCTTACAGTGGCACTGCTGTACCAATGCAGCTGTGCCACTGTGAGATCTCTTGCGTAGCCATTCTGTGCCAAAGGGAGAGAGCTCTCCTGTCGACATAGTTAATCCACCCCCAACGATTGGTGGTGGCTATGTGGTGGGAGAGCTTCTCCCAATGACATAGCACTGTCAATGTTGGCAGTTATATCGGTGTAACTTATGTCACTCGGGGGGGGTGTTTTCCCCACCCCGGAGTGACATAAATTATACCGACATAAGTGGTAGTGTAGACATAGTTTTAGTAATGGACTTGAAAGACAAACCAGATACTTGCTTTCAAAGAACTAAAGCTAGTAGCCAGAGGCCTAGTCTCAACTGGCTGTTCATGTGCAGTCCAGCTGCAACCACAGTTTCTGAGAAGAGGTGGCTGTCCTAGTTTAAACCACCAAGCTGCTGCCTCTACCTGTTGCTTGGGGGCTCCATTTTTCATGTCTTTCTCTGGCTAGCAGTTGTTGGCTAAATTTGAAACCCTTCAAGCATCCTCTCTCAGAGCCTATGGGTTCCTGGGTAGGAAAGTTGTTTCTACTTCTCCAGCTTTTCTTTTAGGAATATAGGAATTTCAATATCACATCAGACCATTGGTCTTTCTAGTCCAGTGTCATGTGTCTGGTAGTTGCCAGTGCTAGATAATTTAGAGGAAGGTGTAAGAAAACTTGTAGTGGACCATTATGAAACAACCAGGCTACAGGGAAGATTTTCTAACCATTGACAATTAGAGGCTGACTTATGCTCTGAAGCATGAGGATTTATATTCCTCATATCTCTCTTTGTTAAATGAAACAGTAGATGTTTTCATCCATATAAATATTCTTATTTTATTCTCTAATTGGATCTACTTCCAGCTGCAATGAATGCTTCTGTTGCTAGTACTCTTCACAAGCACCAGGAAAGTTACCCTGACAAAGATCTTGTCCTCTCACTGCTGCCTACAAGGTCTGAACATTAGTAGTGAAAGTGATTAGTCCCTTCTCACTTAGGTACATTAAGCAAACTACTTTAGCTATTTGGGAAAGCTATGACCAGCACTAGAGCTATCTGTATACAGATGCAGGAAGACAGATCTGTGTTGATTCACTTTTTTAAAGGCTATCTTCAATTACAAGAAACTTAACTTTTTAATGAAAATATAGATTCTGCTGTAACTGATGGTTTAGAATGGACAACTGTCCAGAGAAACTGTCCTACTTGCCATTGATTTATATTCTCAAACTTTAATTTGATTCATAATTTTTTATATTTAGTTAAAAAAAAAATTAATTTACTCTCCTGTAGCAGTGTAGAGCCAGTACAGCCCTGACCAGACTGCCAGAGCTCTCATCCAGGCTGTTAAGGTATTGCATGTTAACTACTATAATCTCCTTTTAGGCATTGACTACTGTAACCTCACATCCCTTTAGTCAGTTAAAAATAGGGCTGCCTATCATGTCTTCCAGCTGTTTGCTTTGTGGCACCCCCTATCCTTCTGCTGCCTCCTTCCTTCCACATCAGATATAAACTTCCTGTCCTTACTTTTAACATCTTTCACTATCTAACTCCACTGTACCTATCAGTTTTATTACTGCCTTCGCTCCACCAATATTCAGCCTTAATCTTACCTACTAGTCCACTTTTTCCGCACCTTATTTCTCTTATGTTGCCCCATTTGTGTGGTATAAAGCTCCTTCAGATCTCTTATAAGACTCGCTTCCACTGCACTGCCTACAGAACATTACCTGCTGTTCGCAAATAGGGAGCTAAATTGTGTATGGTTATTCTCTGAAAATTTGCCACATGCCCACATGTGTTTTATCCCATCTGCTTGTTGTGTCTTGTCACAGTGGCTTTGTCTGTACTGGGAAAATGCATTGTTAGAAAAGGTTAACCAAAAGCACAGAACTAGTAAAATGCTTTAGAGGCTCCCTAGCATTGATAGTATGGTTGCAAAATCATTAAAGTAGGATTATAAGAGCCAATGAGTGAGGTTTTCTAAGAATAGTTAGTCCAAAAAAGACCTGTTAAGTGTAATATGCTTATCCAACATATCTGCTCCCTATGTGCATTTTAAGTCTTATCTGCTAGCTTTAAAAATAAAATCTTTAGGTATTAGTAGCACTGCAGTTGTGCTGAGAGGTCTCAGTCATGGATCAGGGACCCACTGTGCTAGGTACTGTATAAACACATAGCAAAGAGCCATCCCTGTCCTGAGGGTTTACAAATCTAGGTTACATCTTGATTTTATTGGGAAAATGTGTCACTCATCTTGACAATCTTTCTTTCCATATATGGAGCAGTGAGAATCAGGGCTCTCCAGTGGTCTTTATCTGATTGCAGGCACTGTACCATTTCAGTCTGTCATGTTTTTCCATTCTTAGTCCTGATGGTGTTGTGGATAATTCTACGTGAAACATGTCCAAGCATTGCTTATATCAATCTGGGATCACTTACTGGAGTCCATATACTATCATCTCATGATTCCTCAGACTGTGACCAATTCCCTAATTTGGTGAGCAAATTCCAGAAGTATTTCCAGGGGGAAACTGTTGATCATGGCACTAGTGGTGAGAACTTTCATGGGTGCCTGTGTGACAGACTGGGGAGCGCAGATGGCAGTACAGACCTATCCAGGAAATAGTGTGTCCCAGAAAGGCAGATGAAAGTTAACTGTTTGAAATTCAGAGCTGTCTGAGAAAACATATGATGTTTGGTTAAACTGATTGGGAACTCGAGAAGGTGAGACAGTTGTACAATGATAGTCTACATAAATTGAGGTTGGGGTAGGATACATGGTCTGATGGATTTACTATTATGAAAACTAATTTACTGGAACAAAATTATCCCGGGTAATTTTTTTCAGCTATAGGCAGCACTCCACATTAATTCAATCTTCCAAAAACCCACCCCTACACTCTCAAACTGTTCTGTCCTGTGTGTTGCAGGCAGCAGTTGTATTCTTGTCAAATTCACTTTGTAGTATCTATAGTTGAAGGAAAATGGCACCTAAGAATGGAATCAAATAGGACGACTTTGACCTGTTATGCTTCAAAGTGAAGGAAAGAACCAAAAGAGCATGATGAAGAGACAAATCTTAAAACAAGTATACTACTTCCCAAAATGTTTTGGCAAATTCAAAAATATATTTAGACTGCCTAATGATTAAAGTAAATTAAAATAGGAGGTTAGGGCTTCAGTTTTTGTGTCCACTATTGGATCCCAGTGCCATGTTAAGACTCAGATTTGTATTATCTGGGTGCAGCATGAGGAAGGGGACAAGAGAAGAAGCGTATCACCCTGTAAGCTCATAGGCCAGCCAAATAGAACTGTGTATGCATGCATGTGCATTGTTGAACTGATCACAAGCAAAAGAACCTGGGGGAAGAGGGTGGTGCGTTTCATTGAAAATTTTGGAATGCCCTATGTAACTTCCTGTATGCCAGAGATTTTAAAGTATGGTGTTATCCTGAAAAGTGACCCCTTTTTACAAATATAAAAAACAAGTGATTCCATATTCATTCTTACTGATTAAAAACATGCAAATTATCATCTTCTTACTATCAACACTGTAGCCTCAAACTGGGTTCTTTCCATTTTGTACATCAGTGGTTCTCAACCTTTCCAGACTACTGTACACCTTTCAATGTCTGATTCGTCTTGCATACCCCAAATTTCACCATACATAAAAACTATTTGCTTACAAAATCAGACATAAAAATACAAAATATCACAGCACACTTTACTGAAAAATTGTTTACTTTCCCATTTTTACCACACAATTACATTTTTTTAAAAAAATCAACAGGAATATAAATAGTATACTCTATATTTCAGTGTATAGTGCAGGGTGGACAAAAATCAATTAAGTTAAATTGGGGTTTTAATTTAAATCAGATTCTTTTTAAATCACTAAAATACAATAATTCCTTCTAATTTAAAAAATGTTACAATTAAATCTCATCACAAACAGGCTAAACCTACACTTACAGTCTCATAAAAATGAATTAATGGCTCTAGTCTGTCCAGCGTAACTACCCGGTTTTGCTTCTTGAAAGTTCTGGGCTTTCAGTTTTTGTTTCTCAGCAGACTACAGTCACATGGACAAAGACACAGGCTGGATAGGATTTTTGTTGTTCTGTGCATATGTGGTGGTGGAGCTGGGCCAAGCAAGGCAGAGGAGTTAGTTAAGACACTGTCTTAAAGACAGAGATCCAAAGGATGGAGGCAGAATAGAAAGGAACAGTGGAGTGGACTAGGGAAAAAAAAGGGAAGACATTTTTCAGTACACACACAGCTTCCTATATTCCCCACACTTTTGTCATAGAAAAATTGCCATGCTTCTGGGGGTAAGATAGACCCTATCTGGGAATATTTTAAAGAAATTCCTTCCCTGGGTAAAAAAGAAAACGTGTTAAGTGGAAGAAGTTCAAGAAGGAGTTGCAGGGCCTAGTTGTAGGAATGAAACATCATAATGAAAATGGCTTATTGGGAGAAAATGATGTGGATGAAGATGTGGATATGTCTGAAGAACAATGTGGATCAACTGGTTAGTAACTTAAATAATTCACTTTTCCATGCATCATTCTTCAAGACTCTCTCCATGCCTTTCAGTGTAAGTGTGATTTAGCAAGTAAATTCCCAAGTTGTTTGCTATGTTGAATATTGCTAGAAAAAAAATTTTCTTAGCATATCCTTATGGTTTGTTTAATTAGTTAACAAGGTTTAGAATCTATCACCCAAGTATACAGTACATAAAGCTGCAGTAAGAGAAATCTAGAGTTGCCACTGGGTGTCATTTTCCTGTTTTATATTACATAATACATGCCCCTTATTTTGGAACATCATGGCCACAGACCATAATGGTGATGCCATAGGTCCATTCCCTATTTTACTTCAGCATAACTCAGCTTTCCCAAGGGAATCCCATCCTATATTTGTTTTCACGAAAAACAGATGTGCCAGTGAGTTCTATGGGGCTTACTCCAAAATTAAGTGAACTCTTAAGTGCAGTCAGTCTTAGCTTTTTTGGTAATTTGGAATCTGATCTGCATCCTTGCTGGAAAAAAAATTTAATGTTTAACTGAATAATAGAGTGAGAAAAACGACTATTCAAAATCATTTTTGAATTTTGTTTTAGGATCCTATTTAAGCATAAGAGACTTTGACTGTGACTGTCTATCTGAAACAACTTCAGAGTCATCCGTTGGTACTTTTAGCAGCAGTGCTGCAACTAAACGTATTTCAGATGACAAAGTATCAGTAGCAAGTAAAAGATTTCAGTCATCCAGTAAAACCACCACCATGGATGGATTTGTAGTGAGGAACCAGCAACTACCAACAAGACACCATAGATGAAAAGATTGCTCGGTTTATTTATGCCACTGTTTCTCCTTTTTGCATTGTTAACAATACACACTTCAGAGACATGGTTGAGTCTTTACAACCAGACTACTCTACACATGGTAGAACAGACATTGGTGGAAGGTTGCTAGATACAGTGTATGAGAAGAAACTTGAACAACGTGCAAGAAATATGGAGGGGAAATTTGCCAGCTTAAGCCTTGATTGGTGGAGCGGTGTACACAATGATACAGTAATATGTGCCTGTGTGACAACAGAAGATGAGGTTGCATATCTTTCAGAAACAATAGATACATTGGGAAATGCCCACACAACAGAATATTTGAAAGAAGTGGCAGTGAAAGCTGTAATAAACTGAACAAAAATTCAACTGTCACGTGCACAGTGCTGCAAATGTGGCAAAGATGAGAAGATATTTAGAAGAAGAAGAAACAGAAGGATGCTCCTTAATAACAAGGCTGTAGTGCCCATTTAATGCATTTTTTAGCCAGACTTAAGTGTGTCTTCTCCGGGAATAAAAGAAAATGTTGCTGAAGTTGCAAAATACTTCCGTAACAACCATTTTGCTTCAGCTTCAGTGAAGAGAGCAGGAGGATACAAACTAATTCTCCCTCAAGATGTTTGATGGAATTCTGTGGTTGATTATTTTGAACAATTTAATTAAGAACTGGCCTATTCTCATAAAACTTTGTGAAGAAAACCGTGATAAAATAGATGGAAGTATCTCATCCAAAGTATCTAACATTGGATTAAAGAGGAATGTAGAGGATATGCTCAGTATATTGAAGCCTATATCCATAGCCTTAAACTTCAGAGAAATTGTTGCTGCATTGCTGCTGCTGTGGAAATTTGGAAGGCACTTCGAGACATTTGTCAAAGAAAACGCAGTCTTCACTTTGTTTGGGTGATTCAAGGAAAAGACCTTTTATTCACAAGTAATTACCCGTGGGCACAGTCTAATACTGCGCCCCCAAAGTGATTGTATAGTGGGCTTATATAGGAAAAAGCTATTGCCAAATCAAGCAAGTTTACACGTATTTTAAGGATAAGCACAATGTCCTTATTTGGACACTAATTCTTATCTTGACATATATTGGCAAGAAAAACATGTTTTTCTCTTGGTGTTCCTCTTTGCGTACTGGTAAGCTAGTGCCACACAACACAGTCTTATTTCACAGCCAGGCTTTGGTTAATTTCCACAATGGCCAATGGCGTAAGTTATTTTCCACAATTCCCCCTTTTGTGCTATCAGCACAACAATCAAAAACTAAGGCGTTCTGATTTATTCCATTTTGATATCCATCTGGACTTCCTTCTTGTCCTCTTTTTCTTTTTTTTTAACCATTTCCACATACATCAAAGCCGTCTTCCTCCATATTACCCTGGATTTCATATGTTTCATCCACACACAAATATTTTGAATCTTCCATCACAATACAATAGTTACTATCGTTAAAATCAACAACTTAACGCACAAAATTACTGTAGGATGTATAATAATAATATTAAAAAAATGGGTAGCACCTGGTGACCAATTAGTAAAGATATCCCACCAATTGTGCTGGGTTACATACGCCAGATGCTGTGCAGTTTTAATTATTCCTGCTGCATCTATATTCATTTTAATAGCTGCTTTATGAGAAACTTCTGCCACCTCTTTGAATAATTGCTGCACTCTTCTTCTTATCTTAGGCAATTGCTTGACTCTGGGCAAGGCAATAATATAGGGCAGGGCCAATACAGGAGCCAAGAGGGTATATACTTTGAGTACTGCTAAACAGCATAAGTTGAAAATGCAGCCCTGTACAGAATTCCCAATATGCAGTTACATTTTGAGCACAACTGACTTTTGGGCCCTCTACCAAAGTACCATCATTCCATGCTCCATTGATAGTGGTTGCCACACACGCAGCCCTTGGTCCCTCTTGATAAACGTTTGTACCATTTGCCCAGTAACGATGCCAAACACATTCTCTTGCTATAGTGTGCATGCAAGGGTGAGCCTCCCTTCCCTGCAATAAGCATATATATCGCATTTCCCATAATTCACAAGAATCAGGATTTACTGTGAAATTATCCTGATCGATCCAGGAATGTGGAATTTGCCAAACCCACAGATTCCCTACGATTATTTGAGGTAGCACAAAAAAAGGACAATGTTCCCTGTTTCCAAGGAATTGCATATCGAAGATGAACATAACACTGGTCCCCATTACATGAAAAAGAGACAGGATTTACCCAGGCATTCCCTGGGAGACCAAGTTCCCACCTCCACATAGAAGCATTGAGCTGTTGCCATTGCATACGAAACATCTGATATTGCTGATTAACTTCTATCTGGGCCAATATGCAGCACGTTTTGTTGTTTACAGAAGCTTGTTGCTCCTGTGCCACATAATTCTGCCACAATGATTGATTAGTCCACACCCGGCCAGGCTCTAGGTCCTGACTTGTCCTCTGGAGTGCCTCTCCCATGAGGGGCCCCCAGTGTGCCAAAGTTATAAGAGCATGTCCTGCTGAACTTCCCACCACCCCTAACTTATTTTGAAGAGTCTCACTGTCCCATTGATTAAGGGAACCTATCAATAGGGCTGTCCCTGCCCCTATAAGAGCATCCAGAGTTCACTTCTGCAAGCGAGCTCGCACCGGTGGCCATAATCTCTTCACATATGGCCAACACCCTGGAAGAGTGTGACACATTTCCCTGAGACATATTTAAAGTTACTTCTATATCCAATATATTCTGTGGCTGTCATATATTTTACAGTGCAACAGCTGTCTCTGAAGCTGGACCTCTGGAAGGATTTATTATTGTTAGGATGTCCTATTTGTAAAAGTCGGTTATAAATTGCTTCAGTTCTAAAGAAGGGGCCTATGTCTCTGGTTACCATCAAATTATACTGAAACCATAGTGAACACCCAGGCGCTACTAGCCCTTCAATTCTAAGTATAGGTTCCCATGGAGCACTTTGATTAAATGGATGTCCGTAGGTTATGAATTTTTTGGTGGTACAACTTGGAAAACTTCTCCCTGGACTAGGCCAACTGTCAGGGAGACAACAATTATATAATGCACCATCAATATAAGTAGTCATAGTCCACCCCACTTTTCGTCCTTCATTCCATACCGATCCAGTCGTCTTAGTAGTCCCACACAAGATACATTAAATATGACAGTGGGAATCACTCCTGTAGGGATGGTGGACTGTCCTGACCAGATTAGGTTGTGGCCATCCATGAGGCTCGACTCATAACATCATCCACAACATACCAGATTTAATTGTTAATTCCACCCTGAATTTGCTCCCACCTCCCTTTACAAGGCTTCCGTCGTTCCCATAGTTTGTTCGGACTCACTAACAGTGAAAGCAGTATTACTATCACCCTCTTGGTTCAAAGTGCATCATGTTGTTCCTTGAAATCAATATTCTGCTAGTCTGGTAGGGGAGAGGTTACTAGCACTTCACCCTGCTTGACCATATGTGATGGTTTAGAAGAGCGCAAATTATAGTTGTGGTGCCGTTTGTCTTTTCTGCTGAGGCCGGAGTTTAATTCTGAGGCCTTTTGTGGTCGTTGTATTACTGTTGATGAATGGTATTGTTGAAGATTCTTCCCGTGGAGGAACTCTTTTACAGGGGGACGCGTGAATCCAAGTGCTTTTTCCTTCGCACTTGACCACTGCGTGGGTGGTGAGTAGGACTTGAAACGGGCTAGTCCACCGAGCCACAAGTGCATTGTTCCACTTATGACTCTCTATCAGGACTCAGTCTCCAGATTGGAGGTCATGACTCCATTGGTAGAGGTCATTGAGCTTCTTCCTTAACCTGTGAATGAAATCGCTGTACACATGCAATTAATTTCTTACAATAGTCTATTACTAGTTCATCTGCAAAATGTAAATCCAAATGTTTCAAGGACAAGGCAGTTATTGGGGTTCTCATGGAGCGACCTGTCAAAACTTCATGTGGTATAAGTCCAGTGACTGCTTGGAGTGGAGCGCATTGCCATTAAAACCAATGGCGGGACATCCACCCACGTCAAGTTGGTATCTGCGCAAAGTTTTGACAATTTTAACTTAAGCACCCCATTCAGTCGCTCTACTAGCCCAGCTGACTGTGGATGATTGTGCTTCACCTGCAGGGCTTTTTGAATCTCCTGGAAGACTTGTCCTATGAAATGTGTCCCTCTATCACTATTTATAGAACATGGTACACCATAGCAAGGAATAATATCTTTAAGCAGTATTTTTTACAATAATTCGTGCATCACTCTTAACTCAAGGAAAGGCTTCAACCCACCTGGAGAAGGCATCAACAATTACAAGTACATATTTATATCTATTAGCATGTGGTAATTGTATAAAATCAGCCTGTATGTTTACAAATGGGCCTCCAGGTAGGGGTAATTACCTAGTTTGGTTTTCTCAACCTTTCCCACATTATGATGATGGCAGGTGGGACAAGAGGCACAGAGTCGTTGTACAACCATAGAAATACGTGGGGCAAACCAATGTTTGTTGATTTGTGCCAGCATCCCTCCTTTGCTCATGTGCGCCATGCCATGGTACAGTTGAGCAAGGAAAGGTAGGGAAGTGTGTAGAGCTGCTATTACGTTTATCCTAATTCTTTTCTTTTGCAAATTAAACAACCTTAGTTCACACAGCCTCTCCTCATAAATCTTGTGCTCCAACCCCCTAATCGTTTTAGTTACCCTTCGCTGGACCCTTCTTAACCTGTTAATGTTTTTTGTAGCAGAGGCCCAAAACTGGACACAACACTCCAAATGCAGCCTCACTAATGCCGAATAGAGAGGATTAATTACTTTTGTCAATCTCCTGGCAGTGCTTCCCACAATGTTAATAGTTAAATGGGGATTCACTGCCCAGGTGCGTGGACCTAGTGGCCCAAGGAAGCCTCCTTGCACCATGCCGGTATTAGTATAGCACTTTGAGAAGCCCCTGCCAAAATTATATTCTTTTGTTATTGAGGTATTTGAAAAAAAAAAATTAAATACTTAACAAAGCTAAGCAACACTAGCAATTTGTGTTTGCTAAATATTTTTCACTATAATTATTTATATACTTAAATTTTTTTTGTATATTTAGAAACAGTCAAGTTTTAATGGAAACCCTTTATTTCCTTTTTGAAAATTTGACCAATTGTTTTGTAATCAAATGACTTAAATCAGAATGTTCCTTCACCTGCAGCCCGCAACAGTTATTTACCATTAATTGTGTACAGACAATTCCTTCAGGAAAAGGGCTCATTTTCCTTCAGAATAGCTGTAAAGGCTCCTGGGGTCAAAAACATGGTGGTAGCCACTGCCTGACCCCTTGTGTAATTTATTTAACTATTCGGTTTCCACACAATGTGACTATACCAAATTATACATGTATTTACTTTATCAGCCATTATTAAACCAAAACATTCTTAAATACTATTACCCTTATATCATTTCCACAGCTAACACTTTTCAACAATTGTTTTTAACCCTTGTAGTATTAATTTTTACAAAAGCTACCTTTAACTCCTCTCCTTTCCTTAAATCACTTACTTTTGCATTCAATTAAACATATTTTAGCTTTATTATATTATTCTTTGATGCCATAGCTTGATCATTTCACCGGCAACAGAGTTCTGTGATTTAAAACCTTTCATTCTTTTTACTGTATTTATCAGCCACTGTTTTTACTGAACTGCATTCTTAAGGTGGCGTATTGTGATTGTAAAGCTTGAGCCACCAAATACAATGTTTGCAACACAGCTACCTTAGTCTGTGCTTTGTTAAAAACTTTCACATCCAAAGTGTATTCAAAGTTCCCGTCATTGAAATTTTAGAAAAACAAAAGTGCAAGGGGGAGTAAAAAGCAACCACTTAGTCTTGAGAAATCATTTTAAAGTACAGTAACTTCCTTAACATTCCAGGTGTGGCTTTAACCCTTAGCTCTTAAACAAGAAGAAACAGTGGCAGGAAAGGGAGGGGGGAGAAGAAGCGGGGAGGGAAAGGGAGGGAAGAAAATGTAGGAAAATACTTAAGAGAAAAAACCTAAGCCAAAAAAAAAGTACAGAAATTAGTGTCGCCCCTTGCAAGTGGGGCTGCTTGGAAACTCGCACCCCTAAGCCTTTATCCTGGCTCTGAGAGAGGAGTGGGAGTTGCTGCTACAGCCACCGGCGTGAAACTGGGGATATTAGCAATCCTATGGTCCAGGATTTTTCTGTTAAGATTTTTGCTAATTTACTAACTCCTCTAGATGAGACCGTCTGTTCCCGGTTTGATGGACGATGGAGAGGGGTTGCCATTGGGCCTGGGGCAAGTCCAGGATGTTGGTCTGGTCCTGGTCATCTACCTTGTCCTCCAGCTTAGATGGAAGTTGGGGGTAAAGTGGAATGCAGGGTTTTACTTTGGCCTCAACCTCCTGTGGCTTTTTCTCCCTAGGCTGGTCCAATTGCCTTTGCAGATTTTCGATAGTATTCTGCAAGCTTTTAACCCTTGACTTCTCCTTTCTTTTATAAGGCTCCTCATACCATGCAAAATATGCCTGCCACTCCGACTATTTAATCCTGGCTCCCTTTGACTCCAAGGCTCCTCTTAAGTGGAGAATTGTGTCATGGGGAAAAAAGAGCCTTTCTTTGGAAATTGCTCTACAGGATTGTCATGGGTGAGAGAGTTCCATTTATCCAAGTAACAACAAGTATACGGACCATAATGCACATACATATAAGAAGCAGGGGACTCTTTTGGTGGAGCCCCTTTACTTGGCCCAGTGCCCATTTTCCTTCATACAATAATCAATATCACCTCAAATAAATAAACATAACCCAAAGTCAGCTTAGTCAATTTCCTTTTCCCGGGATTCACCATATGGTTTTTTTCAATGATTCACAAAGTAAACAGAGAGCCAGGGGAACAGAGATGCACCAAATGATCTGCCCCACACCTGGTGACCTCAGATAGGGACAGGGATTTCAAAGGTCCCCTACCCTTCTGTGGTACCAGTGGTATCCGGGTTTAGGCAGCCGTCAGCCCTCGCCCTTCCTCCCTTTTAAAGCGGCTCTTTGATCACATGTGCTCTAGCCCAGTTTTGCCAGTAATCGAGGATAGGGTAATGAGTCACTTCGTGAGTTAGAGAAGGAGAGCACAGGGCCTAGCTAACACCCATGACTTTTGGGTTCATTGAACACCAGTGGCAAGCCGCATCAGTTAAGGGACAGCTTCTAGGGTGCCCACAATTGCACTCTTGTTCTTGTTACCCTGACTAGGTAGACTTTTTAAAAAAAAAAAAAAAAAGACCTCGGCTTACCCCGGCGAGCAGCAGCGATCCAAGTCACAGTACCAAGAATAGTCACAGAAAACAGTCTTCACTCCGTTTGGGTGGATCAAGGACAAGACCTTTTATTCACAAGTAATTACCAGTATTAGACTGTGCCCCCAAAGTGATCGTATAGTGGGTTTATATAGGAAAAAGCTATTGCCAAATCAAGCAAGTTTACACGTATTATAAGGATAAGGAAGCACAGCATAATGTCCTTATTTGGACACTAATTCTTATCTTGACATACATTGGCAAGAAAAACATGTTTTTCTCTTGGTGTTCCTCTTTGCGTACTGGTAAGCTATTGCCACACAACACAGTCTTATTTCACAGCCAGGCTTTGGTTAATTTCCACAGCCAGGCCTTGGTTAATTTCCACAATGGCCAATGTCCTAAGTTATTTTCTACACATTGAAGGAAGAAATACCTCACTAGCAAGTTAAATTGCAGGCAATAAAAAAGCAAATGGATCAAGCACTAACTCCACCTCATTTTCTTGCAAAGATTCTCAACCCCAGATATAAAGGTAAATGCCTAATTTCTGAAGAAGGTGATGCAACTATGGCATGGGCATCTCAAAATCACTCCTCAGTTATGCCAGCCATCATAAATTTCAGGGCTGGAACAGAACCATTTAAACAGTACATGTTTGCTGATGATGTTTTGAATAAAGTCGCTCCCCTAAATTGGTGGAAATCTTAGCCAGGCACCTTGAAACAAAGTTTCTTCAGTTGCTAAGGCAACTTTTCACAGCAGTAGCTTCCTCTGCAGGCATAGAGAGAATATTTTCATCATTTGGTATTATTCACTCAAAGCTAAGAAATCGACTGGGAGTTGAAAAACACAAGAAAACTTGTATTTCTGTTTCAGTCTATGAATAAAAATGACAGTGGGAGTGAGGAGGATGACAGCTAGTTGTAGAAGTTTTAAGGACCGTGTACATTGTGATGACTTGTCTGTTAGAGTTAATAAAATTTGAAAATTAAAAAAAAAAAAAAAAGTTGACAGCCATCAGCTGGCAATTCAGGAGACTGCTGCAGTTGTAAATGTGAAACATTTATGTAACATTTAAGATTTAGTTTAATAAAACATAAGTGCTATTTTGTGTGTGTGTGTGTGTGTGTGTTCCTAATGTACTGCTGCTGCATCTGCAGCTTGACCCAGGTAATGAGTATTATGTACTATTTCCTAAATAACTTGATTTTTATTAATCTAAAAAATTACACAAAGCATACTCTCTTAGATGTTGTAAAACGCTGCATTGAGTTTTAAATTAACATGTTTTAGTGATCAGATTTGCACCATTGTTTAAGAAATATTTGAAAAAGTATCAGTGGGAAACATAATTTAAATCAATGACTTGATTAAATCAGTCCACCCTGATATAGTGTATAGAGGAGTATAAACAAGTCATTGTAAGAAATGTTAGTTTGTACTGATTATGCTGGTGCTTTTTATGTAGCCTGTTGTAAAACTGGGCAAATATCTAGATGAGTTGATGCACCCCCTGCAAGACATCTCCATATCCCTGGTTGAGAACCACTTTTTCACATCACCAACCATAATAAAGGTTTGTAGGCCCAATTATGTCCTTTAGCCACACCTTACAACCTCACTGTCTTCAGTTTATGCCTTTTTCTGATGCTTTCTGTGCAACCATTGTACTTTAACTACTGATGGAATGTTGCATACAAAATAATATCTCTGTGCCACATGTATTCACTTTTTTAAAGGGAAGAACAGAGACACAGAAAGAGTGACTTTTCTAAGTTATATAGTGGGTGACTCAGTGACAGAGGGCTCCTGCATCACAGGAGATCTAGATTCTGTTACCTGTCATCTGTGTTAATAAATGGACCGTGTTTATTACTAACAATTGAATAAATCATTTGCTGAGGGAAGACAAACTAGATTCAGATAACTGACAAGGCTGGGGGAGATTATTTAAATTTTGATAATAGGAAAATTTGATAGCTCTGAGTTCAGGATTAGACAAAGACAGCTTCTAGGAATATCTAATACAAAGATGTCTCCTCCTCTAGTAAAGGATAGAAGAGAAATTACAACTGAATTGGATGGGCAAGTTCGGATCATAAGTAAATTCCAGAAAAATAACATGGTTTTAGAGTAAAGGGTTAAACAAAAATAGGGAACATCCAAAACTAAAACTGTTATACCAGTTCCAGATGCTTAAGTAAAAATAGGTGAAATAGATCATCTGGCAATGGATGAGTTTTTCAGGAATACCTATTATGTTACATGGTAGAATCTCAAAAATCAATGAGATACTAGGGCTAGCTACAAATGACATGGAAGGACAGATTAAGAAATATGACTAGTGAGATGAAAACTTGAATAGAGAGATCCCTATAGTAGGAGTGGTATGGATTCAAATCCCAAAGCGTAAGGATACAAAGATATCAATACGTTTACACTACTGAACTGATCAGGAAAAAAGATACTGAAAGATGCAGATCAGTCTAACAATGCATGATTTCAGCTGCTCATTTCTAAACAGATAGAATGTCACAACAGGGTTTAGGGAGCAGTTTCTCAGCACTTTAAAAAATTGCTGCTTAGAATCTTGTGGATGCAGAATTTTTTTTTCTCAGTTTGTCCTACTGCATACAAGATTAAGTTCAAGAAGTAACTAGTTGGATCACTTAGTAATAGTGACTGCAATGTGACTCCATTTAACAATCTCTGAAATGAATGATTCCAAAACAAGGGCTGTGGCACTCAAGTACAGAAAGGGGGATTTAACAAAAATACATCCAAAACTCTGCCCTGTGTTCCTGCCCAGCCTCAAACTATAGATTAGAAATCCTTTTAAAACCACCAACCTTTTGTATCATACATTTCTAGTAAGTGCTATAAACTCTCAAACCACTCACTATATTTGGCTCAAAGACCAGCCCCAAGTTCATTTATACATAAATGGGAAGTGTCAGTATCTTACCTCTTCCCTTCCATGTACAGACCAGAGATTGAATCCTCCTCTACATCTTTGTCTCTTACCATGATTCCCCCCAATCCACACACATTTCTCTGGGAATGACAGCAGCCCCGATGCCCAAGTTGTTTTCTTCCACTTGTGCTTCCATACCATTTGACATTCCCTTTCCAAACCCCAGTTTCTTGCTCTTCCACAAACTCCCTGTGACAATGCGCAAGTTTCTTGGGGTATGTTTACACTGCAAATTACACTGTAATCTTGATGCAGATAGGCATACCTATGCGTGCTTTAATCTAGGTAGCGTGGATAATGGTAGTAGTAAAAACGTGGCAGCATGGGCTAGCAGCCTGAATCGTGTCTAGGGTCCCTGTTAAACTTGTACAGCAGTGCCAGCTCATGCTGCAAGGTTTTTATTACTATTGTTACCTGGGCTAGCTATGTTAAAATTTATGCAGGGAGAGTACCTGTGCTACCGTTGCACCTTAATTTGAGGTTAGACATGCCTTTAGTGTCCCTGTGCCTCAGCTCCCCATTTGAAAAATGGGGATAATAGTATTTCCCTACCACTATAGTATTTCCTTACCACAATAAAGGGATGATGTGAGGATAAACATGTTAATGATTGTAGGATGCTCAGATACACTAAAAGAGATGATATAACTACAGAAGATACATGAATAGTCCCACTGAAGTGAATGGGACTCTTCCTATTACTTCACGTTGAGGTGCATGTAGGTATTTGCAGGATCAGAGCGTTAGTGTTTCCAATGTAGTCTTTTGTAAGGAATTTGTAACTTCATATGTAATTTAATTGTTTAATGACCTTCATGAGCATTAAGCTTTTACTTGAGCCAGGTGGTACTCTTGTAGATGCTGTACAAACATACTATGTTGTGGTCTGTTACCTCAATCATGACATGTAACATGCTTGCCATGGCAGTCCTGGGTCTCTTCAGCTTAGAACTTATTTTGTGACTGATGAAGTAGTTGCCAGGCACCAAAGTGAGATCACTAAATTCTTAAGATTGTAGTACTCTTTTTTGTTTTAAAGATGTTTGAAGCTAAACCACTGTTAGCTTTCATTTCAGTAGTCCCAGAAGATATAACTAGTGAATATGCACAGTAACTAGGGCAGGTGGAGGGATTTATGAGGCTTTATCAAGCAGACCTAGATAACTGCTATTCTTTCTTTTCTGGAAAGAACAGGAGAGGCTTTAATGATGACTCTCGTTGACTTTGCTTCCCTGTCTCTACCTGTAGTTTTGTCCTGAAATCTTAAAAATATTGTTTTGTTTTTTTTAATGAAAAATACTATGAAAAATAAAACTGTTGTATTGAGTTACTTGCATAACCTAAGCATTGATGGATGAATAGCCTTTGCAGTATGCCTGTGCTGCAGAGACTGAGAAAATGGATTGTACTGGTTGTAAAATATTCAAGCCTCTTTTACAGGAGTTAAAATGTATCTTTATTCAAGGGTTGGTAAATAGACTGTATTGTTTCTTTTCTTAATGTTAAAAAACCCAGTAGCTTTATCTGTTTGAAACTGCATCACCCAGGTGTTAAACTTTAATTCATGCAGTGGTTTTTAAAAAAAAAAGAGGTCAACTTTTTTGTTACCATTCGTAGTTTTTATCGGTTTGCATTTTTTATCTTCTTTTGGGGTAAGGGTTTCTCAGGGTTTGTTCTTTGTTTACCAATACCACTTTTAAAACCTTTATCATGACAGACATACCTGCAGCTAAAAGGGTTCCATGTAGAGGGTAACACGCTCCAGAAATGAATGCTGCCAGTCAATCAAATTTCAAGGTGGTGTTCTTTCTTCCCAATATCAGGTTCCTGTGCTGCTTCTACAAAGCCCTTTCCTGCTGGACAGTGAGAGTACAAACTTATAACCTGACTTCTTCTTGCCCAGTTCTCTGCATTTTTGCCACCAGAAATTGTAGCTGATTTTTGTTAGAGGCGTGTAGTTTTTGTTGATCACGGCTGATTAGCCTTACTCAGCCTATCCCCAGTAAGGATTGAAGAAGCAGCAAATTCATGAGTGTTGTCTTCCTCTGTTCAGCAGAGGCTGTGGTGACAGGAGAGAAAGAGAATAGAAAATTTTAAGTATCTTTGGTTCTCCTTTCTTCCTCCTACATTTCATCTATCCCAGGCATCAAATGATTGCTACACCATGTAGTGTGGCCGCAGCAGAAGTAATAGAATGGAATTGGTCCATTTCACATTTGGACTTGTGTACAGAACTGAGAGTGGTGAGGCCAAGAAAGGAAATAAAATTAAAGAGGATTCAGTTGAAGTGGTAGAGAGAAGCTCAATGTAAGGTTGAGTTGTGTATTCCAGAAAAAGAAATAGAAATACTTTCTCTCCATGCTCTTTAACAAGTGTACTGGGTACACTGATAGTAGAGAGGTAGCAGTGTAAAAGTTGAGATGAACCTACTGTTTCACAGCCAATTTTTCTAAGTGCTCTAAAGTCCACATACTAACTCAGATTGCTTTGAAAATTTTTGTGCCTCATGGGGATCCGGGGTAAAATTAGTGGTCCACATCTGAAGTAATTAGAGCTAGGGATTCCCAAGATACAACCTCACACAAAAACTTGACATCTAAATTTTATAGTTCTACCATATTTTTTTTTTGTACATGTCTGAGGTTTGATCTATTCCTCTGATCCTTCCCAAACTGCTACTGCCCCTGTGGGATTGGTCTCTGCTAATGTCTGGCATCCACAGCTTTCTGGGAAGCAATATTTTAAAAGTTGATTCTACAGTATGGATCCAGCCAAATTGACAAGCCAGAGAGTCATTTATTTTGTGTGTGCAGCATGACTGGGGCCGTGTTGCGAGCCAGAATGTTTGCAGGCAGCCTTATATCAAAGTGGGTGGCACAAGACAATATGCTGTGGCCAGTGAAGCCAAGCAGCACCCAAATACTGTGAGCTTGAGTCCTTTCTTTGGCAGCTTTCAGAGAACATGTAGTGTGTACGTTAGTTGCTGACTGCTGCATTCTGTAGGTGCTGCTTCTGGAAGTTTTACCCTGAAAAAATTTCTGATTTTAACAGCTGATATTTCAGAGTGCTGTAAAATCCACATGTATATTCAGATTTTTACCTTAAAAATGTTATCAAGGACAATAACGTTAATTTATAGAGGGAAGAATAAAGACAGCCTTTAGGTATTATAATCTTGCTTCTCTTGAATAATGGTACTGAGTGTGATAAAAGAAAAGCAAGTAGTTGTGACTCTCAGCAATGTCTGCATGCCTAATGGGGTTGCTGAGCATCAGAAAACATACCCATAGATTAGCCTATTCTAAAGACTGGTGTAAGGTTAACATTGGCTAGTGTGGTGCTAATCAAAACAGTAATTTATGTTTTTTGAGGAAAAATAAGCAGAGAGAACAAATGACAATTTCCTACAATAAATCTTCCAGTCTACATAAACCAAGGGTTCACACTTGTCAGTTTCACCCTTTCAAGTGCTATAGTTACTTGGAAAAAAGGGGTGTGAAGAAAAGGTCAGACACTGGAACAATTTTAGTTACATGGCTGACAATATTGCCAAAGTAAATAGCTTACACGTGCTCCAAAGATGTCTCTTCCTCTTTGGCATACACACATTATCAGTGCTAATTTTTGTTCTGGTCAGCTTCCTTTACAGATAGCATTGACAGTGCAGATACGCCGATTAGTCACAATGCTAAGCCACGGTGTTTGACTAATTTGAGCACTTGCTACAATGACAAGAACAATACTTATTTTCATACATTCTGTGCTTATAGGTCTGGTTCACATTATAGCATATTGTACATGCATTTTGCAATATAAAGAATTGCATAGTGATCCCCATTGTAGCCTCAGACACAAACCTAAAAGTGGGTGTGCACTGAATGCAAAACTCTGGAGGAGAAGACTCAAACTCATGGGCCTTGTGTGCAAGGGGCAGTGCTTAATCCTCTAAGCCTGAATCTGAGGAGGTAACTCATCAAAAGGTTCCTGAGGACACAATAGCTCTGACCATTGCAAATTTGTTTATAAATAGAGGCCCTAAATCTCTTAGAGTGCGATAACTTTTGAAATACTTCTGAACTCATCCTTGGTACCCTTCAGTAGCTGATCATGGGGACATTTCATGCTTTACATTTCTTGAGGGTCGATGTCTTGGATTTTCCCTAGCTTTGCTCCAAAAAAGTTACAGCAATCTGATAGCTATGAGCAGCTCACTTTAAGTGACTCTATAACTGGGAACCTCTTGAACAAATGACCCCACATTTTCACCACAAACTAGCTTCTCTTGTGGCATACACGTTTTCAAGACAATGTCTCTATACAGGTGGATTTTTAGAGCACTTTGATTATTAAAATCAGCTGCTCTTTAGGGAGACTGTGTTGGATGGGACCTTTGACAAAGTAACCCCAATTTGCACTACTAGCTCTAGCTCTAATGTGATCCAATCAAGTTGAAGCACCACCACAGTTAAGGTTACATCAGGATTTTCATTAACAGAAGTGGAAAGGTCTCCAAAACTATTTTGAGTTAGTTTTTAAATGTTTGTTATAGCTTGCATGCTGCTTCGATTTTTTTCTTGCTATAGCAGTTGAAGAAGGGGGAATATCACTTGAGATTTGCTAAAACTTTTGAAAAGGTTCATTTGAATTTTTTTGTAGTCTGCTGTAGAAAACTAACTTCTATAGGATTTTGACAAATAATGGTTCTGTAAATTTTTGTTAGAGTAGAAAAACACGGAGAAATTTCAGTTGTCTGTTTGCATTAATTTACAACATTTTAAAGCCAACCCTTCCACACACTTTTTTTTTTTATCCCAAAGCCTTAGGCATATAAGAGTGACTCCTTGTTCTTTAAGAGTTAGTCCCCAGAAACCTCTGAGGGAATCTTCAGTATGCTAGGCTTAAAGGTTTACATTTAGCAAAGGATAATAGGGTACCACATTTTTCTACTGCCTGTTTTTATCTCTACTGAAATTCCAGTCATTAGTAGTCATTAATTATGGACTAATTCCACCTGTCATTTCCCCGTTGCTGAGATTCCCTAGAAAAAGAAAGGGTGAGAGTTACATTTTTTTGATACATTTCACTTTGCTGGGGCAGCAGTAGCAGTACAAGAGTTAGTACAGAGACCAGAGAAATACTGAGGGAGCAGAGATACAGAAAAGAGAATACAAATGTAAAGAGTGTTTGTTGGCCTAGTGATGCAATGGTAACATTGCAGAGTTCAGGACCAAGTGTGTATTTCCTGTGCCAGCAGTGCTTGGAGAAGTTATTGAGGCAGTACACACACAGTCCCTGGTAGCAACCTGTTTTCTTTCGCCAGAGAAAGTGAATCAGAAACCAAGACATTAGAGGAGGGTGAGAGTGAAGCGAAAGTGACATCTCAGAAGACCCTTGGAAAAAAGAAAGGCAGGGAAAGAGAGAGAGAGAATGGACAGCTTAACTTAGGATTCATGAAACTGTTTCTGGTTTCAGCTACAGATGAAGTTTTGATTCATAAATAGCTATACATTGTGTAATGAGTATGGACAATAATACTTCATTTTTGTTACTGTTTTGGAACGAACACCAAGTGCTGATCTCCAGAAATGCATTAAATACAGAGGCTTTGGAGATACAGACAGTGCGTGTTGAAGAAAATAAATTATTGTTTCTGCATAACCAGTATGTAGATTTCAATAATTTATAACAGTATGAAATAAAATTGTTTCAAACCTTTTGAAGGCATTAATCCTCAATGAGGAGAATTCATTCTTGTTTGTATGTTGAGAGCTGATAAAGGACAAAAATTACAAAAATCGAAATGCTGACAAGGAAAATATAGATAAAGCTAATAGCCACCTCTGTGAATTCCAACTTCTAAGCTTAAAAAGCTAACAAGTCCCATAAACCTGAAACAAAGAGGGAGGGAATAATTTTGAGCTCCAAATCAGAGATTTATTCAGACTCATCTGGGGGAATCAGTCTCCAATAGCTGTCTCAACTCAATGAGATGGTATAAATCTAGAGAAGAAGCATGTATCAGTATCTTCCTCAGCTTCCTAACTGGAACCACACCAGAAAAAGCACATACTAAAAAATCACAAAGAGAGCTATTGAGAAGGGGAACTTTGTCACCTGGACAAAGGAGAGAAAGAAGAAACTGGATAGAAATTGTTCCCTCCCCATTTGTTTGAACAGTGTTAAAGAAACTGTTTCTGTACTAGAAATACATGTGGGATAGATGGAAGAATATAGTTAAGGATAAGAATTGGGTGTCATAAGTACTTCCCTCTCAAAATCCAGAAAGGAACTGTGTCTGTCCTTCCATCTAGCATTCAAGGACTTTATAAAGACAAAATAGGAAGAAAACACAAGTAGAACAAGAAGTCCAAACGGAAAGCTTAAAAATTTGTATTCACATCCAAGGGCAAATAGGGCCCTTCACCTTGCGAAATGCTAATCCTTTAACTGCTAATGTCAGAAGCAACTGATCTTTCATAATCTAGTGAAATTTGTAATTATAAACTGCATCACAACAGTCTATACCACCAAATGCTTGTAGAGATAAGGTATAGTGTTACAGGTTTGTTTTTTTTCCTCCCACGGTTCTGTTGCATGTTTTTGTTTGCCACCAGCTTTTGCAGCAACTGAATGAAATCATTTTCTACAGAACAAAAATTCAGGGCAAATCCTCCCACAATCCCAAATGATCAGCCAGATCGTTGAAAGAAAGAAACCTTATTCCCAGGCTGCTCTGCAGTGTTACACCTTCTCTATACCACCATATGTGTCGGATGTTTTTGATCAGTGAATCCAGGCTTTTGTTTTACATTACTGTAGTACTTGAATTACCTCCTGTTAGTCTGCTACAGAAAACTCCTTCAAGGTCATAGACAAGCTGTAGAAGAGGAAAAAGACAGACACTGAAATCTCTTTAATAAGAGATCATATTTAGGACAGTCATTTTGGATAATTTCCCAAAGTACATGGGGTTTAAATTGTCAAAATGCTCTGATAGTGTGAAGCTGGATTAAGGTTTATTATTATTTTGTGTCACTGTAATGCCTGGGAGCCTTACTCATGCACTAGGATATTATTGTGCCCAGGTGCTTACAAACACAGAACAAAAAGCTCTACTCCAGAGACTGTACAATAAAAGAAAAGACACAACAGATAGATACAGATAGTACATTGAAACAATGAGAGAGTGTTGCTCAGCATGATACAGTGATCTCAGCAGCCTAACCATTGTCAAGTCCTATACACCACATAACACCAGGCCCACTGTGTCTCCATCTCTGCCCTGTATCATTGCCTTGACCCTAGTGTAGAGGTGGCAGAGAGGCAGGGGCAGTGGCATGGGGCTATCTTCTCCACTCATAGATGTTGATATGGTGTCTGCTATGTCTTTTCTTCCCCTCTCCTCCCCCCAGAAAAAGCAAACAGAGCCATTCTCTGCCCCCTAGAGAGGTAGGACTGGGGGGGAGGAGGAACAGGCATAGTATTTACTTCAGAAGATGGGATGTTACCTGTTTGGGAGGATGGGCTGTGCCTGCTGCCCTCCTTCCCCATCTGCTACATCTAGAGTCCCCCTCCTGTGCTTGGATTGGTGATGCCTCCCAGAGCAGTGTGTCTTGGAGTTAATATTTATTTAGATTCATAAGATAGTTCAGACCTATCCAAACTATTGTTTCCAGGCTTTCTGTAAACTCTAGCAGACACCACTGCATCATGTAGATGTGGATCATGTTTTTAAGCTTTGCTTTGCAACCGGGAGAGCAAGACACTTTTTAAATGAAAGCTGAGATTCTAAAGTGACATGACTTAAGACCTGGGGATCTGACCTGGCCCTGTATGCTATTAGTAGCTATATGTCTATGAACCTCTTCAGGAATGGATCAAAATAGTATCTTTTGTACAGCAGCAGAGGAGGTGTGTGTGAGTGAGTGAGAGAAATCAAATGACTGTTCCCTGTTTCCTACAAGCAACAGAGGCAAATAAAATGAATTTAGCCACAGGTTATAAAAACATCTATCTTAAACACAGATTAGAGGTAGGTAGATGTGAGAGTTTGGGAACGCATCAAAACATAGGTATGGTTGTCAGGGTGACCTTAATTGTTTATTTCTATACATTATAATTTTTGTAAGTGTGTGTGTGTATAGATATATGAAATAAAGAAAATATAATCTTAAATTTAAATTTCCAGGCGAGGATGGGTGGGTGGGTGAAGTGGTGTTATGTTGTGTTTTTTTTTAAGAACTACATTATTATCAAGGAGGTTTTTTATTGTTGGAGTCATAATTTGAAATCTAGTCAATGTTTAAACATGAGCTAAATCTTCTTTCATGTACTACACATCCCCACTAATTTCTATGACTTTTACAACTACGTTTCCTGTCTTTAAAATGTTTTCTTTCCTCATTTGCTTTGAAAAAGACCCATGGAAAGAGGGGAAACTAATTGACCTCTGTAGCAGAAACAATTTACACAAAATAAATTAAATAAAAAATAAGAGGAGGCAGAGAAAAGAAAAAGTTAGTGCTGAATTTGATTTAAATTAGGTTACTGAATAACAGATATGTGCTTTAAAGTTGGATTTTAAATAGACATTAGTTATCTCCTTTAGTGTCTCCGGTCTTGTCTATTGTAATTGTCTCTTCCTTTAGTATTGTTATCCAAAAGCTTTGCAGTATAAAAAGTAGCAATTCCATCAGTATTCTGACTTATTTGGGGGAGGGATGTCTGTAACTTGTCTTACCAAATCTTTCAAGAAACTGACGTGTCATGGGATTTGCTAAGGAGAATAAAGAGATCACCTGCATTACATGGTATGGAAAGTCAAAGATTTGGCTTCTGCTCTAGGTTAAGCTAACAGCAAGAAGCCAGGTCCCATATTAAGACTCTGTGCTTCGGTAATGCTGAATTTAACTTCCCTAGGGGTGTTGAATTGCCAGCCAAATACTTCTACACAGCTACCAAAAGTTCTCTCAACTATTTCCTTTTTCTTCTTCCCTGTTTTAGGAAATGTAGGCCATATTGGTATCCACGTAGTTGTTATATGTTCCTGGCATGACATACAATTATGGCCATCAGCATAAAGAAGTCCAACATCTCCCTAAAATATTACTGGTGAAGGAAGCCTAGAGTGTCTGCTATAATCGACCGTGAGGAGTGTGCAGAAGAATGTCATGAAATAGCATTTTGGTGAAAGATACAGAGCTACATAAAGAAAATCCAGTAAATCACAATTTATGGGGCAGATTCTTAGCTGGTGTAAGTTGTCTGACTTCAGTGGATCTAGGAAGTCAGACATCTTCTACCCACTGAGGGTCTGCTCCCATATCAAAATTCTTGCTCCTATTGGAAGGCAAATGGAGCAATATCTGAACTTCAGAAAACTACATTTTGGCTGAATAACAGCACAGAAATCAGAAGATCAGAAAATGAAATTTTCTGAACTGATTCAGCCACATGCGCATACCTCATATTATTAATTGTTGTGCTTAATTCAGATTTCACCAGAATTGCATCTTTGCAGGAGACCAGGGCAGCCCCTTCTCCTTTTAGTGGTCAATCTTTGGTATCAAGCTGAACTTAGCTGGTTTAGTACTGTCTTGAAAATTGTTGATTTGCATTGTAAAATACACCTAACAGGCCTTTGAAGAAGGTAGGCCTCAAAGGATTTCTTCTCATGGGAAGAATGTTAGGCTAAAGATTTTTGAGAGATGGAGATGCTGAAATTGCCCTTCTGAGCCCAATGGGACAAGTGGACTCAGGAGGTTTGTCCACAATGGCATAGTTGTTTAAATGTGATCATTGCTTTGATAATCAAATAAAACTTTACTATGCAATAGAGGTCTTGCAACATTGTGCAGTGTACCATTCAGAGTACCCCAAGTTTGAAAATGTCCACAGGGACCCCTGAGAGAGGTTACAAGACCTCCCAGACTTTATCCAGTGCCACTTTAAGTAGGGTGACTTTTGGGGACAGTAATAATGCTGAGCACCAGCCCAGCTCTCCTTTTTACATATACCTCTTTTTAGATGATACGGGAGACTCCCCACCTTGTTTGACTGCCATTCTGCTGTCCTCCTGTATTTGCAAGTTCAGATTTCTTGCACTCTCTAGCGTGCTGTATATTATGAAAGTGTACCTTCTAAAGCCATGTGAAACTGTACTCAGCTGGGGTTAGCCAAAAAAATCTGGTGCTTTGGGCCTTTCTGGATGACTGACTACATAGATCAGGAAGGGACCTCAAAGTCAAGTTGTGCCTGTTCTGAGGCAAGAGTAAGTAAACTTAGTGTCCTTGCAGATGTTTGTCCAGCCTGTTCATAAAAACTTCCAACGATGGGGATTCCACAGTCTCCCTTGGAAGCCTGTTCCAGTACTTAATTACCCTTACAGCTAAAGTTTTTCCTAATAGCAAACCTAAATTATTCTTGATAAAGATTAAGCCCATTACTACTTGTCCTACTTTCCTTGCACATGGAGAACAATTGATCACTATCCTCTTTATAACAGGCCTTAACATATTTGAAGTCTGTTATCAGGTACCCCCTCAGTTGTCCTTTTGCAAGATGAAATATGCAGTTTCTTAATCTTTCTTCATAGGCAGGGCCATCCCTAGTGGGTAGGGGGGGAGGATCCGGGGTGAAGCCAAGACCTTGGTGGCAGCTGCCCACCTCCTGTCCGGTCCTGGCGCAAAGTGTTGGAGGGCCCCCCAAAGTGTGGGACTGGGGTGGTTGCCCTAATTCTCTGTATCCTAGGGACGGCTCTTTTCATAGGTTAGGTTTTCAAAACCTTTTATCATTTTTGTTGTTGTTTTCTGGATAGTCTCCAGTCTAGCCACATCTTTCCTAAAGTGTAGCACCCAGATCGGACACAGTATTCTATCTGAGGCCTCACCGGTGCTGAACAGAATGGGACAATGACCTCCCATGTCTTACATAAAATACTCCTGTTAATGCACACCAGAATATTAGCATTTTTTGCAACTGCATCACATTGTTGACTCACTTAATTTATGATCCACTATAATCTCCAGAACCTTTTCAGCAGTACTTCTGCCTCGCTAGTTAATTCCCATTTTGTAGTTGTACATTTTATTTTTTTCCTTTCTGAGTGAAGTACTTTGCACTTAGCTTTATTGAATTTCATCTTGTTGAATTCAGACAAATTCTCCAATTGGCCAAAGCTGTTTTGGATTTTAATCCTGTTCTCCAGAGTGCTAGAAACTTCTCCCAGCTTGCTGTTTTCTGCACATTTTATAACCAGATTGCCATAATACTATCCAAGTCATTAATGAAAATATTGAATGATGCTGGACCCAGGACTGACCCTGTGAGATCCTACTAAATATGCCTTCCTGGTTTGTCACTTGGTAACCTGTTTTGAGTGTACAAAAGGGAGAGAAAAGGCTGCTAGATATGAGCGGATCTGTGCTTGAATTGTTGCAGGAAATTAGATAGTACCTATTCAGTCCACTTTCAGACTTCCACATCTGAAAAGTATGAGGTGATATTTCTTAAATATAACACACATGCGATGTTCATAGTTACAAAACAAAACCATCGTGTGTTTGAATGCACAAAAAGCATTAACTATTAAAGTCAAGTCTGTGGTTTCTTTATAGTTGATTAACTTAAGTGGCCAAATTAATCTTTTTTGTTTTCGCAGCCAACAAAAATCTTCACATCTTCTGGACTGATGCAAAGCATAAGAAATTTCAGTCCCAAAGGAGGGGAAAACAGTAATTGAAAGGGGGGGGTTTGTAGGGAAAGTGCTTTTGACCTTAACTTCAACTTCAGTACTGTAATTCTGAGCAAGAATGTTGATCTGTATTCTGTGTTTTCTAATAAACAATTTTGAAAATGGAAAAGCACTACAGGTCTTATGAGTATCATCGTCTTCCAGCCATGAGTCCTCCAGTGGATCTTGTGGATCTCTTCAAGCCTTCATGTAAACATTCTGATTTACTCAAAGGCTGAAGTAGATAACTACAGAGAATGTTGAGGCATATCTGTTTAAAGATTTGTTTTCCACAGTTAAATTCATACATGCAACACTTGTAGATTTACATTGTGTAAACTGGCATGCTGTATTCTGGTATTTGTCCTTTCACAAGTTGTATAACTGAAATAAAATGCTGTTTTAATCACACATTCAGCAAAATTCGTTGTACCTGTATACCGACTACAATACCTTGGGGGATGAAAAGCCTATCCTTCTTAGGGAACAGAAGATATCTTCATGAGACTTGAGGGATGGAGACAAAGCCCATCCTTTCATGTCATACATGCAAGGTGAACTGCAATGATTTAGATAAGCTTTACTGAGAATAACTAGATTTCAAAAGTGTAACTACAAGGTCAAAGAAATATTGTTAATACACTTTTCAGGAGACTCTGGGTAATATCAGATTTAAATAGCGCCGGACACTTCGAGCAGGTTGGTAAAATTATGATAGTTTTAGGGTGGATGAGGGAGAAGAGAGATGCGATTCACTGAGCAACCCACAGTGAATTTACAACCTAACTCATTTGGCTTTCAGACTTCGTTTGAGAACTAGGGAAACTTAGAGCTTGCCTTCACTAAAATGCTACAGCTTTGCTGCTGTTAGCACTGTACTTGAAGATGCTACTGCACTGATGGAAGAGTTTCTCCTGTCGACATAGCTAGCGCCTCTTGGGAAGGTGGATTATGTTGACAGGAGAAGCTCTCTCGTCAATATATTGCTGTCTACGCAGGGGATTTGATTGGTATAACTACATCACTCAAGTGTGGATTTTTTATACCCCTCCCCGCCCCCGCCCCCCCCCCCGAGCGATGTAGTTATACTGATGTAGGTCTGTAGTGTATATCTAGCCTCAGTTTTACTGATGCATATGTTTTTATTGTTTCCATTTTATACCAAGAAAAGGTACAACTGGATTGATCAACTTCTCCTAAACCTCTGAATAGCATTTGAAATTTAATTCCACAACCTCAGATTCTGGTTGCTTTAATTAATCTATGAAAATTCACCATTGTCAATGCTATTAGATTTTTTACAAAAGTTCTGCAGGCATTTTCAATAATCCCCACCCTATTTCCCAACATTTATCATATTATTGTAAAATGTCACACTCAGCTGAAACTTCATGTTGTTTCTTTAAAAACATTTCAATAAAAATAAACTTTGGTCATACATGTATTTTCACTTGTATAGCCCAAGTGAATTGAATCTTAAAGGGGAGGGGGAAATGAATTAGGTCTATAAAATATCCTGTTTTGGAAAAAAAAACATTCAAATTAAAGGTTCAGGATAAATGTCAGGTTTAGATTTAAATGTCAGCTACGCTATACGAGTAACTTCATTCATGAAGTTTCATAAGTGTCTTTAATGAATGTTGTTTCCTAAATATGTAATTACATACCTGAGAAAAGCAGTCGAGGAGATTATTTAATTTATAAATACATCAGAGCTGTCCCAACGTATAAACCAAAACATATATTTATATCTCACCTTACCCAACCTGTAGCCATTCTGCTGTGAGCATTTAACTTGTTAAATACTGCATAATTCTAGATTTACTTCATTTTTTCATCCCATTAGCATAGATAATACATGCCCTATCAGCTTCCATACAAATATTTTTAGTATAGAAGAAATCCATGAATTGTTATGAACCAACAAAGGTGGGAAGTTCAAAGTCCATCTTGACAATTGAATCTTTAAATCTCCATCCCTAATTTGATGGAACTGGTACAGTGTATATCCTATATCATTGTATCTAAAGGAGATGTCATATGGCATGTAGTTATTAAAAATAAATCAATTTAAGAAAAAAGTGTGCACAGTTAACTGTTGAACACCATTTTTGTCCCTTTTTACTTCATAAAGTCACCAATCCCTTGGTCCACCATTCATAACTTTAAAAATCGTCTTGTCTGACTGAGGATTATTGCTTCATTCAAGAGATAATAGATCACGTAAAATGGTGATGTTAACTTGTGACTGAAAGATATGCTTACCATGTGTTGATTTGTTCCAATGCAGAAGAATAAAAGAGAAGGCACATTAGAGCAAATGCTTTTCCTTCAGTGACATTCTCAAAAATGAAATGCACCGTCATTACAATTTTAAAGAAAGTATTTTAATAAGAATCTAGTTTGCTGTGAAAGGTGCCCCAATGACAAGTCCTGTATCCACAGACAGGAGCAGTAATGCTGCTGCTTGTCCAAAATATCTCGTATCACTTTGTTGTGCTTCACCATTAACCTGGAGAGACCAACATATCTACCAAAGAGAAGGTAGCTCATTCTCCAAGACTAGTCAATTCTCAGAGGCCAATTTGGTAGAGTCGTGTTTTTAGAGGGAAGCTAAAAAGTGTGCCCCCCTCCCTGCCTCCTTATAGTCTATTAATACTGCTCCTATTTCCAGGTAGAGAGTGGAAAAACTCCAGTGGTAGTACCCTCCCTCCTTCTCCCTTCCCTCCAAATTGTTGGTTGTTTTGTGCAAAGAATGAGAGGCATAGGGTTTGCATTTCTTGACCATTTGTCCTTATGAGCTGCTTTCTTACCACTAGAAAATCTTTAAACAGATCAGTTCTCTCAAAGCCTATCAAAAACCATAGTGCATCTGGCCACTTGTTTTTGGTTACATGACAGTGGCTTGGAAGAGGGAGGAAAGATTTATTTCCTGAATTCTGCCTCTTTCAAGATGTTGAAGTGTGAACTTTGGTTATTCTGATAACCAAAGTTAGTAGGCATAGCCGTATGGTTCATAAAACTATCCAAGGACTTTATTTAGACCCCAAAATGGATGTTGGCTACTGGCGTTGTATCATCTTGCCTGTCTCCTTCCTCCAACTCAGCCGCCTTCTGCTCCATTTGCTCTCTAGCTCTCACATCATGGCTATCCTACTGTGTCCAGTAGTGCTTCCGCAACAGTACAACTCTCAAAAGTAGCAGCAGTAGAGAGACACGTGGTGTCTCACTCAGTTTCACTCTTCTAATACGGAAATGCCACGTCTTGGAGCAGTGAATCTCTACTACTGCAGAAAGAGTAGAAATGACATTTTTCATTCCTCTTAAATAAATGGTGGAAGACCTCTAAGACCCAGTCTTAACTGGCCTTTTTGCCAGTGTTAGGGAATCTACTGGCATGATGGGGTTCTAGGTTAAGCAGCACAGTGTAGCTCCATTCACACAAGTCTTTAAACAATTAAATTGTTCAAGTGCCCTATTACACTACACTTGCAATAGCCAAGATAACAAATTTCATCACAAAAAAGACTGTGGCTTATAGTATAAATAGGACCGTAACTGTTTGTTTTGTCAGTATTAGCTTTAGCCTAGTTAAAGTGTTGTCCTACAAATTGCAACCATATTGTATCTGGATTAGGAGAGCTGTGCTGAAAACAATTTCCTGACTCTGTATTTGTAATATGGATGAGTCCTTACTTGAAAAAAGCTTAAATAAGCTTTTCACATAAGTAAGATGCCACTGGAGACAGAGCTTAATAGGCTGTCCAAACAAGAATGTAACAGTAAATTGCTAGAACATGTTAGCTAGTAAACACTTTCTAAAGTCTTATGTACTGGATATTGTAGATTTTAACCAGCTGGTTGAATTAGAGCTTGGGAGGTGATTTGTTTTTAACTTGACTGTTTTGTGTAGACTAGATTTTTTTAAAGTTAACATGTTCTAACACACCTTTAAATCCTAGTCTAGACAAAGCCACACAGTATGAAGTCTTAAGACTATATATCACAATATGTCCCAAGCATAAAACTTCATTAAGATAGTTGTTACTTACGACAATAAGAAGTCACAGTGGTAACTATATAAAGTTCTTTCAAGATATTGAGTATCTGTCCTACTACACAATAGCATTAACTAGTATCTTTAATTCCATCTCTTGGTGTAATTATATTTCTTTAAAGGTTATAATCATTTTTTCAACTAGTGACAAATTGACAAGCAATGAAAATTAAATTAAAACTAACCAGTTGTTGTGGCAGCTATTACTCACAGACTCCAGCTAGTTGTAAAATGGGTAAAGGCATTTTGTTTCTCATACATTGGTCATAGAAAACTATTCTGCACAACTAGTTTACAGATGAGGCTAAATATCAGGGAATCTTTAAAATGTGACTTGTTAAATTGTGGAATAGTGTTTCAAGGGTAATGATAGATTTTTTTTTTTTTTAACATTTAAATCTTGACATAAGGTACATTTACACTGCATACTACTGACAGCGGCAGTCGGGTATGTGTAGCTACGTGCTGCAGTGAAAAGTAAACTGCATCCATTCTGGGATGTGTAGCTACATGTGTCTGTGAAAGCCTCTAGTACGGGCTATAGGAGCCTTTCCCTACTGCCTCACCACTCAGAGTCTTTCAGTTTGGCAGGGAAAAGCTCTGAGCGGACATCAGTTGGAAGCTTTCCCTGCTGCCTCCCACTCCTAGAGGCTTTCCCCACATATGGACCCTTCCTTTGCAATGCAGGAAGACTTTGGCAGCAGGGAGGCAGCAGAACACTATACTGCTAAAAATAGCAACGTAGATGGGTGGCATTGCTTGGACATGTAGAGAGCCATGTAGGGTACATACCCTACGGGTTCAACCGTGTCTTTACTCATCTGAGCAGTGCCTTACCCTCTCTGTTGCTATTTATAGCAATGCTACAGGTCATATAAAGGTATGTACTCTACATGTCACTGTCAGGAGTGTGCAGTGTAGACATATTCTAAAAATGTAGAATGCATAAATATATTGTAAAATATAGTCTGACTTGGCAGGCAAATAGACTAGAGCAGTGTTTCTCAACGATCAGTTCATGGACAGGCACTGGTTCCTGAGATCTCCCTGACACCATACAGGAAGCCAGTCTCTGGTATCAAAAAAGGTGAGGAAGACTGGACTAGAGCAGTCTCTTTTGAAAAGGGAGAATAAAGGGGCACTCATTTAGCACAAAATTAAGATGTCCTGAGTAAAATTAATTAATGTACTTGAAAAGAAGAAATTCTGTATCTGCCTATATATCATAGTTAGGAGCCTGGATACTAAACAAGGAAATAGAATTGCTCATTTATGATGTAGTTGGTATTACTGAAACCTGGTGGGAAGATTCATGTGATTGGAATGTTAAAATCACTCATTATAACTTACTTAGGAAGGATCGAGTAGGCAAAAGGGGAGGTGGAGTGGCATTCTGTGAAAAATGGTATTACCTGTTTCTGAGTCACTCAGGAGAAAATGATTTTTTTTCTTATGAATTAAGTTTCTAATAGAGAAAGCACAGCATGGGGTACTAATAGATGTATGCTACAGACCACTAAATCACACTATAAAGCAGGAAGGACAGCTCCTTAAATATCTATCCTTATGTGTAGGGAAACAATTGTTATAATGGGGGCCTTCAGTCTTAATGATGTATGTGCTGGGGGTTTCATGCTGCCAGTTCTCAAATATCCTAGGAATTTCTAGAAATTGTAAATGACTATTTCATATCTCTGCAGAAGAATTGATTTCTAAACTAACAATTAGATTAGATTAAATTTATTTGTAAATGAAATAAAGTCCAAACAGTAATGCATGTACTTGGTACTTTGAAAGGGCTAATTTCACAGACTTGAAAATAATTGTGCTGAATCAGCTGGGAGAAGGAATTTTAAGAGAAAACTATAAATGATAATTGGGAGCTCTTTAAGAACATTTTACTAGGTGCCTAAAAAGCCAGTCAAGAAAAAAAGAAGGCTACAGTAGTTTAAAATAACAACCTGGTGTAAAGGGGAGGTGCAAGCAAGCGTGCATGCATGTTTGTTTGTGTGTGTGTGTGTGTGTGTATATATATAAATAATATAAAACACATGGAAAAAAGGGGAGTTGATAGTATAAATTAGCCACTAGGAAGCTGGTGAGGGAAGCGAAAGGACTGAAAGGAAAATCTGTGACCAGCAGAGTTGAGGACAATAAAAAGGGGTTTTAAAAAATGTTTTTAAAAGTATATCAAAAATGAAAGTAATCTTAATAGTGGTATTGGCCCATTACTAGATGGACATGGTAGAATTGTTGTTAATAATGCAGAAAAAGCAGATGTGTTCATTAACTGTTTCTGTTCTGTATTGAGGGAGGAAGGCAGATGATGTATTCAAATAATAATAAAATATTCCCCACTCCAATAGAAGTAAGGATTAAACTGCAGCTATTCAAGTTACCTTTTAATTTTAAATAGCAGGTCTAGGTAACTTGCATATATGAGTTTTCAAAGCTGGCCTTGTAGTTCTTGTGGCTATTAATGTTAATTTTCAATAAGTTTTGAAATATGGGTGACATTCAAGAGCACTGGAAGTAAGCTAAAGTTGTGCCAATATTTTTAAAAGGGTAAATGGGATGACCTGGGGGCCTGTCAGCCTGTCGTTGATCCTGGACCAAATAATAGTATGGCTGTTATGGGACCTGATTTGATAAAGAATTAAAGGAGGGTAATACAATTGACAATGAACATGGGTTTATAGAAATAGGTCTTGTCAAATTAATTTGATCTATTTTTAATGATATTACATAGTTGATAAGATAATAGTGTTGCTGTAATATATTTAGATTTCCATAAGATGTTTGACTTGGTCTTGCATGACACTTTAGTTAATAAACTAGAATGATACAAAATCAACAGAGTACACATTAAATGGATTAAAAACTGGCTAAATTGTAGGTCTTAGAATGTCATTATAAATGTAGAGTCATTGTTGAGTGGCTGAGTTTCTAATGGGATTCCTAGGGACAGGTTCTTGGCCCTCTGTTATTTAATAATGTTATCATTTGACTTGGAAAAACACACAATCATTAGTGTTAAAGTTCTCAATGACTCAAAGATTGATGGAGTAATAAATAGCATAGAGAACAGGTCACAGATACAAAGCTATCTGGATTGATTGATAAAATGGGCACAAGCAAATTATGCGTTTCAGTAGAGTCAAATGTGAGGACATATATGTAGGAGCAAGGAATATAGAACATCTTATATGAAGGAAGGGGGATTCCATTCCCAGGAGAAGTGATGCTGAAGAAGGCTTGGGTGTGGTGGTAGTGGATAAACAGTTGACAATGAGCTCCCATTGCAACACTGTAATCAACCTGGCTAATGCAATCCTTGGATATATAAACAGGGAAATCTCAAGTAGGAGTAGAGAGGTTATATCTCCTCTGTATTTGGTACTCCAGTTCTGGTGTCCACACAAGAAGGATGTTGAAAAATTTGAGCAGGTTCAGAGAAGAGCCACAAGAATGACTAATGGATTGGAAAACTCCTTAGATTGATTTCCCAGAGTCTTTCGTTATATTTAGCTTATCAAAGCAAAGGTTAACGGGTGTCTTGATCACAATATAGAAATACCTCCATGGGGAACAGAAATCTGATGCAGAGGGCTTTTCAGTATTGTACACCCATAACATAAACCAATGGCTGGAGGTAGAAGCTGGACCAATTCAGGTAGAAATAAGGTGCAAAATTTTAAGAGTAATTCATCATTAGAACAACTTACCAGTGGTTGTGGAGGAGAAACTGAATTAAGATTCAAGTACAGCTATTGGACTTGAAGCAGGCATGAATTCAGGGAAATCCCATGGCCTGTGTTATGCAGGAGGTCAGACTAGACCATCGCAACCCTCCCTTTTAGCATTAAATCTGTGAATCTAATGTTAATGACATTCTGGTGGTTTTATTAAAAATGGTTGAAGAGACAAGCGTTGAAATGTTCAAATGGTAATTCCTATTAAGCTTTTGCCATGTCATGAACACTCAATGGATACAATGGGCCACTAAATCACATACAGATGAGCTTTAAAATAAAAATGTGTGTGCTAAAACTTTTCAAGATTTCTTCTGATTCCTTTAATTATAGGGAGAGTTGGTAGAAATCCATATGTTTAAGTTGCCTAAACTTTCAATTATAAGGATTTTTATGTGCTTTTGTTTGAGAAGCTCTGTGTTATATCAGTTGTTTGCAGCAGACTTCGATATTCAGCAGGGCAATTTCCCTGATACTATAGAAGGGCCTTTTCTTTCGCCCATGAAATTCCATTGAGGTATAGCTGAGTTGTGGGGTGTTTTTAAAAAAATCACCATTTCCCTTCTCTGCGTGTCAGAGAACTTGTAGCTGCTTGCCTAAATCACTGTACACACATAGGCTAGGCTAACGCTACAGCTCCCAAAGCAGGAACATCAACACTGAGAACACCTGTAAAGCTGCCAGAGCGTTTGTAACAGTATGGAGGTGAGACAGAGCCAAGCTTGGCTCCCTCTGAACTTAGAGTAGAGCCCAGTTTCCTATCACCACTGCCATTCTCTAGTGGGCACCAGGTGTGGCATGAACTCCTCCAAATCCTGGGGATGGGAAGAGAGACCAATCTGGTTCTATCTATAAAGCCTTCAGTTTCAGCACAGGACCCCCAACAGCCTATTTTTGCAACCCTGGATGACCGTGTGGGGCAGTATATCCCATCTCCAAGGGTGGCAAAGAAGGAGTAATGGATTGAGCTCCCCTTCCTAACCACCCTCTGGAATCAGCACATGGTGTTAGTGACCCATCTCCTGTCTGGAATAGCAGCCGTCTCTTTCTGCCAACTAATATGCTTAGTCCTATAATTCAAGTGATAGCAGTCTGTGTGCTGCAGTGCTAAAGGCTCAGGTTCCAAGCCCTGTCGGTTTTGCATGATGGGGAAGTCGTTAAAATTGTATATAATACATATTTTTTACTTTCGTTCTTTAAGAATAAATCCATGTTAAAATGTTGTTTAAGTTATAAAGTCGGGCACATGAAAGTTAGGAAATGCCAGTTTTACGGTTGCCCATTACATCTTAATTTGGTCCCCTTGTGTGAATGTATATTGATGTAGTCTTTAATTACAGGATCATATACTATTTTTTTCCATAGCCAGTGCACAGGTTGGATGCCCAAGGGTAACAGTGCATTGTAATCCAATTAACTTCCTCCTTCTTTGGAAAGCCAGAGAGCCACAGGCAGCTGCAGGCAGGTCTTGGCAGGATACAGAGTTATAAAACAAAAGTTTGGACACCTAGCTGCAGCAAAATGGTGAATTCAACTGCAAAAATGCCTAATTCAATGGCATTTTGGGAAAGTGCCAAATGCTGCAGCTGTAGAATTGCAGAGGCCCCAAAGCCATAACTGAGATGAAAGGGGCAGTTATGCCTCTTCTGTTGTTTTACCCTCACTTCGGACTTGGGTGCCATCACTTCAGTGGATCCTATTTAGAAGGTATTGAAGTGTTCCTGTGTCGAATGGGAAAACAAATTTGAACCCTAATTGGTTAATGTCATGGATCACACGACATTTTTAGAATCCATGTTGTCAAGTCAGCCTTCCTTCTAGGACAGACGCTTTCTGTTTAAATGGTACAGGTAAATGGGCAGAAAGAGAGGAAGCAGACTCCTCTGAGAAACAGCTCCTTCAGGGTAGGAAAAGGCCAACATTTCCAGACTTAATTGCTTTAGATACCCTCATTGAGGCTCCTGGATTGAGGAGGATGAGGAGAAGGAGAAGGTCAAAGTTGAGTCAAATTTTATTTATTCAAATAAGCATAATTTTGAGTTCCAGATAAATTGTCATTAAAACCTCCTTTGCTGAAGGCCTAAAGAGAGTATTATTTAATTAGAAAGTTTTGGAAACTCGTACGTTGTCATACCAAGAACATACAGATGGACTCACTTGGGAAGAAAGTATAAAACTGGGAGTCACTGTTGTTGAATATATTTTGTAATCATTTTTTGTTCTGCCTTCTAAATAGACACTCCTGGAATATGCAGAAAAGTGGAAGACTTCAGAAGATCCCTTGCCGTTGTTGGAAGTATACACAGTGGCTATTCGAAGCTACGTTAAAGCACGACCATACCTTACCTCTGAGTGCGAAAAAGTAGCCTTTGTGCTTGAACGCTTAGCATTGTGAGTTTGTTTTCAGTGAACTTGTTATTTTTAAGTCATTTGCAACTGGCTACCTGATCATTTCTGGACTGAGTTTAAGAGTTGTGTTTGATCCATAGTTGCTAGTTGGGAGACTGCTTCTCTCCCTATGCTACTCTGTCACATTTGTGTTTGACTAAAGCACTTATTCCTACTGAAAAATGGGCAGAGTCTGTTAACCTTCAGGGCACATCAATTTACCCGGACAGGTGCAGAGCTGGACTTTTGAGGGAAACCTGATTTGTATATAGGAGAGGAATTGAGTGTTCTGCAAGTAGTTTATTTGTTATAATTTCTGGCAAAGTACCTTTCGCCTTGGATAGATCCTCCTTTTTATTCTTCATATAGATTTAAATAAATAAGCTATATCTGTATGAATTTTTGTGGATTTTAAGCAGCATAATAGATAATGGCTCTTTTTTTAGACACTCGTATGACAAGTCGGGTTTAGTTTTTCTTAATGCATTCTCAAATTTAAGTCAATTAATACTCTTATTTAACTTTCAGAAGCTGTGTTGAACTTCTACTTTGTCTGCCTCTTGAATTACCAGAAAATCAATGGGATGAGTTTCAAGCCTTTGTACAGGTAAGAGTTTTGTATCTTATATAAAGACAAATACTGAGGAAATACGGGATTGCCAGTTTTTAAAAAACAGTTTGGGGATATTGAGTCAAAAGAGTTAATCTTAACTACGTGTTTCCTGTCGGAGATAGTCATTCAGCTGGAAGTTCTTTGTGTTGTCAGGTAATTAAGTTGCCAGTCACATCCTTATCTATGAAATAGTTCATATGCCAGCTTTTGCAGACAGAATTTGTTAGGGTGAAAACAAAATGAACTGTTGAAAATGAAAACAAAATGTCCTGTCTGTTGAGAAATACTTCGAGATGCTCAAAAAAGGATCTGCAGTCCTCTTAGTAATCTCCGTGTTCTGTGACTTGCTGAAACGGCTAGCCTTTTCTAATTGAATTTTTATAAATATTTAAGCATATTACAAAAGACTGCCACCTGTCAACGTGTATTTTTGACAAATGAATTTAGGAATATATTGTTATTCAAAAGGATAACCTCATGGTGGTATGATGATGACCTTGATTATTTTAAAGGCCTAATCTCAGTTATAGGATAGATATAGTAAGTGCCAGAATCCCAATACAAAAAATTTTCTCTTTAGAAACCTATAAAAAATTATACTAACGTACAAGGTATGCATTATAACTCTTAAACTGAAACTTTAAATAGTCTGCATATAAGGATTAGACATTTCTTATTGTATTAAGCCTTTTAGAATGGAAATTTTACAAGAAGGGACAAGTTTTATGTTTGAAGCTTTCCTCTTACATTAAAAAAAATTGTGTGCATGGTTTTATGTAGTTTGTTGTTGCCATACTTGTGAAATATCTTAACACTTTTCCATAGGTGGCTCATGAAAAATTGATGGAGAATGGGAGCTGTGAATTGCGTCTTTTAGCTACCCTTACTCAAGATAAGGGGGCATGGAAGAATCCAGTGCTGTGCAGTATTCTTTCCCAGGAACCACTGGATCAGGATAAAGGTAAATTTACAATGGTTTAAGAAAAAAAAGCCCTACAACTATTTAATGAATTAATTTTCTTAACAAATATGCAAATAGTACTTCAACATTAGAGATTTGTATATAGTGCTGCTATAGTTGAAGATCTTTTGCCATTTCTTTTATAAACCATGTTTTGTGGGCTTTGTAACCAGGCTGTTTTTCAATAGGATAAAAGTAGGCACTCAGGTGACTAACCAAGTTGTACGTACTTAAATTGCTCATATGTAAGTAAATCAGAGACACAATTAAAATTCTTTACTGCCATATGTTTAATAGAAAACTGAAAACATTACCATCATCTACATGTGGGAAACCACATTTGAGAAACCACTAGTAACACATTACAGATTTAAGTGATTGCAGTGATTTGAATCTTTCAGGAGAATTGAGGCTCTGACTATATTTGAAATACAAATATATATTTTTTTAGAAACCAAAAAACCCTAAGCATTGATATTGCATTTGAGAATCCAGAACAATTTTAAGGTAAACACATTTTCTGGCTTCTCCTTGAATATATATTTTGGCTGGGGATATGCAGTAAAGTCTTTCTTTTTTGCCGTTCAGAGACTGGGATAGAAAAACTCAGCTTCTGTCTGTCACCTGTAGATATATGCTGTAGCTCCATTAGATGTCGTTTGGAATTCACGTTTATTGGTATAGTAATAGGTTACCGCTGTGTATAGATAGCACTGTGAATCAAATTTATTGAAAAGTGGATTTTATACTAATTTTTCATCATCTTTTAGATGTTAAAAGACCTGTATAACATTGGAAATGTCCACTGATGGATTCACTGGGTTTCTTTAAAATTAGACACACTTTGTGGCAGGGATTCTTGTTTTGTTTACATGGTAACCTGCTAATAACATATAATGTTGTACTAGTTGCATGTTTTGTCTCTCTCTCTCTCCGTTATAAAGTCAAAGCCAGTCTACTACATTCACTTGGTAGTCTTTCTGTAGTTGAGGCTCACTGTCCAGTTAAGCAATTTTGTCTCCTACTCTAAAATTCTCAATGGTCCTTTAAATTTCAGTTTTGCATGTGTGGTCCATGGCATTAGAAGAATTGTTGCTAAATTTAAGGTTCATGGAAGTCATTATTAAAAGATTGAACTGCTGAAAAAATATAGTATTGTCATATTCTGAAAGTTCTTCTAATACTTTTTGTCACTTCATTCACAAACGATTTGCCTTTGAAATTTCAAATGAGGCTTAATTGAAAGATCTTGATTAAATATGGTGTTGATACTAATTTTGAGGTTCAGAGGCTCATTTGACAAGTGACTTAAGTATGACAGAATGGTGACTCTGGCTCAAGTTAATTTTTAAAAGGTTGGCGTCCTGAGCTTACTTTAAAGAAAATTTCTTGCCCTGTTGCTTCTAATATGCAAACCAAGTTCTAGTTAGGCTTACCATGTTGACTTATTTTTCACAAAGAGAGAAAAATAACATGTTCACCATGGGGGTGTGGTGGCTGAGAGGTTAAGCTGCTCAACTACAACTCTGAAAGTTGTGGGTTCAAGTCTCATTTGATCTCATGCTGAAAGGCCACATCTAGTTCACTCAGTTGCAAAATGTATCCGATCCATCAGAATAGGGCAGTCAAAGATGTTCAGACATGATGTTGGCCACATCACTTCCTTATGTACTATTGACTGTGAAACTGATGTGCCTTAACCATGCAACATGGTTGTTTCCCAGACCTGAAAAAGAGCTCTATGTGGCTTGAAAGCTCATCTATCTCTCAAGCAGAACAGTTGGTCTGTAAATGATATGACCTCATCCACTTTGTGTCTTATGCCTTAACCATGTCAGCCCAATGAGCCCTTGGCTCAGGGGAGCTTTGACAACTCTCACCAGCTGTGCTCTGGGCTAATAACTGTAGAAGATTGAGGCAAATAATGCAAAAAAAAACTAATGGAAATAAATCAGACTTCTAAATTTTCTTTGGGTTTCTTTGCAGTCTTTTCTTTACATGTTTAAATGATCAAATTTTACAAAATATTTGAAAGCAAATTTCAAAGTCACATCAGGAAACAGGAATGTCCACGTGCAGCTTACCTGACTAATCAAAACTAACCAACACAGTTCAAATACTGAATATGAACTAAATGAAGAAACTGCTTATGTCCAGTCCACAGAGCTAAGAGTGCAAAAATTTATAACCAGTAGTGTACTCCGCCGGGGGCGGAGAGTTCTTAATTTATTATCTCGGTGGTGGAAGGAGTCAGACCGACAGCGGGAAATGGCTAAGTAAAAGTATTTTATTGCATTAACAGAAGCTGGGCACAATTTCAAAGCAGTGGCTCTAGAAACTCCCCCCTCCAGTTATCTTAGTAGAAACTGGGCACAATTTCAAAGGCAGGATTCCCAGCAGCCACCCTCTCCAGCTATCCTGAAGCATAGGAAGAAAGCACCTACCAAAAACAATAGAGTGGGGAGACCCATCAACCACCCTCTAGGTGAGTCGCCGACAGGGAACCGACCTGCCCGGGGCATCCGATAAGGCCTTGACGGATCCACGGAGAGTCTCTCCGAGCGGTTCCCGGGGCCGCTTGTTATACCCCCGTCTCCCTTTGTCTTAGCAAGATTTTCCTTCTAGCAACACAATACGTCGCTCTCAATCCCGACTAGGGATTGGGTCTTAAACTTGTTTTCCATTAGTCTATTGGTTAGTAATTACAGGCAACTAGGCTGGCAGCAGGAAAGGGGAAGCTGCCCATTACTGATATTTATTTTAGTTCTGCGGTTAGACATCTTGCTGGCCTGTGGTCAGTCACCCACTGCTTATCTCAGACACTTTCTGCATAGCCAGCTATTTTATGCTGAAATAGCAGACAAAGGTTAGTTCTGCTTTTTAGTGCAGGGGCTATCCAAGCAGTTACAGGCCTAGTCTTGCTCACAGCCTAAGCTAGATTTTTAGGGCCTAGTCTTGCCAACTACACTGATTCCGCGTGACAAATTTTTCCGAGCCCTACAAGTAGTTTAATAACGGATGTGATATTAGCTTGCCCCATATTCAGGAAGCAATAAAAAGCTAAATTAGCTAAATAAATTACTTATGATTATGACTTATTCACTTATCTCCTCACTCCCTTAGCTACCAGCAGCAAGATGGTAGCTGCTAACTTTCTTCTAGATTGCTCTTCTTCCAGTAAAGGAGATCTTTGTCAGTGCACTGTTCAGTCCCCTCAGCTATCAGTGATAGCTTCTCTTGAAGTCAAAAGCAAAGGGAATTTTCTCTTACACATGGCACAGAGGGGTTATATGTGTCAACATTTTTCTCCAATGCAATGGCATTACTTTGATGTCAAGAAGGAGAAGTTACAGGGATTGAGGAAAAATAATGAATATTGAATCCATTATTTCTGTGAGCAACACTACAGAATTACCTTGTTTAAAGGAAACAACAGTAATCTGATGCTTTGGCTGTTCTTTCATATGTTCCAGATGAACAGTGGGGAGGTGACAGCCTCTAGCCCAGTGCGTCACCAGGTCACAGCATAGTTAGCCAGGCACAAACTACTGCTACAGCAGAGGCTCCCATAACCCAGTGAAAATCTGCTTCTTCACCCCTACCTGAGTACTTGCAGAATTCTCAAGCCTACAGGCCTCATCTTGGACATTATTGAATCCTGCAACCGTTTTGACTTCCCAGATGGCTTCTCCAAGTCATTTGACTCATAGTTCACCAGCTTCATTCGCTCTCACTGGTTTCATACCTGGATTTCTGTTACTAATCCAAGATTTGCCTTATGGCAATTTTTGTGCTGTGGACCCTAGTAAAAGTTCACTTTGGCTCTTGCTGATTTACTACCATTAGCATTAGGTCCAATGAACTGGTATCAGCAGGAATCAAAGTCTGGAGCTTTGTGGGAGCAATTGCAAGCTGACTTTGGAAGCCTGCTGAATAAGGGGCTATGCAGAACTCCTAAATTCTGTAAGGTTCCACAGGTTTCTCTTGCTCTCAGTACCCCACAGAATTTCCTGGTCCCTCAGTCCCAATGACCTTGGTACAGTCCACATCAGACCTATGGCTTCTGCTCACTTCCCTTTACCTCCCATATAAATGTTATAATTTCATGATCTGGATTTAGTATGCTACATTTTGTGTGCAGTGTTGTTGTAGCCATGTTGGTTGCAATATATTAGAGAGACAAGGTGGGTGAGGTAATGTTTTTAATTGGAGCAACTTCTCTTTGTGAGAGAGACAAGCTTTCACGCTTATATAGAACTCTTCTTCAGGTCTGGTCAGGTCAGGTCTTCTTTAGGCTTTGGTAGTTTGGGAATCTTAAAACGGGGAAACGACGAGAGTCCTGTAGCACCTTTAAGACTAACAAATTTCTGCAAGCATAAGCTTTTGTGGGCTTTAACCCACTTCATCAGAAATTTGTTAGTCTTTAAGGTGCTACGGGACTCTCGTTTTTGCTGTGTACAGACTAACACAGCTACCCTTCTGGAACTTAAAAGGGAGAGTAATTATACTTAATGTGATTTTTCAGTAAATCAAGATATTGGTAAGCTATGTGTCATTCTGGTAAGGTATTTTAGTTTTTGTGGCCCAGGGGATGAACCTGTTTGTACTGAAACTGTGGGTTCAAGATTTTTCTAGCTTTTCTTGAGGCATTGGTCCTGGGACAGAGTTAAGGTTATTACGGTACCGTAACTAATAACTTCTGTGAATTCATATATTTTTTATTTTAATATCTGAATTTACTAGAAATTGATGGTTGGGTTTTTGATAACTACTGTGCTCTTGATTTTTTTCCCCATAATTACTGACTTGTACTCTCACCTTTAACTCCATCTTTACTGAGTTTTGTCTTGGAATATACTAATTAATATTGGTTCAGATCTTGATCACAGGACAAGCAAAATTTAAATGAAATTACTGTATTTGGAAATGCAAAATAAAACAGCATTAAAATTTTAACTCTAGTAATATTAATATTACTTGGGGAGAGTGAAAACCCATGAATTAGAAGTGTAGTCTTAAGTCCGAGATCTTCCTATATCTTATTTCAGAGATAACAGAAAATGTTCTAATATTTATGCATGGCAGACTAGCTAAAACAGTAAACACTGCAGTTTAGAGGATTATTGGGGCCTTGTAACTGGAAGAGCAAGGCCAAAAACTTGGCATTAAAATATTAAATGTAGAAATTTTAATATCATATGGATTAGAGGGAAGACTCATGAGTTAGAAGTTTAGTTTATAGTCCAAGGTCATCTTATATCATATTTCAGAGATAAGAGAATATGTTCCAATGTTTATGAAAGGCAGAGTAGCTGAAACAGTAAACACTGCAGTTTAAAGGATTATTGGGGACCTGTGGGTGGAAAGCGAGGATAAAAACTAAGAAATGTAATTAGTCACTGTGTCCTTTGTGGGTTGGGAAGAACATCAATGTTTTTGATGAGGTACTTGAAAAATGGACATTGAAGGAGCAATTCTTCAGTTTTAAAAAGGAAATGTACCACTATAAGATTTAACATAAATCTTCATATGTATAATACATATCAATTCAAAGTTATGAGTCTGTGCACTTTGTTTTGATTCTACATAAAGTAAGAATAGTTTCATCCTTAAATGAAAAAATTGTACCTATTTAATTAAATTAGTTTAGAAACTAATTTAGTTAAATTGGTACAACTCCCTTATATGGACAAGCTTTGTATTGTAGACTGTGAATTGAAGCGTAATGAATATTGTACCTATGTTTAATGAAAGGTCTCAGTGGTGATCCAAGGAATGGTAGACCAGTAAGACTTTCTTTTTTTGTTTGTATTAGTGCCTAGGAATCCTAGTCAGAGATCAACACCTGGCAAATTGGTTGAAATTATAATTAAAAAGAGAATAACAAAACACATGGAAGAGTGTGACATGGGAGGGTCTAAACAGCAAGGTTTCTGCAAAGGAAAGTAGTGAGTAAAGGAAAATGGTTGACATAATTTAGACTTCCAAAAGACCTTTGACAAGGGCCCTCACAAGAGGCTGCTAAAAAAGTAAAGCGACCATGGAGTGAGAGTCAAATTATTCCCATGGATTGGAAACTGGGTAGGGGAAACAAAGCAAATAGGATTAAATGGTCAGTTTTCATTGTGACAAAAGGTTACCGTGTGATGCCTCAAGATTCCATACTAGGCCCTGTGTTGTTTATTATATTTATTAATGATCTAGAAACTAGGATGAGTAAGGCAGTAGTAACTTTTGCAGATAAAGTACATTCCCCACTTTTAGATCCCCTATTACCCTTTCACACTCCATCTCTTCCCCGCCCCTTTTCTCTTCTACTCTTACCTTCTACCCACCTTCCCAATTTCCCTCTATAATACCAGAAGATTTGGATAATATTCCAGAATTTTAGAACAGCAGGTAGCTGTCAAGACTATTCCTGTGAAACTGGCTTGTAAAGCTTGAACCCTTCCTGTTCTTAAATAACTTGATGTGTGCCTGTAAACTAAAATTGAATGCCTAAAGAACTACATCTGTGTCTGAAATTCAGTATTGTGAAAATTTACTATTGCCAAGAATATTTGCACCAAAAAATTCCAAGAGGGGGGGAAATATAACTTTGTTTAAGGAGCATATACATATAATTAATGCTATGCTTTCCAAATTGTCAACTTCATATTTTATTATAAGCATCTCATTTTGGAAATAAAGTGGAGTGATTAAAGATTAGAGATGGGTAGTAAATAGTAAGTCTAAACTAATCCTTGACTATGAACCCTCAACCAAGAACTTCTTTTCTTTGAACAAGTCATTAAAGGGTATCTTAGCAACATGACTAAAAATATTATTGGTTGCAGAAATGCTAATGGAAAATACAAGCTTTTACTTCCAAACACATTTCATTTTGAGAAGTTCGTTAACCTCTTTGAGAACATTTTTAGTTTTCCTGCCTGAAATGTAGTGAGATCAGTGACAGGTTAAATGAACAGTAGAAAAGCAAGGTATTAGGGAGCACTAGAAAAATGTGTTTTCTATCTTTTGTGCCCTTTTACTCTGTATAAATGTTACATATAAATATGATTAAATTCCACCTGCTAACTGCATAACACTTCATGAAATATTTATATGTAATGTTTTGTCTTGTTTTTCTTTAAGTGAATGAATTTTTAGTGTTTGAAGGCCCCGTTCTGCTGGATATGCGTATTAAGCATCTCATGAAAGCAAAGCAATTAACACAAGCAACTGCCCTGGCAAAGCTGTGCTCTGACCACCCAGAAATCAGCACCAAAGGCAATTTTAAGCAAACGTACCTGGTCTGTCTTTGTTCAGGATCACCAAATGAAAAGCTAATGGAGGAGGTGAGTAAACATTACTTTTAGCTTGTCATATTTTTTTTTCTCTAGGAACAGCAATATTCAAGATGCGGTTTGTTTTCCTATAGAAAAAAAATCCCTTGGTTAAGAGCAATATATAAAATGTAGTGTATAATTCAATTTTTTGTCCAATTTTTCATTTTACGTCTCTGTAAAATTGTGATTGGGAAGTGCGTTGATGTTTACAAAAATGGTTTTTAAAAAATAAAGTATGTTTGTAAGGCTAACATACAGTTGCAGTTCCAAACTCTGCCAAAGGCATAAGATACTTGAACTCTCTGTGCCTCAGTTCCCATCTGCAAAATTAGGAAAATAATACTCACTTTCTCCCATCCTTTTTCTTGTCTGTTTTGATTGTAAGCTCTGCACAGACAAGATTGTTTCTTATGTTATTGTGCACTGCTTAGTACAGTGGGGCTTCAATCTCATTTAGGCCCCTCTGTTTATTATTTATAAATTATGATAATAAAGAGGCCTTGTTCATTTTTGTAATGTCTGACAAGAATATACACTTTATTTACTAATTAGAATTCCTGCAGTTACTTAGTTTTTAAACTTGTATTTTCCATCCTCCTGGCCAGTTTTTGGTAATTGTTCTGCATTTCTGAGTATATGTATTTTAGTAGTAGTGTTCTCTTTTGAGTGCTTCCTCATGTTGATTCTAATTAGATGTGTGTGCCTCATGCATGGTTGCCAGAAGGTTTTTCCCCCAGTAATGCCTTTAGGGTCAGCTATGGAGCCCTATGGAGTTGCGTGTCCATAGCACTCCATATAAGGGCTTGCCAACCTTCTGCCTCCTCAATTCCTTCTGACTGCCTGTGACAGTCAGCTGGAATTCATCGCCTCTTGCTCAGCAAGGGTTTTTTTTTTTCTCCCAATGTTTCAATTACTTCATACCTGTACATAGTTAAATTAGTGTTAATAGTAAGTAGTTAAGAACAGTTAATAGGTAGGTAGGTAGTTTAGGCAGATCCCTTAAGGGCTCAGTCTGTTCGTCCAGGGGCCGGGGCATGCCTCGGTGCCCTGGATTCAAACCATGTGAGGAGTGTAAGAAGCCCATGCCAAGGAGTGACCCACAGCCTACGTGTCTTAAATGTCTCGGGGAGGCGCACCAGAAAGACCAGTGCAAAATCTGCAGGGGATTCTGCTCTCGCACACACAAGGACAGAAGCCAGAGGTTGAAGTTCCTTATGGAGGCAGCCCTTCAACCATCTCCGAGCCCATTGGAGTAGGCACCCAGTGCATCGGCATCAGTTAGAAGTGCTCCAGCCTCTATCCATGACCTTGTGCCGAGGAAGAACTCAAGCATTAGAGACCCTTTGCTCCATAAAGAGTCGCCGGCATCAAGAATCACAAGTGCTCAGCACCGCTCTCATTCGCCTGTCCCCAGGAAGAGATGCAGGAAGTCAGATATACACGAGGGTCATTCGCCCAGACCAAAACCATTGGGGGCGTAAGGGGGAGAGTGCAGTGAGACCTGCGCCAGGCCACTTGGGCACTACCTCTAGACCCTCAGCACTGTTGACTCTGGCCCCAGAGAGAGGTGCGTCAAGTCCGGTGCTGACTACTCTCTCCTGCAGGGAGCTGGATGAGGAGGTGGAGGACATTTGGTCACCTTCCATCCTGGAGACATTTGGAGCAGTCAGGGAGCTCATCCAGAGCTTGATGCCATAGCAACCACAGTCCTGGGAAAGACCACCAGAGGAGGTAGCACCGCTGCCACGCAAATCAGTACCTTCCAAGAGGAAGCCTGCTCTGATATCCTGAAAACCAGTCATGCCTGTACCGGACACAGAGGGGCATTGCGTCACCATGGTCTCCGGGAAGTGAGTCTGGATCGGAGTCTGAGGTGGATTCCTTCACCTCACAGAATAGTCGGCATCAGAACAGGAGTTGGCACCAAGGGCAAGAGATGCCTCAGCCTTTTGTGGTGCTGTGGCTCCCTCAGTGGCAAAACCCGTCCCAGTGGTCCTTCGGACCTCATGGGCTTTCCACCAAGTACAGAGGCCCCAATCTAGTCAGTCCTTGTACTTAGTATCGAGGAGCAGGCTCTATCAGACTAGATCGGACACCATCTCTCAACCCAGCTCTAACACCAGTACCGAGAAAGACCACAATCCTGGATGCGGCACCGATTATGGAGGCGCCTATGCTGGTACTGAGTCTAACAGTCTTTTTGCTTGTCTTTAATTTACTTGATTGAACAAATAAAGTCACTTGTGTAACAGTTTTACCTGGTACATACAAGGATTACAGTAAAATAATTAGAAATAAATCTGTCCCCTTTTCAATTAACTTTGATTATGTGTCATGTTAGTCTTCTGTTTCAGTCTTAGTATGGATGGTATTCTGTTCAGATTTAAGTAGTAGTGGATCATAACCACAGAATAATCTTAATCTTAAAACAGTATTTATTGGTTTTAAATTCACTTTAAAACAAAAAACACAAAACCTTTAAAAATTCATATAAAATGCATTATAATTAGAATAATTAGTTGGAAACCTTCAAAGAAACAATTTATATTATAACTTAATTACTGTAGACATCTGTCAGACAGACATTTAACAGTCATGTTCCTTTAAAACCTTATTCCAAATTTAACACTGGGTTATTTACATGTTTCTTTCCAAGGTTCTTTCAGTGACCTGTCCTTTATTGTAGGCATGGCTGGTTGCACTGCCTATTATTAAGGTTGTCTGACACATGTTGTTATCCGATCCTGGTGTCTGTCTCAGGCAGACTTTTTTTGGAAAATGTTAGCCAAAACGTCAGTCATTTCAAGGAAAGAAGCTAGAAAAAAATATTTTTGTTCTGTGTATGTTTAAAAATTCTGGCAGCCTTTTCTTTGAAAACCTCTAGTGCCCCTATGCTTTGGAACAAAGGCATGAAATTTGGCAGAGGGGGTGGCTCTTATGTGAGGGATTCTTATATTTTAAGGCCATAAAGAATCATTAGATCATCTAGTCTGACCTCTTTTATAACACTAGTCAGACAATTTCATCATTACCTATATATTGAAACCCATAAATTGTGTTTGGCTAAAGCATATCTTCCAGAAAGGCATCAGTCTTGATTTGATTACATTAATAGATGCAAAATCACCCTTACTGTTACAAAGGTGTGCCTTATTTCTAATTAGAATTTGTCTAGCTTTAGTTTCCAGCCAGTGATTCTTGTCTAATTTTGACTAATTAAATAGGAGAAAGACAAATTCTAAGGGTTTTTTATAGTAATGGTATTTAGGGAAACAAGCAATATTTTGCAGATAATAAACTATAAAGAGAGAGAAAAGGACCAAAATCTGAGGGGTTAATATATCAAATCTGGTAAGTGAGGGGAAAAAACATCTGAGGAGATAGTACAGGTAATATTGTCTCATTGGAGAGAGAAAAAGTATGAGATTGGAGGAGATTATATTGTACTATTACAGTGGTTTTCAACCCTTTTTCATTTGCAGACCTCAAAATTTTAAATGGAGGTGCTGACCCCTTTGGAAATTCAACCTGTGGTCCACAGACCCCCTACCACTGAAATCTTGAACTGAAAACTTACTCAGCAGATTTCAACTATAAATGTTGTATGTGCGCAGCACAGCATTTGATGTAGCAAGAGAAAGGGTGCTAAACTGTGGGCTTCTGTGGTAACAACAACACTTCTAGGTTTTGACCTGTAGGTGGGGGTATTCGCATATTTTTGATTGATCAGAAAAACAGAATGCTTTTTCTGGGATCCGAAACTTTATTTTCATAGTCACCTTTCACGGACCCCTGAGACAGTCTGCGGACCCCCAGGAGTCCATGGACCACAGATTGAAATCCACTGCCCTATTAGATTAGGATATAATATAATGATAGGATCAAATATAGTGCTATTCAGTATATTTGATTCATTCAGTCCTTTTAAACCAGACATATCTGAGAGAATAAACATATCCCTATCACCACTTTAGTATTTAGAAGTTCACCACTCAGGTAAATCTTCCTAAGCCAAAGAGGAAACTGGTGCACAGTAGGATGCTGCAGCAGGGGAAATGGGAAGTATTGGCCAATGACACAAACCCCAACTCAGTTACAAATTCTGTGGGATTCTTAATTCTCATCTACAAGACCTAAGCAAAGGAATTTCATGTTGTTCTATTGTCTGCCTCAGAAAGATGAAGGATTCAAACCTCTGATTTGAACTGATCGAGGTATTTCAAACATAACATTTGGTCCATATGAACCTTTTCATCTATCCTCTCTGAGATCTTAAAATAAACTGAACTATTGAAAAGGTGGATTTAAAAAAATATAAATAACTTGGGAGGTTATCATTCAAATAGTCAGAAACTGAAAGTTCTAAAAATAATTATATTTTAGGGGCTGTTTTACTCAGCAAGGCTGTCATTTTAAATAGATAAGGCATTAGATACTAATGCTGCTAAATTAAATTCCTATTTCCTTGTTAAGTAAGTGCTAAACTGCCTGCTATCTTTGAATTGGTCTTTTTTTGTTGTATGTCATAGTGCTTTGTGTGGATTTTCTGATAACTTCTTACAGGAAATTTCCAGCAGCATTGTTGGAACAATTAACATTGGATGATCAAATTATTTTCTTAAATATTTGTAATCTCAGTAGTTTAAACAACAGTGGAACTCATGTTTGTTACAAATCTTAGAGTGGATGGTATTCTGTTCAGATTTAAGTAGTAGTGGATCATAACCACAGAAGAATCTTAATCCTAGCATTTCCTAATTTTTGAGAGATTGACTTCACAACTTTAATAATGTATTTTTTTTCCCCACATGACGTGTCTGGTACCTGCTACAGATTTCCAAGCATGTATTGCAATATCCAAATTTTCCATACTAATGCAGTTAGCACATCTTACGTTTAGAACACTTGTTCTGATAAACAGGATATTATGCTAAATGTTAAGCAGCTAAACATCCACTTACTAAAATTAAATTTTCCACTCTTAATAAAAGTTACACAATTAATGTTATACAAATTATTCCGAAAGTTTGCTAGGGGGTTGGTTTACTTGACAATAGGCGGTAACTGAGCAATAGGTCCTTTGGCCTAATGATGAACTCCAGCTACAGTACAGTACAGCTGGCTGATGGAGTTTCCCATCAAAATATAGGAGACAAACACTGCTAGTCTATAACCCACAGCTTTAAATAACAAAAATATCAAAAAGAATACAACAAATCTGCTAGGAAAAACATTCAGTTGATCTTTAGTAAACAGCTTTTTTGCCTCTTTTATCTTTGATTTTGTGGAAGATACTGTGATAAGCCTATATCATGTCTCTTCGTTATCAGATGATTCTATTATAGCAGCAATAACATCACTGACTTTAATAAATTGAGTTGGATGGGGAATCTGAGTTAATAAATAAATCCTTTTTTATAAAAATCAGGCTATAATATAACTTTTATTAAAACAACTCATACTGATATGAGAGAGAGAGACATTACTATTTGTATATGTGCAATTTTATATATAATATGAATAATGGACTTTAAGATCCTTGGCTGAATGGTATTATAGATAAGTAAAACATTAAGCCTTACAACGTTTTTGAGATACATTCTTACATCCATTTTACAGATACAACTTTCCTTTTACTTGTGGCAGGTCCAGTATTTGACATGTTTGTTCTATCTAGAGGTTCATCAATTGCTTTAAGTAATTAATTACAAAATAAGAAATTTGAAAATGTTCACTAAATTCCTGCCTTCCCATAGAGCACTATATTACCATATGCCTGAAAACAAAACCATCTGGTCAGTCTTCAGTGGTCTCGTTTTTTTTCCTCTGCAGATCGCAGCAGTAGATTGCAAAGATGCCCTAGAAATGATCTGTAACTTAGAGTCTGATGGAGATGAAAAAAGTGCTCTAATTTTATGTGCAGCATTTTTATCTCGTCAACTACAGCAAGGAGAGATGTACTGTGCTTGGTGAGTTAGAATATCTTTTTGTTTGTTTTTATAAGTAAAACCGGATCATTTAACACTGTTAGAAGAAGTAGTCCCTATCATCCCTTTTTGAAAAAACAGAAAAAGCTTATTATAAAATGAATGCTTTTGAAATAACCAACAATAATTAACATCATTACCCCTTACATATCTTTGTTTCAAACACCTTATTGTAGATCAGGCATCAACAGGTGACGTGAGCACTGATTCACTTCACTTGACAATAAATTAACTGTATTACATTGTGGAAACAAATAATTTTGTATCTGTTGTGCAGGTGGTCAACATTGTAATGAAAATGGTCTCTATTTGAGACGACAGTTCTGTTGTTTCGAAGAGCACTTTTCATATAAATAACCGATTTCTCCCTGCCTGTATTCAGAAATGCAGTAGTCGTTCCATGTGAAAACCTTCCAACAAGGAAGTCTCTCCACAGTGGCACTGAAACAACACTCTAGGTAGCAGCATTTGGTGGTTAGAACAAACTTTCACTGAGTATCCAGGGCAACTGATCAGTCTCGTTGGGAAGCAGCTTACCTGCTGGGACTTTAACTTCAGTCCAGTAAAATTAGTAATTTACTGGTTTGTTCCCAGTCCTGCACCAGAATTTGCTAGTGCCGATTCCTGTGCCTACGTACAGTATCATTTGAAAATAATGGGCTATCAGAGCGCTGGGCTTTGCAGTAATGGGTCCTGCTATAGACTTAGGGCCATTCTTTGTACATCATTCCACTGATTATCTAAAACACTCTGCTATTTACACCTGCAGATTTGGCATTTTCCACTTTATTTTGTTATGAGGAAGTAGTATGGCCTCCATATTTTTACTGGACTAAAAGCATAAACATGACAATCTATAATGCTAGCTTTCTTAAATATAATAATAATAAAGAAATAATGTGTACATAAAGTCTGTGTGTTAACATAAAAACATAGATGTGTAGGGCTGGAAGAAGGTCATCTTATCCACCCATGGTGAGGCAGGATTAGCTATACCCAAGACACCCTGACAGGTGTTTGTCTAACCTGTTCTTAAAATCCTCCAATGATGGGGATATCACGGCTTCCCTTGGAAGCCTAAGCCACTACTGAACTACCCTTATAGTTAGAAAAATTTTCCTAATATCTAACTGAAATCTCCCTTACTGCAGATTAGGCCCATTACTTTTTGTCCTACCTCATAGACTTATAGACTTTAAGATCAGAAGGAACTATTATGATCATCTAGTCTGACCTGCACAAATGCAGGCTACAGGACCTCATCCACCCACTCCTGCAATAGACCCCTAACCAATGACTGAGCTATTGAAGTCCTCAAGTAATGATTTGAAGACTTCAAGGTACAGAGAATCCACCAGCAAGTGACCCATGCCCTCTGCTGCAGAGGAAGGCGAAAAACCCCAGGGCCCCTGCCAACCTACCATGAGGGAAAATGCCTTCCTGACATCAGATATGGTGATCAGTTAACCCTGAGCATGTGGGCAAGACTCACTAGCCAGATACCTGGAAAGAATTCTCCGTAGTAACTCAGAACACACCCTATCTAACATCCCATCACAGGCCATTGGGCTTATTTACTACTAGTAGTCAAACATCATTGCCAAATTAGGCTGTTTCATTATACAATCCCCTCCATAAGCTTATCAAGCTCAGTCTTGAAGCCAGCTAGGTTTTTTGCCCTCACTGCTCCCCTTGGAAGGCTGTTCCAGAACTTCATTCTTTTGATGGTTAGAAACCTTTGTCTAATATCGAGACTAAACTTCTTGATAGCCAATTTATATACATTAGTTCTTGTCTTCACATTGGTGCTGAACTTCACTGGATACGGAGAACAATTGATCACCCATCCCGTTATAACAACCCTAAACATATTTAAAGACTGTTGTCAGGTTCCCCTTAAGTCATCTTTTCTTAAAGATAAACATATCCTGTTTTTTAACCTTTCCTCATAGTTCAGGTTTTCTAAACCTTTTTTTCCATTTTAGTTGTTCTCCTCTGGACTCTCTCCAGTTTGTCAATATCTTTCTTAAAGTGTGGCACCCAGAACTGGATGCAGTATTTCTGCTGAGGCCACACCAGTGTCAATTACAGCAGAACAGTTATTTTCCATGTCTTCCATCTGACGCTTCTATTAATACATACCAGAACAGATGAACCATGGTCATCTATACAAGAAAGTTTAAATTAAGTTAGTTTTTTTCCAGAGGCACCATAAAACCTGTTTATAGCTTTGATATTTTTTTAAAGAACTGCGAATTCATGTGATCAAATATAGTTCTTATATCATTGCTGCTATTTATATTTTATTCTGTCTTTTAAAACTCTCTATTTCCAGGGAATTGACTCTCTTCTGGAGCAAACTGCAGCAAAGGGTAGAGCCTTCTGTACAAGTGTATCTAGAGAGGTGTCGTCAACTTTCGGTGTTAACTAAGACGGTTTATCATATATTCTTCCTGATTAAAGTAATTAATTCAGAGGTAAGGATACTCTAGAAGGTGTATTTTCATGGCCCTTTGAATGGAACATCAGATCAGGACATAAACATTTTCTGGGTACCAGATACCAAGTACTTTAAACCTTCAAGCCCAAGGCCTTGCCTACACATGCAAGTTGTACTGATTTAAGTAAATCGGTTGTATAAATTGATGCAGTTACATCACTGCATTCCCCTTTTGGTAGATTTAAAACAGTCTGAGTTCTTCATATCCATTTACTTAAGTTGGTAAGGAATTGACTTAAGATGAATCAATGTGAGACACTCTTAAATTGACTTAAGAATACCCATTCAGGGGGTTGCAGTAACTAAACTGATTTAGTTAATTTATTACGATTACAACTTCTGAGTATAGCCATGAGGGGGGACAGATGTTACAACTCAGCAGCTGGGAGACAGGATTTTGCAGGATTTATTGCTGAGGATACAGCCTCCTGTAACATTATTCCTGTGCGCCAAATAGCTACTACTTCATTGAAGGGAGGAATGTGAGGACCTGATATTCCTGATACTTCAAATATTAATGAAAATACAATAGGGAAGGAACATTTGAGGCTCTCTATTAACATTTAAATAAGCTGTAAAAGGAAAAACAACGCAGTGTATCCGTTATGGATATAATTTTGCTTCGAGGAGTTAAGTTATGGTTTAACTCTGAATTATTTTGCTTTTTATGGATTTAGAACTGATTCTGTATCCTAAACTCAATCCTTTTATCTGAGCTAAACTTATATGTAGAGTCACTCATGGTTCCAAGTCTCCTCTACATCATGCTTGTATTATTTTATGTTAATCACTTTAAGTCTTGTCCTCCCTTGAGTTGTTTATTTTATAGGCTATAGATCCATAGATAATTTTAAGAGGAAAAACAAGTTGTTTTCAGTTAATGGAGTTCTCAGAGAGGTATATCCTATAGGAATATACTCACTTGTCCCCTACTACTGCCTTCATTCAAGGTTGATATACTTCTTAGATTTGAATTGTGTAGAAACAGCTGGTTGCATGAAGAGTTGTGGTCCAGACCTTGAGCCCTCTGCATTGTACACCTAATGATTTTCCTAAAACCAGGAAATCTTCATAAAATGAGCTATGAATCATTCCACCTGAGAGTAGAAATTTAAGACCTAGGAATAGGATTGTACATTCATAAATACTATAGCCTTTCTTCTCATTTACACTAAAGCCTCTTTACAATTCTTTTATGGTTGTAGAGGAACCTTAAGTGAATATAAATATAACAGAATTATAGAAATGTAGAAGAGACCTTGAAAAATCATCTAGTCCAGACCACTGTGCTGAGGCAGGAAAAAGTAAACCTAAACCATCCCTGCCAGGTGTTTGTCCAGCCTACTATTAAAAGCCTCCAATGATGGGGATTCCAGAACCCAGCTTCTCTTGTATTTATCAAGTTTTACTAATAATTAGTCTGACTGCAGTTGATATGGAGAACAATTGATCACCATCCTTTTTATAACAGCCCTTAACATATTTGAAGACAATTATCAGGTCTATCCTCACTCAATCTTCTTCTCTCAAAACTAAACATGCCCAGTTTTTTTTTTAAACCTTTCATTATAGGTCAGGTTTTCTAAACCTTTTATCATTTTTGTTGCTTTCCTTTGCACTCTCTCCAGTTTATTCACATCTTTCCTAAAATTTGGCAGAATTGGACATAGTATTCCAGCTGAGGCTTTAACAGAGCCAGGTAGAGCAGGATAATTACCTCTTGTGTCTTACATACAACACTTCTGTTAATACACCCTAGAATGATATTAACCTTTTATGCAACTGCATCATATTGTTCACTCATACCCAATTTGTGATTTTTCCCTAACCTCCAAATCCTTTCAGCAGTATAACCGTATATTCCCCATTTTGTAGTTCTGCACTGGATTTTTCCTTCTTAAGCAAAGTACTTTGTACTTGTCTTTATTGAATTTCTTCTTGTTGAATTCAGACCAGTTCTTCAGTTTGTCAAGTTTGTTTTGAATTCTAATCCTGTAGTCCAAAGTGCTAACAAGCCCTCCCATGCTGGTGTCATCTGCAAATTTCCACTCCATTATTCAGGTCATTAATGTAAATATTAAATAGTACCAGACCCAGGATCGACTCCTGCAGGACGCTATTATATATCCTCTGTCAGTTTGACAGTGAACAATGGTTAACTACTCTTTGAGTGTGGCCTTTCAACCAGATGTGCACCCACCTTATAGTAATTTCATCCAAACTGCATTACCCTAGTTTGGTTATAAGAGTATCATGTGGAACGACGTCAAATACCTTACCGAAATTAAGATATCACACCTACTGCTTCCTCCCTTATCCACCGATCTGTAACCCTGTCAAGGAAGGAAATTAGATTGGTTGGCATGATTTGTTCATGCCAAATCCATGCTGGCTATTCCTTATGACCCCATTATCTTATTACAGATTGATTGTTTAATAATTTGTTTCAGTATCTGTCCAGGTTTTGAAGTTAGACTGACCAGTTTATAATTTCCCAGTTCCTCTTTATTCCCTTTTTAAATATAGGTTTGCCTTTTTGTAGTCTTCTGGGACTCCACCTATGTTCTTGAAGATAATTGCTAATGGTTCACATTGCTTCAGCTAGTTCCTTATGTACCCTAGGATGAATTTCATCAGGCCCTGACAACTTGAATACATCTAATTTATCTAAATATTCTGTAACTTGTTCTTTCCCGATTTTGGCTTGCATTCCCTTTACCTTGTTACTAGTATTAATTGTGTTGAAAATTTGATCACCATTAACCTGTTCAGTGAAGACTAAAGAAAATAGGTGTTAAACACCTTAGCTGCCTTGATGTCATCAGTTGTTAGCTCTCCTTCCTTGCTAAATAGGTCTCCTAATGTATTTAAAGCATGTCTTTTATTGCGTTTTATGTCCCTTGCTAGGTGTAACTCATTTTGGGCCTTCGCCTTTTTGATTTTGTCCCATGCTTGTTCTTTTCTTTTGTACTCTTCCTTAGCAATTCATCCATGTTTCCACGTTTTGTAGGTTTCCTTTTGATTTACCCACCATTAAAGAGCAATGTTGGCCTCTTACTATTTTTCTTTCACTTCCAGGTAGTTTGTAGTGGTGCTTTTAATATTGTCTCCTTGAGAAACAGGCAGCTGTCATGAACTCCTTTTTCTGTTAGATTTTCTTCCTGTGGGACCTGATGTACCAGTCGCTGAGTTTATTAAAGTCTGATATGTTTTTTTGTCATTGTTCTTATTCTGCTTCTCTCACTCCTTCCTTTCCTTAGAACCATGGTCATTTTCATCCAAATTGCCTTCTACCTTCACAACCAATTTCTCCCTCTTGGTCATAATCAAGTCTAAAAAGACTGTCGTGTTACTTTCTCCACTTTCTGAAACAAAAAGTAGTCCCAAGAACTTACTGGAAATGTTGTGTTTTGTTGTATTACTTTTCCAACAGTTGTTTGGATACTTAGTCTCCCATTTCTACTCAGTCTTGTGCTTTGGATATCTGTTTGTTCTAGAAATGCCTCATCCACCTCCTCTTTCTGATTTGGTGGTTTAATTTTTTAAATTAAATTAAATTAAATTAAATTAAATTAATTTTTGCCTGTTTTATCTTTACTTAAAGACTTTCAACTGGTCTGCCTCTCACCTGCTTCTGTATTTCCCAACAAGTGTATATATTCTTGATGTATAAGGCAATACCTTCTCCCTTTTTATCCTGCCTGTCCTTGAATAAACCATACCTTCTACATCAATATTCTAGTCATGAAATTTATCCCACCAAGTCCCTGCCAAAGTGGTGTAATTTACTCTGATAGAGTGGTGTAAAGTGGCCTTTGTGTAAATGAGCATCAGGATCCGCCTTTCTAGGAAAAAATTACCCTCAGATGACCTTTTAGACACTTAGGTAAAACACTTAACTAATATATTAAAAATATATAAACTGAGAAAATAAGGTTTCATTCTGATGATTAACATATTGAAAGTAAATTAGTCATCAGAATGAAATCTTATGTTCTCAGTTTAAGATCAATGTTGCTTTATAATGGTTATGGTAGTCCCTTAAAAATTATGGTTTTTTAGCTTAAAGAAAAGACAACTATTTTGGTGCTGCTGTGTATACTGCTATAATTAGTGTAACTGGGAAAGTTAGAAGACTTATTGAATAACTTACCTTCCCTTTCTGTGACCAGAATTCAAGTCCTAAGATGAAGGTCCTACATGAAATGAATCTGATATCAACAGAGTCCTCCTATAATTTGGCATAATTGATGTGCTTTATTTGGGAAAGGCCCTGTACTTCTAGTACAAATACTGAACTACTGAATACACTCCTAGAATAAATGATCCTAACAAAGCAACATGGGGGAGCTTTCTGCATCTCACGCTTGTTTCAAGTTCCTTTACCAGCCTGGAGACCAAGTAACCCAAGCAAAGCATAGTACTCTGGACTTTATTTCATTGCGGTGCATCATTCTACAGTGTGAGCTACTAAGCTATTATTGCTTTAAACTTAAAATGTGAATAATAAGCATCTTACTACGATTTGCCTTTATAATTTCCTGAAATTCAGGATTGAACAATGAAAATTATCTTGTATTAACAAATGCAGAAACAGTTATAGTAAAATGACTTTTTAAAATTTGTGTCTTGTTTTGCAGATTGAAGCTGCTGGACTTGCAACCTGCATTGAACTGTGTGTGAAAGCATTGCGTTTAGAATCCAGTGAAAACACAGATGTCAAGATATCCATTTGCAAGACTATCTCCTGTCTATTGCCAGATGATTTGGAGGTTAAACGTGCTTGTCAATTAAGTGAATTTCTTCTTGAGCCTACTGTGGATGCATACTATGCTGTTGAAATGCTGTATAATCAACCTGACCAGAAATATGATGAAGAGAATCTTCCAATACCAAATTCATTACGCTGTGAGCTCTTACTTGTATTGAAAACTCAGTGGCCTTTTGATCCAGAATTCTGGGACTGGAAAACTCTAAAACGTCAATGTCTTGCATTGATGGGGGAGGAGGCATCCATTGTGTCTTCAATAGATGAGTTGAATGACAGTGAAGTATATGAGAAGGTCGAAGACTGCCAAGAAGAGAATAAAGAAACTTCTCTGAATGGTCTTGCTGGCAGTTTTGATGAAGCTACAAGCCTGCTTAAAGGTATAAGAGATGAAAAGCAAAAAAAGAGAGAGATTAAAAAACTGAGAGAGAGGGGATTCATATCAGCTAGGTTTAGGAACTGGCAAGCCTACATGCAGTATTGTGTGTTATGTGACAAAGAATTCCTTGGTCACAGAATAGTTAGGCATGCACAGAAACACTATAAAGATGGAATTTACAGTTGCCCTATATGTGCACACAATTTTAATTCTAAAGAAACGTTTGTTCCTCATGTAACTCTACATGTGAAGAAGTCCAGCAAAGAGAGACTAGCTGCTATGAAACCACTGAGAAGATTGGGAAGGCCTCCTAAAATAGCAGCCGGCAGTGAGAATCAGAAAGCTGATGCCATATCCAAGCAAGAACAACGACCCATTAAAAAGAATAGTCTTTATTCAGCAGACTTCATAGTTTTCAATGATAATGATGGTTCAGATGATGAAAATGATGACAAAGATAAATCTTACATACCAGAGATAATACCAGTTCAGAAACCATTGCCTGTTAATGAATTCACTTGTCCAGTAACGTTTTGTAAAAAAGGTTTTAAATACTTTAAAAATTTGATTGCACATGCAAAAGGACATAAAGATAATGAAGAAGCTAAACGTTTTCTTGAAATGCAAAGCAAAAAAGTGATTTGCCAGTACTGTAGACGACATTTTGTAAGTGTTACTCACCTCAATGATCACTTACAAATGCACTGTGGCAGCAAGCCCTACATCTGCATACAGATGAAATGTAAGGCTGGTTTTAACAGTTATGCTGAGCTGTTAACTCATAGAAAAGAGCATCAAGTTTTTAGAGCGAAGTGCATGTTTCCTAAATGTGGCAGGGTGTTTTCAGAAGCATATTTGCTCTATGATCATGAAGCACAACATTATAACACCTATACCTGCAAATTCACAGGCTGTGGAAAAGTTTACCGTTCTCAGAATGAACTAGAAAAACATGTTGAAGATCACAGTAAGCAACCTGAAAAAGTGTTAGAGACTGAAAGCCAAACTAATCAAACTGATCTCATTCAAGCTTCAAAAGCTAATGAAAACCCTGAAGGAGTCACCGTAAAAAAGGAATTGATTTCTCCTCTAGACAATAACACAAGTAACTTTACTGAAGCAGAAAGTAATGTGTGGGATCAAATCAAAGTAGAATCAGTTGGGACTGAGAGAGCAATTAAATCAGGCAGCATGCTGAGGCAAGCTGATTCACTGTCTTCTGGTAGTTCGGAGCACCCTGTTGCTGGTCTGGTAAAGAAAGAAGCAGCAATTAGAATTAGCAACATCAGGATGCCTATTCTTAGCCAGAAGGTCCGGGATAACTTTGTAAGGAGAGGCAAGTTAGCTTCTGCAGGCAGTAAAGTAGATACCAGTAAATCTGTAGTCCAGCAGTTATGCTCCGCAATTGATTCTTGTAATGATTCTTGTCTTCCAGTTTTCCAGGAAAGAAAGGAGGATGACTGTTTCAGTCAGTCCCAGAATATTCAAAACATTGCTGTAAATTCAGACATACCAAAAACAGAAGCTCTCACATCAAAAAGCCTAGAAAGACAAGTAAGTAACATGATGCCCTTCATGCAGAATCAGGCAGGGTATCGAAACAACTTACCCATTTCCAAACTGGAACTTGAAGACAGTATTAAGAGTGCAGCTAATCTGTATAATTTGCCCTTGAAGACATTAGAGAGTATTACATTTGTTCCATCGCAGTCCAGCCTAAGCAGTTCTTTAGTTCCAGCAGTACCACCAGCAGCACCAGTTCAAAAATTTAATTGCCAAGTTGAGGGGTGTACACGAACCTACAATTCCTCACAAAGTATAGGCAAACATATGAAGGCAGCACACCCTGATCAATATGCTGCTTTTAAAATGCAGCATAAGAATAAGAAAACCAGAAAACCCAGCAATTTGCAAAATATGCCTAGTGATGGAAAGATCGTGTATTTTTTGCCATCGCAAGTGGGCAATTCCAGTAATGCTGCTTTTACATCACAAAATAAAACCAGTATAAACCCTGCTTGTTCAAGTCAGTTGCAACATGTCTCAAATACACTTTTCCCAACCCACTTAGAAACTTTGTCTAATCCAATGTTACCTCCAGTGGAAAGTGTCGTAAATCCAGTCTGTATTAAAAGTGAGCCTGAGAATGTTTTATGTTCCCAAATGGAAAATCTGTCCAATACAACTTTACCTGCACAATTAGAAGATCTGGCAAAAACAGTTATGCCTTTGAATATTGACGGTGGTTCAGATCCCTTTCTTCCTTTACCTGCCGAAAGCAGTTCAATTTCTCTCTTTCCAGCAGACAATGTCCCAAACTCAGTCTTCTCGCAGCTGGAAAACAATACAAATCATTTTTCATCACAACTAGAAGGAAACACTAGTTCTGTTTTTCCAAAAGAGGAAAATATTGATGAACCAATCTTTTCTTCTCGAGCAAATAGTGAAACCAACTTCAGTGAAAACACCTCCCAAGTTCTAGCCTCAGAAAAGGTGAAAAAGGATCGTGGACGGGGTCCAAATGGAAAAGAAAGGAAACCAAAACATAACAAACGAGCAAAATGGCCAGCAATTATTAGAGATGGCAAATTTATCTGTAGTAGGTGTTTCAGAGTTTTTACCAATCCCAGGTCACTTGGTGGTCACTTGTCTAAACGGTCCGTTTGTAAATCCATTGAGGGATCAGAAATTTCTTCAGAAGCCCTGCAGACTAATGGACAATCTTCTCTACTTGCCAGTATGATTCTTTCCTCAAATGCAGGAAACTTGCAGCAACCCCAGGAGTCTACATTCAATCCAGAAGCATGTTTTAAAGATACATCATTCCTACAGTTGCTTGCAGCTGAAAATCGTTCAACTGCTTTTTTGCAGACCATGTTTCCACGGGCCAGTGTGGCTAACTTTAATACCAATGGGAATGAGGAAGGAAATGAAATTATTAAACAAGCTTTGGAAACTGCAGGCATTCCAAGTACATTTGATAACACCGAAATGCTTCCACATATAGTTACAACTAGCTGTGTCACTGGTACAACTCAAATGAATGCAGCAGTTCTCTCCAATGCAACTGTATCACCTCTATTGCAGACAGTCTGCAACCCAAGTACCCTGCTAACAAACCAAAACCGTGCCCTAAACAACAAAATTCCTTCAATGGATGAATGCAACAATTTGCCTGTTTTTGCAACAGATGATTTAATACTAAAGACTATTGAAAATGGCTTGTGCTCCAGCTCATTTTCTAATTCTGTTGCAGCAGCACAGAATTTTGCAAGTAATAGTTCACGAGTTTCCGTTATAAATAGTCCCAAGAACTCAGGATCAAGTACCTTGAATAAGAAGGGGAGTAGTGCGTCAAAGAGAAAGAAAAAAGCAGCTACACCACTGCTTACACCTAACACTTCCCAAAAATCAGTAGTAAATGATTTAACAGCAATGGGACTTCTAGCCAAAAGCATTGAAGGAAGTGTGCAAGTAGCAACAGATAATTTTCAATCAAACTTACTGGCAAACTGTGAGTCTCAGGTGTTGGTGGAAAACCTTACACAGAAACTAAATAATGTTGACAATCAGTTGTTGATGCCCAGTGTCAAAGAGAACTTCAAAACTAACCTTGAGTCTCATGCAGCATTAGCTCCTTTGACAATAAAAACTGAAAATGGTGACTCTCAAATGATGACTCTGAATTCCTGTGCTCAAGGGAACTCTGATTTGCAGATTTCAGAGGACAATGTTATTCAAAACTTTGAGAAAACCCTTGAGATAATTAAGACTGCTATGAATTCCCAAATACTTGAGGTAAAAAGTGAAATGCAGGATGCTGTCATTGGGTCAACCCAGAATACACAAGTAAATACTGCAGAACTCCCTCCAGCAAACTGTTCACAAAATATTAAATTACCCAACCGTACGCAGTTTACCATACACACTAAGGATGTCACCACTGCAAAGAGTAACTCTTCTCAATCTGAAATGGCTCAAAAGGATGACGTTCAAGTGTTGGAAATTTTAGAGGGTTTGCAGAAACTGAGATTAGAAAACGATATGTCCAGTCAGGTGTCTAGTACTGTATCCCACTGTCCTCCAGTGGATACACTACCACCACCAGTTGCTGTTGCATCAACTGAGAATACATCCCTGGCCCAGCCATCTTCAGAGACAAGTAATATTCAGTTTAGTGACAAAGTCCATAAACCTTTTGTGTGCCAGGACCAAGGCTGTGATTATAGTGCTATGACAAAGGATGCATTATTTAAACACTATGGCAAGGTACATCAATACACTGCAGAAATGATATTGGAAATCAAGAAGCATCAGTTGAAGTATGCCCCGTTTAAATGTGTTGTAACTACCTGTCCCAAAACTTTTACAAGAAATTCTAATCTCCGAGCACACTGTCAACTGGTACATCACTTTACAACAGAGGAGATGGTAAAATTAAAAATAAAAAGACCTTATGGAAGGCGATCTCATAATGAAGCTATAAATGTAACCCCTCGGCCTGTTGAAATAAAAAATCTGCAGACTTTAATAATGAAAAGTAAGAACGAGCCTCGGTTGGTTAAAGGAATTGAAGTAAAGAAGGAGGCTGTCACAGAACCTGTAAAAATCCCAGAAAAGCTAATCCCAGAAAAAAAAATTCCTGAAAAACTGGAAAAACCTCCACAGGTGGCTATTGTTTCTCCAGAGCAATATAATTCAGCATCTTTCAGTAATACACAAATACAACCAAAAGTACGCAAAATTAGGAGACACCGGAAGGAGAAAGAAGAGAGAAAACGCAGGAAACCAGTAACCAAATCTCTTGAGTTTCCTACTAGATACAGTCCTTACAGACCATACCGATGTGTCCATCAAGGCTGTTTTGCAGCTTTTACAATACAGCAAAACCTGATTCTTCATTATCAGGCTGTTCACAAATCAGATCTGCCTGCATTCTCTGTGGAGGTTGAAGAAGAAAGTGAGCCAAGTAAAGAAGAACGTGACGAAACTGAAACCAAACAGGCTATGAAAGAATTCAGATGTGAAATGAGTGACTGCTCGAGAATATTTCAGGAGGCTACTAGTCTGATACAGCATTATATGAAGCTTCATGAGATGACTCCTGAGGAAATTGGAAGCATGAAATCAGCCCTAGATGGTGGAAGATTTCCATGTGATCAGTCTCAGTGTAAATCTTCATTTACATCATATTTTAACTATATTCTACATCTTGAGACAGATCATGGAATTAAGATAAGGCCAAACAAAGTAGAAGAAGATGGCATATACAAGTGTGATTGTGAGGGCTGTGACCGTATGTATGCAACTAGATCTAACCTCCTAAGACACATTTTTAATAAACATAATGATAAGCATAAAGATCACTTAATAAGACCAAGGCGACTGACACCAGGTCAGGAAAATATTTCCAGCAAGGCAAACCAGGAGAAGCCAATAAAATCTAAACATAGAAGACTAAAACACAATAGGTCAGGAAAGGAAGGAAACAGATTGTCAATAAAGACCAAACGAAAGAAAAATGTTAACTTGGAAAGCAAAAATGCAAAAGGTGGGCAGATTCAAGAAAACAAGGCTTATTCATTGAAACGTGGAAAAAATGTGTATTCAATAAAGGCTATAAATGATGCCTTATCTGAGTGTACAAGCAGATTTGTAACACAGTATCCTTGTATGATAAAAGGATGTTCTTCAGTTGTTACAAGTGAGAGTAATATAATTAGACATTATAAATGTCATAAGTTATCTAAGGCATTTACTTCACAACACAGAAATCTTCTTATTGTCTCAAAAAAACACTCTGTCTCACATGTAAAGGAAGCATCCTCTGAACAAGAGGAAACCAATAAAAAAAGTGATGTGAAAGTGTCTGACCCATGTTTGTCAGAGAGCAATGATGACTTGAGTACCTCTGCATTACCACAGACTGAAAATAACAAAGGTGAGAAAGATGAAGTGGACGAACTGACAGAGCTCTTCATTACTAAACTGATTAATGAGGATTGCACATGTGCTGAAAATCCAGCTAAGACCTCTTCCAGTGTAAATAGTGACTTTCAGGAAACCATCTCCTGCCATTCAGAAAAGCAAAAATCAAATAATTTAAAGAGAGCAAATAAAGAAAAAAACCTCTCTCAGAGTAAAAAGAGAAGAGTTGATAAGCCTGAAGAAATACTGGCAGTTGAATTAAGTAGCATGCGTAGGGAGGAAGAGACTGTCGTTGCTGTTCAGACCACTGAAGAGCAGCCCACAACTTTTGATTGGAGTTCATTTAAGCCTATGGGATTTGAAGTATCGTTCCTCAAGTTCCTTGAAGAGTCTGCTGTGAAGCAAAAGAAAAATGCTGAGAGAGACTACCATAGCAGTGGAACCAAAAAAGGGTCTCATTCAAACTCCAGAAAATCCAATGAAAAGACCTCCTTGGCAGGTAGTAACGTCACGTGGTCATGTTCTGACAGTGAAACCCTTGTACAGTTTGCCAACCCATCACAACTTCAGTGTAGTGATAATGTAAAAATAGTTTTAGACAAGACTCTTAAAGATTGCACTGAGCTTGTGTTGAAGCAACTTCAGGAAATGAAACCTACCGTCAGTCTGAAAAAACTTGAAGGACATTGGGAGGGTGATCCAGAGGTTACTGTTGCAAAAGAAATGATTATGGGTAATTAAAAAGGGGAATCGCATTACTGGTAACTAATGTATTCTAAACATGACCTGTAATACATTTTTATTTTGAATAGGAAGCCATCAAGCATGCTAGTAATTGTGAAGCTTTTTTTATTTTGTTGAAGTGATTTAACCTAGCAAAAACATGACATTAGTCATGTAAATGTCTTATTTGTTTTTATCCCTATGGGACTTGAGGAACAGAATAATTGTTTCAGTTTTGTAAATAGTTGATCAGAACCTCAACTTTCTATCAAATTGTCCTTTCCATGATCTAAATCTTTGTGAATTGTCTGTGATTGGTATCTTTCACCAGGTCACTTCTCATGTATAACAGCACTCTTTATTTGTAGATACATTTTTTGTATATATTTATTATTGTAAATCATTTGCTGCCACCAGCAGTCTGTAAGTCTAAACTATTAAATGACACATTTATATTCGGAATTTTAATTTGTAACTAAGTGATCAAGTTTTTAAAACTGTCCTTTAATCATTTTAAATTAAGAACTTTTTGAATTAAACCTAGATAAGTCTGACATATCCAGTTTATTTTGCATAAAGCATTTATTTACAGGAAAGGAGTTGGATAAGATCACATTTCATATGTTAAACACATACTGACAGTTCTCATTTTTTGTAAATTTTAGCATCCAGTATCTTTGGATGGTATTCATATGTAGTTAAGTCATAAATTTAGTAGTTTTCCTATAGCTACATTTTTCATTGCTTTTAATTGGATACAAAGCTATTATGATTCCATGATATAATGGAAATGTGAATAAAAATAGTTTGCTACATTGGAGATTTTAAACAACATTTGGTATTGAAGAACCTGTTGTGAATGTGATAGAAAATTAGTAGTGTGGAGCAGTGTATATATTTGAGGTGGTGATTTGTGAAGTAGCCCAGTATTGCCTTAAATAAAATCACATTTCATTTCTTGTTTTATACATGTGATCTTATGAAGGTTATTTTTGTTTCTGTAACTTAGATTGGTGTATAGTTTAATTTTTTTGTTTAAAAAAAATGCTACTTCAGAAACAGTTGGGGATTGGGGTTTGTTTGTTTTTATTTTTTAAGTAATGGGTTTATAGATGGTTGGGTTTTTTTTCATCATACCAGTTTGGTATTTATATATAAAATACATGAATCCTCATGCCATGACATTTAAAACTGAATAAATGGAGCACTTTCTGAAAAGAAAGTCTGAGATTATGAACTCAGAGACAAAATATCTGTACTCTACAGATGGCATAGTTGCTGTCTGCACTCACCTTTCTTCTTGCTGAGTGTTTTTGGCAACGGTTTTGCTCAGTCTGTATTCCCACACTGTAATGAGCTTTGGAAGCAGTGTCACTTGTCGTAACTGGGATTTGAGTGATCTCTATGCTGCGAACCAGAGACCAGTATCTAATTTTGTTTACTAACCAAAATAGTAAATACATTAGTGGGAGCTGTTGTTATCCAAGAAAATTTAATTTTTTTTAAAACCATATATAAGATTATGCTTAATCTACACCGAACAAGCCAGCTGTATTGTTTGGTACCAAAAATAATTAATTTTCCTTGGGTTCTCTATTATTAGACATAATCTACCTTCAGTGGTATAAAATGGTCTTTATCTTGACTTCTGTTTGCTTGATTTTTCTACAAACTTGCCTCATTCCCATGTAATCCTCTTTGTATTAAATACTACATTTGATTGCTTTAAACTTCTCACCTCTAATCTTTGACAGCTGACTTGAATATTGAGGTAAAGGACATTTTCTTTCAGAGCAAAATGAAGCTGTTTTGAGGATGCAGATAGTATATAAAAAGTGGGAGAGAGAATACTAATTAAGCCTTGTGAACAGTCAGTTGCCATCTAATTTTAAATTGAGTACCGTTTAACACAAAAACAAATGCTCTTATATGAAGTGAGCCCACTAGCTGTAGGTAGTAACTTTCATCTCCTTTTGAGCCACTAAACCATTGCTGCTTCCAAATCAGGAAAGTAACCATGCATACTAAAAGTAAATGTGTTAAAATCAAAACATAGATTCTTACATTTTACAGTCACAAGGGGCAATGGTGATAGTCTACTTTGCCCTTTTAAACACAGGCCATAGGACTTCCTTGAATTAATTACTGCTTCAGGTCCAATATACATGGTTGAACTAGAGCACATCTTTTCAGAAAAACATCCAGTCTTGTAAAAAAAGATCTAAAATTCTAAATGGGGTACCGGGCACTTTCCAGTGGATGATTGTATAATAATCAAAGGTACGCTGTCAGCAGACCTCACTTTTTAAAAAAAATTCCATAGCCCTGTTAGCACCTTTCCTTATTACATAAGCATTAAACGTTGACGTTAACATTCACAACACTGTACGTATACTGCTTATGATTTGCATTTTGTTCCAACTCAACAGTGAAGTTGTACTGCTCACAATCACTTCTGTTTCTAATTAGTTTCAGTTGCTCACGTGTTCAGACCTAGGGCCCTCCCATCTCCCTCCTCTGGGAGAGGGGGGAACAGAACCTTGGTCTCCCACCTCCATCCCGAGTGCTGTAACTATTGTATTAAAACTTATAGGATGGGTACCAAACCACTACCTTCACCAGCTGGATATTGAATAGGATCCAACTCGGTAGGTGGCCTCTAAGCACCAGAGTGGGCCCAGCACACAGCTTTGGCGGCCAGAAACCTGTCTTCCCCAGTTTGTGAGAATCACAGTGGCTTCGGCAGGAGATAGGCATCCAGGTGCCTAGAGGCAGGCAGCAGCGTATTTACTCAGAGGCTGAAACTTAGGCATCAAGGGAGCTTTCACCCTGAAAACTTAGGTGCTGAATGAGCTGAGGTACCTACAGAATTTGGTGGGAGTTTTGTGGTTCATAGTGGAGCCAGAATTGGGGACTTAGGTACCGAAGTATCTTCATGGATCTAGGCCCAGGTTCTCATGCCTTCCTATGGAATGGAAATTCCATGAGAGTATTGTGGGGCAGCATTTGGTCTTGCATTTGGATTCACAGGTACTACACTGGCATGTTCTAAAATCCCAAGAATTTACCATTGAGATAAATATTCAGGAAATGATTTTATTCATTGTATATGTTTAATAATGTTAACAATTGACAATATCGCTAAGAAATTATTCCCCATCTTCCATTCTTCCTCATGTTCAGAAACAAAGTCAGACCTTTGGGGTCGGTACCAAAGCAAAGTGGCCGTTTAGACTTCTTGTTAATTAGATATTGAGTAGCCTGATTAAAATGTAGTCTACTGCCACAGTGTGGTATTTTTCCTTGTAAATAAAATATTTTAAAAGCAGGTTTTGTATTTTTAAAGTAGTTTTGATTGAAAATATTATGAAGTGCAGAGTATTGACTTTTGGCAAAAACGTTTATTCTAGGAAAAGTGACAGCAAAGAAGAGCACCTCATTATTTAATAGATCTGTTCCTTATGTGCATTCAGTCATTTCTGTCCTCTTCAGTGACAAAAATAAGTTTGTACATTTCTCACTTTTGATAACTGTTGGCTCAACAGTACTAAATTAACTGAAGTATTTCTCTTATTGTGCATTATGAATAGAATTGCTTCCTAAGTTCCATTCAGTTACACTAAGAGAAATGGCATTGTACATATTTGGGGACCTTTTTAATATTTTTTCAAATTTACTCAGTTTACAAGTGTAGATATGTTCGTTAGTGCCAGCTCTTCAAACTTAACCTGTGAACTAAGAGTCAAGTTGGGCTTTTTTTCCACACCACTGACAATGGAGACAATAGTTATGGATAATGCAATTTTTAAACCAGATTTACACTTCAAACATTAACTTTGCTACTGAAAAAAATGTGTATAGTAATTATTGACCTCTGAATTTTGAACACTTGCATCTGATAATATAAACTCACTGAGGTTAACAAGTAAATCCCAAATCCAGAATAGCAGAGTGAAAATATGGGATGCTTTCAATGATTGATTCTGATGTTACATTTGTTTTTAAATCACAAGTTGACATCTTTTAAAACATGGACTCAGAGTTCATAAGATCCTGCCCCATAGATGTGGACTGATTATTTCCATTTTGTGTAAAGGAGAATGGTGGCTTTGTAGTAGGAAGTTCTGCACAGATAATTTATTTCTGGGATTGATAGATTCCAGTGCCACAAGGGACCATTTTTATTGTCTAGTCTGACCTGCGTGACACAGACCATAGAACTTCCCCACAATAATTCCTGGAGGATTTAGATTAGAAAAATGTCTGATCTTGATTTTAAAATGATCAGAGTTAATTAACTCTCACTGCTAAGTATTTTATACTTTATTTCCAGTCTTAATTTGTCTAGCTTCAACTCCCAGCCATTGCATCATGTTATACCTTTCTCTGCTAGATTGAGTTGTAATAAGAGCAATAGCAAAATGCTATTGTGGTCAATGCATACAATTAAATGCACCATGTCGCAGGAAACATGAATATAACAACTATAATGCTGTGCAAGCTTAACAGAAATCCAGCGCCATCTAGAGTCAAATGCACAGCACCATTTGAGGAGCTGATGTGTCGAGGAATCTGCTGCTGTTCATGCTATGGGTAAAATGTGCACAGTAAGTCTTTCCCCCGTTTCCCCCAGGAAGCTTCTTATGGCCCCTCGCCAGGTGAACCTAACCCCCAAGTTTGAGAACCTCTGCAAGTATAAGGCATGTTTTCTAACTCTTTAATAATTCTCTTGGCTCTTCTCTGAACCCTCTTGAATGTATCAACATTCTTGAATTGTGGAAACCAGAACTGGACACGGGATTTCAGCAGCAGTTGCACAAGTCACTGCTTCCTAGGATAGAGTCTCCCATCTTTATAAGATTGACCTACATTCTTGGTTCCTAGGTGCATATGTGACAAACAGAGTTTTGTGTGTACCATTTTTGAATTTTGAATGATCTTATGAAATTGTATCATGAAATTATTGTGTCATGGAAAGTCCATCTGTATTTTGCGCTCTCATGAATTAACAGAGTAGTGCCATGTCTCTGCCAGGCAAGAGTGACAATGGTGAGTGAGCAGCAATTAATGATTGTTTATTCAAAGAAAAGCACCTTCGGACAATAGGTTGGTTCTACCTGGGAGAAGACACTTCCTCCTCTTGTCTGAGGGTGGCGGGAGAGACTTGGGAATAATGGAAAATTACCAAAAGGCAGAACGAAAGAAGGTGACCCCAGCAGGAGTCTATAAAGAGAGCCATCTTGCATCAAAGTCAAATGGGGGCTGCTGCTGGGGCAAGGTAGGCAATGGGGTGAAAGATCCTGCCAAGGGAAGCATGAGCTAGCGAGGGACATTGTGTTTGGGATCTTGTATTGTTTTGTCACCTATATTTCCTGTGCTTTACGTAATTAAGTGAAGAGAGCATAAAGGGGAGAGACTGAATAAAGAGTCTGCATGTGTGGCCTGCTTCAGAGCTACTGCCTGCCCGTGAGAGGGTTCACCTGTAAACCAGAAGCTTCACACCGGTTGGGCAGAGCTCTGGGGGAGAGAGGGGTGTGTAAGTACTGGGAAGTTGGAAGGGTCAGGGCTGTGATGAGAGCAGGTAGGCGGTTGGACAGTGGGTTCCAGCACGGATGGGAATGCCAAATGGAAGTTCTGCATGCTGAGCGCGTGCCTGGGGATGTCAAGGTGGGCTGGGCTCCATCCAGGCTAACATACCCCAGGGGATCCAGAACACAGAGGCTTGTCTTCCCCTCTCACAGTCCTAGAGGACTGCCAGGAAGGAGTGCTCACTAGGATCCGTGACAGAACAGTGTCAGCCTTTAGGACCTACAGTGTAGTCTGAAGATTTTTTTTTCTTTTTTTTTAAACTGTTACAAAGGGCTACACTTTTGCTCTTAAACTGAAAGTTGCTAGTAGGTCTTTTAGTTTGTATGAGATAGAAGCTAGTTAGCAAGTATGAATTACACCCAGCCCACAGAAGAGCCTGTGCGCACAGTGAGGTCTGTCTGTTGCTGAGGCAGGATGGGGCACGTGCTCCAAACCAGGGACTGGAAGAGGTCCCTTTTTTCTCCTACAGGCCAGGCGGTGACTGAGCAGATGGCAATAGACAATCCAGCAGAGGTAGCTGTGCTGGGGAGAGGTCCAAGCAGGAGGATGAAGTGGAAAAGACTACAGGAGAAGGGGGACCAGGAAGGCCAGGGGCATCCGAGTGGAGGCAGAACCGGAGTGACAAAAGCTTGCTGATCAGGACAAATGCAGCTGGCTTGAACAGTAGAAGAGGTTCAAGCCATGCTGATGGGACCCCTGAGGAAGGATGTCAGGGAGTGCCTGATCAGGGGCCAGCCAGCAAACAGATACAGGTATGATGCCTGTAGCCTATGTCACTATGGACACCAAAGAATGTTCTGGAATTCTGACTCTGGGGAAGTGATTTTTCTTTGTGGTGTTTTCTGTAATGATGTCCAGAGGGCTTGGGTGCAAACCCACCAAAGCCAAGCTCTGTGGCCTAAAGGGCAAGTTTGCTATCTACCATGACTGGGAAAAAGTGAGTCAGTGCTGAGTGAGTCTGTGGCCAAGAATTCTGCTGGGCCTATTGACGCTGATACAGGTAGTACTCACTGTGGAGAAAGCCACTGGGAGCAGGGAAACTGAGGCACATCTACACGGTGCTGTGGCCCATAACGGAAGCTAGGCACAGCTAACAAGTGCAATGATTCAAAACTCTGCTGGGAAAGTGGAAGAGGCACGTCCAAAAGGTGATGTGCATGTCAGCTCCCCTGGAATGAGGGAGAGTGGGTAATAAAGAGTGCTGCCCTATTCCTGACACCTGGAACGGTGGGAAAAACCTCACAGATGCTCTCCAGAAGGGTGCCAGAACATCCTTGGGGTATATTTGAAAGGGGCAGTGTAGGAAGGTGCAGTGGCCGGGCCCAAGGAAGGGCCACAGCCCTGAGCACAGGCCGTCAAAGGGGTAGTAAACCAGTCTGCCCGGCAACCCGGGAGCCAGACTGCGACAGGTCCAGCCGACTGGCCAATCCACCCCAAGAGGGGCGGGGCTTCTGCCAGAGCTGGGAGGATAAAAGGCAGGGCCCACCGCTCACTGAGGGACCGGCTGCCAGCGGGTGCAGACGTGCCTTCCTGCTGGCTGCAGCGCCGGCCTGATCCCAGCCAGGCCGAGGCCCAGTGCAAGGCCTTCCCCGAGCCCGAGCGCCCAGGACCCCGGGAGTGGGTAGGGCCCCCGGATCCCAGGGAGTGGGCCGAGCCCCCGGATACTCTGCGGCAGGAGATACCCTCCGAAGCCGGCCCTGACCTGGACGAGCTGCCCGATGCCGCAGAGCCCCCAGAGGCGGGGCCTGACCTGGACGAGCTGCCCAATGCTGAAGACCCCTGGGGATCCTGCGACCTGGATGAGCTGCACCCTGCCAACGAGCTCCCTGCCCTGCCGCCCGTCAACGAGGAGGGCCTGCTAAGCCTGCTGCGGGCTGTGTATCCCGCCGACCCCGAAGACCCCGAGGAAGGAGGTACCTGGGAGTAGGGGGAGGAAGTGGCCCAGGGACAGCCATAGTTGTGGCTGCGGCCAGGGCCCACCCCAGTCGGCGTGTTGCAGTGGGACCCTTCCGGCTCAGTGGCAACGCCTGTGCCACTGCTAGGGCCCTGGGCTGGGACGTAGTGGAGTTGGGTGGGCCTGCGTCCCCCTCACTCCCCTTCCCTGGAGACCTGGGAAACCGCATTGATCCCTGGTTACTGAAGTGAGACCCTGGTACCTGCCCGCCCTGCTACGGGCCGGGGCGATTGACGGCTACGCTAATTCCCCCCACTTTTTCTGGAAGGTGCAATGGCCTTCCTCTGAGGCTGGGCCCAAGGAGGGGCTGCAGCAACCAGCCCGGAGCCAACGCCGGGCTACAGGCAGAAATGTGCGAAATCAGAGGTTCAGTCTGTACAACTTCTGAATTTTTGGATGATTTTATGAAATTGTATCATGAAATTACTGTGCTATGGCAAGCCTGCACGTATGTGGGTCTCCCATGAGTTAGCAGGGTTGTCATGTTTCTGCCAGGCCAGAGACAATCATGAATGATCAAGCACTCCACAATCATCTATTCAAAGTACAGCACCTTGGGACAATAGGTTGGCTCTACCTGCGAGAAGATACTTCCTCCTCTTCTCTGAAGGGAGGGGGACTTGGGAAGTATAGGGAAATTACTAAAAGGCAGGACAAAAGAAACAGGTGGCCCCAGCAGGTATCTATAAAGCATCGGTTCTCAAACTGGGGGAGTCATGACCCCGCAGAGGATCACAACATGGTTATGTGGGGGTTGCGAGCTGTAAGCAGCCCCAACCCAGCCTGGCGCTGGGCTGTGAGCCTCTCTGCCCTTCCCCCCCCCCCAGCAGAGGAACATGGAGGGGGAGCGAGAGGGGATACGCAGGTACTGCTCATGCACCCCCCAACATTACTCCACACACCACTAGGAGGTCGGGGTGGGGGGTGGGGATTAGGAGCAACACCAGCACTCCCTGCATCCAGATCACTTTCCCCACCTGGGCGGTGCTGCTGCTCTCTGCCCTCCCCTTACACAACTCTGGTGGGGAAAGTGATCTGGATGCAGGGATCCCTGGTGTTGCTCCTTGCCCCCCACCTCACAGGCCCTAGGAGTGAGCAGCAATACTAGCTCCATGCATGCAGGTTGCTTTCCCCAGGTGGGCACAGGAGGGGGAGATGCAGGGGTTAGAGATGAAGGGGGCACACTGCAGGGGTTAGGGGTGAAGGGGGAGTGGGGAGCCTCTGGGAGCCAAGGGAGGAGAAGGGGCACCCATGGGGGGTCAGATTCAGAGGCTTGCTGTGTGAACAGGGTCACCAACACACACAGTTTGAGAACCCTGCTGTAAGGAGGATCAGTGGGTGGGCCGAGGGGAACTAGATGTGATGTGTGGTGCTTCCTGCAGCCAGGGAAGTTTCCTGGAGGTGGGTCTGACATGGCCTCTGCAGGGGAAGAGGAAGTCCCATCCTCCCCAGCCTGGCTGGGGCTAGCAATTGAAGCCTAGCACACAGTAGGAGTCCCCAGCTCTATCCCTCGCCTACACTAGCCAGAGTCCACAGGGGAGACCAGATTTCATGCGGTAGATCAGACTTCGTGGTCCGTGACGTGTTTTTCATGGCTGGGATGTTGCTAGGGCCCAATCCATAAGCAATCAAGATCATTTTCTCCAGTGGCTTGGAAAGAGGTAATGCTGTTTTTGACAGACAGTGCCATTCCCCCTCCCGTTTTACCCATTCAATCCTTCCTAAAGAGGAGAGATACAGACATGCTCAGAGATGCCCAAGGATGATCTGACAGATACATTACATCTGGTTGTCTGGTTACAGCTGGTTATCATGATTATTGCAGGATTTTTTACAGCAAACATTTTTAGAGATATGTAATAGGTAGAATATTAGTTTACAAAACTGGTGGAGGTGAAACTTATTACCTGCAGAGAGTGGATCTCAAAGATGACTCAACCAACACTGAGAACAACAGCCCAGCCCAGCCCTGTGTTTATAGTCTGGGCAGATGCAGACTTGATCTGACAGAGACTAAGGTCTGGGACAGTATAAGAGAAGGAAAACATTTATGCAATTTATCTATTAAGGAGGCAATATTCTGCCAGGGAAGTGTCTCATGAAAAGTGGATCCCAGCTCTTTGGACTAGACAAGCACTTTAAGGACTGACCATTGGATGAGAAATATCTTATTAGCTATAAGAAAGTAACTTGTTAATAAGCATAGGCTATAGACTGTGTTTTATGTGTTTCTTTTATCTGTAACCTTACTTCTCTAAATCTGTTTTACTTGCTTTATTTTGAATCTTGATTTCAAGCTCTGTTAAATAAGCTTCATTTTGATTTTACTATACACTTGTCTAAGTACCTTGTACCAAGGAGATTGTTAAACTGAATTGAAACCAGTAAAGTGGGGTGCACTGCTTCCACAGAGCCAGTAGATGAGTGTGCATTGTGGGTATGCAGAAGATGAGAGACTGGGCATTCGAGTGTAACAAAGTCGGGCGTGTAAATTACTAGCCTGCAGAAAGAGAGAGAGAGAGTGGGCTCACGGAGCTCAGAGCAGAGCACTTGTGCTGCCAGGAGCTGGTGGAGATGGGAGAATTTCCCCAGTGGGCACAGACAAAGAAATAGGGTGACCAGATGTCCCGATTTTATAGGGACAGTCCCGATATTCGGGGCTTTGTCTTATATAGCCTATTACCCCTCACCCCTGCCCTGATTTTTCGCACTTGTTATCTGGCCATGCTATTCAACCCAGACACCTGGGTAACCCCAAAAATTGTCTCAACAGGTTATAACCATTGATTTTCAACATTCCAATTATGAGAATTGACTCACTCGGTTTCAGTAATACCAACAAGATCAAACTTATGCTCATAAATATGTAGGGTTAAATTTTATATATGAATGTACAGGAAAACAGGTTTCTATGACACTAATTTTAACACCAACATACAAACTAAGGTGGTTGTGGGGCAGGAAGAGAGGTACTTAAACTTAAAGAAAACTGGGATTTCTGTAAGGTTTGGATTTTTAAAATGTCTGAAGAGTTTTAAACTATGAATGAGAGAAATTATTTTTATATGAAAGTACACGGACTGCATGTATTTTTCCATTAGAGAAGGGGCTTACATCAGTTTTGTACCAACAAGTGTGTGTTTAAGGAAACAGTTTTTTGCACACAACGTTTTTAAAGGGGGCTTTAAAGGCATGAGTTTAAAGGAGAAAGTATATTAGTTTTCCTCTCATTTCTCAGTTTGAATGAGTTGCAGAGAGACAGGAACATATTTCGTAATATTACTATTCCATGCAAGCAAATGATACAGGTGCCACGTAGATGTTATGTTGCAAATGGCTGGGGAGATATTCACAAGATATCCTCTGACAATGGTTCTCAACCAGGGATACACACAGGTCTTCTGGGGGTAATCAACTCATCTATAGCAGTGTTTCTCAACCTGGGGACTGCGACCCCCAGCAGGGTGGTGGGACAGGGTTGGAAGGGTTGTAAGTGCATGGCCTGTTAGGGGGTGGCAGGCAGGGTGATTGCCCAGGGCCCCATGTCCCAGGGGCCCACACAAAGCTAAGTTACATTCTTCAGCCCTGCCGCCTGAGGCTTCGCCTTTGGACAAAGTGCACAAGTGAAAAAAAGGCTCAAGTATCATGCTAAAAAGTAAGTCCAATATCTATATTCCAGTCGATTTATTGTATAATTATATGGTTAAAATGAAAAAGAGAGCAACTTTTCAGTAGCAGTTTGCTGAGACACTTTTGTGTTTTTATGTCTGATTTTGTAAGCAAGTAGTTTTTACGTGAGGTAAAACTTGGGGTACACAAGACAAATCAGACTCCTGGAAGGGGTACAATAGTCTAGAAAGGTTGAGTACCACTGCCCTAAAAGGTAGTTCACCCCATAAAAAAGTTTGAGCCCTGTCCTAGGAAGTTTTGCTCACTGAAAAACAGCTAAAGTACAAATTTAATTGAAAGCCTATGTTGATGTTTACAGCATGTGCTTCTCTGACTCTCAAAGACTGCTATAAAGTCCTCTTTCATTATTTTAATGTTTCTAGAAAACCCCACTCCCCTCCAAGGTAAACTATTCACCTTTATTTGAGGGTGGGCCCCTTCTTTCTCTTTCTTGGAGGAAAAGGATGTGTAGTGTATAAAATGGACAGATGTGAAGATAGGATTTCCTAGTTACTCATTCTGATCATTCCAATTGTAAAAGTAAACGATGAATAGGCTTATGGTGTGCAAAATTCTGTTTCATTCAATACTTGGTGTTTTTTGTGCAACAGCTGGCTCAAATCATGCATTTGAAAGCAGTTTGGATGTTACATTCTTTATAAATAATGCATGGGAAATGTTTGCTGAAATTCTGCAAGGCGTAAGGAAATACGGTGTAGATGAAATTACTATAAGATTGGTTCACAACTGGTTGAAAGACCATTCTAAATGAGTAGCTATCAATGATTCACTATCAGATTGGAGGGGGGGAGCATATCTAATTGGGTCCCACAATGATCTGTTTTGGGTCCAGTACTCATCAACATTTTCACTAATGACTGGATAATGGAGTGGAGAATATAAATACATATAAAATCAGCAGATGACACCAAGCTGAGAAGGGTTGCTAGTACTTTGGAGGACAAGATTAGAATTCAAAATGATCTTGACAAATTAGAAAATTGATCTGAATTCAACAAGATGATAGTCTGTAAAGACAAGTGCAAAGCATGAGACTTAGGAAGGAAACACAGTGGGGATTAACTGGCTGGGCAATAGCACTTCGGAAAAGAGTCTAGGTGTTATAGTGGATCACAAATTGAATATGAGCCAACAACATGATGCAGTTGCAAAAAAGACTAATATAATTCTGGGGTGTATTAAGGAGACTGCCATGTAAGACACTGGAGATAACTGTTGGCACTGATGAGGCCCCAACAGGATTACTGTGTTCAGTTTTGGGCACCACACTTTATGGAAGATGTGGACAAACTGAAGAAAGTCCAGAGGCAAGCAACAAAAATTACCAAAAATTTAGAAAATCTGCCCTATCAGGAAAGGTTAAAAAAACAAAACTGGGCATGTTTAGTCTTGAGAAAAGAAATCTGAGGGGGAACCTGATAAGTCTTCAAATCAGTTATGGTTGTTATAAAGAGGAGGATAATTCAGTTGTTCTCCACGTCCACTGAAGGACAAGAAGTAAGGGGCTTAATCTGCAGTAAGGGAGAGTTAGGTTAGCTATTAGGAAAAACTTGCTAACTATAAGGGTGTAGGCACCAGAACAGGTTATCAAGGGAGGCTGGGAAATCCCCATCACTGGAGGTTTTTAAGAACAAGTTAGACAAACACCTGTAAGATACATGTAGTCTTCCTTCGCCATGTGGGGGATGGACTAGCTGATCTCTCGAGGTCCTTTTCAGCCTTACATTTTTAGGATTCTGGCAACAATGGATAAGTATGATCAGTCAAGCAGTGTGCCATCTTTACTATCTAACAAAAACGCTGTGCTTCAGTATTGTAGGAGATGCAAATCTTAAACTGGCCACTAGCTGGCAGCCTGACATCTAAAAGTCAGTTATATTCAGCTGCCCCCTGTAAATAGGAAAGCAAAAGAGAGGCATTCTTTCATGTATTTTTTAAGAGGTTTCCTTTTAGCAACACACAATGAGAGAGCACACACAGGCTTCAAAAAGATCATAGTAGCTTAGTTTATGTAAATTGATTTTTAGCAAAGGTAATGCTATAATGAAATAAAACAAATTGCTTTTATACCAACAAGCTTGAGTGTCTTTCAGAAAAGCAAGACTTTAATTAGTTGTTCCTTAAACTAGTTGCTTTTCTGAAGGAAAGACTATTTAACCTTTTCTTCCCCTCCTATATTTTTTTTCTGGAGAGACAAACCATAGTTTGTGTTAGCTGGTAAAAACATAGGCAAGTCCCACTATATGCTTACAGAGTATCACCACAAGCTATCTTCCATTTTCAGAGGACAATTTTTTCCTCAGTAGAAGAGAATAGCATCACTGTGAATGTTTTTCCTAACATAAGTGCCTTAACATGGGGATGTTGGGGGAATCCCAAAAAGGAAAATGGAAACATTTTAAGTTGAAATTAATACGTTTATTTCAAAAGTCAATACAAAACAATTATTTTTGTTTGAATTTTCCAGCTGGAAAATTGAAACTTTTGTCAGTCTCCACACTTTCCAGTCAAAAATTTCTATTTCAGTACAAGCACATTTTTCAATGGGAAACTTTTCAAACAATTTCAACCAGCTCTAGTCCCTAGCAAGTTGGATGGATGGATGAACACATGCATGCACTTCTTAAACCATGCACCTTGATATCTACCTTCTAAAATTTAAATTATTCTAAGGAATATTAATTTATTATAGCAAGGAAGGCTTAGTAAATCCGGAGTAGTTCTCATATTACTGCAGTAAAGTGTATATATACTGTATTAAGTCTCTGGAATTCAATGAACATTAAAATAAGTAAGAAACTGGAACTGAACCAAGGCAAAACCATAAATGCTTAGTATAGAAATTAAAATTGGAAAGCCCAATTGTCATCTTTTCTTTTCCCGCTAGTTTCAATAGAGAATGAATTTCTTCCTGTCCTAATTTCTCTCACTTTCTGCCTGTTAGCAGGAAAACGATAGGCTTCATGGAATAATAAATCTCCCCTCTAGTTAAACTATATATTGTTCATTTTAAAAGACCATAATTTCAATTTGTTTTGGAAGTGTAGTCCAAAATTTTGAAAAGGACCTTGGAGTTTTCATTTCCGAACGTTCTTTCTGACTTTGTTTCCACTTGAACCTAAAATACCTTTTAAAAAATTGAGACCCAGTCCCCTCGGCTCTCCAGGCTCAGAACTTTGGCACTTTGGCGTCTGTGAGAATTCCACACAAGGATCAAGTTCTTAATGTGACTGAACTTACTGTTAGCAAAAGGGGCCAGACTCCAGACCGTTCTGGAGACCAAAACTCTCTCAGTACCAATGGTGCCCAACCAGTGTGTCTAAACCCAAACCTGAGAAGTAGGACTTTGATAGATGAGAGAGTTATTCAATCTCTATAGCTGTAGAGAAGAAGGAAGTATCCCTAGTATTCCCCTATCTACAATATCTATAGTACTAATCTCTATAGTATTCCCCTATCTATAATAATGGCAATAATATCTCACAGGGGTGTTGTGAGGATAAATATGTTAAAGATTGTGAGGCGCTCAAACACTACCACAATAAGTGCTATATTAATAGCTAAGATAGACAGCTAGCTAAGTTAGTCCTTGGTATCAGACTGCCAGCAGGTGTGTTTAATTGCTGTTATAAAATAGTATGACTATTAATATGTAAACAGAACTAGACACAGCCCATCACGCACATAGGACAGTAAGCAACAATCTGTTGTCACTCTTCTCAGTCACTCCTTTTATCCTGGGCAGGATTCGAACTGGCCGAGTGACCTAATCCATAAGGCTTTACATCCCCTTTTCACTCCTCTATTCTAACCAGTCCCGAAATCTTTCAGCTCTTAGACATAAAGATTCTCTTCAAAAGAAATGAAAAACAGAACCAAAGCAGCCACATAAAATATTCAAAACACAACTGTTTGAGCCACTGTCCTTTCAAGATGATTTATCACAAGCTTCAATATTTATATTACTTCTCAGTGGAAATGTCAAGCTTTTACGTCGCCTTGATTCAGCCTGAACAAACCTGAATAATTCCATGTATGAAATATGTAAAACAGGCGAATGTGAAAGCAAAAACACAATAGCAGGAATCTGACAATTATTTTTTTAAAAAAAAAGAGTGCAGTATTTTCTAGATAAAAATAAAAGTTCTTCATTATCCATTATATGGCTTTCTTTGGTGTCACGTAAGAGCAACAATTCAAGCACAGTTTATTTAACATAATGTAATATCATTTTTATCCTTCTCTCAAGTCATTAGGTAAGTTTTTTCCATGTTTATCTGGAATATTGACAAGCACTGGTGAAGAATTGGTGTGGAGCAGAGCTGTAGTTGTTGTTTCATTGTGATCAATGAATTTCAGTTCCTGGCACTCACTTTCTGAGGTTTGAACTTTCTCAACATATCTCTTGAAGCAACATTTTATGCTGTATTTGAAAATCAGATAGCTCAGTTCAATTATATTTAATACAATACACAAGCACGAAGTCACCGCCACAAAATAGAGGAAGACTTTCTTCTCTGTGGGCTTGGAGATAAAGCAATCTACAGTGTTAGGACATGGCTTCATGTCGCATTTCACAAGGCGTGGAACATTGAATCCACCATATAATTTATAAAACAAAATTAGGAAACCAATTTCAAATCCTGTTTTGAAAATGAGGCTGACAAGATAAGTGCACAGCAATCCACCATCCATGCTTCCTGGGTTCTTGTAAAGTTTCTGTTTGTGTCGCTTTTCCCTGTTCTCACGATAGGCAACATGGAGAACAACCAACAGAGAAGGAGTGGAGACCATGATCAGTTGCAAGGCCCAAAGCCTGATCTGGGAAACAGGAAAGAAGTGGTCGAAGCAGACATTTTCACAACCTGGTTGCCTGATGTTGCACTCAAATTCCTTCTGTTCATCCTTCCAGACATGTTCTGCTGCCACAACATAGACAAGCAAGCGGAATGTAAACACAATAGCCAACCAGATCCTGCCAATTCCTGTTGAATATTTATTCACTCCACTTAGGAGGTCTCGTAGGAATCCCCAGCTCATGGTTTTGTCTCAAGGAAGGATAAAGTGCTGTAACAAACAAACATATGGTAAAAGATTTCCGTTCCTTGGGAGGGAAGGATACATCCAAGTTGGATCATATTAATATAATTTGTATCTGAACCAGTGTCAAATAATTAAGGTCATAGTGTCACTTCCACAATCACAAGACAGTTTTTCATTCTGATATTCAGTACTTTCTATGGTTACTAATACTGAGAAGAGTTTAACAGCAAGTGTAGGCAGGACAAAACCATGTTTAGCACCATATCAGACACTGAAGTTTAGCCTTGCTCCAAGTATGCTATAAATACAAAGCAGGACTGTTCTCATTAAGAGAAATCATAAAAAATGTCTCAGGAAAGAAAAACTCAAGACTATTTTAGGACCCAGACAGCTCCCATATCAGGAATGTTTGCCATATGATTTAAATTAGGGAGGAAAGGCAGATATGAGGAGTATAGTGTCCATAATAGCACATTTAACCCAGGATGCACTGGTATATCTGCTGTATCATAGGATGTTGCTATTTCCTCCCCTCCGGTAGCTTCAGAGATACTGTATTTAAGTGGATAAGCAGTTGCAATGGCTATCATTAAAAAGTAAAAATTTTGCTAACAGAGATCAGTTAGTAGAACAATATCTTAATAGAAGGTAAAACTGATAGCTCAGGTATGTCTTGAATGATAGCAATTGCAGACATTTTGATGGTGACCATTGGATATGAAAAAATTATGGGCCAAGAACATCCCAGGTGAGGTATGCATTTGGCTCCACAGTTTGAAGCATAATGATAAAGATAGGAAGGTGATTGTAATCTCTCTCTAATATAACTGGATGGAAAATGTTACTTATCAATATAATAAGCGTTTTGATGGTATAATAAGTGTATTTTTGGTTTGGCTTCATTTTTTCCTTCCTTCTCAGTGTTCCATTTTACAGGCTAAAATGGAATAGGAGTTACTTCGTTGTCCTTCATTACTTTTAGCTAAGCAAATTTATATTCAAGAAAATGTGTCTGAAATCCTCCTGAAAGATTAATGTTTGTGTGAATGATTAAAATGAGCTACTGCTGTGTAAAACAACGATTAGTTTTCACCATATGGAGTGTCACCTGGCACATCTTTCAATATTTGCCAACAGCAAATCTATATAATGTCACCCAACAGCCTTTCTGAGCCCTGTAAGCAAAGCCAAAATAAGTTGTATCTAGCAGGCCAAATGCATTATCAAAGAAACAATAAGGCTTATAAAACCCACCAAAGTAGAGTGTTCCAAGCCCCGGGCTTCTTTGTCCTTTGAAAATGGTAGATTTAGTGCCAACATTTCTCTCTTCTGGGTTTGTGTTTAATTTATGTTCTTCTACATTCATCCCCTCCCCTCTTTCCTCTGCTTTTTGGGGATGCTAAATTTGCTATGCAGTTCAGTTGCCTGTAAAAGGATTATATTTGATTGCTTTTTATGGATTATTTGCATAAAACTAACAGTCATAGATAATAAAGCCAAAAGGGACCACTGTGATCCTCTAGTCTGCTTTCCTGTGTAACACACAGAACTTCCCTGAATTAATTCCTATTTGAACTAGAGCATATGTTTTGGAAAAACATCCACTCTTGATTTTAAAATGTCCAGTGACAGAGAACTCAGCACCTTTGGTAAATTGTTCCAAAGGTTAATTACCCTTGCTGTTAAAAAATTGACTTAATTCTAATCTAAATTTGTCTAGTTTCAGCTTTCAGTCATTATATCTTTTTATACCTTTGTCTGCGTGATTGAAGATCCCTAAATTTCTGTTCCCCATGTAGATACTTATTGACTGTGATCAAGTCACTCTTTAACCTTCTCTTTGTTAATATCACCTTGTGCCAAATATAAAATTTTAAATGTGGGTGTAACAGGTGAGTTGGAGAGCTGGGCGGCCTAGTAGTTAGAGCATGTGGTTCTCAGCCTGATGCTTGGTTGAGGAGCCTCAGACTCTAAGGCTGGAGGAGTAGGGGGACTCCGTCTCTCTCTGCTGAGTCTCAGCCTGGGGCCCTCCTAGCAGAAAGTCTAAGTCCGCTGCCTTGGGCTACTTCCCACTAGTCTGTTCAGTTTAGGGTGTGACCCCTTTAGTCCAATTTTCTGGGTAGCTTGCCTCTGGTAGGGTCATCTCTTGGATCTTGGGCAGCGGTCCCAGCTCCTCAAGACCCAAGAAAGGACCCTATAGGAAGTGGCAGCCACAATTTGGTGAGGGTGAACCCCACAATGTCTCTGTGGTTCGCTCAGTCAGTTACCTCAAATACCGGAGACTTCATAGTCCCCTTTGCAGTCTCTCTTGGCTGGGGAGACCGTGTTAATTCCCAGTTGCCTTACGTTTTCCCTGGATTTTCATGTGAGGGGGATCTGCCAATATCTCTTCATCAGATCCAGAGTGGTGATGTACTCTGCTTCCTCTAGCTGGTTGAGTAGTTCATCAATCTGAAGCATCAGATATGCATCAAATTTCGAGGCTGCGTTGACCTTTCAGAAATCAATACAAAACCAGATGGTCCCATCGGACTTGGAGACCAACACTATGGGGCTTTTCCAATCATTGAATGATTTCTCTTTTACTTCCACTTCTGGCATTGATTGGAGGACTTGCTTCATAGTTTCCCTCAATTTCTGGAGAAGTGGATGAGGATTTTCTCTGACTTTAAGCCCAGGTTCCATCTGGATGTTATGGGTTATTAAATGGGTCCGTCCAGGTTGGGTAGAAAATATGGAAGATCAACTGTTGAGCCTGGGTTCTCTGATCTGGGGTGAGATTGTTTCCAGTTTTGATCATCACTGGCTCTGAGGCCTCAGCAATCTGCAGGCCTAATTCAGGTTCAGGTAGGTACAGGGCTATTAGTAGATTCTCGGGCTTTCCACGGTTTTAAAAGATTCACATTGTAGATTTGGTGTATCTTTCACTAGTCTGCTTGTCAGATTTCATAGTTTAGCTGCCCCACTTGTCACACCACCTCATAAAGCCCTTGCCAGTGGGCTAGGAGTTTTCATTCAGATCCGGTTAATAACAGAGGAACCCAACCTCAAGGTTGGAACTCCTGGAAGTTCCTTCTACTATAGGCTGCTTCCTGGGTGCTTGGGGCATATAGAGGTTCTCCCTGGTCAATAAGCCCAGGGCATCAAGCTTCTCCCATAGGTCTAGGACATGTTGTATTATGTTACTGGTCCAAGATGGTTGTTCCTCCCACATTTCTGGAACAAGGTCTAAAATCCCTCAGGGTTGCCTTCTATATAACAGCTCAAATGGTGAGAAGCCAGTGGAGGACTGGGAGATTTTCCACACAGCGAGCAGGAGAGGAGAGAGTAACTGGTCCCAGTGTTGGACATCCATAAGGACAAATTTTTGGAGCATCATCTTTAGTGTTCCGTTTAATCTTTCCATCAAGCCATCTGTTTTGGGTATGGTAAGCAAACATCCTGAGAGCCTTGATTTCAGCAATCAACACAGTTGCTTGATCATCTAGGGGACAAAGTTTGTTCCCTGATCCATTAAGATCTTCTGCAGCACCTGAGTTGAGCAAAAATTTTCATGAGTTCAGCAGACACCATTTTGGCATTCATAGAATATAATGGTACTGCTTCAGGGTACCTAGTTGCTAATCTACAATAACTAAAATGAACGAGTAGCCTGTGGAATTCTTCTCCAGGGAGCAGACTTTCTCCATTCCAATCTACTTGAAGGGCATGCCTACTAGCGGGAGTGGAATCAAAGGAGCTCTCTCTGTTGGCCAAGGAGCTTTGAGCTGACACTCCAGGCATGAGGCACAGAAATCCAGAACATCTTTATAGACCCCAGGCCAGAAAAAATGGGCTAGAATCGAGCTAACATCATCTTCCTTCCTAGACACCTTGCAAAGGGTATGGTGTGGGCGAGTTGTATCTCTTCCCTCCGGTAGGATCAGTGTACCAGAAGCTGATTCCGAACTTTCCTGGTCTGCTTGTCCTTTTCAAGGCAATATAGGCAGTTCCCCTGAATTCCAAAGTGTGAAAATACTATCAATTGACAGGGCTTGATGGTCTTCCCATTAACTGCTGTCACCTGAATGCATGCTTGGCTCAGAGTGTTGTCCGCCCATTGTTCCTCTACCAACTTGGAGAACTGGGTCAGAATCTCTGACTCAGTAATGGGGGGAGGCCTTCTAGTTATGCTGAGATGTGACCTTGTCTTGCTGGGTTGACTCAGATGCATGGGATTTCCCCTCACCCTGTTCCGGGATCTCCCCCATGCCCATAAGGGTTTCTGGCTCAGGCAGACCTATAGCTGGAGATGGGGAGGTCCTGCAGTCTGGAGAGAGTCCCACAAACTCCTTTAGCAACTCCACAAAATAGTTCCAGTCTCAGCCAATAATAGCGGGGTAGGTAAGTGTTGGTGCAAGGCCAACTGTGGCCCCTTGACCACTGGGCCCTCCAGTATCCTGGTGAGGGAGGAGTAGATTTGAGTTCCTTGAGATCCTGCCTTCTACAGTTTGCTCCCTCTTTTGGTACTATGGGGCTCTTAGTCCTCCTGGACCTCTGGTGAGGTCTTGATGGCCAGGAAATTGTTGATGAGCCAAATGGCATCAGCTATGGTCTCACGTTCATGCTGTAACACTCACTCCTTTCCCCCGGGGACAGCATCTGGGTCAACTGCTCAAGTAGGACTGGCTTGGCTACCTGAATCCCCCTCTTTTTGTTTTAGGTTTGAGCTATCTCCAGCACAGGTCTCAGAACTTCTGGATGACCAGCAGGGTCTTCTCCTCAGCAAGTACCACTCCCCACGGAAGCGCTGGCAGAACATCTCTTCTGAGATATCCAAGGCAACAAGAATTGGCGGCCTTGACACACACATGGTCTTGGGCTTCACTGGGGTCTACTCCAGTTAAGTATGGCCCCAGCACCACAGCCCATTGGTCTTGGGGCCAGCGGGCTACTGTGGCTAAACACTAATTGGGACTAGAAAAAATGTGTTCCTTATACCTGCCTCCACCAATCCTACACTGAGAACAGTCTGAGGAAAAGCACAAAGGAAAGACCTGTCCAGGGAAAAGTGGGGATAAGAGCTTGGAGAGAACTCTGACAGCATTTAGGCAATGTATAGGCTCCAATCCACTGAAAGAGCAAAAAGGAGGAAGGGTTTAATTCATGTAGAGCCGATATAGAATAGATACAGAAAAGGGTGGTAGTTAATGAAGACTTACTTACATGGGTGCTGGGTATGTAAGGCCAGGGAAGGCTTAGCCCATGCTTTGCCCCCTCCTGCTGTGTCCGGATCATGTGGGCCTGGCAGTGGAAGTAGTCTCCACCGACTGCCTCTCTGCTGAAGGGGGCGGGTGGAAGCTGGGGTGCAGGCGGCTGGCTGCCCAGCTGGAGGGAGTTGGGGTGGTTGGGCCGGCGCTCTGGGACTAGGGCATTGCAGTGCTGGAGCTCACCAGTCCAGTCTGGCGCTCTTGTGCTAGGGCAGGCTGGCACTCTGGCAATGGGGGAGGCGCAAGGTCTGGTGCTTGGCACTTGGTCAGGGCGGCGCTGGGCCTGCAGCACTCCAGGGGCTGGGGACACTCCGGCACTGGGCCCAGTCGGGCTGCCCAGCACTCTAGTGCTGAGGCAGACCAGCCAGCCCGGGGCCGGTGATGCTCCTGGGGGCGGGGTGACGCTTGGGTGGGCCAGCACTGGCATGTGGCATGGGCCGGCTGTGCTCCGGGGGCTGCAGCGCTCAGGCTGGCGGTGCTGCAGAAGTTGGGGAGGACTGGCCAGCCTGGGGCTGGGTTGGGTCAGCACTCCAGTATTTGGGGGGAGGGAGGATGGGCTGGCACTTTGGCAGGGTGGCATTGGAGCATGGGCTGGCCAGCCTGGGGCCAGGGTGGGTTGGAGCAGCACTGGGGCACAGGCTCTGGGGGTGCTCAGGCCACCCAGCCCTGGTACTGGGACACTCTGGCACTGACTGGGCCCATCTAGCCACCTGGCCTGGCCCTCGGGCCACCTGGGGCAGGGCTCTGACTGGAGAGGAGGCAGAAGGTTTGTGGCCAGAGGCTAGCCTCCCTGAACTTACTTGTATAGTTACTTGATTAAATGCTCAGTTGGCTGATATGAGATGTTTATACAATGATTCTAGAACACACAGCTATAATTTCTGTAGCCATTAATTCCCAGTCACCAAGCTCTAGGCAACAAAATGCCAGGGTTTTTACATCTGTAGTTTTCCTGTTACCCTGACTGAGTAATGGTTTCATGGGACAAACGTCAGCTAAGCTGGTCTATAAAGTAACAGAGCTTGTTTTGTGGCATTCCTCAGTATTATAGGCACATCTCTGCCCAAAGGAAATGGAAATGTGTCCTTAAAAGGACAAAATGTTTATTTTGTGTGTGATTGTTACAATATGGCAGTGTAGCTTTCAACGATGCTCAAGTTGACACTGTACAATGCCATTCATTCTTCAAAGGATCAGACTTCACAGAAAGGGTTAGTCATCAGTTGAAGAATAAAGCAAGTTTTAAAGAAAGGCACTGACTTCCTGATGGTAGAAGGTAGACTTCCTGATGGTGCAGCACATGTGAAAGAATGACACCCAGTTATCAAGAGAGGGAAAGGGGGAGGCCAAGCATGGTGAATAGACTGGTCTGAGACTAGAGACTATGAAGCCATTGTATGAGGAGTCTGAAATCCAGAACAATCCTGGGATTCAGAAGGACCATAACAAGAGGAATTGAAATAGTCAAGTTGGGTTGTGATTGTGGCAAAAGGAGGATCACAATAAGGGAGAATTTGGGCAGTGTTCCAGAAGAGGTGAGGGAGATGAGCAGAGCAAGTTAGAGGGGATTTCTAGCCTGAGCAAAATCCTATTCTATGTTAAGCAGAGTGAAAGTCTAAACTGAGAGACAAAGACGGCTTTATACCCAAAAGGAAGATTTCACTCTTTAGAGCATCCAAGAGTAGAATGATTGGTGCAGCATTAAATGAGCAGAATAAAGACAGACAGTTGGAAGCAGAGGGATCAGAGCAAAAGTTGAGGGACATATAAAATGGGTATAATCTGTATCAAGGGGATGTCCAAAATGGAAGCTAGCAATGAGATGTCACAAAGGCTATCAGGAAAAGAGGGCCAAAGATGGAGCCCTGGGGAACTCAATCATGGAAGGGATGAAAGAAAGAGGTAGTCTCTAGCAGAAATGTAAAAGGAGTCATTAGAGTATTCAAATCAACAGAGGAGAGGTGGCTGAAAGGGAAAGAGTTTCTTGTTCAAAATCCTCCCGAAAGGACTGAATGAACAATACAATTGTTTGGAAAGCTGAGCCATTAATGTCTAAGCTGGCTGAATATCATTTATGGAAAAATGTATTTGAGTAATGCGATGGTTGAATAAGTTATTAATTGAACAATTGTATCATTCAGTCATGTCTATAGCAGCTTGAATAATATGCATTGAATAATGTAGCTTATGAACAGCATATTATTCAAATCATAATTTGACCCAGATTTTGACTGGCTTTGCTAATTATGTTAGCAGTAGAGAAAGTATCTTTGTACTGAGGAAGTGGAGAATTGGGAAAATGCGAGGGGAAAATGAGCCAGTGGAAAATGGAGCTAATCAGGGTTTGTGGCGGGAGAAGGATACTGGGAGTCACCAAGGGAGTATACAGAAGGAGGGAATATTGCATTGCTGTACAGTAAAAGCAGCAGAATGCAGAGGTGAAGCAGAGAGGTCAGGTTGTCAGCCTGAGACGTGAGGGTGAGGCCCACAATTTGTGTTTACAGACTTGGAACTGGCCTAGCAAGCTGTGCAATGGCGACATTTTTTTTCTGTATAAACATTGTTGATTTAAAATATCAATTTTGTTCTTTACAAGACCTAGTCAGTTTTTCTTTAGGTGTGGCTTTATGACAGAGGGAGGGTGATGGAAACCATTGGAAAAGACACTAAGGGAGTGGGGCAGATGCTGAGAATTACCGAGGAGGGAACAGGAACATGGAATGTGGAAAATACATTGAGACATCAATTTCACTGTGGGGACAGTATAAACTAGTGATTAGAGCAAGTTACAAGATACCAGATCTGATTCTATTCAGAGTCACCCTGGTTCTCAGAGGTGCTAAGCACCCACAAATCCCAATGGGATGAAGTCAATGAGAGCTCTAGGTGCTCATCACTTTTGAAAATCAAGCTACTAACCTCTTGGTGCCTTAGTTTCGTTATCTGTAAAATCGGGGTGATAATACCCACTTTGTAAATTGATTTCAGATTCTTGGGTGAAAGGTGCTATGGAATTGCCAAGTGCAATAATTTAACACTGGGAAATTATTTTTGTCTAGGTTCTTTCATTGTTCAGATAACCTCTTGTCCATCCTAAAACGAGTCAAACTGAAATAAAAATGTAAATTTCAGTACTTATTTTTGAAGCCTACAAGAAACTAGCCAGCTAAGACATTTACTACTTGCATTCCATTAGTAAACAAACCGACCTCTGTTGAACTATGTACTAGCCTAGTTGATTATTATTTATAATATGCTAGTTCCTAGTGGTGCCAACTGAAAGAGGGACCCCATCGATATGGACACTTCACAAACAGCAAGTAAGAAACAGAGTCCCTGCTCCAAAGAATTTACAGTCTACAAGAGACAGACAAAAGATAGGAGGGAAACAGAGGTGACAAGATTTACCAAAGGTCACGCAGCAGGCCAGTGGCAGAGGTACGAATAGAAGTAGCCCATTCTACCAGTCTGAGCCACTAGAACATGCCACGTTATTGTTAACCTCTCATTACATCATGTCTAGCCTTAGTTTGTAAGCTCATCAGAGCACAACTCATGTCCTTTTGTCTGTTGGTCGGAGACATCTAGCACTCCGTGTGCCATAATAAATAATATTTTAAGCAGAATTCCCATACTTCCCAGACCAGTCTAATAGTAGTTAAAATGTGTATGTATAATGAATGTGTAAAAACACTAGCTTGAATATGTACTTGCTAAATATGTGCAGGAATGGTAATGGACAGAAGTAAATGGGTGACGGCTCATCATTTCGTCGTTGCCTTGGACTGGTACTCAGTAGATTTTGGTTTTATTCCTTGCTCTGCTATTGTCTTCCTGTGTAACCTTGGAAAAATAACTTAATCTCTCAGTGCCTCAGTTCTTTATCTGTATGATAAGGGTAACACTTCCCTCTTCCACTCTGTCTGTCTTTTCTGATTAGAGTGTAAGCTCTTCAGGGCAGGAACTGTCTCTTAGTTTGCATGTGTACACTCTGCCATAATGGGGCCCATTCTCAGTTGGGGCACTGAGGTGCTACTTTAATAATTTATAATGATGATAAACCACTCAGGAGATCTGGGTATAACTCTCTGCTCTGCTACAGACTGTCTGGGTGACCTGGGGCAAGTCACTTAATCCCTCAGTGCCTCAGTTCCTCATCTCCAAAGTGGGATTAATAATTTTTCTCTACCTCTTTGGGGTAGTGTGAGGATAAAGTCAGTGTGTGTTGAAAATTTTTGAAAGTTTCTTCAGGAAAATTAAACTAATCATCTACCTCCACTCCCCAACAGCCCAGCCACTTGTTGCTCAAGTCATATATAGTGTATATATTGAGGCACTCAGATATGACGGTAATAAGTACCATGCAAGAAACTGGACAGATGTCACACAAGAGTCTGCTGCAGATCTTAAATAAGGCACATTTCTAACATCAACTGAGAACTTCTTCTTTAAATAAATACACTTCCCCACCCACCCCCAGAAAATATGTGGAAAGATCAAAATAGTTTGCATTGAGGGGAGAATATCATCCACAAACTCCCTCGTCAGTGTTTCAGCAGTTTAACCCTTATTAGCTCTTTTTTATAGCTAGTAATTGCAATACTCCATCTCACTAACATTTTATATGTGCATCTGAGAAATTACAAGCACTGTTTAACAACCCAGCAGCTATCAAGTATGATGTTCTGCCAGTCACTAATTGGTTGTAGTGTTTTGGTTGTGGTGTTTCCACATCACAGGACTGGTTCTGGGAGGAACAGTAACTATCAGCCATGAGCTTTTCTGTGTATCTTAGTAAATTATGTAATCAAGTAAAAATGATACTTGAAATGCCCAGGATTACATAAAATACCAAAGTAGTTGTTGTGTCTATGCCATATCTACACAATAAATCTTGCAGTTCTCATAAGTACAGAGAAAAATCCATAACTACTCTACCTCTTGTTCTCCTAGTACAAAGAAAAGCTATTTCTATGGTATCCACGGCAATGGTCCCAGGTATTAACAAGTGTTGCTATGCTGCTTGGGTCATCCCTGAAAGGGTTGTCGGAAGGCAAAAGTATTACAATCACAAGGCAAGGGATTTCAACTTTGGAATTTACTGAAAAAAAATGAAATTAGAGCATTTGGACTGTGTCACAGATGGCTACATTCCAGTTTGTAACAATTAATTGGTCAGAAAGTACATCAACAGTGCATGGGGAAAATTAGTGCCATGTTACAAGGTTTATACTTAATTAGAATTGCATCTACATTTGACACTTTCTGGCAGGACACTTTCTTAAAACTATTATCCCGACTGTTGATACGCCCACCTACACACACACAACCTCTCCCCTGTCCCCACCTGTTTCTTATTGAATAAAAACACATTTTATCATAACAAAAAAAAAAATCTTACTTACCTAAACAGCAGCAGATGACGATGAAAAGCGAACTAGCAGTTTTCTAGTACCATTAACAATTAATGAGTCATTTCCCAGAAAGGGAGTAATTGCTTTAAGCTGTGAAAATGGAGTCCAGTTGTTTCCTAGGTAGTAGAATCTAAACAGGTGTAACCTGATCTCTTGTTCTGGCATATTATTCAAATGAGTACTACAGTGTGTCTAGGACTGTCAAGAAGATGTATGATGAGTAATTTTAGACTAGAAACAATCATTTAAGGCTACACACCGAATTTTTCTCTCTTAACCATCCACAAATATTAATTCTAATAAAGGGCAGCAGTTCTTTGCTTCTTTTCTTCAATTATCACAAATAAAGCCTCAACAGTGAACCACAAACCACACATTGTATGGCAGAGGGGAGTGATTCTCAAGGCAGTTGCTGATCCTTGATGGTCTATGGATGAGACTGAGTCTACTTACTCACAAACTGTTTCAGTGAAGTCCAGCTAGCTCCCCAAAACAATACTATACCTTATTTACAAAAAGTTGAAGTTTATATATAAAATTCTAGGAAGAAATAACTAAGGTATCTAGTCCATTCCCCTTTTCCATATAATATTTAATCACTTCTTATAATCCCACCTGATTGACACCATGCACCCACCATTAACTGTCCCCTGAAATTTGCAAATATGTGTGCACAGATCAAAATAAGAAGCTAACACACTGTCAATCTTTACACTTTTTATAGCAACGCTTTTTGTTTGTGAATTTGCCTGGGTTCTCCATCCCACCCGACCCCACTTCCCACATGAACTCCAAAAGTTTAAATTGGGTTGGAGTATACAACTCCTGGAAGAGAGCACCGTGAGACCCATCAAATCCATGCTCCTCTCTAGCAGACCTTAAGTGCATAGGAGCAGGTTTGAGTTATACCTGGATGGGATAAAGAAGTACTGAAATATGGAGGGGAGAAGGGGAGCCTTTTATCCACATGGAAAACTTTAACCATGTCATGTTTTATACCTAGGACACATTGAGCATTTAGGATAATTTTTTCAGAGAAGCCCCTAAATGATGTAGGAACTGAAGACACATTGACTTGCAATGAAACTTAGTCTGTTGAGTCATTTAGATGCTTTCGAATATTTCACCCTTACAGCTTTTAATGTTGATAAAAGATTCTGCCTTTCCCTGGCCATCTCTCTGTTTCCCTGATTCCCTGTACACACTGCACTTTGTGCCTTATATATTGCCCTGCCTCCCTCCCATCTGCCCCAGCCTGGAGCCCTGCATCCCTGCCTCTCCATAAGATGCAGAGAACATAGCATGCAGTATACCTACATCCTCACTCACAGAGTAAGTTTATACTGCCCTGTATCAGCTGCAATTGATGCTATTGTTCCTCTTTAGTCTATATCATTATCATTACTAATGCTTGAATTGTTACCTCTTTTGACCCAAGCAATTAGCCAATATGTGTGGTCTTGCAGGTTGTTTCCATTAGAGGGAGAAAATGATGATAGATTTGTATCAAAGAAATAATTGACTGTTTATTTACAAAGCACGTACACAAAATCCCGTTTCCCTGAACACAGTAGGAATCACACAGCAAGAGGCTTTCTTTGCTCACAGTTCCAAGCCTCTTTCCAGCCAGCACTCTGCCCAAAAGCGTTCTCTCCCTCCCTCTCTCTTAGGACCACACTACAGGTACTTCTCCAGTTGTCATGAGAGCTTCCTTGCTGTCTTCTCTGTGTGCGTCTATACTGTTTCCATTCTTTCTCTCTCTCCTACACACACAGCTCCATCAAACGATACCCAGCTCCCTGTGTTCGCATTTAGATCCTAGGGAAAAACCCCAGACTGCATAGTTCAACTCCTATTCTAATCTTGCATGTGGCCTGTTTGGGCAATGCCTCCTATTGTTTCAGCTAGCTATTTAAATGTACTTTGGTTACTATAGCAAATTGATTATTTTAATAGGGTTCTTATACCCAGTTGTGTGTTGAGATGATTTATAATGAATGAGCAATGTAGTAAACATACATATCCTGCTCTAACATATCTTACTGTGTGTTAGAGTCTCAGTCTTCCTATACTTATTCTGGTTTTTATTTTTAGGCAGATTCTTTTATAGGATTTGGTTACACTGGTAAATAACATTAGAGAATAAGTTGACAGCCTGAATTTATTCCATGTCTAATGATTTCTTAACGGTAGAATGTACTTATACAATATGTGTGTAACTGCTGGACATATATATGTATATGTGATTCCCCGAATAAATACTATATTACATTGTATATTACATTGTATATTACATCCCCAAAACAAGCATTGTAAACTGAGGAAATTCAGACTTAAGGCTCAACTTAAAAGATGTTCAAACATGTCACGGTATGAAAATGTATCTAAGTCACCAAAACTCTGCCTTATAGTTACATCAGGAGGAAAAGAAAAATGAAAAAAACCTAAATTTGCCTTTTAAAAATCTATTTAATTTACTATGGGACTACCAAACCATTTTGCATTCATCACAATTGTATGGTTGTTGCATGGTGACATCATAGGATAGAGCTAAGGCTGTTCTGATGCCTTAGCTGTGCAGACCGTCCACCTTTACTTTTCCATCTCCTCTCATGCACAAATGCAAACCTTCCTCTTTGTAAACGTTGTCACCAATCTATTTTAATACATTGATTAATTACTTAACGATAGTCCTTTCCTGTAGGTCTCTCCCATTGTGTGTGGAATGTCTGTTCATTTAGAGGCACCCACATGGTCCACCGAGCCTACAGAGTTTATAAACTGCACAGGGCCCACGAGTGCCTTGGCTCCAATAGCTCTATCTGGTCCTGTGGAATTTGTAATTTCTGCAAGGTCCACAGAATGGGTGGTCTCCATCTCTAGCTTCTATTATGGATACTGTAGTAAGGGGACATTCCTGATACACCTGGATACAAGATTAGTTTTACCTCTGGTGCGGGGGACAGTACTGTGAAGTCAGCACCTCTTGGTTTTCAATAGAAACCTGATTTTCCTCCAGAGGCACATTTTTATTTTGGTAGCATCCTGTTCTCAGTTACATTGTTGAACTTCATAAATCAAACAAGTGCATTTATGAACGAAAGTGGAACTGAACAAAATGCTGTTTATCTTCCAAGTTAAATCCACTTCCATTGATTGATGAGCTTGATCATTATTGAAAGAACAACTGTTTTAATCTCTGTTGACAAGCAAGGCTGTACCATGTAGTCCGCCTGTTTCTCACAGACAAAGCTGGTTAATAACGAACATCAAAGTTAGAAATATATACAGCATTGTGTAAAACGGAAGATTTAACTTCTAGCAGGATCATTTGTTTATAACATCATTATTTGTTAAAACTGTTTGGCTCATCAGTGACTGGATCCATACAAGTATAGCCTGGGGCCTGGATTCCTTGTGCACGCAAAACTCTCAATGATTTCAACGGGAGTTACACAGATGTACAGTAATGGCTGAAAAATCAGGCTAAAGGCTCTTGAGACAAGTAGGATGAGTGAACTAAGTAACAAATGCATAAAAATCTCACAATGACACCTCAGTCTAGCTAGACACTGTGTTTTCTGCATTTATATTTTTTTAATAAGGCAACATTTTATTGTATATGCCTGAGTGAAATAATGACAGTTTTACCCTTAACTGTGAAAAGGGTGGGGGAAGTTGTAATAATTTCATTTACAAAATGCCTTCCCCTTCCTCAGTTGCTCCACACAGAGTTGCTCAAGGCTGTTTGGGACCAAAAAAAAAAAAAAGCTCCAAATAGTAAACACTAATTCAAACAGTGTGAAGTGAGAACACAGTGTAAAAACACCATTATAAAAATCAAACACAATAGTAACATTGTAACATCCCTTCATATGCAAAGAAAGGATGAAGCCTGTATCAGATCTTGAATCAAGATATCTCCTACAGTAGTCCTCTATATTGCAAGCAAGCTGGTGCTGGGGAGGAAAACATTTGTGTTGTGTCTAAGATGGATCTGTAACTAGGTGCCCAGCCATGTATTTTAATATTACGGCCATTTGTTTGCTGGAACTTTGAGGTGTAGCCCCTTTAGTTCAAAGACCATCTTAACCTTTCATCTTGTATGGTCTTTGAAACTTGTGTGGTGAGTGAGCGAAGCTACTGAAGCACAATAGCACAGTCATAAACTGTCTGTTGTGTACTGTTGATGTCAACGGGATGGAATGTCAGAACTGCTCCAATGCATCATAGTGCGAGCACCGATTCTCTTGTGGCTCAAGTGATAGAGGCAGGCGCTTGTGGAACAGCTGGACTTGTTATTAAGTTGTGAGTGGTCCTTGTGTGCAGCACAATATCAACCAGGAAGTCCTAAATGACTATTTAAAAGAAAAAGCAAAAAAGCAAGCAAACCCCTCCGTGATAACTCCAGGTTTGTTCCTGCCAGCAGGGCTGAAAGAGAGAGGCATTTTTGTGTTCATTTCTCATGGATGGTATTCAGATACCAAACCTTATAACAGCGTAGATATGTAGGCCACAGATGTGTTACAATTCTAATAGTTATATAGCAGCTTCCATAAAAAGATCTCAGATCACTTCATGAACATTAAATAATTCTTTCCCAACATCCCATTAAGAAGGTAAATAGCACTGTCCTCATATTATGGGTAGGAAAATGAGATGACTGTCCCGAGATCACGCTGCAAGTCAATGGCAAAGCCAGCAATCTAGGAGCCTTGACACTCAGGCCCAGATCCCTAATGGTATTTCAGCACCTAATCTCCATTGACTTCAGGGGAATTTAGGTGCCTAAAGTCCTTTGCGGATCTGGTGCGTGTATGCTCTGAACACTTAGACAAAGTGTCATCACTGTGGGAGAGGCGTACAGTACACGCATTGGAGCACCTTAATGTAAGGGGACTGTTGGTCCCTTACTGGAACTTAGTGAGTCGTCTTAGTGGGCTGTCTCTTAGCACCAAAGGACGGGAAGGGTTGAGAAGGACAGCCCTCAGGGCCAAGGGCGAGAGGCCAACACTCCAGTCAGCCTGAATGGCAGGATGGACAGGCAAACGGGGGGTCCCGTCCGCTGTCTGAGCTGGAGCTGCCTGAGGAGAGCAGGACTGAGCTTGGAACAAAGCAGCACCCTGAGACACAGTAGCCAGTGGCAAAGAGTCCAGAGAAGGAGTCCAGCGACCTGAGCTGAACAGGATTCAACAGGGTCACAGCAGCAGAATCTGAGGGGCAAAGGAGCAACCCAGAGAGTTGAGCTGAATGGAACCACAGCTGTGCTGAAGCAGAGTGGAGCTGGGGCTGGAGCCGTGTGGAGCTGGGTGCAGTGAGCAGCTGGAGAGAGCAAGGGGGAGGGCCCAGCCAGGGAGATGCCACTAGCCACGAGACCCTGCAGACTGGGCTTGGAGGGGGGATTGTGAGCCCAACGGAGCAATGCTGGGAACAAGGGCTCTGCCCCTAGAATCTGGGGGGGTGTGGCCGCCGCCAGAACCAGTGTCCGACCCACAGCATCCTTGCAGTGCAGCCAGGGCCTGGGAAGGAGGCCTGCAACATGTGAGAAACAGACTGTGAGCTTCCCTTACATGTATGTGGCGTCCCCATGCCAGGGGTCAGTGTTAGGTGTTTTCCTTTAACCTTTCTCATTTTTTCCTTATTTTTTTATTGATTACTGTTTAATAAATTGTATTGCTTTGAACTATATGCATCAATCAGTGCGTCAGGGAAGTGTCCAGTGCGATGAGAGTACCCCAGAGTGGAGACACCCAAGCCCCTGTCCCAAGTAACCAAGACAAGGTTGGGGGTCGAGCCCTCCAGGGATCCGGGACCCAGCCTTGTTAGGGTTACAGGGATTCCGCCAAACAGGAGCATAGAATGGGGGGTCCTTGAGGTCAGGCAGGCCTCTGGGTAAAGGAAGTGGGAGCAAAAACTCAAATCCTTTTGCTAAGCAATTCCACCGGGGTAGTGTATGAGCCAGGAAAGTTCCCCACAATAGCAGGACCATTCCCCTGCTTACATGAAAAAGCTCTCTCTCCTCCCTCACACCAAGAACAGAAAGTAACCAAAGGGACAAAAATTAAAAGAAACAATTGTAGTAATCTTCATTCAGTACTGATTCTTTCTTTACTGCTTCGTGAATTCAATACAAAACCAGCTGCCCAGCATATGCTGCCAAAACAAGCTACTGGCTTTAGCAGATGGTACATTGTGAGTTAAATATTGACACAATACATAGATGTACTATTGAGTCCTCTCCTGATACCAAAAGCTCTTTCCCTTTATTTTTCTCACTCTGTGATATTTGCAAATTGAAACGATAACTCAATTTGTATGGACAGAATTTAGACTTAGGTTTCACAATGGACAAGTTGACCCATGGTATCACCCATACTGCCATTTAGAAGAAGGCAGACAGTTTGATCATTGTTGTTTTAAAAAAGTAAAGGAAAAATAACCAACTAAAGATAGGATTTCACCCAATTTTATTAATCATTTGACCACTTTACAACTAGGACAGAGAAAATCACAGAATAAGGTGACTGTGATTTAAACACATCTGTTGGTTTTAGAAATGGGCCCAAGAACCAGAATTCAGATCAAAATGCCAGAAATGTGGCTGTTTAATCTAAACTAAGTAAAACTGAATTTTTTGGGACTCCTATACTTGCGGATGTGTATCTGTGTGCAATTCCTGTTGATGTTCAGACCCCTGGAATCTGCAGACTTGGGTACCTCTGCATTTTTCTTTACATTCTTTTCAGAATTAAAAGGTAACTGCCACTAATCCATGCAGCCTCAATTATATTTACACATCCACTAGAAAAATCTGGCACACTTCTCATTTGGTTTTACATATTTGAAAAAACGAATAGATCACTGTGTCAAAACCCCTTGCGTCATGCCATTGTATACAGTTCCTAATGCCTTGAGGCCTGACTACTGCAAAATGGAAACCAATGTTCAGAACAAGAAAGAACAAAACAATAAAAAGGAAAGAGACAGTCAAAATCAAATTGTTGTGGGAAGGCAAGTATGTGTGTGATAAGAGCACACACCTGGTAGATTTCCTCATTCCCGCATAAGTCTTAAATGTTTTAATTTCCTTTTGGGGTGCAGGAGAGACAGAGAAGGGTCTTATGCGGGTTGTGTTTGTACTGGTGCTTTTTGATTTTTCACGAGTTAATATATTTCACTTCTCTAAGTTTTTCAACTCCAAAGAAAAAAAAAATTTCAGAGATGCCTAACCCTCCCATATATTTTCATTTAATTTTGTAAGTGGAATGCCCAGAGCAGGTTCTCAAGATGTGTATCATTGTATCTGGGCTTTATACTGTCTCTGTATTTGATTTGGATAGAATCCATGGTTGCCTACGATTAGCAGCATTAACTGAATCTAAACCTGAACCATCTTGGCTGTCAGGTTTGTCTGGTCCATCTGGTTTCGATTCTCATCAGAAATTTCAGCAAACAGAAAGATTAATTGATAAAGTCTGGGTAACTATAAAATACCTTTCTATTTAAAAACCACAAAATGTGAATGCCTTAATCTTCCACGACGGGAATGGCAAAACTAATAACAGGAAAATGAGGTCACATTTCACATCACTCTGAGTTTGGGGGCTGTATTAAATATAAGCCTAACATTTAAAAGGTGACCAAAAGGGTGTTAAAGTGGCTTATGAAAACTAAGGCGCAAGTTGAATGTCCTGATGTGACTAGAGGGAATTGAGAAGTTGAATCTGGGGTTTGGCTGCATATTCACAAGACTGTAGAGGTCAGGGACAGTGGCAGTTCCTATGTTCAGAGATTATCCGAATTTTATTTGGGTCTGAGACAGTAGTCACCACTGCCGGTGCTGTGAAACAAAAACTAAGGAGCCCCCTGCAGAATACAAAGATTGACTTTTTTGCTCATTCTCTGGTCACGAATAATCCAGCTCAGGGTGATCCAGGCTACTCACAGCTTGTTATAATGGGCTACTTCCAGAGGTCAGAGAGGCAGTTAGCATGGCGTTTGGTAGTGGTTGTGCTCATGTTCAGATTCTGCTTGAAAAAGCAGCATGTGCTTTTCGCTATGCCCTGGAGGGTACAAATAGGGACCTAGTGGATGAAGCTAAAGTATTCAGGGTTGAAAGTGGCCAGGAATCTACTGCTGAGGGTCATACACGAACCCTGGGTATTGGAGAGGGATGGGCGAAGGAAAGGAAGTGGCTGTGAGTGCCCAGGGATTCTCTTTTATGAAGTACAAAGGTGTAATGAGGAACTGGAGGAGATGGTTCAGAGCCTTAGAAGCTGACCTCAGGAATGGGGAACCGTCTGCCAGCTGGAACCACTTTCTCCACCCTCTCAGTAGGCATCCCACGCCTCCTCCCATTCCTCCAGGGTTCTTACCAGCATTAGCTTGGATGAATGGGGACACCACAACATGTTATCAGCTACAGGAGGCATTCGTAAGCAAGCTTTGCTTGATATTGGGGTGTCCCACTTGCTAACCTCTAGAATTTAGGTGGAGGACGTCACACATACCAGTGAGTTACCCTGACCAGAGTGACAGGGCAAGGAGCCACTTGGTGGCTTGCTAAAGTTTCAAATGTCATGGTACACACAGCTTTTCTGTTCCTCATGATTTTGTAGCCCACGATTCTTGGGAAAGTGCTGACACAGTTACAAAATGTGCCAAGTTGAAAAATGAGTATAAAAGGCACAGAGATCTGCTTAAAGCTGCAGAATACATTGTCTGAAAACTGTCACTCTGAGCAAAAAAAGTAAAAAGTCTGCAATCCCAGCATTAGTAGCTATTGAGGCCTTGGGAGATGTCCTATTTCACAATAAAAAACTGAAGCTGAGTGATTTAAGGAAAAGGAATATGAAGTTAAAAGGAGTTTTGCACAGACCCTAAGAGCACTGCAGTGCTCTAACGGGACTCAATAATCAGGGGTAGTGCAAGTGTTAAAAAGTGCAAGTGTTAAAGAGAATATTGATGACTTGTGAGTAATTGATAACTACTCTGAGTGTTTTGCCTTAATAAATATTTGTTAAATCCCTCTGCTGAGTAAGTGAACCTGAGTCCAACCAGGGAGAGACTCCTACCAGAAGGAGGGAGACTAGCGGGACCCTAACTGTCTTGCTGGTCAGGGTGGAAAAAGGTTTTGCCCTCTCCATTGCTGGCCAATTGGTAGAGAAAAAAATTATCTGGCACATGATGGTACAGTGGGCCCTAGAAGCTGCCATCCAGGGTGACTGACTTGCTCGTCTAGCCCTGGAGGGAGAGACTGACTGCCTTAAGGTGAGAGCCAGAGAGACTGTTTGAGAGGGGCTGAGAGTGGCTTCCATATATGGTTCAGAAGAAGCCACGAGAAACCACAAATCCAAAGTGGGGACAGCAGAGTCCACAGACCTGATGAAGATGCTGACAAGCAGGGCAAGGTAGGAGCAGCCTGTGGAAGTCACAGAGAGATTAATGAATAGTCCTTGCCACCTGAAGCAAGGTCCCTGGGCTGGAACCCAGAGAAGAGGGTGGTCCTGGGTTCACCTACCTTTTCCTCAGACCAGGAGGGGACATACAGGTGTCAAGAGTAAAAGAGGCCAAGATCCAGGAGTTCCAGATAGAGATTGAGAGCTGAGATTGGATCTTGGGTTTTCTTATTATGGACTGAGAGATGACCTAGCTGGAGGGCTAGGCCACAGAAGCAGCAGATTGTTATGGATCCAGGAAGGTCAATGGCTGCTGGAGTCAAAGAATCTCTGCAGCACTGCATCCTCACACAAGGGGGCTCTGTGGTGGATAATGTGCATGTGCACACCGTAACACACCCACAAGGGGATGGGCCAAGCATGATCAGATGGCTCTGGAAGTGTGGTCAAGTGGCGAGGAGGCAGAGGGGACCCTGTTTAAGAGCAGGGCTCTGTGCAGGCAGGGGGCTAACTACAGCCACACATATGAAGGACTTGCAGGAGAGAGGGCAGCCTGAAATGCTGATGAACCATGGACTCACAAGAAAGCAGGAGCGCTGTCTAAGAGAGGGGTGGGGTCGGGAGTGGGAGGTAAGAGTCTCAGGACTTTTAGTTTCAAAGATCTGTAACTCAAGTGCTGTAAGAGTAAAGAAATGCCTCTGCTGAGCCTCTACTCCTTGCTTTCCTGCCACTGTACCTCAACTAATAAGTCCAGACTAAGTCAAACTCTGAGGGAGAATTTGTAAGACACTGGGGGACTCGGTCCCAGACACTAGTTTCAGTGTCTATGGCAGCTGGCTGGGGACATTCCGCATCCCAAAGGAACCAGAGGTATGAGCCAAGGAGTGTGCCCTAGAGACCCCAAGCTGAAACCCGACACAGGCCACACTGGCTTGAAAGCGCATGGGTTGGGTCCACTTGCAACAAACTAGTGACCATACATTGGGTTTTTGGGCTAGTCTGTAACACTCAGATTTTCCGGTGTCTTCTATTTTTGTCTACTGCTTTGTGTGTGTGTGTGATTATATTGTAATATTCATTATTTAAGGTTATATTCCACTCAATGCATGCAGTCAGTTACCATTAATATGAATGAGAGTTTCGCAGGTATGTTGAGGAACTGGATGAGACTGAAGGCTGGTCTTGGGGTTACTGGATTCTGACTATATTTTTCCCCATATCTTATATTGTTTTTGACCGTGGCACCCTCATTGAATTCCCTCCAGTGGCTCCATCACTTAATCACATCAAAGTTAAGCTCCTCACCCTCCCGAACAAGGCCCTATATAATTTACATCTGTGCTCTCATTTTCTTCCCACTTCACCAGCTGCTCTTTACTCTCTTGCCCACCCTTTTGCTTTACTTAGCCCTGTGTTTTCTTCCACTTTCTGATTCATGGTTTCTGTCTTGCTGCCACCCTATTCTTGTAACAGCATCCCTGTCATCATCTACTACTTGCTCTTCCTTTCCTCTTTCAAATCTCTCCAAGCAATCTCTTCTCCTCATCCATACCCTCAAACCTGCCCTCCCCTGATGGGTTGCACTGTATCTTTTGTATATGTCTTGTTTAAATGCTCTTTGGGCAGAGAACATGATTTTTTTTCGGATTCTAAAGGTTCTGACACGTATGGAATTCATAATTTTTTAGAATTGCCCTGAGTTCTGACAGCCATGCTGGGGGAGCTCCTTGTGGGAATGGGTATGGATGCCACAGTATTGAGGCTCAAATGCCACTATTACACTTATGAAATAAACAGCAGGCTCTTATTCAGGGGATAAGGCAGTGTGCCACATTTATTATGAATACAAAAATATATACTTAAAAAAACACAATTGCCTAACACACACAGAGAGAGAGAGAGAGAGAGAGAGAGAGAGAGAGAGAGAGAGTGTTCTGCAGGAGGGCTATAATTACCAGTCACTGGCCAGGTGATTCAGACACAAGGGTGCAGCCGGGCACTGTCGGTCGCAACACGATGCTCCCTGGGGATTGCAGAATGAGCCCAAAGTCCAGGTTTTTTCTCCCTATTTTTATACTTCTCCATCTGAATTTGGGTCTATGGATTCTTTCATGTCAGTCTCTTCTTGTTTGATGTAACTGTCAGTTATGTTTGATCGTAAGTGTGATGGCTTTCCCATCATTCTTTCCTGTAACTCCCGTTTTCCCGAGTTATCTTGATCTTCATCTGGGTTATAAAAGTTCTTTAAACAAAAGCATCATCTCTCTCTTCCGCCCTTAGAGGCTGAGAACCACTGTCCTGGTAATTGCCTCCTTATTGGCTTATCTTTCACACACTCAAACTGCATTCACTCCCCATTCATGCTTACTAAAAACCATTACATTTTTATTCCATTACACTGGTAGACTATTTTATACTTACTTACTAACATAATAAAATCCTTATACCTATACCAATTCTATCAATATCAATTTTACAAAAAGAATATAAAAGGAATTTCATTTGCCCTCTCATTGCCCCATGATTTACACATCAAACACATTCCTGATATGCATTGGGCATTCTCCTTCACTTGTGAATTAGCACAGTTAGATCCCAGGATGTTCCCAAACATTCATACTTAGATGCTCGCAAACAGGGCCCCATTGTGTCATAAATGTTAAATCACAGAATGTTTGGGCATGATGTCCCCACGCATGTGTTTTGAGCAATCGTCATAGTGGAGCCTGGGGTGGCATAAACAATCAAGTGTCTGGAACATCCTTATCTATAATGCCTAATTTCATTCCTTTCAGTGTGAGGATTAACCCTTAAGCTTCTCCATGGTTCGGGCCTGCTCTGGTTCAGGCCTATACCACTGTGCTGGGGCCTACATCACCTCTAAGGTTTTCCTAACATTTCCCCTTTTTTGAGATAGCTATTCTGGGAAGTCTTGTCAGTGTGCTCAGAACAGCCTACCAGCTGGTAGGGGCTCAAGATCAACCCACATGTCCTGGATTGGTTTTTGGTACTTCAGACGTGACGACGTTAAGCCTAAATGAGAACAAGATGTAACAAGTGAATGTAACACTCAATGGGGAGTAGAGTCAGTTCACATCCGACTCGTCACACACATCTTCCTCCCATACAGTCTCCAGCCCAGTTCCTTTTGGTGGATCAGTCTAGTGTGGACAGATTTGTCACTTTAGAAAAGAAACACTTTCAGTGCATTTGCAGGTTGGCCAAGAGCTGAAGAGAGCTGGATGCCCTCATTGCAATGGGGGGTAAAACAGTGATGGATGAGGAAGGTTTTTCCTATATGTGATGAGAGAAACTAGAATAGACTACATTCAAAACACCTGCCACATGATGCAACAAACTTCCACGGATGAGCCCTGGACTAGGGACCAAAGTTTGAGGTTTCCCTGCCTGGGAAAAGAAACCAGGCCACGGCTGTTAAAGTGCCAAATACTGATCACTAGACCATCAGGGAAAAGCCACAGACTTTGTGTGGGAAGCTACTCATACATGTGCTCCCCTGTAAGGTGAATCACAGAAAGGGGAAAGCCTGCCATATTGCCAACTTCAAGAGATCAAAAATCATGAGTTGGACCCTTCCCAAAATCATGAGATTGGCCTAAAAAATCTTAAGTATTTTTTAAAAGATTATTTTGTGTGTTTTAGGTCTCTGGATTTTTGAACTCCCCCTGCCCATCCCCAGGCTGTGTGCACGTGACAATTAGTGTTGCCCACTCTCCCGCATGTACTGGATAAGGTACATGGATTTTGGCCCGTTGCAGGCACTCTCACCCCCATATCTGCACATCTCCTGTCCAGCACTTAATCCTGTTCTCCAGTCTCCCATCAGTTCTGTCCCCACCCAACCCCCCTTAATTCAGCCCCAACCCCCCTCAGGTCAGTCCCCCAGCCCCCATCATCACCACCCCATCAGTTCAGCTCCCTACCCCATCAACCCCACTGCCCTCAGTTCATCCTTCCAGCACTCACCCCATCTGCTCAGAACCCATCATCAACACAGCCCCCCACCCCACCCTCCTCACTTCAGCCCTCCTGCAGCCCTCAGGCCACAGTTCAGTCCTCCCAGCCTCTCCTCTGCTCATCTTAGGGTTCTTCACCCTCCCCAAGCCTGAGGAGGCTGTAGTGGGGTCCCTCCCACCACCTCCCAGTTTGACATGATAGCAGCTCCTGGGGCTGACAGCGGAAGCCTGGATACACAGGGCTAACAGCAGGGGCCCCAGCTGCCCGGAGTTGACAGCAGCAGCTCCTCCTCATGGGGCTGACAATGATTTCTAAGTAAAATGAAGCTTCACTCATGATCTCAGGACCCAACTCCCAAATGCAGGATTTTGTTTCTCAGACACATCCGACATTTGAGTCCTAGCATGACACCAGGAGTGAAGCTTAATTTGACTTAGGCTGGGTCTACGCTGACAGCCGCAAATTCACTGCTATCAGATCGATTGCTCTGAATCGACTGAGCGGTCTGTGTAGACCCACTCAGTCGATCCAGCAAGCGACGCAAGAAAACCACCCTGGTAAGTGGCGTTGCGCTGCGTCGAAGGAAGCGCTGTTCCCTTCAACGGTGCGCGGCGGAGACGCTGCCAAGTCAATTTACGTCACTTGCGTATCTCCCATCGACTGCTGCCGAATCACAAAGGTAAGTGTAGACCGGGCCCTAGAAACCACGACTCTCGTGACAAATTCACAAGAGTTGGCACGTCCGAGCCTGCAGCCCAGGACGGTGCCAGAAGGAGGCTGGTGAAATGCTAAGGCGGTCACTTGTCTGGTTTTATACCGGACAGTCTCTTTTCGGCTGGCTTGTCCCCCCGCCCAGAACTGGGACAAAACCAGCCGGGCTTTTGTCTGGTATCCGATAGGAGATGCCGTTTTGAACAGAGCGCCGCTCTGCCCCCTCAGCCGTGTTACCTCATGCACACCCTGCATGTAAGGTCAGGCCGGTGTGGGCAGGCAGTGCACTCTTGAAAATGACAGCCCCCGACTGGCATGACCTTGCACACACTGTACATCCCAGGTCCCTGGCAGGGCCCAGGGCCCGCTGGCAGGCGTGGACCCACACCACTCCCAAAGTGCTGGAACAGGCAGGATTCAGGACCAAGCGAGTGCTCACCTTGCAAAATACCCACTGTACCTTTTCTGAGTCAAGCGCAGGACTACCAGAGGCTGCGATTGCTGCGCTAGCGACTGCACTAGGGCAGCTGGCCAGCGTAAAGCGAGAGCTGACAGGCCATCTGAAGGTCGCTGGCACCTGACAGCACAGCACTGTTCAGAGCAGGTGCAGGGCAAAACTCCACCGACGCTCCTGGAGGCAGACCCAGCCCGCCTAGCTACTCCCGCAGCTGCGGGGCCCACCTAGCCCATTGCTGCACATAATCCCCCCTGCGCGTCCTAGCGTGGCGCACAGGGAAAGTCCAGCCGGGGACAGCCCCCAAACCCGAACCGGGGCCCAAGCATAATTTTTTGGGGCCCGCTACAAACTTGTGACACGGGCCCCTGCCACACACACAATGGGGGTTGCAGCCTCGGGGCCTGGGTAAAGAGTCAACTCCCCCCTCCCGCGTGGGGCCTCTGACCCCGAGCACGGGGGACGAGGCGCAGGCTTCTCCCCCCGGCACGAAGCTGGCGCGAGCAGGAGCAGGGCGGCTGTGAGGGCAGAGCGGAGGGGCCGGAGCTGGCCGGGCGATGGAGTCTGCAAGGGAGGCCGGTGGAAGGGGACCACAGAAGAACATCCTGCCGCAGCGAGCGCGCTGGGCCTGGCGGCCAGGGCGGCCGTGTCCCCGCAGCCCCGGCACAGGGCGATCGGCCCCGCTGGCCGCGGCGCACGGGCCGGGCTGATCGCGGGCGGCCGGCGGGGCCCCGCCCCGGCTCGGTGTAATGGAGGCGGATGGAGCCGGGGCACGGTGCGGGCCGCCATCGGCCGGCCGGGGGCTCCTGGCTGGTCGGGCGGGTCCGGCCCGGCAGCGCCCGCGGGCTGAGGGGCGGGCCGGGCCGGGCGGGGCCGAACAAGGGAGAGCAGCTGCCGAGAGGGGGCGCCCGCGCCGGGCTCCAGCGCCCGGACTCGGCTCGCTCCGCGTCCTCGCCTGCGGCGGCCTCCGCGCGGCCGGGCCCGGCTTTGGGCCCACGCCCAGGTGAGAGCGGCGCTGCGCCGGCTGACAGCGGGCGGGGATCGGCCCGGCCGGCAACAGCCCCTGCGGCCCGGGGCAGGCACGACCAAGTGCGCCCCGAGCCCGTGGCCGGGCCCCCGCGCCGGCGTTTGCCGCGGGAGCCTCCCCCACATTTACAGCCGCGCTTCTCGGCGCAGAGGCGCTGCCCGGGCCCCTGGGGCCGCCCCGGCGGGGCCGACGCCGGCTGCCCCGCGCGGCAGGGCCCCGGGGAGCGTGGAAATGCCGGGTGTGTTGTGCAGGGCCAGGTGGAGGGGGGCCTGCCCCAGAAATGTGGGTGTCCCCCCTTCGGACGAGCGAGGCTTGGGGGCAGTTCCGAGCCCTGCCGTGTCTGGTTCAGTTCAGAACTGGCCGCAGGGGGTGAAATGAAATGGGTTAAAAATCTTTGTGTAAAAGAAACCAAACCCCAGCAAACCCTGTGCCTCAAACTGAGGAGAACGGCCCGTTCCGGGGGTGGTCGCACAAACCCTTCCATCTGTACGGTTTAGACAGGGCCAGTGCCCTGTGGGGCACTGAGCACCTTGAACTATCCTTGAAGTCCATGGGAGCTGAGGATTTCGCTGCGCGCCTTGCAGGATCAGGCCTATTTAAATGAATGAGGCTACACTGGTGAGTACTGCTTATGGTCCAAAGTTGCAAGGTCTTGAACCACAGTCAACTTGGACTCAGGCTATGCACGCAGTATAATTTAAATTGGTATAAATTATGTCACTCGGGGGTGAATAAGCCACACCCGAGTGACAAAGCTACACCGACCTAAGCACTGGTGTGGTCAGTGCTATGTCGGCAGGAGAGCGTCTCCCACTGACATAGCTACCACCAGCTTGCAGGGACAGGAGTCATTAGGTTGACAGGAGAGCTTGCTCTCCACAGCTTAGAGCATCTGCATTAGCAGTGCTACAGCAGCACAGCTGGGCCACTGTAAACACTGTGATGTATCCATAGCCTGAAGCCAGGTTTGCACTTAAAATTTAAATCAATCTAACTGCATCATTTGGGGTGTGAAAAATTCACACCCATGAGTGCCACAGTTAAGACAGCCTAATCCCTGCTGTAGATGTGGCTATGTTGACAAAAGAATTCTTCCCTTAACCTAATTACCACTGCTCTGGGGGGCAGATTCCCTATACTGACAGAAGAGCACTTTCCCTCAGTGTAGGAAGCGTCTACACCAGGGGTCGGCAACCTGGTCCCGCATGCGGCTCTTCAGCCACGGGAAGCTATGTTTTGCGGCTCCAGGCAAAATGGCTCTTTTGAGAGTAAAGGTTGCCGACCCCTGGTCTACACAATGGCACTATAGCAGGGTAGTTACAGTGATGCAGCTGTGCTGCTGTTGCACCTGTGGTGTAGACAAGGCCTAAAATGGAGTTGAGTGCTTAGGACACTGGTCCCTGTGAGAACTCTTTAAGAGAAAAGTTAACTGACTTGTTTTGATCATACTTTGTGATATCTCAGGGGTTTGGGATGTGACATGCGCTTTCAGTATGAAAACAAAGCATGGGTTTGAAACAGCCTAATGCCCATTCAGGAGTACAGTATCCACATCAAATAAGATGATGAGTAGCATCCCACTAGGGCTCAAAAAGACTATGCCCCCCAAATTAAACTCTTAATATAAGTATAGGAATCACCAAGTTAAGGCGTACCAGCACTGGGATTGACAATAACCTATGCCACAACCAGTTATCCAAGTATGAGTGGCATAATCAGAGGCAGTATTTGGCATGAGCAAAGGAGAACATATTTCTGCAAGAACATTGATCTATAACATTCGTTTTCTTCAAAAATCAGTATTAAAAACATCTTTTTTATTTTATCTTTAGGTAACGATTCATCATTAATCAAAATGTCCTCACCACCTGAGCCACCAAATATTAAAAACGAAGCACACAAAGAGAAAGGCAATAGGATTCCAGGACTCAGGGGTGTCCGTACAACCACCCTGTTCCGAGCTGTGAATCCAGAGCTTTTCATTAAACCTGTAAGAAGTTCAAGAGACAATACTTTCAAAGATGCATTTTATAGATAGATTTTTATTTAAATGTAAGCCACTAATGGTATAAATGCCACCTAATAATACTATAACTTTGACATCCCTTTGTGTATAGTAAGCTTCAGTTTCCCCTGTATATTGTTAAACTGTTCATGCATCTAATGAGGGGGAATCCAGGAGCATGCAAGGTATTGTGATTTGATGCATTAGTGATAGGGAGCCTCTCTTCTATATTTAAGAGGGTATAAAAACAGATTTCTATATTCTAAAAAGTTTTTAAGGTGAAAGAACAAATGTTTATGTAACAAAAATGGAGATTTTTCATTTAAGTTTAATGTGCCACAAAACTTGAGGGACCCTTTAGATTTTAAGATCTGCAGTGCTGACCACTCCGCCGCTCTCTACAGAATCCAGTTAGCACTTTTCACTGGTGATTTTTAACTTACTAATTATTTTTAAACATTTGTTTTCATCCTGTTAAATAGGAGTGGAAGTTGAAAGCCATCCAACATATTTTGCTGATCTGATTGCCTGGTAGTAGCCATGGCAGCAGCTAGAACACTAGGTAGCTTTGGAGGCTCTGCAGAAAGAGAATTATTTCAATAGTGTCTGTTACTTTCTAACATCAGCTCTAGATATACTCTCTGATAGGCTCTTAGAATGTGTAAAGTACTTTGAAAAACAAAATATGGTTGGAAAAATATCCAAGAGATGTTTGCTTGCTATTTCTACTGCCATTTTATTAAATAATCTGTTTTGGGAGGGTAACATGGCAAATTACTTTAAACATTCATTTATGTAGGAGACCAAATTGGTTATGGTGTTAGTGCTGCAGAGTGTCGTTAAGGCTGCTAAGTTGTTAATGCTGATCGTGCTGCTGTTCTTGGAACTCCGGTGTTAGCTGCACAAGCAGAGAGTGCAGCATGCTGGTTCAGTAGACCTCAATGTAATTCATAAAGAAAGATCACAGGCTCAGTTCAGTGGCAAAGGCATTTGGCCAGGTTTATTGTCAGCAAAGCCCGGTACTAGTGCCCTGTCCACTGGGTCACAAGGACACTAACCATTATGTATGCCTGTGACAATGTACAGCTCAGTCAACATAACAGAACGCTGTTCCCTCGGCCCATACAAAGATGTCCTTACTATGACTTCTCCTTTTATACACTGATGCATACAAGTTATGTATTACACGCTGGATGTTGTTAGTTCCCACCACATCCCTGTCCATTATCCTGTCATCCCATCCTTATTTTACAAGGGGTTGGTATGTTCCTCTACAATCTTTTGGGAATTGGTTTACGTACATACTTGAGAACCCTGGGTATTCTTGTACCAGCCTCTCTGGTCAGGAATGTACTTACTTGGTTAGCCAATATCTGCTGTGTTACTATACTGCCAAGGCCTACTTTGGTTCACAGCCTTTCGTTCAAACTGCTAGTTATGCCTAGGGCTCCCGCATGGCCTAGAGGTTGAATGTACCAACTAATATTCTTTGTTACATTATCCATTGCTATAACCAAGTAGGTTAAATTCTTTGTTACAGCTGCACAACCCAGAGACATTGGTGAGACTGCACAAAATTAAAAGGCAGAATTTGATCCATTTAATAAAAGATGGGTTCATAACAATAATTTGTAAGTGGGTGTTAGAGAAATAAAACAAAAATATATTGGCAGGAACACAGTGTATTATTGTCCCAGTAGTAAATCTAGATTGAGTGTGTTGCAGAAAAGTCGTATCACATTTAGGAAGTCTGTTTCTGACCAATCCATGAAACAACATTATGACCTGTGGAGTGGCAGTACATTGGATGTTGCCACACACAGTCTCAAGAAAGGTCAGGGGTGCAGCTTTTTTTAACCTCATGAACATTTCGTAGGACAGTATTTTTATCCTTGGAGAACCCTATTCTATTCCTCCTTCCTGAAAGCAAATGGCCTAAATGTTAGTCACCAACATTGTGTCAAAGTTTTTGCATAGGTCTCAAAAGTGGGCATGGTTTATGCCATAAAGAGATGCCAGAAAGGGCCTCTGATCACTTGGTATGCCATGAGCAAAAAGCCAGATATACATGATGGATCAAAAAAACAAAATAGCTGACTAAAAGTGCATATTAATTTCTTTTGACAGAACAAACCTGTTATGGCTTTTGGACTCATAACAATTACCCTGTGTGTGGCCTACATTGGTTATTTACATGCAACACAAGAAAATAAAAAGGACCTCTGTGAAGCTATTGACAGTGAAGGAGCCAGGTACATGAGAAGGAAGACTTCCAAGTGGGATTAAAGAGGCTGCCTATTAACAGAGAAATACGCTACTTAATAGGGAAGGAGAGAGAGGAGTAATTGGCGATATAGGCATCTGAATTATTAATGTGAAATGTTTAATTATGTGGCTGCTAACTTTTTTATACAGTTATTGGAATGATGTTTGTAAAATTTAATCCAATTTCCATTCCATTATAAATGCCATACCTGTACCTATAAACTTTACAGAAGACATACACAGTAATAAAAGTGGTAAGAACTGTTGTCAGAGTTGATGATTACAGTGCGTAGATAAAAGAAATACCCGGTAAGTATGAGGTGGGATCTGTAGTGATAAGTGACTAGAAATTTCTGTAATAGCTCAGTTCATCTTTTTATGATCTGCTTTATCAAGAAGAAAAGCACTTTTAAAATTAAAGGCATATTTTCTGTGGGAAGAGCTAGTTTGAGCTGCAAAATTTGCATTTTTAGTATTGCAACTAAAGATTTTTTAAAAAGACAAAACATCTTACTTTTTTTTTTTTTTTTTAATCCAGAACTCTGCAAAATACTGGCCTAAAACTAACATGCTAATTTACTCTTTTATATAAATGTTAGAACATTTTTTTTGGTCCATTTGAGTGATTAGTTTTATTTCTAGATTAGTTTAAATATTACATTTACTTTTATTGGAAAATATGTACCATCAATTTCTTGTTAGTCACTGGAATTGGGGTAATCTAAAACCAGGACATTCTAAAATGATAGGGTATTTTATTTATATAAACTATAGTTCACCTATTTTTATATTAAGAGAATATACAAGTCCTATATTTCTGAAATAACTACACACACACACAACTATGTTAAAAGAAAATTAAGGGAGCAAAGCCAAGCACTCACAAGTTAGGAAATACCAGAGTTAAGGTTGCCTATGTCCTAGGCAACCTTGTGCATCTGCATTATGATCCAATCTCTAATTACATGATCACATATTATTTTTTTCCACGGAACCCCTACCCCATTCCATTTCCTAACTTTTGAGTGCATGACTTTGTAACCTTAATCATTTTCTTTTAACATCATTTTTTGTGTTTCATTTTCTACATTTTTAACTCAGGCAACTGAGTTGAAATTCCATCATGTGGTGTCATGCTGACGCTCATGGGTCATCAGCAGGGTTGGAATTCAATCCTAATGTACAAGAACTACTCTGAAGGGTTTTGTGGTATATAGGAATAATGCAAGACTAGGTCCTTCCTATTGAAATACGTTTTGTGGTGTGAAGATGGCCCTGGAAACGAGCAGAAGTAACAGTAGAAGGGGAGGGGAGGGATTCGGTTACTGCAGCCATGAGACTATGTAGTGGAAGGTCTGGCTGAGCGGGCAGGTGTGGTGTTTGTTGTTGGAGTCGGGACTAATTAGCCAAATTAATCCAAATCTATGTGGATTGAAGGAGGAATGTTCAGCCTAGTTTTTCATTTTTCAACTCAGTGTCATACTTACATCCTTGCAGCAATTTTTAAATAACTTAATAGATAGATAATATATATAAAGTGCAGGAAACCATATGCATGCAAAGATGCATATAGTACATTAATGGACAGTACAGAAACACTGCTGACATTTGTCAGTGTAAATATCTGATACCTGTAAATACTACATACAGGTTGGGATTAAAAACAAAATTACAGCAATGACCAAAAAAAGGGTGAACTCAAATGTCTCAAACACAGCTTCACTTACGTGACCTGGGGATAAACAAGCAGCACTAATAATGTTTAGTTTTGTCCTGTTTCTGTAGATTTCTTTTTCAACAGTAGTAACAAAGTTTACAGGAAAATTCCTACCTTGACAAAAATAAGACTAAACGGCTTCCTGAGTGGAGACTTTTTGATTCCCTTTGCCACCCATTAGTCATTCTCCTCCTTAACAAAATACCATTATCCAAACATTTGAAACAGTAACCATTGCTATATGCTTATATTATCCCTTTAAGCTGCTTGTATTTGAGAGGAATTGTTGCTGTTCTTTAAGTAATAAAATGAAAAGTTTGATGGGATGATGCTTAACACTACCCAGTATCTACAAATGCTTTTGTGAGCAAATCTTGTCCTGCCTAGTAACAGTTGCTAGGTAGGTCAGTTTAAGGCTGTAAGAGGTCAGTTAATAAATCCTCTCCCGTCATCAGCCCACATTATATGATTGAGCTCCTTAGCACTTGTATTTCTTAACATGCAGGCAAATGTTTTAGATATCATCCTAATGGGAATTATTTTATCTTTTAACTGGGCTGCATGTTTTCTGTAGAAGCCGTAAGCATTTTGTCTGCAACGATTAGAGCTGTTCTCCCCTCCCCATCCCTCTAGACCATAGTTTGGACATTTTAGTAACTACCTTGAAAACTTCAGACAACCATGATTAGGAATCCAGATTTGAGCTCCTTTGTTTGCTGTGCTGTGTGCTCAAAAATAATACCACCGCCACCCACACCTGCTACCTTTGAACGGATTCGGGAGTATAAACCTTACAAAACACGGTATTACACTCACCGGGATATATTAGGTAAGTTGATTTCCTGAATGCTTCATTTGTAATTCTCCAGTTGGGAATATCCAAAATGTTTATATACTCCTCTCTACTTGACATTAACATCTTCATTCCAATGGCCTTTCCTGGTAGGTCAGAGACGAATATGTACGAATGAGTGTACAATATGTACAAATGAATATGTACAAACGTACAAATACTGCAGATCAAATAATTCTTCTAGAGGTATTAAAGATTTGCTCACACTGGAGCAAAAAAAGAGAGCTAGGTATGAGCATGTTTGAAAATGGTTGTAAGTAAGACTTAAAAGGATTGAAAAGAACTGCTTCACAAGGATTTTTTTAAAACTTTTTATTAAGGCAAAGTTACAATAAAATGTTAACGTTCTACATTGTACATCACTTTTTACTTATTCAGGATCAGGTAAAAAGTCAAAGAACCTAGTTAAAGACTCTGACTTGCTGGCTGGGGACCCCCTCCTCTGTGTATTGTATAAAGGGTGACTACATTTCTAAATACCTGTCTTTTCTAGTGCTTCTCTTGTGTATTAACTTGATGTGAAAGCTTTTGCAATGCAAGGACACCCCATGTTTCACTATATCACAATTCCATAGGAGAAGTCACATTTTTTCAGTCTTGCTTACAGTTAAAAAATGAATTTGCCATTATTTTTTAAATGTGGCTCCTTTACTGGAGCATTAAGTAAGCAGGTCAGGAGATGTGGATTTTTAAGCACTGCTCCCTGATCATGCAGTGGGATCCCTACAGGATCCGTTAAACCTGCACAGAATTCCACTGAAGTCTGCTCTTACATATCCTGTTTCGGGATCTAGGCCCTAGTTTGTCACTCTACTCTACTGGGGTCAAGTGCAAAGTCCATAGGAGTATCTCTCTTGACATCAATGGACTTTTGATCAAGCCCTGAACAGATGAGAGAGAAATAGAAATCATGGTAAAGACTACCATGTAATGACTGCGGGCATAACTGTGTTACAACTTTGCTAGGCCTAAACAAGTCTCTGAAATAATAGTTCCTGACAAAACTCTGATATATTTATATAAACACTTTCTGAAGTCATAGCTAGATTTTCTATTATGCTGCAATTATAAATTAAAAATTGAAAGAAAATGTACAGTAGCATTAGTATGTTTATAACAAGAGTCTGAGCTAAACTAATGAGTAAGAATTTCTGTACCTAACTATTGCAGGGATCTCTAATCAGTGATATTAGGTATTGTAAGTCACACTGCCTATGTTCAATAATGTGAGTTACTAAAGAGGTTTCAGTCATTATTCAGTAGCTCTTAGAGCTTGGGATAATTGCTTTTCAAAATAGATATTAAGAAATTATTTTGAAGCATCAACAGTGTGCTCAGAGCTGTACAAGACCTAGAAGACAAGGTCTCTGTCCTGTGGAGCTTATAGTTAACACAAACAACATAAAACACACTAAGATCCTCTTAAAAATGTCCTGTTTTAGAGTATTTCCCCTGTTTACTTTTCGATACATTTGGGTGACAGCAATTCATTTAAAATCAGTGATGTTTGTGGGCTTAAATTTCTTCACTCTTGAATGTTCTTCATTTTGCTAATTTAAATCATCCCTTTCCAAACAATAAATCCACCCTTAATTTCTTCTTCATTTTAATGAAAATATAGTGTAAACCTTTCTGACAGAATGTGGGTCTTTGTCCCTCTCTAGCGGCTAGACTACATATAGAAGTTTGTGAGTCTGCTCTTGCTTTTGCGCTGGCCCTTTAGCTCAAGCTGTAGGTGCTCATCCTTTTAGGTCCTGCGTTAAATCCTGACAGTCAACTGTCCAGAAGTATTGTTACAATAGCAAAAAAGACTAAAAATTGTTTCTAACTCTTTTCAGTGGCTTCAGTATCAATCTTTTGGCAGGATCTTGTATAGCACTCAGTTAATGCACATCTCTTATCTGTCGGTCATAAAAATATTTAGTTTTGACAGCAGTACACCATATCACTACTGGGACTCATGGACTGAATAAAAAGAATACAAGACATTGACATGGTCTTAATGTAAGCCCTCAAAGTAAAAGAAGGTTGGAGAGTTATAAGAAGATCACTTGTATGCAGTATTTCTATCCTCTGGACAGACAACTTAAACTTTCTCATATATTTCCACCACAACTTCAACAACCTCCACCCATCCATTAAACTCTGTCTGGAATATTCCCACACTAGCATCAGCTTCCTAGACACTACAGTCAGTTTCAACAATGGAACCCTACAGACAAATGTATAGAAGAAACCCACAGATTACCACATCTACCTTCAGAGATCCAGTACCCAACCCATATACACCAAAACAAAAAAAAGTTTATCTATAGCCAGGCACTCATATACCACAGAATATACCCTGAGTAGAAAGTCCAAGTTATATGTTTTCACACAAAAAAAACTGCCTTCACCAGACAAGGACACTCCACCAGAGAAGAAGATCTCATCATAGACTGGGCTACCAAAATACTCCAGAAGAACTTCCTTTGATACAAAAATAAAATCCCCTCTGACCATTCACCCCTAGTTGTCACCTACCACCTCACACTGGAACCCATACAGGGTATCATCAAACAACTGCAACTCATACCCAATAGGGCCCCAATCCTGAAAAAAATCTTTCCAGAACCCCAGTCTTCTGGCCTTCACACAACCCGTAAGCTCTCCAAGCTCATCATCAGAAGCAAGCTCCCTACAGACCAGGACACACCAACTCAAAGTGGCACCAGACCCTGCTAGAACAACAGATGCAAAACCTGCAGACACAGTTCCACTGCTGCAATAATCAACACCCACAACACACCATTCAACATCCATGTGTCCTACACATGCCTATCACAACATGTGGTGTACCTCATCCAGTGCACTGAATACCACAATAAAAGCGATGTGCATGAACCCCGACAACACTATGCTCTCATATTTACTCACACAGGAAAATGATAAAAGAGAAAACACCATATCATCAGGGGATGAACACCTTTCACAAAGTGATTACTCTGTATCTGACCTATCAGTTCCCATCCTCAAAGGAAACCTGCACAACGCTTTCAGAAGATGAGTCTGGGAACTTAAATTCATAACTTTGCTAGACATTTAGAATCATGGACTAAATAAAGACACTGGATTTCTGATTTATTACAACAATCGGTAACTCACTAACAACCCCCATCCCAACTGTCTCCCCCCTGCCTTCCATTCCCCTCTGTGACTGGAGGGGTGTTAAGAGCAGACTTCATCTTCAATGGTCCCTTGAAATATGTGTTAACTACTTATGCTAAACAATCTGTTCCATCTTGTATTTAGCTGGATACTCTGAGTACATTTCCCAGACACGAAGAAGAGCGCTGTGTAAGCTTGAAAGCTTGTCTCTCTCACCAGCAGAACTTGGTCCAATAAAAGATATCACCTCACCCACTTTGTCTCTCTCTAAACAGAATACTTCTCATTCACTTGAGTTCTTTGTATATACTGCCTTCATAGATCCATAGTCATATTTACGTGATCCTTATTAACAGAATTATTATCGTAGCTAACCTAGCACAGTTATATGCCTAATGTATGTGCCAGTCATGGAAATGCACCTCCTTGTACACTGTACTATTTTTTTATAGCACAATATATCAGGTATGCATCCCCTCTTGGGCTTTTCCCCATATAGGCGAGAAAAAGATAATTTTCAAAACTTAGTTTTTTCAATAGAAATAAAAGAGATCTTGTGTAAAGTTGAATTCATGGAGAATAATTGAACCCAAGTAGTCAGGAACTACAAATTACATAGGAGACTATGACTACTTACTAATTATACGTTATTAAACTAGATACCCACATACTACTGCTTTGAAGACATCAATAGTCCAGGTTTGATGATAGGCAGAAAAAAAAACTAAGATCTGATCTACATTTAAAATTTAGGTCAACGTAGCTATGGTGCTCAGGGATGTGAAAAATCCACTTCCCCCACACCCAAGCACCGTAGCTATGCCAACCTAATCCCTGCTGAAGAGATAGCTAGGTCAACAGAAGAATGCTTCCGTTGATCTATCTACCATTGCTCGGTGAGGTGGCATTTCTTCAGTGATAGAATCGCTAGCTGCGTTGCTATAGGCTGTGCCTACCCTGTGAGGTTATGCCAACATAGCTATGGCACCACAGTTATGTCCCTATAATTCCCATAGTGCAGATGTGGCCGAAGTGAGTGGTGTGTGTGTCTTTCTGGTAGAGTGGTTGTTACACTTGGCGCACATATTGATACAAATGGCTCCAAACTTGCATGCCTAAAGTGAACTTGATGCTGTTAAAAGGTACTAAGCTAGACAACTCTGGAGACTGGCATCCTCTATTATCCACAAAATGGATACAACATTGGTAGTGACAGTGTAGACTCTCCAAACTGCCCATCAATATGCCTTAATTCTCTTTTGGAGGGATTAATTTCTGGATTGAGAGGGCAGTTTAGTGCAAATGCCTGGTCAGCACTGACTTCTACTGACAATGGTGAGAATTAGTGCCAGCTGTTGTGGTAGACTGGGTGACATCAACATACGTTTGCCAGGAAACAGACTAAGACCACCACATTTATTTCATATGGGTCACCAAATAGCTATCAATTAATGGGAATTGTGGGTTCTCAGCACCTCATAGAATCAGGTCTCTAGACTGTATGCGCCTTGCAGGGAGTCCTTGTTTTTAAGTCAGTGCTTACACTTATGACACTATTAATAATAATTATAAATTCTGTGTGCAATGAGGCTACACATTGTGTATCTTTTTATTTTTTGAAATATCAAATTTAGCACAGGGACAGGAGATAGCTATGGATTCTGTATACTTGTAACGTTGTGCATGATCAATATCTGTTGACTATACATAGAGATTGGGGCAGATCTTCAACAAGAACAATATGAAAAAAAGGAATTAGAAATAAAAGAACGGATTGAAAAAATGAAAGCCAAACTACGGTCTCAGGTAAATTAAATTACACTGCTATCATTGACATTAACCTTTATAATTTCTTTAAGATCTTTGGAATCTTTGTTGTAGCATACAAATTGTGAATAAAGTCTTTTAAGCTGCTAGTTAATACATCCTTCATCTGCCTTTCGTTTTTTTACTTCAAATCTAGAAATACTGGAAAGAATGCACAGCCTGTTGGTTAAATAATTTTTTCAATTCTACAGTTATTTTTAACCAATTATAAAACCTTGTTTATGTAACAGACAGTAAGAACTCTAAAGTGGTTGCTGCAAAAGTATCAAATCCAGCTCACAATGAATGGCAGAACTCCTGTTGATTCCAGTGTGACCAGGAGCAGGTCCCATATGCATAAATCTGCGCATGAACATGGTCCTTTAGCTCTCAAGCTTAACTAGGGTGAGCATTTGACCACCCCCAAAATAAATGGTCAAATTTTGTCAAATAAATGTCAAAAAATGGTAAAATATTTTAAAGCACTAATTTAATACAACAGTAACTAAAAAAAGTAAGACTTTATAGTCTCTGATAGGCTTAGCCTTAGATACTTACATCTAATTACCAAAAAAGTTACTTAACTGAGTTATTTTAACTCAGAAAAATGCAAAACACAATGCAATGAAGTTCTAAAAAATGAAAGAATAATTTTCACTATTATCTTTTTCAGCAATGTTAGGTTAGCAGTTAAATGTGAAGGGTATTCAAGAATGAACAGTTACAAAAGAAAAGAAAAATTAAATTAAACAGAAATAAAATAGGCACCTAGCAACCATAAAAGAAAAAAAGTCATTTTAAAATGTACTTATGCTAGGTAGGCAGCAGGCCAACTCTTCAATCAACTTAATGGCTGTACATTTTTTATTTTCGTGTTGTGGGAAAAGGTTTAATGACTTTAAACCCTCCTCCGCCTCCCCTGCTCCCTTCTGAGTTAATTTCTGTATGTTTGTCTAGTCAGTTTAGATTGCCAGCTTTTTGGGGCAGGGTCTGTGTCTTTTAACTGGTTTAGTGTGCTCTGTCAGCCACCATGTACACTGATGGCCTGGTATAAAAATAAAGATATATATATATATACAAACAATATTTGTTTTAGAAGACACCAGCCAATCAAGATGCTCATCATTCTGTTAGTTCACATTTTCCCCAACAGGTGGCATTAGCATGTAGTAAAATGAGTGATCGAGATATTTAAGTAGGTTTGCAATCAAAAAGGTCAGGCTCTGTCTACATCAGGGCATTGTTGCTGGAGTATCTGACTATGGTCAAACAATAGATGGTGAACTGATCAGTCAACTGACATTATTTAATTAGTCAATTGGCCACACCTAATCTCACCAAGGCATATTTTTAGCCTTATGATTAATTTAAACAAATTTTACATCTGCTCAAAATTTTGTCTCTGAAACGTAAAGTGATCACTGCGAAAGAATCAGCATTTGCCAGTCTTTTTCCACACAATGATATGTGAGTACTGGGGTTGCCTGCTAGGTTTGGAATAGGTAACAAACCTGTGGTATCTCAATGCCATTGTGTGGTACAGTGGTAGCAAATGCCACTTTTTAATAGTGATCACTGTCCCAGCAATTTTCCAAAGATCAATGCAACAATTTTGTCAAATGGCCTAAAACACCACACGATTTATCATTCTTGTATAGATTTCTCTCACTCTAATGTTTTTTATTTTTGTAAAAATAATAAAGATCCTGATTACAATAACTTCTGCTCCAAGTCAGAATACTGTGTAAACAGATTTTTAACTAACTGCATTTGGGGTATGGTTTTTATTTTGGGGGAATTTTTTTAGGCTGAAGTGGAAAAAGAAGATGCAGTGGAACAAGCCCTTGATCAGGCAACCGATGAACACAACATTTTTTTAGAAGACCTTAAAAAAAAGCATGAAGGGGAACTAAAGGTTTGTAGTCACTTGCTTCCATTTTTTAATATACCAAATATGTTACTGTTGAAATGTCCAACTATGGAACTGAATCACCTTATCAACAATACATAGTGTCATACTATATATTTAAAGATGTTCTATTTGTGCTTGTACACCTCCATCATTTTGTATCAGTTGGGAATTGAATTGTGTTGGATGGGGTGGCTTGCCTTGATGATCACTGGGTTTTTCCTTATGCCAGATAATTTGATTCTGTCTGGTCATGTACATGGATTAACTGGGGTTTTTTTTAATTGATGTTTAGTATTTTATACTTTCCTTTTTATTATATTAAACTTAGTTTCTTTGTGACAGATGCTCTACAAGGCCCCCAATTCAGCAAGCCACTCATGCTTAACTTTAAGCACCTGCTTAAGTCAATTCCCATTCAGCACAGCAATTAAAGATGGGAATATCTTTCAGCGCTTTCTTAAATTCCATTGCTATCAAAACTAAGCAGCTGTTTAAGTGGTTTGCTGAACTGGAGCCTAAATGGCTTAAATTTTGAAAATAAAATAATTAAAAGTACACTAATGTACACACACACACACACATCCATCCATCTATGAAGAGGTGACTGGCTCTGTGGATGTGGGGAAAGTGGTGGACGTGATATACCTTGACTTTAGCAAAGCTTTTGATAGTCTCCCACAATATTCTTATCAGCAAGTTAAAGAAGTATGGGTTGGATGGATGGACTATAAAATGGATAGAGAACATAGGGCTCAATGGCTCCATGTCTAGCTGGCAGCCGGTCACAAACGGAGTGCTCCAGGGGTCGGTCCTGGGGCCGGTTTTGTTCAACATCTTCATTAATGATCTGGAGGATGGGGTAGATTGCACCCTCAGCAAGTTTGCAGATGACACTAAGCTAAGGAGAGTGGTAGATACCCTGGAAGGTAGGGATAGGATACGGAAGGACCTAAACAAATTGGAGGATTGGGCCAAAAGAAATCTGATGAGGTTCAACAAGAACAAGGGCACTTAGGACGGAAGAATCCCATGCATAGCTACAGACTGGGGACCAACAAGCTAGGTAGCAGTTCTGCAGAAAAGGACCTGGGGGTTACAGTGGATAAGAAACTGGATATGAGTCAGCAGTGTGCCCTGGTTGCCAAGAAGGCTAATAGCATATTGGGCTGCATTAGTAGGAGCATTGCCAGCAGATTGTGGGAAGTGATTATTCCCCTCTATTCGGCACTGGTGAGCCCACATTTGGAGTATTGTGTCCAGTTTTGGGTCCCCCCACTACAAAAAGGATGTGGACAAGTTGGAGAGAGTCTAGTGGAGGGCAACAAAAGTGATTAGGGGGCTGGAGCACAAGACTTATGAGGAGAGGCTGAGGGAACTAGGCTTGTTTAGTCTGCAGAAGAGAAGAACGAGGGGGGATTTAATAGCAGCCTTTAACTATCTAAAAGGGAGTTCCAGGGAGGATGAGCTAGGCTGTTCTCAATGGTAGTAGATGATAGAACAAGGCGCAATGGTCTCAAGTTGCAGTGGGGGAGGTCTAGGTTGGACACTAGGATAAAGTTTTTCACTAGGAGGGTGGTGAAGCACTGGAATGGGTTCCCTAGGGAGGTGGTGGAATCTCCATTTTTAGAAGTTTTTAAGCTGCAGCTTGAACAAAACCCTGGCTGGGATGGTTTAGTTGGGGTTAGTCTTGCTTTGAGCAGGGGCTGGACTAGGTGACCTCCTGAGGTCCCTCCCAACTCTAATATTCTGTTATTCTATTCTATATACATACCTGTAAACTGAGCATGCACATTATAATGTTTTATTGTATATAGGCTGATCACTAACTTCATCTGCATGCTGGGATATCTGACTTGTCAGATACAATCACAAATATAAATACAAAGGAAGACAACTACAAACAGCAATTAAGATTCTATTCTATTCTATTCTATAGGTTTTTATGTCACTGAAGTATCTGAGGCCTTTCCAGTAGTGTATTAAGCAATGGGACTACTATCTGTCACACATTCGTTTTCTCTTTCTCCCCCAGTGGGAGAAATGTGTGCACTGCAGTCTTTTATTGTGTGTTCATGTTAGAGAAGGCAAGGTCAAAAGAATGTGTCTTGCATTGGTGAGGTCTGTGATAGTTCTTAGTTCCTGTTTGAGTTCATTCCATAGTCTTGGGCTGGCCCCTGAGAAAGCCCTATCTCCTGCTCTTATAGCATCCACTATATGATGCAGAATCTCAGGATCCCTGATGTATCACAATTCACTCACTACCCACAAGTTTTAGGAAGTATTTTTTGTAGATTTGAGTATACAAGGACATGAATATGTGCTGTTTGCACCAACAAAATGGACACAAGGCATGCCACTCAGCAGATAAACCACAAGAAAGGGGATAAACTACAACAAAGGAAAGATATATTCAATGTAGTTGTAAGGTATTTTAAGTTTGGTAATTTGTTTGCTCTTTTTGTGGTTAACCTAACAGTTGTTTAACAGTAACCTCTGGGTCTTGAATCAGATTGGCAGTAAATTGGAGAAGAGAGTAGATGGCAGAGGATTCATTTAGGCCCTGTTTAAGTAAACTGACTGACAGCAATGGCTGAGAGCAGCAGGTCCCACTGAATGGTTGCTGAAAATGTTTTAACAGTTAGTGTAGCTGGCACAAAACAGTTTTCAGCACCAGCAACTTCAAGAACACTATCTGGAATGATGTTGAAATGACTGAATCTACTGTAATGGTTACACAGTTTTCAGCATCTGTGCAGCAGATGCCAGTACTCTCAACTCTTGTCAGCAATGGTCAAACTGCTAATGTACATCAAACTGCACAATATAGTTATCTTCAGTGCAAGGATTTTACGTATGACAAACTCCACAAAGCTTAATTGTCCTCCACCAGAAACACTACAAAGAACCATCCCGCTGAGCTCCTGATAGTGCATTCTGCTTGCATTGCCTCCCTTAGTGGTTCCTTCAAATAAATGGGTCAACTTTATTCTCTGAGAAAATGGTGAGGCTCTAGGCTGGCTGGCACCTTGATAGAATGCCAGTCCCTGATTGGGTACGATATTGCCTCTAATGAGAATGTCTGTAGTTCCCTGAGACACTCCACATGTGATTCCATCCCATAGATCTAGGCTGCTTAAAGCTAGTGCTGCCATGCCTTTACTTAACAGAATTATCAATGTCTTGTTCCGTGAGGGTGTTGAACATTCTCATGCATATAGTGGCTTGTCCTTGTCCACTTCCCCAAAAAACCCTGTCATCAAGCAAGGTGCTGCCCTGGCCCTCAGACGTGTGGCTCTCAACCTGTAGTGGGATTTTAGGAGGCACTGGGAGATGGTTTTGTGTTTTAGGCAGAAAAGACATGGAGTAGTGGCATTGGAAAAGATAGATAAGGATCTGGTACCTCATATGCTCAAGAGTGGAGGCTTAGAACAGGTTCTGGGTTTTAGTGGGAGGTTAAGATGAACCAGAGGAGGGTTTTTCGCATTGTGTATTTGAGGGAGAGGTTTACAGGATTATAATGGGGGTGTGAGGAGCTGGAATAGGATTGAGTGCCATTGTAAGTGAGAGGGAGGTCTAAATTAGGGACTTTGGGAACAAGGAAGAGGATCCATTACTACATTATTTTGAGGACAAAGACTTGAAGTGAGGATTTGGGAGCTACAGAAGGGGCTTAGTGCAAGATCTGTGTTTGCATATATGGCAATATCTATGAAAGGGAGAATGTGTGGTGAGGTACTGATTGCTTTTCATTGGGTAAATCTGAATTCTAGCATCAGCTAATAAACATAAAAGCATTATAGATACTTAACAACTGTTAGTGTAAGCACAAATTTGACTTTACAACAAGTTTGAAAGCCTCCTACCTTTTGTTGTGGTTTCTATGATGAACTTTGTTTCCTGGTCCCATACTCTGAGCTCCGTCACCCCCCTGAGATTTGCACACAGAAAACACAAAAAATGAAGCTGTGCCACTGTCACCTTTTGAATGTGGGGAGATGGATATGAATCAGTCACAAAGACATCTCATTTGCTCCCTCCTCCTCTGTCATTAGATCTTGAGGAGACCTCTCCACAGAGTTGAAAGTCTGTGGCTGGAAAGGGAGTGGTCCAACTCATTATACTGAATTCTATGCATATAGTAAAATCTCACCTCTCTCTGGGAGACAAGCACCATTCACAATCATATGAAATATTTACAATTTTCTAAAACTAAATTTTCTAAAACTAGCTCTGACATTTTATTTTTAATATATAGATTCTTACCTCTAATTATTTAGGGATCTATTAAAAAGACAAGGACACCCAAACTTTGACCAACAAAAGGCTAAACCGGTAACAAGAGCCACACTAGATTTCATTCATCACAGACTTCAGCTGCCCTCATTTTCACTATGGAGATGTGGCCAGTAGACTTGCAATCTACGCCTCTATTAAACCACAAGCTACCCTTGGCCTACTGACCAAACTGTGACCACCCTTAATCTAAGGCATAACAAGTCACTGTAATTTTTCTTTAATGATTTATTGAAATGCTGTTCTTCCTTTGAGCTTTTTTTCGTCTTTCAAAAAAGGAGATTAAATAATTTTGTATCCACTCTTTAAATTTACTTTCAATGTTTCTAAAGGAAGCAGTGATGAAAACAAAGAGAGAGATGCAGAGGTACCTGGAAGATGAGCTGAAGAGGGAAGCTGAAGCTGCAGAGCAGCGCGTGGCTCACAAACTTCAGCGTGTCCTGATGGAGAGTGCTTTGGAAAAGATGCAAGCTGTAGCTGATGCCAGAAAACAGGAGAGGCAGATAGCATCTAAAGAAATGGCCAAACAACAAAAGTATTCTTGCCATTTTCTAAAGTTTAACGATTCATCCCTTTTTATAACAATAAGCAAAAATGCATACACCAACAGTAACCAAAATACCCTCTGGGTTTCTGTGGCACCCATCTTCATCTTCTAAGCACTGATATCCTAACGATAATTCTACCTATGGAATTCATACAAAGTATATTGAAACATACAACTAAAGGAAAAAGACTTCACTACGTCAGTGTTGCTCATTCCCAGACTTTCAAGAAATAGATCAAGACCTTTTAAAAATATTTCATACCTGAAATTTAAAAGGTGACTTTACTCTGAAAAGTGACTGAAATTAGCATCGTAGGCTTTCAGGCTGATTGTATCTCACTCATTTCATACCGAATGTACTTAGTTTAGAAGCAACAAATGTTTTTTCTAATTGCCAGTACCACAAACTTAAGCTGGGATCTGAAAGTCAAGCTTTGCTCTTTATGTATCATCACCAGAAATAAAGATGCAGCAGGTCAGATTCTGCCCTCAGTTACACTATACAAAACCCATTGTCTTCATTTGAATGCCATGGGATTTTACAGGTTAAACTGAGGGCAGCAGCTGGCCCTACAATTGGAACTTAGTTAATTATGTTAACGGTGTTTGATCCTTAATGAGGATCCTGCTCCCTCTCCCATAAGAGTAGAAGAGTAGTGAGATTTACTTTTGTCACTAATGCCAGCAGAAGTTATTCTGAAAACTCACAGAGAGCAGATCTATTGTATAAGAATAGTCCTTTTTAAACAGCCATTTTTCAGAACAGACACACACTGTAGTTGACATATTATGTAATATTTTCATTCTTACAATTAAAAGAAGGCCCAACTCTACAGTCTTTTTTTCTACAAACAGAGCTCCCACATCAACTTAGCTTGTCTCTTCCGTTTCTCTTGTCAGTTGAGTTCCTATGGGATCTGGTTAAAATTAAAACTCCTCCACAAAGTGGAACAGCTGTGAGAATTTCCCCTTTGGCACAATGGACTTAGCTGGCACTGAGTACACCATGGAGATATCCTTTATATTTTTCTGAGCCAGCTTTGCTGGATTGCATCCACTGTGTCTGAGCAATGTTATATATTTTATACATTTTCTTACCTTATTTTAGTAGTTGTACTGCACATAGATTAGTTTGATAAAGCAAACAAAAGTAAGGAGTATGTCTCCAGGCTACAAATCAATGTTTAGCCCCAGTTCAGGAAAGCATTCCTATTTGGGACAGCACTATAAAAACATTATTTAAAGTTAAAATGCAGAATAAGAAATTGATTCTTCATGTTCTTTTTTTCCCCACACACCTTTTTTGTTAATTTTACATTTATTTTCAGTAACACTTTTCACCTTGACAGAGGCACCATTAAAATATAATCTGGTATATATATATAGGAACGAATCTTCCACTGGTGTAAATCAGCATAGCTCCATTTAAGCAGTGGCCCTACAGTTTTTGTGTTATCCTGTTTTAGTCCTGTAGTCATTTTGTCTTATGTTATAATTTTCACTTATATTTGTAGTAGAATCAGAAGCTTTATAATTGTACAGTGAATAAACTTTAAACAGTCTTTAAGAATCATTCATAATTCATTAATCTTATCCTAACATTACTTTATAAACCAATTAATTTTTTAACAGAAAGTATACAGAGCAGCTCCTGGAAGCTGGGATATTGGCTAATGAAATACATCAGAAGAACCTGGATCAATTAAGAAAAGAAAAACAGTATGAAATGAACATTGCCTTGGACATCACTAAAAAAGAGAATAAAGAGGAGGTTGAAAACCTGCTCAAAGAAGTAAAGAACACACATCAGACTAAATATGGAGAAATGGTGACCAGCATGAGAGAGACAGAAGCTCAAGTACAAATTCTTACCCAACAGCTGGAAAGCATGACAGCTTGGAAAAACAACCTGGAAACTGAAATAGAAGAAACAAGACAATCTTTTCAAAACTACATTGATGTTACATTTCCTAAACTGACCCCAGGACAAGCAGATTTTATCCTGCCATTCAGAAAGATACTTGAAAGCAGGGATACAAAAAAGGAAGCACCGGGTAGTGACAAAGAATGTAAAGACAAGATTGGTGTGAGATTTACTGCAAGTGCAGATCTGCTCTTCAAGTAGATAATGCTGAAAAATAAATTCATTTCTGTTTACCGCATTATACGTGAGTGGCTGTAGGTCAAAGAAAAATAATCATTACCATATTAACTAATAAACCAAGCTTAGGAAGGATTTATTCATATTGACTTCTATGAAAGGTAAAGTTAAGATTACACCTCAGCTTCCATTATAATAACCTCCTGTCTCAGAACTGTCCTTTTGAGCTGCAGTTTCACATGCTTGGGATCAGCCCAAAGACACTTCTTTAAGTGTGAGGAAAATCCATTCAGTCCATTTTCCAGGAGACAAGACAAAATACATTTTTCTCAGTAAAATAAGAAAAGAAAAAAGATTAAAGGCAAAATTTGAAGAAGTGGGAGGGAAAGAAAGCAAGTGAAATGAAGAGAGAAATGCTGGCTCTGCTACACGCTCCTCCTATCCCTAAAACTACAGAATTCTCCTCTGGTGGAGCTCCACTGGATTGTTTTTTGGGGATTTCAAGGCTAGGATCAGGAATTGCTGTATCTTGTATTCTGCCTGCAGACCCTGAGGATGTCCAATTGAGAGTTAACACTTCTTAAAGCAGTTTTCATCGAGACTCCCCTTCCCTACTTCATATGTGTGAGACAGTCAGTCCATGTCAGTATTGCTCCAAAGGGAATGGACCAACAGAGTGGCTGTGAGGTTTCAGAGGGATTCCATGGATCACCTAAGAGCTCTCTGGATCTTAGGAAATCCACTAGGTTTGATAGCTTAAACCTCTGCACTTTCATTTCTTGACAAAATGATAAGCAGGAAATTCTGGCAGCCAAAACTCAGTTTCCTGTCCCCTAAACCAGATACACACACACGTGATCCTAGTGCAATTTGCATCCGTAACTCAAAAATAGCGTAACTTAAAAATTTCAGCTTGCATAAGAGTCTTGTTCTTAATGAGGAAAAATCACTTGGCTAAATTTGATTTTCTTCTGTCTATCTAAATACCTAGATGACCTCAACACTAAAGTAGCTGACCACCATTATGTTGTAAACTATTAAAGATTTGCTTACATACAAGCATGATACAAAATTTCTGTTAGGATTGTTGGTAGCATAAAATATTTACAACATTCTGGAGTAGCGTAAAACCCAGTTACACAACTCCGCAGCGCCACAGCCAGGGGTTTTCTTTTTTTAAAAAAAATACAACTAAGAGAAACATCTGGAAAAAAGTAAATTAATACAACATTATCTTTTCAACTTTACAAACAAAAAAGTCAGGGTTGGAAAATTTCTTCTTGCGTTCTTAATCATTTGTTTTCTCTGGCTATTCATAACTGACAATTATCACACTGGCCTTTTCCTCCTCTTTTCCACTGTGACAAAGTGACAGTCCTACTGTAGTTGGGACTATGACTCCCATCTTGGTCAACTCTTCTCAGAATCAGAAAGCTTAAACATGCTACATTTTATATTAACAATCCAAAACTTAAGTAATTATCTAGCTGACCAGATTTTTATTGAGCCAGTTTCTGAGAAAAGTATGGGTACGGCGGTTACCGCAATGAATTAAAGAAAGGAAATTAGTAGGCAAGAACAAATTGTCCATTTTCCTTTCTATTTATGACTGATAATTTTCATAGTGGAATGTAACAATCAATAATTGTTAACTCAGATCAGCGTACAAGAGTTCACCAAAAAGCCAAAGGGGAAAAACTGCACAATTTGTTTAAAATTTGCATAAAAACCCACACTGGATGCACCTTACATAATATCCCATGCTGTAAATCCCAGCCTCGAAGCCCAACATTTTCAAAATCTGGCTGTCTGAGGTAACACACCTAAATCCAGTTAGGCACTTAAATAAGTGTCTTGATTTTCAGAGGCACTGAGGCCTGGAGCTACAAAGGGATGTAGGCTTCGTGATACTGAGTATTGCAATATCAAACTTTTAGGAATGCTGAAAATCACTGGAATCCACAAAGCATGAGTTAAGTGCCTCCATGGGAAGAGACAGGCACTTGAGAATGGAATCCACAAAACCAGCCTGCTAGGTGGGGAGCCACCTAAACTAGCCAGTGGGAGATGCAGAGGGGATGGGTGTATCCTAACCCCCACCCTTAAGCAGAATTTGGTGCCTAAATCTGGGCTGCGATGATGCACCTACTTCTGCAATCCACAATCAGGAATCCTCTCCTGGAGTGAAGCCTCTTAACAAATGCTGGAGAAGCAGTGCCTGTCTTGGAGCTGCTAGTAAAGTAGTAAGAGCATACATCTAGGACGTAGGAGACCCAGTTTAAATTCTTCCCTACTTGGGGTGAAGAAAGAATTTGAATGGAGGTTTTCTACGTGCCAGGAGAGTGCTCCAACCACTAGGTTATGGGCTATTCTGAGCGAAGTCTTTTTCATGGTCTCCTGTTGAAGCTGTTCCACTTTGGATTAAACATCTAACTAGTCATTGGAACAAACAGAGCAAAGACTGAATCTATAGCCTGCTAGTTATGGCACTCACCTGAGAGGTGGGAGACCCAGATTCCTTATGACTCCTTAATTATTTATCCAAAGTGGATAATCTTCAACAAGAGAGATTAAGGAAACTCAGCATCGGGGGCATCAATTGCTATAGAGCAAGGAGGAGTTTCCCCCCTCCCCTGACTTTTGATTGATCTATATCTGGGGTGACCAAACTTACTGACCCTCAGAGCCCCATAACAATCTTCAGAAGCTCAAGAGCCAGGGTGCACCTGCCAGGCCTCCGGGTTTCAGCCCCGTGGGGTGGCAGTGGGGCTAGGGGCATGGCAGGCACACCCCATTGGGCAGAAGCCCCAAGCCCAACCACCATCCTGCCACAGGTAGAGGCCCAAAGGCCGGCAGGTGCCTCCCACAGGGCAGAAGCCCTTAGCCCCATCACCCCAACATAGGACTAAAGCCCCAAACCCCAACAGGTGTGCCCCATGGGGCTGAAGCCCTCAGAACCCCCACCCCTTCTCTGCTGGGCAGAAACCTCACTGCGCAGTAGAAGTCCTGAACTCCCCTCCCCAATCTGGTAGGCAGAGAATGGGGGGTAGAACACTGGGGGCTCCATGAGCCACACTTTGACTGTAAAGGAGACACATGCAGCTCCCGAACCACAGTTTGGCCACCCCTGATCTATATGGTCCATTACATTTTCTACTTTTTGTACTTTCCTCCAACCAACTTTGCAGGATTCTATGATGTTCTTTATGCTGATACAATTTAGCCCTCCCTGTAAATTTTTCTGATATGACTTCTCAAGCCTATAGGATCAGACTATCCTATAGCCCAGGGGCTAGGTCACCTCTCCTGAGAGGTGGAAGGCTCTTCTTCAAATCTTTTCTTACTATCAGACAAAGGGAGGACCTGACACTGAGTCTCCCACATCCAAGGGAGTGCTTCAATCAGTGGGTTAAAAGTTATAAACCCTCCTCCTCCTCTGCCCAGATTTTGAATAGCCATAATCTCATAGGGGTGCTTAGAGCACACCAATTAGATCAGGCCCCACAGGTGAGACAGCTGTTTGCCAGCCTATTTCCCCTGGCTTGAAGATCCTGCTGGGTTAAGTATGAGATATGTGTCCAGACACTTAGGGTGAGGCATTGTGTACATGTCCAGAGGCAGAAACTTAGTCCCCTGGGAACTTTTACAGTTAAAATGTAGGCACCAAGTGATTTGAGGTGCCTACAGGGTTTGGCAGCAGCTAAGCAGGAGCTTTGTGGTTAACGGTAGAGTGCCTGAATCTGGACACCCTTTGTGAATCTGGGCCTGAATGCCTGAAACTTCTGGACTGGGATCTGCACTTCAGATGCCCAGCATAGCACAAAATCAGGGCACTTATTTAGGTACTGAAATGTGGGGGTAGGCACTCAAGTTTGCAAATTTGGGGAATTAAGTCTGAGAGCAATTTAGACTCCATCAACTGTAACCCTCGCACCAAAGGGGGTGCTGGCGGATGCCCCTAGGTGCTCTTGTGGCATCTGGAGAACGTGGTCTGACAGCAACACTGGAACCCTAACTCCTTGCTCCAGGAAGTATACATTTGTCTGTCCTTGCCATTGCCCTGATTTGGACAGGCAATACCCGGGTTGTCAGGTCTCCACCCCTGGGCTCTCTGCTGGGGACTCTAGAGCCTCACGCACTTTCCTCATGATGAAGCCCTTTGACAGCACGAGGCTCCGCATCGGATGGGCTCAGGTCAGCGCCACGGAGCGTGTAGTACCAAAACCTGAGAACAGACAGATGATGTGAATCAGGCTGTACTGAGCGTGCTCACAGGAACTGCGCATGCTCAGTAACATTTGCCACAGCCACTGCCCTCACCCTGCCCTTACTCGGAGTCAGACTCCATTGCCCGCTCTTCACAGGGGCTAAAAAGGGGCAAAGGGGGCAAATTGGAGGCGGGGATGGGCAGGATCTAATCAGGGGACAGAATTTTACTGGCCTGGGGGGTGAAGCCAATGGAGACAGGAGTAGGAGCAGGAGCTGAGGAGCAAAATCAAGGCGGTGGGGGGTATGATCCCGTGTTAGCCCAGGGGTGAGGTGCTGCCAGCCCATGGCAGAGGCAAAACCCCAGCACAGGGAGGGGCAGAGGGGGTAACAGTGACCCTGCTGGAATGAGCCACCTGTGACCTGCCCTGTTTGCAAAAATAGTGCGGGGTGGGCGGGCTGAGGGGCTTTTTTTGTTTCCCCTCTCACAGGAGTCTGCAGAAACTGGCGGTACTGTGGGGGTCACAGGTTTTGTCTGGTTTTGGCATTGGGCATTTTATGTGCCAGAAACAGAGACGAGTCAGAAACTGTGGGAGTGCTGTGGGGTCACAGGTTTTGACACTGGGCATCTTATGCGCCAGAAACAAAGACAGGTCACAAACTCTGCTGGACAGATATCTTGGCACTACACCAGCAGGTGAGACGAGCTCCTTTGCGCCTTTCTCTGGCTCGAGTCCAGCCTGGGACATCCCGCGGCCCCGGTGCTGCTCCTGGTTCTCACAGAGCAGCCCCGGACCAAGCGCAGGCTGTCCAGCTTCTCCGTGCACTGGGGTGGCCATGGCCTTGCCCCACCCCATGCCTGTGGCTCCGGGGAAGCAGTGGCTGCATGTGGCAGGTGGCTGTCCCACGCATTCCTCCCTGACTCTAGCTGGCGGTGGCGCGTGCACCCGGCAGAGCTGCTGCTGACTAGTGACCTGACTGGAGCGCTAAGCAGCCACCGCCACTCACCCGCTGGGAGTCCGAGCAGGTCCTTACTTAGCCACCGTTCGCCCTCCCCTTGGCCTGCTTCACTATCGTGCTCAAACCTGTGTGAAATAGCTCGGCTGTGCTGAGGCGTCCAGACTCAGCCAGGTGACAAGGGCCCAGGGCCCTAGAAATGTCCTGAATCACGGATTTCCCGTGCAGGTGCCGGGCTTCTGCCAGCTATATCGGAGCCCCGATCTGCCTCACTAAGTCAGCCGTTATCTCCCTTGGAGCAGCACTAAGAGCGAGCCCTCAGCTGCCACTGCCTCCCCGGCTATGGGGAAATTGTGCTGAGTGGGGAAAGTGTTGTTTATATGTCCCCTAAAGTGTCTGGTCTTGGATTAAACAGGTGGCTTTGACTAGCAAAATTGCTCACTTGTTATATTTCCTGCAAGTGAACAACTAAAGCTACAAGATCTTAGTAAAGATATCAGTAGCTTAATTAAATATTTCTTATTTTTGCATGTGTAAGTAGTTGCTTTGTCTTGGAACTGGTTTAGTTCGTGTGAATTCTTTAAATAAAGATACTAGGTATAGCCCAAATCACATAACCAGAAATATAATGCTTTAGCTCACTGAGTTTGGAAACTTGAATTCTTCGCAGTTAATGCTGACTATATCTTCCTTTAACATAAAGTAACTAACTTCATTTTCATAGTTCTCTAGTCACTCATTCTGTGCAGTTGGGCATTAGCCCAAGCTCAGCCATTTATGAATACTATAGGAGAACATTAAAATGTAAATACTTCAATGAGCTTTCTAAAACTGAGGATACAGTGGAGGCCTCTGGTTCTTTCCCAGTCTTGTACTCCTCAACTTCAGAAGTGACGCATTTGGGCCACAAGGCAACTCCAACTATTAGACTGCACAATGTATATGGAGCAGCACGTCCTTCCGCTGGAATCGGAGTCAGTATTGTGTTAGATTCTGTAAAAAATGTTGATTCTGCATTTCTCTGTATGTAAAATTCAGACGATACATTTTTTTTTGGCTGAATGGCATTTCTTAGCATATACATCAGGTTACAGGTTAATGTGTTTTCTTTTAGTATGTATCAGTCCAAACACAGCAAGATTTTAATTAATGATTTACTTACAGCTGCAAAGGACTGTTTATCACTTTGTAAATAGCCTTCTGCATGTCCCAGAGCTTTCCCACAGCTTTTTCAGAGCTGCAGCTATGTGAAAGTATTGCAAGCTAGCAAGGGACTCAATGCAGATAAGCAAATACTTCATTTCATGGAGTAGATATATACAAGGTTTTGTAGTTAGTCTAAAGTTCCTCTGATGCAAAGGACCACTATTCAAAGACTGAATTTCAATTCCCATTTTATTTGTATTTTTGCTGTTCCTTGGTTCAGGTCACACATGTTTGTTGGAACTCTCAAAATCTGCATAGTGGTAATAAATACTAGTGGTGTCAAGTGAAGGAGTCTTTAGAAGCAGATCTGTTACACGCCATTGCTGGCAAGATTACTACCTGCAGTTGACTGCATAAGATAAAATATACAGCTTCTAACTAACACACTTATCAGTCAAAGAGAAGACTGGGTAGCTATTGTGCAGTCATTCAAGAAATGTGGATTTGACTTCCATTTCTACTTTGCTTAGGTTGGCATGGGCTGGATATATACCATAAAAGGCAGCATGTCCTTTATTTGGAATTCAAGAGGCAGGCAACACTTGCGGAAATATACCACAGTTACTCCTCTCTCTCACTCAGTTAAATTAAATGGATGAAAACAAATATTTGGCATACAAACCATGTCTTCTCCTTAATATAGAATGTTAGGCAGTAAACTGACAGTACCAACCACTGTCTTAGGTTTTTTTCTCCTGTCATCAGGCTTATAATTGGGTGACAAGCTATTTGTTACTATAGTTAGCCTTCTGCCTGAAGTCAATATGCTAACTAGTGCTGCTGTATCCAAACACTGAAGCACTGGCTTGCCTAGAAAGTCTTGTGATCTTTGAGTGATTACTCAATCCAGGTGATTACTGACAGCAATACTTGATCCATCTCAAAGCATTTCTGGCTTGTTTTATGCTGGTGCCCTTTCTCAACTGCTGTATGGCCATACTTAGGTTAATGTTTTGACCTTGCCTCCCCTCCATATATTCAATTTCTTCATATCTGTCCATACACCATTTTGTCTTGCTTCCTCTTGGAATGCCACAGTTCTATTATTTGCTCAGAGGATTTTTTGCTTGTCTCAGGAAACTGAACAGCAAGATATTTCCAGTTTGGAAAAACTAGTAAGTTTACATATGGTCATCTTCTTCTGTCTTCCTCTCATCAGTTCTTCAAAGGTTTTTCTTTTTCTTGTGTTTGCCTGCTTTGAACCTGCCTGTCTACCTGCCTGCTGTTTGCAGTTCATCTTCACTGCACTCAGTCTTCTGTTGGCCTCTGAATGCTATTGCAATATAAGTGCAAAGGTGTGATCCTTTCTCCATGGAGTTTAAATCTGCCTTGTAGATCAATGCTTTGTGGTTCTTCTTTCAATATTGAGAATTGAAAATAAGGAAGGAGGGCAGGCTGCCTCTCCATGGGGTCCGTCAGAGCCAATGCAGCTTGGATGCTATTCCTGATGTGCGACCCTATCTCTGCATCTGCTAAAATTCTCATAGCCTTTGTGTAATACTTCATTTTGACTTGTCATCTAACTCTGTGTTTTGGAAGACTGTACCTAAACTACTGACATATGCCTGCAACCTCAGCTCATCATAGTGGGATTTTTTTGTGTAGGAATTTTGTGGATGATAGCTAAGGGCTAATAGCAGCTGGCTCCTGCAAACTTTAGGAAGTGCATAAAAGGGGATATCCAATCCAGCAGATCTTCATGGGTCCAGGAGGGTGGAATACACTCTTGGTCTGCTTGTCACAGTCTTCCACCAAGATTTAGGAGAAGGAAGAGGAGGAAAGAAGTCCTGATAGCGCAAACTTTCTATGACTTTAATAAAAGTAGTCCCTTTTCTGCAAATCTCTGTAGGTCCTCAGGTCTGGGCATCTTTCCTGGAGAGCTTAGAGGATTGGTATGACTGGCTTTCCTCCTGATCAATTTTTAATGTCCATCTCTCCTAGCTTTATTTGCAGACTATTTATTCCCATCAACCATTCAGACTCTTTCCCCAGTTGCTTAGCACTTCCCAGAAGGGTTTTGTCACTGCATCTTATTTCACTCTACCGTACCTGACTTCCTAAAAGGGATGTGATAATCTTGTTCTCACTTTCTTAAGCAGGCAGTTTAAATCCAGTGCAGATCACACCAACTACTGATGTCACCTTCCAAAACATGAGACTATAGTAGCTCACACATGACCCCATTGCACAATATGTGGAGATAACATTTCATTTTCCCCAACTGAATAGGCTGATACTAGTGCAGCCATGCAAAATTTTAAGTACCTTCATGCACTAACCATCAGGGTTACAGAGGCCAGTCTAGCTCTGTCCTTCCAATGACACAGGAACAATGAATAAACTACACCAGAATTCTATACTGGCATGAACAAAGCATGTATGTCATGCTAGTGCTGAAAGCTAGGGTCATGGTCCAACAATAGTAACACAATATTTGCAGGCAAATGATTGTTTAATGTAGAAATCATGTAGAGTACTTTGCATTGAGTTGCAGATAAAGTGTGAAGAAATCTTGCAGCAGCTTCAGGATTCAGAAGAACAATATTTCCAAATTATTGCTGGAACTGCTATGTTTAGCAAGATGTATATGCATATGCTAGTGAACAAAGAAAGGTAAGTCCTAGGGTTTTGTTTCTCTTTTTATATTTAAAGTAATAAATGCTACTCCCCGTCAGGACTTGTAGAAAAACAGCAGGAAATCTCAGTTCTCACAGTAGTCTCTTCTTCTGGAAGACTTAAAGGTCCCTAAATTGGTTATTACCAAAATGAGATTGTTATGGTATTTCTTGACTTTCTAAATTAGAGAAACTTAGAAAACACACCAGAGCAAACTCTCTTAACTCACAAAGCATCTACAGTGGCTCATTGTAGCTGTAGCAGAGAATCAAATGAGTTCCAAACATATATCAGACTAATGTCTTTTGGTCAAATCACTGAACTATTTTTTTAAATGTTTGGAATTAGCTTGTCTTTGATGGCAGGGTATAGGAAATGATGTCTAAAAGTAAGAGATACCTGTGTTAAAGCATGACATTTAATGCATAGATGCAGTTGTTCAGCACCTCTTTTTAGTGGTAGGTGCAGCAGCTTTCATAAATCTCTTATCCAAAGTAGTAAAGTATGGATAACAGTCAGCTGGGCATCTTTTTCCTATACATAAATTCAGAATCCTATAGAGGTAGGGCTGGAAGGGGCCTTGAGGGGATCATCTAATCCAACCCCTATGCTGAGGCAGGACCAAGTGTACCTAGACCATCCATGGCAGGTGTTTATCTAACCTATTCTTAAAAGTCTCCAGTGATAGAGATTCCATAACCTCTCTTGGAAGCTTATTTCAGTGCTTAACTTTCCTTATAGTTAGAAAGTTTTTCATAAAACTTTGTCCTTCTTCAGTGCTCTGGGACCTCCCCATTTTCCATGGGTTCTCAAAGACAGTCTCTAACAGTTCTGAGATTACTTCAGCTAGTTCCTTAAGTATCCTAGGGTGAATTTTATTAGGCCCTGCTGACTTGAATACGTCTAACTTATCTAAATATTTTAACCCTTTCTTTTGCATTCCTTCCCCTCTGTTGTTCAATATAAATTGTGATCTGATACTCAACATAATTAAACTGTTTAGTGAAGACTGGAGCAAAATAGGCATTAAACATCTCAGCCTTCTACCTAGACCAAGCACTTTCCTCTTCAAAAGTGGGAATTTGCTCTGTCAGAATGCTGGAACCACTAGCCCTGAGGTGCTAGCTAGTAAGCGCACAGGGGGTCTGAACAGGTTTCTCTAGGAATGCCTCAGCTCTCTGAGGAAAATCAGGTCAAAAGATTCAAGAGGCTTTAAAGATACAGATACTTTCTTGAAGTCAAAGAGTAATGGGTGGGGGAGGGAGTGGGGCGTGGTGGAATGCCACCCAGATCTCCACAGGTTGAGAGTGTCTAAAGAGCTTCGCCAAGGGAAGGCAAGCCTGTAGGTAATGTAATTGTGTGTGTAGGCATTTTGTTTTAAAACCCTCTCTCTTGTCGTGCTCTATTCCTATTGTTAAGATTAAATAATACTGTTTGTATTCACTGCTGATCAGTTCATGGCAGGAAGAATGGCAGGTAGCCAAACATAGTTGGACTTGCTGAGTAATCACTTTGGCTATCCAAGGTATTGTAGCCCCAAACCTGGTCTGAGTGGAGGAACTGTGAGATTCCATCTAAGGGAGATAAAGGCTTGAGGCCTGGAGGGGGTGCACTCGGAGCACCAAGCAGATCAGATGCATCTAGTTCTGAACTGTGACAAGAGGCTTTAAGAGTCACACAGTGAATTTTTCTTCTTTTCCCTCTTAAGCCAACTCTATAAAAATGTAGTAGACTTGCCAGCTATACCAAGCATAAATGTGCAAGAGTAACTAATGTTGGTCATTCTTGTCAGCCTTCAACTTGACTTGTCCAGCTGGGTTCATTTAAAGATCCATCAACATTCAACCTAATTTCCTTCCAAATGAATGGCATACCCAGGCAGTGGGAGTTGTACTTGAGTTTCAGTAGAACTCATATAAACAGGTGAAGGCTTGCTGCTTGCCCCCTTTTAATTCTTCAGATAAAGTAACCTGAAGAGGTGGCTTTTTGCCTACTATTGATACAAGTGAGAAGCATGATTAAGTCAACAGTGTTTACTTTAAACAGTCTATGAAGCTTACATTTACAAGAATCCCACGAGGTTTGGGAGACAAAAATATACAGCTCTCAGTAGTCGTATTCAAGACAATATGTGTGGGAAATTAAAATATTTGCCCTTACGTGGGCATTTTTAACTTGAAAACCCCCATAAAATCAGTTGCCTCCACTTGAAAACCCAGCACCTTTATTAAAGGACCAGTGCCAAAAAGAATCTTTTCTGTAAATAGGATTATCTAATACATTGTATCAGGAAAATACCCAAGGGTCTTTACTGTGGAGAAAATGGTGTCTCTTACAGGATGAAGACATCAGTGGAAAAAAGAGTTACTATGTTAATAGATTCTTGGCAAGCCTCAGCTTTCATTAAAACTCTTCAATGCAAACATGATGCTCAGCAGGTATAGCGACAGCAATTACAGATGGTAGAAAAGTGAAGGAGGGGGCAACTGCACTTTAATTTCATCAGTATATTAAAGGGGAAACCAATGGGTTGGATTTTAGGATGCAGTTGTGGGGGGAAGATATTGTAAAAAACAGGTTTTTAAAATACTTAATCTTTAAAATCTCTTTCCTAATGCCACTAAGACTATACCAGACGAAAAGAATTCAAATGGATGTATGCTGGTGTATAACTGAGGTTGGCATACCTCTCAGGTGTCCGACATGTGCAGAACGTTCCCTATCTGGCCCCGATTCATACAGTGATCCTGCATTGACATTGCAAAGTCCCATGGCAGGAAATGAGTGAGAAGGAAGTAAGGCCCAACCCCTCAGGTGGGGCAGCTGATCAGGAGATTCTGACCTAGGTTTGGTCACAAGTTGTTGGACGGAAGCTTTGGAGCAGGTGAGAGGGAGGAAAAAGAGGTGCCCCTCAGTGATGAGGGAAGGCCCTGGCTCCTCAGGCAGGGCAGCCAGCTAAGAGGCATGGATACAGATCCAGTCATTAGTTGGGCAGACTCTTTAGAGTGAGGGGCGGGGCAAACAGCTGCCTGAAAGTAGGATAGAGCTGGACTGGGAGAGACAATGAAGAGGTGACATGGGGTCAGAGAAGGGATGGGGGACAGAGATGGGGAAACAAGCATGGAGAGAATGGAACGAGGGGTAAACAGGACAAAAAGGGGGAGTGAAGATAGGGGAGAATGAGGAAAGCAGGAGGAAAGAGAACATGGAGACTCTTTCTTCTTGTGCTCTGCTTTTGTGTTTCTCTGTGTTGGCCAAGTATCTCTGAATAATAGACTAAAAATTAGAGCTCATGTATGTTTGTACATATTTTGTTAATAAGCATCCAATAAAACAAACAAAAATATGTTCCTCATTTGAGTCCAGGGGTTGAGAAGCATGGTGGTCGGCACTTCTAAATATTGAGATTGCCCTAAATCCAGTCTGCGTGAACAGTTAATGAGATGTAGCAGTTTCATTTTTAAACTCTTCCTTGTATTAATCAACTGCTGTTCCTTTCTTTGGAACAGACAATGACTATTTGACAGTGAAGGCAACCCTTTTGTGCACCCTTCTGTAATTTGACAGGCACTCACTGATCCAGTCCAATGGCAAAACTCTACTATTCCTACCATATTGCAAACATACTTCTGAAAAGTGTGGATTATTCTTGTCAGGCAGATTTAATAATTCGAAAGGAGGAGAATAGTGATCTTTTATTAACATGCTGAATGCATTTAGATGTATGCTTCTAATCAAGTTTATATTTAGTTTCTGTAACCAAGCCTCATCATTGAAATAATTCATCTTCCTTACATAATTATCAGTCATAGCCATCTGTCATGTTCTTTCTTCCCTATTTTATCTTGTATTATTGATGTGGTTTTAATGAAAGAAGTCAATGAAGGAAATTGAAACATACAGTGTAGAAATTGCTAGCAGTGTCAGCTAGGCAGAGATTTTAAAACTAAAATATTAAACTACCATTTATAAACCTGCAATGGTGAGATGTGTCACGCTGGCTGGATGGGGGGATCTGAGGAGGGCATTTATTATGTTGTTTAACATCAATATGTCAAAATCATAGTAATTCATATGAGAGATGCCATGTCAGGTACTGTTAGAAAGGCTATAATGTGTTAAGTAAAATGATGATGTTTATGTCCATGTGTTATGTGTGTAATGGAAGTTATGGATATGGTTGATGTATCTGTATTTCAAATTGTGCTGTGTCTGGATGACACCCCAGAAAGGATGGCTGCAGCACTAGCCTGCTTAATGGCCGATTAAGAGATTCACAGGTACAAGGGGCCGGGGGGATAAGCCAGGGATATACCTGATGAGTCACTAGGATTTACTCATGTGACTCTGGACTCCATTTTATTCTTGTAAAATTCCACAAGCAGCATGGCAAAAGCCAAAGGACATAAAAGGCAGCTGCATGACATTCCATTTTGTCTTTAGTCTCCAGCCTGCCTCTGGATCAACTCGTCTACAACTCAACTGAACTGAAGCAGTGAAACAAAGGACTGAGACCCATCCAGGTACTGGATGTACACCAGAGGGACTGGATGTATACCAGAGGGACTATACAAGCCTGCGAATTCCACTCTTCTATTAGTTACTTCATTACTTGGATAATGTCTCCAGAGCAAAATTAATCCTTTTTAAAGGAAGGCTACATCCACTAAGCTATGACTCGGTGTCAGCACACACAGCCTATAAGCCACTTACAGTGTGAACTTGTGAAACATAATTCTCCACCTTAAAATTGTCAGTTGAAGACTTTTTTAAAAATAGTGCTTTCTACTTGCATCTGAGCCTTGTGCTGAAGCTGACACTTAAAGTGTAGTTCTAATCTGAAAAATGACTTGGGAGACATATAACCTGGGGATCCATATTTGTTCCTCAACTATTACTATATAAAACTTGCTCAGTTTATAAATAAATCATAGTATTCTTGACGCTCAACCCTGCAAACTCTATCACAGATCAGAAAGTCAAGGTGAGATCTTTCTTTCTTTCCTTATGCATCACCAATAGTAAAAGAACCCACCTTGGTTTTCAGATTCTTAGTGGAGATCGTAGAGCCAACAGTTGCCAAGAAGCTTCTTTTTTCCTCCTTGGGAAACTGAGGAAATCTGATATGGAAGTCAGTGACTGAGAAACTTTGAATGGCATTATTAGAACAGAACCGCAGGTGGGTTCCCTTGTCACACTTTCAGTTTGAGCCCAGTGAATGGCTAAAATGACTGTACAATCTAGCTTTTAATGTGTTAACCTTTGTTTCATAAGGTTTAATTTCAGTTTTATCTGAAGATTTTTAAGGAAAACAGCAGTGAATGTTAAAACACCATAGTTATACACTTATTCCTTTTTCGAATTTAAAATATTTTGAAACTTTTTTTCACTCTTTCCATAACTATTTTACTTAATCTTTGTTTGTGGATGTAGTGACTGGAAAATATTTAGACTGCAGTTTTCCTTGAACATATATTGGAAAATGTGGGTATGTTCTTAAATTGGACTCATGCTACCAGATTCTTGGATAGTGTCACCTTTGAGTAACATAGCCACTTACCAGTACTAAGCTCAAATACAAAATACAACTTATATTTGAAGGGAGGAAAAAGCGGGAATCACCTTATTCATGGATGCTACTGTGTGAACTCCTAGAGCATTAAGTAAAATTTCAAAGGATTTTTCTGCTGAGCTTTAGCTAACAAGAGATACTGGATAAAATAGCCTTAGTGCGGCCTGGGTTTTTTGCTCCTCTCCTGTCCCCCTCCAGCATTTAGGCCTTTTGTTAAAAGTACAACAAATACTAAATGGGACACAAAACAAAAGCTACCTTAAACTTTAAATATTCTAGAATTTTGCTTCTCTCTTATTGCAGATTATCAAGGAACATGATGGCATGCCTAATTTTAAACTATTTGAAAGGTTGGGCTGAATCACTTACATATGTTTAGTGGAATTTTTAAAGTTCCTTTTTAAGATCTGAGTCATGTTTGAGCTTCCCTCTTCTATCTTTTTTGCTTTTAAGTTTTTCCTTTCTGAATGAAAACATTTAGTGGTTTAATTGATCACTAGACATGCCACATTGATTTTAGTAGTGAATTTTGTGAACTAAGCACTTTGTATTTCAGCACTTGTTATATTGCATTATGTATTACCTGCTATGGCCTGCAATTTAAGTTCTTGCTTATCATTTGGAACATGCGACTAATGTTCTGTTTTTCGTTTTAATTATGTGTGTTCAGCTTTTATGGTCTTGTTGCATAGTGTATATACCTTTACTTGAGCAAGGCATTATGTGATAATTTTGCCACTGAATTATGTTAGCTGGGAGAAAAGGAAGCGAATATTCCAGGGGCAGAACATTTTTTGAAGGTTTTAATCAGTATTGAATACTAACTCAATGAAATTGTTACAGATCTAATTAGTTTTCTGTCTTTTAGCACCCAAAGAGAAGGGATCTTGGCAATGCTGTTTGATACATGCTCAACAAGTTTAAATGTCTACTTATTTTGTACATAGGATCACAGTATATCTACTTCTAAAAAGTAAAGCCCATTTAAAAAAAGATTTTATAGATGTATGTTGTGATTTTTAAGGAATCAGCTGGAAGTAATTAAGAGTCTTGCCCACATGCTCGGGGTTTAGCTGATCGCCATATTTGGGGTCGGGAAGGAATTTTCCTCCGGGGCGGATTGGCAGAGGCCCCGGAGGTTTTTCGCCTTCCTCTGCAGCGTGGGGCATGGGTCGCTTGCTGATGGATTCCCTGCAGCTTGAGGTCTTCAAATCTCACTTTTGAGGATTTCAATAACTCAGTCATGGGTTCGGGGTTGTTATAAATGTGTATGGGTAGGGTTTTGTGGCCTGCCTTGTGCAGGAGGTCAGACTAGATGATCATATTGATCCCTTCTGACCTATGAGTCTATGAGTCTATGAGTCTAAGAGGGGGAGAAATCATAGATGCTACTTCTAGCAAATAGTATCCAGTCTTGTATTTTTATATCGGTGAATGTAGAATTGCATTGTGGTATGAATTAAAATAGGGACTACTATCATAGTGATCCTGCCTTTCATAGGTATGCAGAAAAAATACTCACCTTTGGTTGACCAGCGTGTTTCTTGCCTTACTTAAAAAGCACTTGCAGAAGGAATGCAGAAAACATTTTCATGATAGCACTCATTCATGAAATCTATTCATTCCAATGTATATCTGTTGTGAACCCAGCTTATTTGGGGTTTCAAATACTGCACTAATTATACCAACTATTGCAAAATCAAGCTATGTCAAAGAATGTCAGTTACCTAGACTACCTGCTTCGATTAAAATCTGGACTGTCTTGATGGAGACAAAGTAGCAGTCAGCAAACTTAGCACTCCCAAACCCAGCAGCTTGCCTGTTCATTTCTCTTAAATCGGTGGAAAACTTTGTATAAATGTTCGGTTTGCATTTTTATTAATATAAGATTTAAAACAAGTAAAACTATATAATTACATAAAAGCTCAGAATATATACTGAAACATCTTGACAAACCCTGTGTGTTTGATTGTGTGTGAGGGGGATCTGTCTTCTCTTAAAGAAGAGAGGAAGGAAGGTGTATGCACGATATACTCAGAACTTGCATTCCTTATTGGCCAGAAACTGTGATTTTCAAACGTATAAAGCAATTTGCACTACAAAAAAAATAATACAAAGTCTAGCCTTATCTTTATCTGAAGTTGGTAGCTGAGCTTCCTTTCATGAAAGCAAAGAAACCAGGGAAGTAAATGGTAACAATAGTTCAGTCACTCGCTTCTGTGATAACTCCTTTCTGTAGAAGCCCAGTAGCAGATTCTTTATCCCAGGAAAAATACAATTCCTCACTGTATTTATTACAGCCTTCATTTTCTGATTAAATAGATTTGATATCCAGCACAATATGCTGGGAAAAATACTTATAACAAAAGATACAGTCTGAAGACCCTCTACTAGTAGTCTCATGATTCTGTCTCTTGGTAAAACTAACAATGATATTGAGCACATTTAGTAAATTTCTGAACTAGAATTGTATAGTCAGTATCTTCAGTCAACAGCTTTAACATCACAAATGCTAACTCTTTGGGAAAAGGAAATGTAGCTCCAATGTTTATGCAACTAAATTCCAAACTTTTTAAAAATACCCTACAATATTTATGGTAGCAGCTTTAATCCTTTTGCAATCTTGTGTCACTTGCTTCCAACCCATGGCATCCCCCAAATGTGTCTGTTTTAGAGCAGGTCTATGCTACAAAATTACTTTGGTATTACTGAGCAATGTAGTTATACCGACCTAAATGCTGGTGTAGACAGCACTATGTTGGCATATAGTTGCTCTCTATAAATACAACAGAGGGATGAATACCAGGGAGGGAGAGAAGTTATTTCAGTTCAGCACCAATGTGGACACAAGAACAAATGGATATAAACTGGCCATCAGGAAGTTTAGATTTGAAATTAGATGAAGGTTTCTAACCATCAGAGGAGTGAAGTTCTGGAACAGCCTTCTAAGGGAGCAGTGGGGGCAAGAAACCTAGCTGGCTTCAAGACTGAGCTTGATAAATTTATGGAAGGGATGGTATGATGGGACAGCCTAATTTTCAATTGACTGATCTTAGATTACTAGTAGTAAATATGCCCAATGGCCTATGAAGGATGCTAGATGGAGTGAGTTCTGAGTTACTACAGAGAATTCATTTTTGGGTGTCCAGCTGGTGAGTGTTGCCCACACGCTCAGGGTTTAACTGATTGCCACATTTGGAATCGAGAAGGAATTTTTTTCCCAGGGCAGATTGGCAGAGGCCCTGGGGTTTTCTCGCCTTCCTCTGTAGCATGGGATACAGGTCACTTGCTGGTGGATTCCCTGTACCTTGGAGTCTTTAAATCATTATTTGAGGATTTCAGTAACCCAGTCTTAGGTTGGGGTCTATCACAGGGTGAAGTTCTGCAGCCTGCACTGTGCAGGTCAGACTAGATGATCATAATGGTCCCTTCCAACCTTAAAGTCAGAGGCTATGAGGACTTCTCCTGCTGACATACCTACTACCTCTTTCAGAGGTGGATTAACTATGCTACGTCAACCGCAGAAGCTTGTTGGTATAGCTGTGCCTCTGCTGGGTTTTTAAGTGTAGACATGTCCTTATACAGAAGTATCTAAATCACTTTTGAAAATGAGATTCAGGCTCCTAAATCTGTTGGGTGTTGTAACGCTGAGCAGAGCCCTACCTTTAAACTTGTGAGCTGCCAAAGGTCATACATGAGTTAGGGCCTGGTTTTCACTGCCAACAAAATTTAGCAGCAGTCGACAGGAGCTACGTAAGCTACGCAGAGTAGCTCCTGTTGACTTCACAACTTCCATTTAATGTGCCACCTCCACTGCACTGCCCCAATGGCAAATGCATACCCATCCATGCAGCACTGTGCTTTTTGGGAAGGTGGTTTTCTTAGGTCGACTTCCAGATCCATTGAGCCTATCTTCACTGCCGCTCGATAGAACCTGATAAATCCATCTGATGGCATTAATTGCCGATAGTGTGGACATAGGCTTAGAAACTGAAATCACATTTCCTGAGTTTCAACAGAGAGGCCCTTTTTCTCTACACTGTAGCATGTGGATTGTCCATCCCACCGCTACATCCAGGAATATGGAATATTTTCAACCAGTTATTTGGATGTGGAGGGACTCTAAACATTATTTGCACTGATTTGTAGAGTTGCAGGGGAGCGGATATTCTCCCCCGTGCCCTTCGGTTCCATTTCGCTTGAAAGTCTTAAATGTTGGTTTGTACGTTACTTTCTTTGCCCATGTTTGACGGCGGAGCCCTGCTCCTACATTCAGCTGGTCTCTGTACCGCTCGGGAAACCCTTTGCCAAGGGCAGCATTTACTGCATTGAAAGTTACCCTATTTGTAGGTGTGGGCGGTAGGGTGGGGTCGGCCCTGTGGCCTGTGTCACGCGGGAGGTCAGACCAGACCACCCGCATGTCCCGGGCTGCAGACGGCCTGCACCATTCCAAGGAAGCCAGCCAGGGCGGGACGGACCCGGCTGCAGACGTGCGGCCCAGCTGCAAGGCATTGTCCGTCGGCAGCGGGGCCGTGGCAGCGTCACCCTGCGCGCTCGCGGCTAAAGATTAAGCGCCGGCCGGTGGCGCGCGCCGCGGCCGCCCCAGGAGGCGGAGCCAAGCCCATAGGTGGGGGCGGGGGTGGGGGGAGTGCCAGTTGACCGCCCTTTTTCTCCAGCTCGCCCCAGAGTTCCGGACCCATCCAGCGGAGCAGCCAATCGCCGCGCGGTACGGCCGGCTCCGCCCACCCCCGCCTCGGAGAGCCGCCCCGCCCGCTGGGCCTGGGAGCCGCGTTCTATCTCCATGGAAACGCGGCCGGCGGGCCGGCTACGACTGGCCCGCGAAGCCCCGGCCCGGCCGGGGCAGGTAACGCCGCCGTTTGTTTGCCCGCGTAGGGGCGGGGCCCGCGGGAGGCCGGGCGGCAGCAGAGGCTGGGAATCGCTCGCGGGGGCGGGTCGAGGCCGGGGTCCTCGTGCGGGCGGCGGGGGGGGGTGAAAGTGCCGCTTCGCTGGCGCGGCGACGGGCAGGAGGCGCGCGGAGGAACCTGAGGGGGCAGGCGGCGAAACGCCGATCCGGCCCCCCCAGGTCCTCCGCGCCCCCTATGGGGCAGGGAGCGGGAAAAGGCGACGCCAGGGCTCCCTGCATCCAGGCCCCGCCCCCCGGGCGGTGCTGCTCTCTGCCCCCCTTTCACGGCCCAGCGGGGGAAAGTGTCACCCGCATGCGGGGAGCCCCTTGCTGCCCCCTCACAGCCCCTAGGAGGGCCTGGCGGAGCCGTGCCCCAGAGGGGAGCAAGCAGCCATACCCCGTGCTCCGGGCAGGCAGGTCTGTTTCCCCAGGTGCAGGGGTTATGGGCAGAGAGTGGGGAGCCCACAGGGTCGGGGCAGGCACCCCCATGGGGCGAGGGGGTCGCATTCAGAGGCTTGCTGTGCGAAAGGGGTCACCAACACAAAAAGTTTGAGAACTGCTGCTATAGGCTGTGAGTATAGTTAGATTTCCTTGGCCTTTTCCAAGACTTCCAAGAAAGATGTGATTTGGTGCTAATAGGAGAATAGGGTTGAAAATATTTACATTAGGAATTTTTTTAGGAAAAAAAATTAGGGACACGTTTTTCCCAAATACATGCAAACGAAAAAAAAATCCTATTTTCCCACTAGCTCTAATTGAAGGCACCTCTCAACTAGGAACTGAACTGAGACCAACACTTGTACTTCACACAGAATATCCATCAGAGAATAACAATATTCAGCCACCCAGTTAGATCTGAATTTGTGATGTAGAAGGCTCAGCTTCTTACCAGTTGCCTAATCCAAGTAATTGGAATTCCTAATCATCTCACAGTTAAACAAACAGATTAATTCATAATTTTAAATCATTTCTTAAACACATGGAAAACTGGAAATTCTCAGAACTGTCATGGGAATCCTGAGGTTGATAAATAAGCTGTACTTCAATAATTTTCCATTATTTTCCAAACAAAAGGCATCTGTTTGTCCTGGTCAGAATTCTACGTCATGTGCCAGAGATCCTATTAATGATTGTAGTGAGATTTTTGTTCCCTCAGCTTCCAAGGAGATCTCTGGTGATGTGAAAAATGTTTTTGTTGCCTTAAAGCTGATGCATTTTTTATCTGCTTTTGTGTTGATTACTGAGTTAGTTCTGTTCATCCAATAAGAAATATTCCATCTGTCAGAAAAAACATATTATAAACATATCCTTTATAATCAGCTTTTGTATTTTTCCTTCTAGTCTTGTTTTGCATTAGGTTTCTTATTGTTTAGAAATACTCTTGTCACTTGTGGTCCAATCAGCCATAAGTCATCTCTGCTACATAGTCAAGTTATTATTGAAAATTTAAGAGGCTGAGGGTGTTAGAAGAGAATATTTAATCTCACTCCTGTCAGTAAACATTGCAGTGGGGAAAATGAGATGAAAGACAAATGTATGATGCATTGTAATAAACATCAAACCTATTAATGTATTGTTGGTCCAGAATGTCTCACTCTCAGGCTGAAAGTGTCATAAAGAATATCATTCGTGAAATAGGACAAGAATGTGCCATGAAAGGACAAACTGTGTCTGAAACCTTGGTGGCTTTCATGGTAAGAACAAAATTAATATTTTAGCCATTGATTATTTTTATTTAAATGCCTTCAGGTCATGTTACGATCCCCCTAAGATTAATAACAATTTTCACTAAACAGACAAGTACAGGTACAAAGATTTAGCAGTTGAGCACATTGGCCACAATTTTAAAACTTGTGTGCCTAAGCTAGGCATCCAAATCTGTTCTTAGGCTCTAGCATTGCAAGAAATTAATTTTGCTCATAATGAGTAGTCCCCCTAATAACATTTTTTGCTAATCTGCAGGTGAAAGCTGTCGTTTTGGATCCAAAGAATGAGTTTAATGTAGATCGAACCCTCACAAAAAATGATGTGCAAAAACTTATTAAGGTAATTCTGAAAACTCTCCAAAAGTTCAGAAACTTTATGCACTTATGTTTGTTTTATTTCTACATCTACTGTGTATTTATAATAACAAAACATACCTGCCACTGCCTTCCACAGGCTAACATATACAATTTTTGAAAGCTACCAGTATTGTTACATATGCATTGGGAAATCTAAACAATCTAACTACTAGTTAAAGTGATTGTTATGGTAAATTACTGAGATTTTAGCATAATTATTAGAGGCTAGATGAAGATTAGATGAATTGAATATTTTTTGCCTCTTAGAGCTATAGTATAACCAGATATTGGAGAGATGGGGAGAGACAGGTGTTATACTTGTAAAAGAAAAGACTAGTGGGATCTTATTCAGGCGGACAAGATAATATGCCACGTTTATTGTACATGTAAGACTATAAAAAGCAGTTAAATTCATACACACATTCGTAAAGTTCTGTAAGCTGGTCCTTTTATACGTTGCTCAAGCCACCCTAGTGGCCAGGTAGGAGGGAGCCAGGCCTCTGTCAGTCACGAATGCGATGCTCCAAGATGACAATTGCAGAATGAGACCCAAAGTTTCCATGTTTTTACCCATCTTTTACACTTGCTGGCTTTCATGTAAGTCAATGGGCCTTGCTGTGTCATGCTGCCTCTAGGTTCAGTATAGTTGTTAATTATCAGCTAATTGAAAGCATGACTATTTTCTTATTTTTGTACTTTGTTTGTTCTCAGGGTGGATCCTTCTGTACTTTACGATTGTTAATTTTCACTTTAGAGTCCTTGATATGTATTCTTCAGCCTTCAGGGTTAGGATGGCAGTTGATGTCTTTACTCCCCTTTCTGTTGTTAGAGCAGTTTAGGTTGGTGTCTTTTTATGCCCTGCACATACATTCGTCATTCACACAAAGATAATTTATTAAGGTATTTTTAGGTTCAGTAGTACAAGTTTCAGGAAAGAGCTTATTTCAAGAAACTAACAAGATGGAGTCCACTAATGCCACACTGAACAGTATTACACCATTATCATAACAGTAAAGGAAAAATGTCCCTCTATCTTACTTATACAATAGAACAAGGAATCTACATCTGATTTGTTTGCACAGCTCCTGGGGTGGCTCACACAGGGAGAGACTGAGAATAGCAGACAGAAATACTGGAAGCATCTTTTAATTGCTTTAATCAGTCCTAATAGGAGATTTGTCTGTAGAACTGAACCTCCTATCAGCACTTAACAAATACTAAATAATACCAGCTTGTAAGTTGGTTATTTTTAGCTACCTGATCAATTTCCTAAGATTCCTTTAAAGCCTTTTGAAAACTAGCATCATATTTCATTCTCATGGTTCTGTAGACAAGGAATGGATTCTGCATTCCCTAAGCGCAGTGTATACTTATTCATCATTTTATGTTGGGAGAATGAGAAGAGGAAGGCTCCATTGCTGCTGTCAAAACAGTAACATTGCTATTGGTATTTCAGAAATCTCTTAAGTGGTTAGAAGAAATTAACTTTTATAACTCTCTTCTTAGCTCTGTGTTAGTAGACTTCTTGACACAGCAAATCCATCCTTGGACACTGTTAAGATGCAAGTTTACTTTGATATGAATTATACAAACCGAGGTAATTTTTATATGTACAAATATTAAATATGAGTGTGAGATAATAAAACTTGTATCTAATTATATTGTTTCATTTGTATTTTAATATTAATCTTTATTAAAGTACTACATGCATGTTATAGCAAAGCAAAATAAGAAAAAACGAACTTGAAAGTGTAGGCAAAACCATATGGCTGAAAATTAAATAACTACTTAAAAAAGAGTTCTTGTAATATGCCTTGAGGTATTACTTTCCCTGTTTTAGAGGTGGGAAAGCTGAGCCAGAAGTGTTGCCCAAGGCAACAGAATAAGTAAGTGGCAGAGCTGGAATAAGAACTCAGGAGAATTTGGCTCCCAGGCCTGTGTTCAATCCACTAAACTATGCAGCATCTCAACTGACTGTTGGTGGGGGTGCTTTTTAGATTGGTGAAATTTTGAGCTCCCGCATAATCAATTCAATTGTCTTTGAACACTGTACTGGATCCTCAGGGATGGATGCAATGAGAACCTGGGTAGATAATAGGATAGGTCTATCAGGGAAGTACAGTGTTACAGCAAGGATATAACACAGAGGAAATATATAACGGACTTGGAAGCCAGAATACATTCGCTTTTTTGAAAGAGAGATTTATCTTTATAAAAAGGCAACATTCTAGGTTCTTTGTGCCAAATTCTTCTTTCAGTTATACTGGTCCATTGACTTCAGTGAAATTCCTCTTGACGTGCACTCGTGCGACCAGAGAGCAGAATTTGGCCTTCTATTGATTTTCATAATCAAGAAGAATCAGCATTAATGGTCCATCTAATTTAAATGGATTGAGTTTCCAGAGATCAGACATTATTTCACAAAATAAAAATATTACAATCCCAGTGAATTAGGCAGATATAATATTTATATATAATAGGCAAAGCCAAGTATGCTGCCTCTGATCAGTGCCCACTCCTAGTGACTTAAAATGGCAGAGATGGTATGGATAGGAGGAGGAAAAGAGAAGGGGGAGAATGAGACACAGTGACATGCAATATTCATGGTACAGAGAGGCATGGGGCATTCATAGGGCAGCAGGCTAAACTATGAAAATTATTTGAAAGATTTTCCTGATTAGCACTGGCTTTAATGGTGGATTTTTTAAAATTAGCTAAATTAAGGGCATGATCCAAAGACCACTAGGATTTGGAGCAGCTCCAAAATGCACAAACAAGATGTTCAGTCCAGAGAAAATTATGTTACTCTATGTAGGTTACACCAAAAATGAGAATAATAATTGGCTCTAACATAGCACTTCTCAAATCTCTGTTCTTCCCAGTTGAGTTACTTAATGAGCAGCATCGCATTCTAGAGGCCAGGCTGGCCCCTGTGAGCAGAGAAATCACAGATAATCGTGCTCGTACACGAGAAGAGTTAGAGAGCATTTACCGAAAGATCGTGAGCTATGTCCTGCTACGCTCTGGCCTCGGATCCCCTACAGACATCAAGGTTGTTAGGGAGGCAACAGGTCAGTAATCAGTCAAAGTATATGATAGTGGACATCCCTTATGGGAGAATAAAGTCAGCCTGATTCTACTGTTACACAATGTAGATCTGGAATGGCTCTACTGGTGTGAGTTGGAAATCAGGCTGTCTGACTCTTTTATTAAAAATTCCAATTACCCAGATACTAATAAATATTGTAAATTGGGGCAGTTATAAAAATACTTGATACTAATAATCTGAGTTTCAGTTAAATAATTTCTGTGGCATAAAATAGCTTGATAGCGTCTCACCCTGTATGCTTTGTTATTTGCTAGTCTCCAGCAATATGTGTGGTAAAATTATTAATTTGTGAGTGCCTAAACACCTCTTCTCCCCAAATCTAGAATACATTCTGCTCTTTTCACAACTATCCATAAGGAGTTGTTAGTTTTGCTTCCCTTGTATTTTCAGTTTCCTTCTTACATGTGCTGTTATTTTTTTAAACCTTTTCAGCTGCCCTGCAGAGTGTGTTTCCCCAAACAGAGCTGGGTGTTTTTCTCTCCCTCACTAAGAAGGACAAAGAGCGACAACTGAAAGAACTCACCATGATTGTCACAGGAATTCGGTTATTCAACAAGGACTGTGGGAAAGGAGGTGAAGGCATTGATGACTGTAGGTATATTACTGAATTAAAATTGTGAACCCTGAGCCTGTATCTTCTTTCCTATAGCCCTATGACTTTATGCTACTCAAGATGATCAGGATTTGGCCCAGTGTGAGTAAGCCTGAAGGAAAAACAAACTGACTATTAGACGAATGAATTGTATAATGCCTGAGGCCAATCAAAGTAAATGTCAAAAAGATACTGTCAAAATATTTACAGTAGAACATACATTTAATCTAATATTGCAAGAGATGTTAGAAATCCGTGGGACAGAAAATACATAAATTCTGATAATTTAGGCTAATTTCTCCCAATTCCTCCTGAATACTTAAAAATCTCTTTAAGTCTTGAGCCCTTCTCGCTGTTTAGATAACTATAACAATGTAAACTGAGGCACTGGTATCTTTTTGAGTTTGCAGCCAGATATACTAAAACAGTAAGCCCAAAGAGATGGCTAAACTTCCCTGTTGCTCTTATTTTTGAATCACCCTTTAAAATATAGTCATAGAGTTAAAGGCCAGAAGGGACCATTAGATCATCTAGTCTGACCTTCTGTGTATCACAGGCCACCAACACTTGCACACTAGAGCCAGCAACAGAAATGACACCAAACTAAATGAGACCCACAGGAGACTAGACTGTTACATGCCACTGATCGAGAATAGGAAGGACCAAAGTGCACCAGTGCTGGAGGCTCCTGCAATGCAGGAAAATGATTAAATGAGAGAGACCCAGATAATCCTAGCAAGTCAGTGACCCACATCCACATGCTCCAGAGAAGGCAACCCTTCCTCACCCTCCCTCAGTCAGTGCCAATCTGGTATGGGAAAAAATTCTTTCATGACCCCATATATGGCAATCAATTAGACCCTGAGCATATGAGCAAGAACCAGCCAGCCAAGCACCTGAGAGAGAGAATGCTCGGTGACACCTCATAGCACTGGCCCATCTCTAGCTGTGGCTATCCTTGATGCTTCAGAAGATTTAAAAAAACCTCCCAAAATACATTGGGAGGGGGAGGAAATCCCTTCTTGATCAGTGCTGATAACTGACTGAAACTCTGAAGCATGAGCTTTAGGAACATAAGCCTGAAGTGAGCCCCATGGCTGTTGAGCCCTGAACCCCACAATCACAAGCAACCAATGTTATTAAATATTTCACTGCTAAATGTATCAGAATTATTATTTAAATGGCTGTTCAGTGGAAATAAGATTGCAGTATATACAATATTTTGTAACCTACATAGCCTGTATATGAACATACAGTTAAACTAGCAGACTACCTGTAAAATGTTCTAATACCTCTGAATGAATGATGCTATACAAAAATAAATAGTAACATATACTGTGAGTTGATCTGCAATAGGCTAATAATCAAATATTCTATTAATTATTTGGATAACCAAGATAATACTTTGCACTTTGAGCACCTTTAATTCAAGGTTCTTAATGCTCTTTATGTAAGTATATCCGGTTTTATTACCCCACTTTACAGATTGAAAAATAGAGATTAATTGGAGAGATTTATGTGATTTTTTTTCTAAAGATCATACAGCAAATTGTGGGCAGAGCTGACCAAATAGAAATAAACAATTTTGCCACTCAGATCGCCTATTTGAGTCTAACCACTACACCACACTGCTCTGCTGCTTGCCTGTGCTTTAATATTAAGCCAGATATAAAGAGGAATGCATAACGAAACCTCACATTGCACACTCTGAGCAGACAGTTGTGCCCACTCATCTCTTGCATGCACAGAAGTCTCTGCATGTCCAAATGGAGAATGTAGAGGATGCAAGCCTTTTACACCCTCCTTGGATAATGAGCTCTAAGGAAGAAGTATTAATTAAGCTAAAAGATTTTGGACTCCTAGTGTGCAGTTTATGGAATTTTGTGGGTTTTTTGTAATGCTGTGTAACAGCAAAAGTAGTTCATTTTAACAGGCAATATTATGTTTTTATCCATCTATCTGAGTTTATAGATAGCCCCCATTACTGTACTATGTGAGCATCTCTGTCGTGTGTAAGGTCTTGGAAAAAATTTTAAGGGAGAAAGTAG
>ML675604.1:68613487-68700928 GCA_007922155.1 Mesoclemmys tuberculata | reverse complement strand
TGATCATATTGGTCCCTTCTGACCTATGAGTCTATGAGTCTAAGTCATTCCCACAGCAGGGGGAGGCAGGGAAGTATTATTATTATTCCAACTTCACAGATGGGGAAACTGAAGCACATAAGGAATTTACCCAAGGTTAAACAGAAAATTTGTGGAAGAACCCAAAATTGACCCAAGGCATTCTGAAAAGCTAATTTTCTATAATTCTAGACTATACTGTAGTATTTTCTTCACATTAGAGTTGTCATTGTTAAGAACCATTTGCCTAGCAGTGTATGTAATGATTGGGTCTTGTGAACAAACTTTGGAAATGTGGATGTCTCAGAATCAGAACTTGCACTCAGAAATTTGTTGGACGATTCTTCTGATCAGAGTATTGAAACTAAAATATTAGCTGTCTAGTAATGATTACCATGATGTTTTTCGATATGTTACCTTTCTATGTCTCTCACATTAAATCTGTATAAATAGTGCCAGCTATTCTGAATGAAGCCATCCCAGCAGCCATGCAGCCTATTGATGCAGAGCTTCATGCCTCCCAAGATCTGGCATACCGGTACACAGCTATCTTGGAAATGATGCATGAGAGCCCACACAAAAATATAGAAGCTAGATCATCTATGTTAAAGGAAGCACTGTTCAATGTGAGACAACATGAAGCCTTCCTCTGCATCATTTTGGTGAGATATCATATTGTATCTTATGGATTCCTTAGGATATCTGAATGCGAAATTGTGTGAATTGCTTTTTGCGAAGTAAATAGGGGTATATGTTTGAGGAAAGAAATCCTGGTGTTGTGTTTGAGCTGTGCAGCTGGAATAATATATTAAAAGTTCATGCTTCAGGGATTTGGCTAGCCATCTGCAGAAGTCCAGAAGAGATTTCACACATACTCAATGTATTCTGATTGGATGTTTATTTAAATCCTTCCTCGGAAGCATCAGGGATGAACACTGCTGGAGATGGGATATTGGATGGGGAGGGCCAGAGCTATGAGTTGGCACTGAGCATTCTCTCTGTCCGGCACTTGGCTAGCTGGTTCTTGCTCACATGCTCAGGGTCAAACTGTTTGCCATATGTGGGGTCAGGAAGGAATTTTCCCCCAAATCAGATTAGCAGTGACCTTGGTTGGTTTTTGCCTTCCTATATATGTGTAGGTACAGGTCATTTTCCAGGAGTATCTGAATATATTTCATTTAATCATTCCTTGCCATTGCGGGGGCCTCCTGTTCTCTGCCTGTGGCACAAAGTAGCTTAGTCTCCTGTGGGTTGTAATACATTGATTTAATTTCAGTGGTTAGGTTTAGTGTGTGGGTGCTGGATGGTATTTGTGGTCTGTGATCTACAGGAGATCAAACTAGATGATCTAGTGGTCCCTTCTGGTTATAAAATTCTGACTTTATTTAGAACTTATGTTGCATACCACCCCTTAAAATATAGCTGTCCCAAAAAGAGACAGAATGCAAAGTTCCAAATAGCTTCTGCCAGCTCTTTATTTTTCTGTGACTGTAACACTCCTTACCTAAAGTGTGTTCTCTTTCCAGTCTGATGTGATCACGTGTGCGCAAGAAGTTGAAATGATGGACAAGCAGTTTGCAGCACAAATAGAGCAGTTAAAAAACACTGTTCAAGCAAAGACAGCTGTACCTACATCACAAGTTTTTGTAAGCATTTGAAATGGAAAAGTATTATTTTCTGAACAAAAGTAGATTAGAAAAATCATTTTTATTGATTACAATATTAAAAAAATACTTAAGCTGAATATCATGTGACTTGGTTCACATAAATTTTATGTTGAATTAGGAAAAAAAGATCTTATTCTCTGTGTCTGTCTAATAGCCCTTGTCATTAGTTCCAGGTAATGTTCAAAGGGCACTGCTATCTTAAAATCTAGTCATTTGCTTTTTAAAAAGTGTTAAAAGGAGTTTCTATTATTTCACTTGCCATGAGTTGCTTTGTCAATAATTGTGTTTTTACAAACACATTTTCCTATATTTTAATATTTCTCTTTTTTCCCAGTTGCTTTGTGAAAGACCCATAAAATACAGAGAAAACTGACTATAGATAAACAGAAAAAATGATTATGCCAGTAGTTCTGTCAAATGCATAGACTAGCACTAAAGAGAGATTTTTCTTTAACCTTTTTCTTGATAGTAGCCTTAAATAATACTTGTAACAATAGTAGGTAAAAATATTCAGAGAAGTGATTTTTATGTTAATGATACTTCACTATTGTATTATGCTGGAATAGCCCTGCCTCAGAGTCTTCTATCCATATTATTTTGAAACTAGGGCTGTTTCCTCATGGTTAGTTCTTATTTGGGTTCTTATTTTTTAGCTGGGAAGATATGTAATAAAATAGTCACTATCTTGTCCACTTTCTGTCATAATTAATGATGATAAAATATTTGGAAGGGATCGTAACCTCATGCTTCAAGACTTTAGTAAATCTCTGACTATTAGAGACCAAAGATGAGACCTAATGTGTGGAGGAGATTATCCCACATTTGCCTTCTGTAGAGTTCTTATACTTCCTCTCAAGTATCTGGTGCTGCTTCCTGTCAGAGAGAGGATACTGGACTAGATGCACCTTGGGTCTGATCGAATGTATTCTATATGTCTGTTGATCTTACAAATCCTGTCCTCTTCACTTTAGGGGACACCTTTATCCTGCAACCCACAACGATTCTTTCTCTTTGTATTCTCTTTCCCTATAATGTTCATTTTTATTATGAGGGTCAAAAATATACTTGACACTTTACAAGCAAACCAGAAGGCACCTAATCCCTGTCCTAAAGAGTTTACCATATATTTCCTTTCTTGAGTGGTTTCTCTTTACCAATTTATTTGCTTGTTTTCTTCACCTCTGTCAATAAGAGCATATGTACAAGATACTTGATTCCATCTCTGCTCCTGCAGATAGAACTTTCCCCATCATAGGACCACTTAATCCTACTTGTCTTCAAATTGCTGCAGAGAAAATGTACTGTGTAAGAGCATCAAGAGATTATAATGTAGAATTTGAAGCATAGGGCCTGCATTGAGAATATAGCATACACGCATTTTAGAGTATACAGTAGGCTCATTAATTTTCCAGCAATTTAATTCAAGATAGTTATGATGCTGTTTACAGTAAAAATAGTTTTTCTGCCATTCCTCTGCTTTAGTTTCTTGTGTCCACAGCATTTCATGATAATGGTGATGATGAACACCAAAGCTAACTCCCATATCAGTTCTTATCATGGTTTCATTAACATGCATCTGCTGATGTGCTAGGATGAATTTTAAATTAATTGAATGTATTCCTGTTGGTGGGGGATCCCTTTTCTACTGTGCTAACTGAAAACTTGCAGATCCCAGTGTTAACATTCAAAATCAGTTCAGCTTAGTCAGGAATGTAATTATTTTCCACTGGCCATTTCCTCAATGAGCTCAAATATATTACAACAGGCCCATTTTCTGCCACTGTCTTTGAAATCTCTATCTGTACTAAATTATTTTGGGACTGAAGGAAACTGAGAAGAGCAAAGGTTGATATTTGTCTACGTCTAGATGTGTTTGTATTTCTTTTGATAGTTAGCCATATAACTAACCTGAATAAAGGAATTTCTTCTTTATTGCTTTGCTCTGCCTATCTTTCTTTTTTGTGTTTGTTGGTATGTTTGGGGAGAGGAGGACTCTTTTTTCCAATATAACTCAGAAAATGGCTTCCAACATTTCCCCAAAATGTTGTTTTATTATTTTTAAAGTAAATTTAAATGATTTCTAGAATTTGGGCCTGATCCTGGAAGCCTTCCACTGGGATTTCCAAGTGTAGCAGGCATGCAGGATTGGGTCCTTTGTGTTTAACAGTCTTGTATTTGTGACTGTTGTTTACTGTGTTTGTTTAATTTTATAGACAAAGCAAATATTGATTTCAGATCTCTTTTTTTATTTTCTAGCCTATCTTTCTAGCACTATCTAACCTATGGACTAGTTTTCAGGATGAGATATTGCTGCTGAGTTTCCTCACTAATTTGACAGTCAGTCTACAGCAATTCTTAGGAATCCATGCACTACTGTTTCCTGATGATGTGATGGAGTCACTTCTCGAAGGAATAACTGTGAAAAGTGATGAGCAAAGGATAAAGGAAACCATGGGTACTGAAAGCTATTACACTTCCCTTTTCCCTTTGAGTTCCTGTATGATTTTGTGACTTAAATCCTGTTTGTAAATGGTGCAACATTTCAATCTAAGCTGGAGCTGGCTTCTCAGGGCATGACCTTGCAAATCTTTACTGACATAGGGGTCCTTACTCATGCCAATAGTCCTGTTGAAGTCAGCAAAATTTGGGGTGCTCAGGACCACACAGGAGCACTTAATGCTTTACAGAATTGGACTCTTACTTACTTGATAAAAACATATTTACATATAATTGGTACACATCCTCTGAAAACTGAGAGGAAAACAGTGCTTGGACACCAATATATGTTCCCAGGTATAGTGCTACTGTTTCTTCTGCTATGTTATCAGTCCTGGGCTGTTATATCTGGGACTGCTCCTATTCCTGTCAATGGACACTTTGCCACTAATTTATGTGGGAGTGAGATCAGACCCTTTTTTATATAAAGTAAGGTCCTGTCAATGCTATATTTGAAATTTTGCCAGCAACACTCGGGAATATCATGTAAGATGAAATTCAGATGCAATTTTTAAAGTTCCTCCTATGACATGAGCTACTAAATTATTCTTTGTTAACTTGTAAGCTTTGAGATATCATCATATATTTTTACATAATACTTACTACAGTGGGACCTGATCCCTGTTGGAGCATCTGGGTGCTACCATAATATAAACGTTAAATACTAAAAAAAGTCTGCAGTTAGTTATGAATTTATATAATAAAGTACAGCTTTAACAATTATTGAAGTAGCTGTATAAACACATCCAGTTAAAATGCCACATTGATTTTAGAAGTGTCCTGCACGTCAATCGTTCAGGATTCTTTGTGTTATGTCTGTTTATACCTTCTAAAACCTCTGAGATGGAAAAAAACCCAGTTTCATTAATTAGGGATATTAGGTTACCAAAAATATTTGTTTAGGGAGATGTCCCTACTGATTAACCAAGTTCTGCTGTAATGAATTTTAAACAAATAGGTGAGTTTAAAACAAAGAGTGAAATTATTAGATTACACCTTCTCTGTGCCATATGCTTCCAAGGAAAAACCCACAATATTAGAATGTCTGGAGGCAGTGTGCACCAAAAAATAAATAGGCCATCGTGTACTAGGGCCTGATCTTCAGAAGTGCTAAGCATTCCTACTCCTATGGAAGCCAGTGGATCTGTGGGAGTTCAACACCTCAGGCCACAATGTGTTAAAGTGTGATTGAACTGTCTTTGAGATTTCCATTAAATCATATTTTAGGCATCATGTATTTTATTGTCATCTTTCCTTTGCCAAATTCTCTTTCAGGAATCAAAGTAAATGTTTCTGATTTCAAGAAAGAAGAGTGGCTTTTTCCAGAAACCACAGCTAATTTTGATCAATTGTTAATCCAGTATCGTGGGTTTTGTGCTCACACACTTGCTGAGAAAGATGGCCTTCTCCTCCCAGGTCTGTTCTGTAGTATTATGATTTATTTATATTATTGGTGCCTGTAGTTAAATCTTTTTCTTACTTTATATATGCATAAACTAGCAAACAGTAAAATTTAATGACATATAGTCTGTGTGTTTCCTTCCATGTCAGAGTGCAAACTAGAATAATTCATTGAACACTTCTGCACTTTATACCTAACATATAGTTCTAATAATCCTCTGTGTTTTTGAGTGTGTGAAATTACAATTATATATAGCCATATATTCTGGACTTGGCTATGTTGTTTATTTGTTTTGTCCAGCAACCTCTTCAGCTCAGTTATTGTCTCTACCTGCTGCTCTTTTTTAGTGATACTTAGTAATCCTGTCACTTCTTTAGATATAACTAAACTAAATAACTAATTTGTTTCGTATTGGGCTTTTGGGGGTGGAGAGGGAAATACCACTCTGTAGCAGGAAAAACAAGACTTCTTTAATGGTAGTCCAGCTTCCCTGACCTACTTAGTATTATCCTTTGAGATAAGAGTAATTGAATCACAATCAACCTTCCATAGGAAATTTGCAGGACAGACATTTGCACAGATATGTGCAACATACATGGAAGGGAACATATTTTATATTAAATTGATACGTATGGATGATGAAGTCTGAGTAGTCTTTCTGGTTATAATTTAAGCATGATCCCGAATATAATATTTAGCTCTTACGTAGTGTTTTCATCAGTAAATTTCAAAGCACTTTACAAAGGGGGTAGATACCATTATCCCTACTGGGGAACTAGGTGTAAAGATGGTCATCATCAGTTTTGTTGGTTTGTAGAAGCTGACTTTCACTGTATCTAATTCTACTATGTAAAGGAGAGGATTTCTTAATATTGAAAAAGGTTTAGATTCTACGTTCTATTACAATTTCAAAAGCGATGGAGTAAAAAGCTGGTTAAGGTAAATGTATACTCATGATTATAGGAGCCCTGTGCATTAAATGATGTATTGGTTCACTCTTGCTTTTCCTTCATTTGTTAGGAAATCCTGCTATTGGAATTTTGAAACATAAGGAGAAATATTACACTTTCAGTTCCAAGGAATCAGCATATATTTTTGCCCAAAACCCAGATACATTCATTGAGTTGATTGGAGATAAAGCAAAAGAATGTGCAGAGCTCATTCAGCTGCTTGAGCTTCATCATCAGTTTGAATCCCTTGCTCCTTATTCACAGGTATTCACTGCTTCCATCCCCTGTTGAATAGATGATGTGACACTGACCTATTTGTCCTTTTGATTCAATGAAAAGTGCTGGGACCTGGGCAAACTGTAATTAGTGGGATACAGAGAAAATGTTTTAAGGAGACAATACTTTTGTCTGAAGACATATGTAATCCTCTACCCAGCAAAGAGAGTACGTGGGGATCCAGCAGATCCTAGTCTTTAGTGTACAGATGAAGGGCATTACCTTTGGGAAACTGTTCACTCTTAAACTCTACATGTGGGAGAGGGTGTAGCCAAGGAAATTTAGTGGTGGCAGCTTTCTTCCACCTTCAGTCCAGAGAAATTCTGTGGGTAATGTTTCCTGTCCCCTTTGCCAGGAGTAGTTCATATAAGGGAGGAGGGGGGCCTGTGTAATTAAGTACCGTGGACAAATATGAACAGCTTGACTGTCAGCACAAGTTGGAACCCATTTGTTGATGCCTGTATGCTGTAATCAGGAAAAATGTCATTTGGGGAAAGAAATCATAAATTATATTTTTAAAAATCTTAGCATATGGGTGTTAATGTTGGTGTCCTGGATAAATTCCAACTTGGACAACTTGGCATTCTGCTTTTTAAATTCCCCCTGCAGTTTCAGTTGGATATCGTATTCTTCATTTAATTTTCCTATGTGCTGTTAAACAGGTGCTAGGCTTTGTCCCGGTGGTAGCTACTTTTCACCAAGTCATCCATAAATGTTCTGTTTTATTTTAATCTGTAAAGTACTTTAGGATCCTCAGGAATGACAGATACTATCTGAACATAAGATGATTATTAACCAGTAGTTACTAATAGATTTTTATATTTTGTATTCAAGTCTTTAAACTTTCACTATTCTCAGATTCCTGTTTCTTAAAAAAAAAAAATACTGTGCTGTGTCTACATGCCATTTTTTTCACTGTGACTTATGGATTATCCTAATAAATACCTATATCCAGGTCAGAAGTGGAGACAAACATTCAATGAAACCAATCACCAAATGCGACAGCAGTACTCAAACTGACACCCATATATTGCCTCCAACTATTGTGAAGTCCTATGAATGGAATGAATGGGAACTGAGGAGAAAAGCCATAAAATTGGTTTGTATTAATATTATCTGGAAGATTAAACCTTTCAAAATTTGGCATATGTTTTGCAAGAGGTCAGACTAGATGATCATAATGATCTCTTCTAGCCTTAAAACCTATGGAAAGAGTCAAGTCTCTGTAATCATTTTCTATTTAACCCTATTTCAAAAGCCTTTTTCCCCCCTTAAACTTTTGTTTGTTTTTTTTATTTGAGCAATATTTTCAGGGCTAGATCCATTGGTTCTAAAATCTCTGACATATTCTTTAAGTTGTAAGATCCTTTCAATTAATAGTGAATTTTTAGGATGCTACTCTGCATTCAAACAGCTTAACTAATGTAGACTGCTTAACCTTTTGCAGGTAATATGCTATAACTTTGCTTTGTAGTAAAATGATTAAAAAAGGGCTATGATGATAAAAAAATTTACTGCAAATAGTATAAATGTATATTTATTACATTAATAAATATAATACCACCAAGTCACAAGAAAAAAAGTTGTAGTAACTAGTAAACTATGGTAAAGTGTGGATAGAAACACCATTAAGAGAGGTGATTATAAAAGTATAGAGGGTTAGTTGAAGAAAATATACTATATGACTGTGCAAATGAGAGAATCTGTAATAACAGTTCATTGTATATGAAAATGTGTATTGAGCTTTTTCTCGCCTTTTTTGCATCAAATGAAATGTGTATATTTTACAACACTAAATTGAGTATTGTGGCCAATAACAAATTAACTGACTGCCAGGTTTGGTCTTGGCAACATTAACTTACTATCAGTCAGGGGGCCAGATCCTGAAATGAGCTCTGCTTGAGTAGACCTATGTGGAAGTCACTGAAAGATTGGGTCCTTAATTTTCTTCATAGTAAATTATTTTTCACTTTGTCTCAACTCCTTCCATGTTGACTCACATCATCCAGTTTGTGATTTTTTTTGGTGCATATTCTGCACAGGACCAATTCTGAGACATAAGCTAGCACAGCAACAAAATAAATACATTTTGTGTTGGTTTTTGAATTTTTAGGCCGGTTTTTGAGGTATCGTGACATTAGCTATAGAAGTACATGACCCATTGTTAGAAATTGCAGGTATGTCCCCATGTTTTGACTGTGAATTTAAAAAACCACCCAAAACAATAAGTATCTTTCAAATAAGATCCTTTTTTCTTACAATGTGAACTGCATGCTACAGTTTCCATTGGTAGATTCATGCAACATTGGGATAATATTCTCATCTTAAATCTGCACAGAAGTTCTCATCTCTGCTATTTTACTCACTCTACCTGCTATGAACTCCACATAAATCATGTAGGGAAAGCAAGCTATCAGAGTAAAGATCCACTGTACAAATCTGAAAACAGAATTTTGTCCTTCTTGATTATCTGTCAGTTTCTGTAATTCATTACTGTTCTCCCTCCTTGTACTGTGCTTGATGGAAAATATAAGACCTTTGTTTCCCAAATTGTATTTTGGGACCTTTGTTTTAAATTTTATTGTAAAATATAGAAACATCATCTCAAATCCATTAGAGCAATTGACATGGACACTCCCTCCTCATTATATATTATCCATACTATGGTTTATTTCATACAGTCTAACAATAACAACTTTATGCCATACAATTTACATCACTGCTAATTTTAACAGTTCACCAGAAGGGAAACAAATAGACAGTTGGTTTTAAAGCACTGGCTCTACAGTATGAAGAATTTTAAAAAAATCTTTTTTGTAGCTTTTTCTATATAGGTTGTCACAGAAGATTGGTGCTAAAATGACATTCCACAGTTACGGATTTTTTAAACTTAGGGGCCAGACATGTAAAAGAGAAAAAAATGCATCATTTTAATCTATAAATCTTAAATATAATTTTTCTGTGAAATAGAATAAAATTGTGCTTATTCTGATTCTGTTTTCATATTTAGGCTAATTTGCGCAGGAAACTAACTCATTCAGTGCAGACTAATCTCAGTCACATGAGAAGAGAGAATTCCACCCAAGTGTATCTGCTAAAGGATTTTGGCACGCAGACTAGACATGACAACTCTAGCAATGTACCCAGGCCACAGATTTTCCTGGCAGGTCTCCGAGGCGGATCAACCCGAGCTACTTGTATGGTCAAAGTGAACTTAACCAGAGCAGTTGATGAAACCTAAATGAAGTTTAAACAAAGACATACTGAAGTGTAATACATGGAATTTTTAGAATTCAGCTTACTATGCATTACTTCAGAAATCTATTTGAATTTTATGTCCATTGATTCAAAAAGCTGTTGTTAAACTCCATTGTTTCTGTTAGGAGCAGCTAAACAGCATTTGGTGATAGTGATTATAAAAAGCCTGAAACATCCAATTAAAAAAAAACAAGTAGAATCCATGCATGGCTGTAAATTCTGAATAAAACCGGCATTTCTATTGAAGTGTGTGTTTTCTGGAATTCTTTAATGTTTTAATACACTGAGTGCACATCATAACGCTACCCTTAAGAGGCTTGTCTTTGAACTTTCATTATATTATAAGAAGAAGAACTGTTATGAGTTATAGGGACCAAGAGCTAGATTCAGAAAGGTAGGTAGGTGTTGCAACACTTTGCCTAGGCTCCCCACTACCTAGTGGAATTCTCAGCTCTGAATTAGCTGCCTATGCGTTGTATGTTTAAGTGCCAAAGTGAAATGCAGGGGGGAAAACAAGGTTACTTACCAGTAACTGATGTTCTTCGAGATGTGTTGCTCATGTCCATTCCACTATAGGTGTGTGCATGCCTCCGTGCACGGTTACCCGGAATGTTTTTCCCCTTAGCAGATCCCGTAGGGCTGACTCCAGCACACCCAGGAGCCCCGCATACATGCCGCGGTATATGAGGCGCTACCCGCCCTACGCCCCCTTGGTTCCTTCTTTCTGCCGGTGACAGTTGCTGGAACTAGCATGTTTGTGGGGCTCCAGTGGGCGCTGGAGCCAGCCCTACAAGATCTGCTAAGGGGAAAAAAGTTCTGGGTAACCATGCACGGAAGTGTGCACACACCTATAGTGGAATGGACATGAGCAAGCACTTGAAGAAGAAGGGCAGCGTGTAGGTCCAGATTCTCAAAGGTATTTAGGTGCCTAACACCCACTGATAAGAGCCTTAGGTTCTGGACTGAGGCACCTCCCTCTACTCAGGATTCTCAGCCATGAATACTGGAGTTAGGCGACTAAGCCGGGTTAGTCCTTTATCATGAGAAATGGAAGGGAGAGATGCCTCTACACCATGATAGCCCAGTGGTTAGGACAGTGATCTGGGCTTTGGGAGACTCAGATTCAAATCCTTCCTTTGCCTGATTTGGAGCAAGACCTTGAATCCAATCTTTGCTGGCCCAGGGGAGTGCCCTGATTACCAGGCTATTGGGCATTCTGGGCTGGGCCTCTCTCCAGCTCTTCTGTTGAAGCTATTTCACTTTGAAGAAAAAAATTGGGCCAGAGCAAGAGAGACTGATTCTATCAACCAGTGGGATGTTGGAGTGAGATTCAAATCTGCGCTCCAAATTGGGCAGAGGGGGGATTTAAATCTGCACCTCCCATATCCCTCATGAATGCCCTGCCATTGGCTACTGGGTATTGTGAGAGACACTTTCTCTCTTGCTGTCTTTTTGTGTGTTCTGGGCCCAAATCTACAGGCATGCTCACAGCACACCTACAGGACTAGAGACCACTGGCAATGTAGGTAGGGGAAGGTCTAGTTTGAGAATCCTGCTTTGGGGTCATCAGTGCTTTCTGTTGCACTAAGGTTCCAAGATGCTCAAAAGCACTGAGGTGGTATCAGGACACAGGTGATTTTGTGCATGCCCACTGGCAGAAATATAGGTGCCATAGAGATTTGGGTGCCTATAGGATTAGGTGGCAGCTCAGCAGTGGTTTTGAGAATGTCAGTGCTGCCTAAATGGCAGTTTTAGATGTTTAAAGAAGCAGAGAGGTACCTAAGTATCTTTGTGAATCTGACCCCAATCCTCCAATTCTTAGTCAAACAAAACTCTCATTGACATGAAGTAAAATTAATTATAGGAAAATCATCCAAACACTTCATTTATAATCTTACTTTTCTGAGTAGAATCACTGAGAATGTAAAGATAAATTGGCTCCAGCAGTACCAGATCAGCCAGTGTGCTTGATCCTTCCTAATCAAACTTTCCCCTAGGTTTTTTACCTCTAGAATAATGCACAGAACCATAGCTAACAGAGAATCAGAAATCATGATGTGCACTCTAACGACTGTGACACCAGTTTTCTCAGACTTCTAGCTTTCTAGGAATATTCTGTATTCAGTAACTAAATAGTAATGAGGACCCTAGAAATTACTAGATAATTGTAGATTTCATTGTAGCAAAATTTTCCTTTCCTGGTAAACTTTTGTTTTTTACATCCAAGTAAAATACCCTTCTGTTTTTTTCCATCATGGTTAGGATAGGCTAGTAGAATATTTGCTTGGTCTGTCAAATCAGATGCTCCTGATAATTTTACAATTGAATGAACATTTGAATGAATTGAATGAACTCATGAGTCAAGATGCAATAACGTCTTAAGGGTGATGAAACAGAAAAACACTTGTAAAAATGTTGTGGCTGGTTGTTTAGCTCCTGTAAAATGTATTAGGGTATGTGATTGTACAAAATCATGCTAAGTTTTCACTCTATCCTTTTGTTCATGTGCAGCATTCAGCTCCATCTACAATGCCGGGCCATATAGGAAATAATCTTTTTAATAATGTGTGATGCTGGCAGACCAGGTGCCAACTTGTGCCAAGGCCACTAGGCCTTAACTGAACACTGACAAATGCATAGCTGGCTCGCCTGTGTGTTAGTATTGCTAAAAGAGTTATTAGATTTATAATAAGGTGTTTAGTGTTCAGACTTTATGAAATGCTTCTAGGCTGGTGCCTGTATTAATCTCACTTATAATATCTGTGCCCCATGTTATTAGGTTATACTGAGTGTTTGCATTGCATACCTCTGTAACTGTAACTCACCAAACAGGAAAGAAGTATTAACTAATGTAAAATGCTGTCTTCCTTCACAAGGTGTTAAGTCCTGCACACAAGAAAGCCCACTGAAACCAAATAAGCCATTGTGAAACATCAAAGAACAAAAATTGTGTGTGCATTCCTCTATTTTTCTCCCTCTTCCCATTCCCATGAAGAGGAGCCCTGCATGCAAACTCATGCCATGACTTTGAACTCTGGGAGGAAGGGAATAAAAATCCCTGACAAGAAGAAACTGCTTGGACTTTGGGAGGGCAAGATTTCTAAGCATAAGCAAGGGATCCTCAGCTGCATTGGCTGGCTTAGCCATAGCAGGCAGGCAGAGATTGCATATTACAGCAGCTTTTATTACCTTTTGGTGCCTAAGATAACTCATTTGTGCATGTATGTCAATTGCTTTAACCTTGCAAATAATTATAATTATAATTATAAATTATAAATTCTTTAGTTGATTTATTATAGTATTGGCAACAAGCATTGTCTTTGGAATAAGATCTAAAGTGCATCTGAGCTGGGGTAAGTGACCTGTCTTTGGGGAGTAACCTGAATATTGTGAATTTTTTGGTGTAAGGGACCATCTGTCACAAAGGCAAGATAGGTGGGAGTACCCAACGGGACATTCTGTAATTCCATGGTTAGTCTGTTATAGTGCCCAAGGAGTTTATACTTAATACTTGGTTGGAGAAATCTAAGTATAGAACTCACAACCAGTTTGGGGTTTGTGCCCTGCTTCTTATCAGTCTGCCCTGAGGTTAGTACACATGCTGTTGAGCCACTCCAGACATAATGACTTTGAGGGACTCAAATAGCTGGGTTTAGGGGGCTTCTTAGTGTACTTCACATACAAAGTAATTAACTCAGCTGTTGCTACACAGATGTGGTTGCACTTAAAACCCATATTAACTCTTTTCCCACTTAACTAGGTTGAAAGTTAAATCAACGGTACCTTGCCTTCATTTTTAAAGAATGGCGCAAATCCAGGTGAGGCACTTTAAAAAAAATAATAACAGAACAACTGCCTGTGGGTGGAATAGCTCATGAACATATTCTGTCCCCTCTGGGAGTACCGCAGATAATCTCTTTGCTTCCAGCCCCAAACCTCTTTTAGCCAGCACTAGAGTGTGCTTGTCTAGGCTGAGTATTTTGCTTCCTTCTGTGCATGTTCCCTTAGATGCTTCTCCCCCACAAATTTAGCCAAAACAATACCCAGTGAAACCCTCTGCCCACTTAGATCAAATTCCTATGTGGACTCGCATGTACCTTTGTTTTAAGTGGGGACTGCCATAAAGGGGATTAACTGTTTCTAAATGAAAGGTGGCAGTTCTACTTGCCAGCTTCAATAATATTTGTCCAACCAATAATATTTGACCATGATTAGACTACAAAATGGTAAATGAGCTGGGTCCTGATTTTCAGGGTGTAGAGCCCCTGTAGCTCTCATTAACTTTAGTTGGTGTTCACCATCTCTGAAAACTAGCCCCCTAATGCCTACATCAGTAGTTCTCAGCCAGGGGTATATGTATCCTTGGGGTACGCAGAGGTCTTCCAGGGGGTATGTCAGCTCATCTAGATATTTGCCTAGTTTTACAACAGGTTATATACAAAGCACTAACAAAGTCAGTATAAACTAGTTTCATACAATGACTTTTTTATACTGCTCTATATACACTGAAATGTAAGTACAATATTTATATTCCACTTGATTTATTTTATAATTATATGGTAAAAATGAGAAAGCAAGCAATTTCAGTAATAGTATGCTGTGAAACTAGTATTTTTATGTCTGATTTTGTAAGCAAGTAGTTTTTAAATGAGGTGAAACTTGGGGGTACACAAGACAAATCAGATTCCTGAAATGGGTATAGTAGTCTGGAACGCCAGTGGCCTAGATAGTCTGCAATTTTTATTTTAGAGCTCAGTAAGGTTGCAATAAAGAGACAGTAACAAACAAACAAGCAGGAGAAGGGCCAAGGCCAGAAGAAGATGGTAAATAAGTAGATTATAACCTTCAGGGCTACCTCAGGTGATATTGGTGTATTTAAATGACATACAGATATAGGCCGAGAGCAGATATTTTGTCTTGTTTGGGAGGCAGAGGTAATTAAGAAACTATGATTGTAACATCCTAAATCCTAGTGCTCTATTTCTATAATTGTGTTTACAAGTGCTTGGGAACATTCTGTATGTAACACCTTGGGGTTTCATTTGCTGTTTAGAAACATCTGAGGCCTTTTGCTATGCAGGCAACTGTTTGGCTCATATCAAAGAACATTTGCTGTGAATGTACTGTTACTTGATGTCAGTGGAATCCCTATAGATGGCCGATTCCACCTTAGCATTTTCTTTTTTTGGGGGTGGGATTGTAATTCCCCCATTTTTTGTTAGCATGTATTATTTGGTTCGAATATAATTTTAATTTGTGGCTGTAATTTTTGTTTTAAGTTTGTTTTTCTTTGAAATAGAAGCTAGTTTGTGTGGTTGAGAAATGGTGCATGTGTTTATGAAGTGAAAAGACTGCAACTCTAAATTTCCCTGATAACAAAAGGAAGTAAAGACTTTGTTGTAACAATGTTTATGATCCAGATGGCCAAAAACACAGATCAGGATGACCCCAAAGAACAGAGAAGTCCACCCAAGGACAGGAACAAGACAAAATGTAAAACAGAAATGAAGAGATAAGGGAAAGATGTCATGCTTGCAACATTGTGGGTGATTGATAATCACACCAGGGATGTGGAGGCAGCATGACACAGCAAGCTCCATAGGCCCAAATGGGATCTGACTACTATAAAGATGGGGTAAAAAGATGAGGACTTTGAGTTCATGCAAACATCTAAGAGCATCGCATTTGTGACCAACAGAGCCTGGCTCCATTTTCATGTTCAATCCACCTGGCCACTGGATTGGCTTGAGCAACTCACAGGCTGGTAATTATATTCCACCTGCAGACCATGTGTGTGCATGCACGCGAGTGCCTTGTCCCCCTGAAAAATATCTTGCTGTTTATGACTGTAACACAGGGCAGGCCTACACTACAAGTGTTACATTAGCACAGCTGCACTGTTGTAGCACGTCTGGTGAAGATGCAGTGCGTGCCAAAGGGCATAATTACTCCACCTCTGCAAGAGGCGGAAACTATGTCAGAGGGAGAGCCCCTCACCAACATGGTGCTGTCATGGACAGAGCTTAGGTTGCTGTAACTTGTATCGCTTGAGGAATGTGTTTTTCACACTCCTGAGTGAGACAAATTACACTGATTTAAGCAGTAGTGTAGACCTGCCCACAGTCTCCAATTAACTCACCTCTCACCTCCATCACTGATAGAGGCATAATGACTTTTGACTTCTTAGTCCCACATCTGTCAGAGTGCTTTGATCCTCTCTGCCCTGGTACAACTCTTATCTTAAAAATTCTAATAATCCTTTATTTAGTGAATACAGTAAGTAATATCAGATTATAAAGTAATAATAGGGCCGTCAAATCCTTTAGATTAAAGAAAAAGTATATCTTTATCAGTTCTGACAAAAAACAATTACCTACAGTAACAGAGAGCTACACCTAAGTCCTTCTTTCCCTTCTATGGATTTTCGTTTGGGAGAGGGTATGATGTCTAATATGTTGTTGCTGAAGCTTTACACATACCTAAGTGGGGTTTTGTGACGCTTAACTATTTGTAAATCACTTTGAAATCCAAAAAGAGAATAATCTCTGTAAAGCTGACTCAACTCCTGTCCTTACTGAGTCAGTCCAACTTCCACGGCGGTCAACAGAAAATGTAAATGATCACAGTCGCCATGAACTCAAAACATGAGACCAGATATGCTGATAGGCTGCACCCCTGTATACTAGCCCATTCGATTGCTAGTTCCAACCATCTGGCACTGGGAACAGAATTTTTGTGCAATTTCTTCTTTAAAAAAATAATTCAAGTTGAGTCAAAACCTGAAAGCATTCAGATAATGGACTTCAAACTTGCCTTTTCAGTAAAGCTCCCCCTCTTGCCTCCCCTCACTCCTAAAACCAATGCTTTTCAATAAAAACAAACCCTATACCTACAGCCTAGAATCCTTTGGCCTAGAAAAATGAGGGGTGATGTTTAATTCTGTTTAATTTTGCCCAAGGAGTAGATACTAAACTGATGAATAAATATCTGCTCCCCTTTTTCTTATGCCCGCATCCTGCAAACACATGTGCTTAACTTTGGGCATGGGAGCAGTCCCATTGTCTGGACTTCATTGGTACTCTGCTGCAGTTATGTGGCAAAGTCAAGCATGCGTCTGCAGGATGAAGACCTTAGGCAGCACCGACTAAACCCCGCACCGAAGCGTAACAGATACCTCTATGGACGCTGCAGAGAAGCGGTGCAACGGTTAACTTGGGCCCATGAACTATTTCGGGGCGCTTTGATTAATTCCGAGTCGTGACGGCAGAAGGAGACCAGGTCCCAGGGCACCGCACAGCGCGGGCGCTGTAGCGCGGCAAGGGCCCACCTGAGGGCCGAGGGTCTGCGGCGGCTGCGGGCCGGACCCGACGCGCGGCGCTGAGTCTAGCAGACGGGCCGCCCCGCCGCAGAAGGCTCGTGCGCTCCCCAGGCCGGGCAGCCACACGCCGAAGGGGTGACCGAGGCCTGGTTTGCAGGGGCAGCGGCACCGCTCTAACGTCAATCGGTTTGACACTGGCTTCGCGACCCGCTGCCGAGGTCGCTGCGGCTGGGCCCGGCTCGATTCGGGTTGGCACCTCCCGTTACCCGAGACCGCGGCCACCGCAGTAAGCGCGTCCACACCGCCGGCGGGCCCTGCCCGGCTTGGAGTCACACCCGCAGGGACCGCGGCGGCGGGTTCCCGTGTAGACAGGGCCGGCCCAGCCCGCCCCGCAGCCAGGCGCGAACCCCCGACGGCCGCGCTCGCGGAGAGCGGAACGGAACCGGGGGGGGGCCTGCAGCGCCGGCACCGAGGCAGGGGCACTTCCGCCCCGGCTCGCAACGCCCCGCGCGGGGAGACGCTCGGCGCAGGCAGGCGCCAGGCTCGCTGGCGGCGCAGTGGAGCGGGCCGCTCTAGCCGGCCCTGGCCACGCTCTATGGCGCGTGGGAGGAGCGCAGGGGGCGGCGCCGGCTCGGAGTCGGGCCGGGCCGCACAGCTCTGCGCGGCTGCGGCGCGGGCACCATGGCGCCTCCGAAAGGTGAGCGGGAGCCGCGGGCCGGGCCGAGGCTGCCCCGCACAAGACGCGGCGCCGCGCCGCCTCCCCTCCGCCCCGGGAGCGGGCGCTGCCCGTCCCAACGGCCGGGGGAGCGAGGGGGCGGCGCCTGACTCGGTGCGGGCGCTGGGTGGCGGGGGTCGGGCAGCCTGTGAGGGGATGTGAGGGCCGGGGGTGGGGCCTATGGGGAGGGGAGGGGCCTACGGGGGCTGGGTCGGGCTGGAGGAGGAGGAGGGGGGCTAATGGGGGCTGCAGGGGAGGTGTTAATGGGCTGCCCGGGTTGTGGGGTGCTGGGGGGCAGGTTAGCGGGGGTAGAGTGCGTGGGTGGGGGGGTTAATGGGCGAGGGGTCATGGGTACAGAGGGTCGGTATGAACTTAAAACTCACGTTTTATCTTACTTAGTGACACCCGTAGGATAGGAAACGTTGTCAATGCACATTCCTGCTTGGGCCCTTGTGGCTGCTTTGCATTTCATTCCGTGTAGACCAGCGGTTCTCAGCCCAGGGGCCACTTGCACACAGCTGCAGCCCATCTAACATCCTCAAGGGCCATACACGTAGTATATGTATCTTGTGGATGCATGTAACACCCACAGAGCGGCATGTGCCATCCGCAATGGTCAATCGATTGAGAACCATTAGTGTAGATGATCAGACTAAACTGCTTGATGATTGCTTTCTGATCCTTATCCACTTGCATGTTTTTAAGAAAACTCTTAATGTTGTCATGAAAACTTTGTTCCTTGTAAATCATCTGTTTGTTGCAAAATATGAATGTTAGTCCTAAAGCTCTTTGAAATTGCATAAAGAAGTATATGAGATTTTATCTCTTCAAGGATGTAGTTTATTTAAATGATTGCAGTGGCAGGATGTATTTGTGTACTTTATAGAAATGTTACACAATGAAAGGTATCAGTCCCTTAAAACAAACAAACCAAGGTACAGGATTAATAAGGAATACCCAAATAATTATTATCAGTTCACCTGCAGTGAATATACAATATTCATTCAGTAATTAACAGAGAATAGTACATTTTATAGATCAAACTACACTTCAAAAGAGTAGAAGCAAATTAAACTTCAGAAACTGTAGAGTACAGTGAAATTTTACTCAAGTTTGTTAGCTTGGGTACCTACATATATGCAGTGTCCTTCATTACAACATCACATTTCAGTAACTGCATACAGATTTTACTGAAGGTTTTATTTATTAGTAGTAATATGTAACTCTTTTATAGTGCATTTAATCAGTATATTTCAAAATGTTACAGAAGAGGTCAGTATCGTTATGTTAAGGGCCAGATTCTGCCATGCTCTCTCATGTTAAACCGTATCTTACTGAAGTAAACAGGACTACATTCAGAATAAGATACCACTTAACCTGAGAAAATGTGGCAGAATCCCAACTATATAACATTACTAGATGATGTGTTAATGCAATGGTTAAGAGTTCTAGAGCCATTTCTGAATCACTGAAAAATTTTAGATTCTGGACTTTTTAAAGGTCCTATGCAAAATATGGCATTAAAATACTACTAAAGAAATTCTTTAATTAAACATAGATTTGAATCGAATCAAATCAAACCAAAATGGCAGAAAGGAGGAAATGCCACAGAAATTATAAAAATGATCGGAGAAAAAATGCAGGAGGAGATTTTCTCCTAAACCTTCAGTTTAGAGCTACTGTGTTGGAAAACCAAAACCACTTGTTTGGTATAATTAAAAACCTTACTCTCTCAAATTTTTGTTTCAATATTGTCAGTTATAATTCACATATACAGTTAAAAGGTCTTTCCACACTACTTTGGTTGCAGTGAGCTACTAACATTAGTACATTCTAACAGTTTATATTAGTACTTTCATTAGTACATTAGAACATTCATCCTCCCCTCCACCCATTCTCTCAAACAGTTCTTTTGGTCACCACTGAGAGACTGGAAGAGTACTGCAAACAATAATGTTGTGTTTGCATAAGAAATGTGAGGAGCCTAAAACACACAAGCACTTCTTGCATCTGAGAGACAGCTTGTGTTAAATTCATCCCTTGTGTAACTCCATTGAAGTCGGTGAAACCAATCTCAGTTTCACAGAGTTGAAACTACTTCAGAATAGGTAGTGTGATCTTCTTCACTGTTAGAATTGAACTGCATGCATAAAACAGGGATAACGCCACTTTATACAACTAACAAAGATTTGTCACATCTTTATGATAACCATAACAAAAGAATTAGTGTTGGTTTGTTTGATTAGACAGCTTTAGAAATTATATTTTTAGAGTTGTGGCTAGGCTGCATTATTGCAACGTAGTATCAGAAACACAGGACTTTGCATGTACTTCATACATAAGGAATGTACTTATGTTTTTGATTTGACAAAAAATAGACATTTTAAAACTGGTTTAATATAGGAAGTTATGTCCTCTGGATTTAAAATGGTTAAAACTGTCACTCCACTCTTTCACCATGTATTAAAAAGAAAAGCCATTCTGTGTGTAGCTCAATAACCTCTTTGACTGTTGTTTCAGACAAAGGCAATCACCCAGCCTGCATGTTAGTTAATTTACAAATCTCACTTGCAGAGGTATTCTGATTCCATTAAGGATGCTATTACCCAAACAAGAAAATCACCTTCAGTGTCATCGTGTCTTTTGTGTTATGAGAGCCATCCTGCATTTGGTCATGTTCCTGGCCTCTTCCTGCTACACTGGCAATTGGTCTTGCAGTGGAAAGTCTACTAAAGGAAGTTTCTGTAACCCTCTTGTCACTCATGCTGTGGTGCATGTGGTATGTTCACTGCTTCCACATACGGGAGGCTGAACTGAGGGACTTTTGTTAGGCACATACAACAATTCTGCTTCTGCTGTGTAGACATGTCAGGAAACCACCACAGTCACAGCAGAGCCTTGGCTGCTTGTGTCTGACAGTAAATACCTGCTTCAACTCATTTACCTATTTTCTGCAGAAGTGCAAGGGTATGATTTGGCTAGAATGAGGGGAGCCACAGTACAAGTAAGACAAAAAGCAGAAAGCATGTCTCCTGAACTCATTTATATTCTTACCTACCCCAGTAATTTATTTCATATACTAGTAGTTAAAGGTCTGTGCAGTCTCACAGGAGTAATTTGTAGTCAGGTGCATAAACAAAAAGCCAAAAATGAGGACTCTTGTTTCTGTATTCTGTGCTGTAGTGTACAGTGGTGGTGTTAGTACATGTTGCCCAGTTTGTGCACAGAGCTGTCCCCAGCTGGAGGCATGACCATCTCTGTTACCCCCACATAACCATTAGATCCACCTTCTCTGATTAACTGTCACATTCCAGCCGCCACAGAACCTTTGGACTCCAGCATTGAATCTGGTTTACACAGGGCCCAGTGATCTCACAAAACTGGGTGACTGGGCAACAAAAGGGCAGAGAAAATTCAATGCTGATAAATATAAAGTAATGCACACCCAACTATACATATCAAATGTTGGGGTCTAAATGAGATGTTACCACTCAAGAAAGAGATCTTGGAGTCATTGTGAATAGTTCTCTGAAAACATCCACTTACGTGCATGTGCAGCAGCAGTCAAAAAAGCTAACAGAATGTTGGGAATCATTAGGAAAGGGATAGATAACACAGAAAACATCATGTTGCCTCTTTATAAATACATGGTACACCCACATCTTGAGTACTGTGTGCTGATCTGGTTGCCCCATCTCAAAAAAGATATATTGGAATTGGAAAAGGTACAGAAAAAGATAACAAAAATGATTAGAGGTATGGAACAGCTTCCATACGAGGAGAGATTAGTAAAACTGACTTTTCAGCTTGGAAAAGAGATGACTAAGGAGGGATGTGATAGAGGTCTATACAATCATGACTGGTGTCGAGAAAGTAAATAATGAAGTCTTACTCCTTCTTATAACACAAAATCTGGGGCATCACTAAACGAAATTAATAGGCAACTTTAAAATGAAAAAAAGGAAGTATTTCTTCACATAATATGCAGTCAACCTGTGGAACTCTTTGCCAGATGATGATGTGAAGGCCAAGACTATAACAGGGTTAAAAAAAAAATGGATAAGCCCATGAAAGATAGGTCTCTCAATGGCTATTAGCCAGTATGTGCAGGAATGTAAAACCATGCTCTGAAGTGTCCCTAGCTTCTATTTGTCAGAAGCTGGGAATGGGTGATGGGATGGATCACTTGATGATTACCTGTTCTGTTCATTCCCTCCGAAGCATCTGGTATTGGCCACTGTCAGAAGATAGGATATTGGCCATATGGACCATTGGTCTGATCCAGTATGTTCTTACGATTGAACCTGGTGATATTTTGAACAAAAACAGCTTCTCATTCCATCACGTCACACTGACTCTACGGAGGCTTTGGAGTGACACAGATTTTAAGATTGTCATTCTGTCTTAGTATATGGATTTACTATTTACTTCCAGTGCCATTACTATTGTAATGGGACCTTCCTTGTGTACTATCACCAGAACAGTGTATAAGAGGGTTGGGAAATAAGCTTCCATTTGTAAGTCTTTCCTGGATTGATCCTATTATCTGCTATTGAGTTTCTCTTCTCTTCTTTTCCTCTCCTTTTCCAATTTTTAGTATATCTTAAACCTGCCATTTTTGGTGCTTTGTGTAGAGCCTTTTGCTGTTGCCATTCTGAGAGTCTGGTCAACTTTCTCCACATATGATTTTATTACATATTATATGCAGAGGACTAGTTATAGCTCACAGTAAGTGGTTGTACACAAATTGTAGAGACACGAAGATAACAGTGGAATATAAATTAATGCCTAGGTAAATATCAGTGTGTGATTATACTCTTTTTACATCAGTGGGATTCTTTGCTAAAGGAGCCCAAATGAAATCAAACATACCTGTACAGTCCTTTCTTGGATATAATCTTTGAGGTTCCAATTTAGAGTTGTTAGATATTGCAGTGGAATCATTGTGGAACTACTGTATGCTACTACAGTGCTTTGAGACTGCCCTACTGCTTTACAAATGCTCAGTTGTATTCTTAGTTTAGAATGAGAAGCATACTATACTAGTAAGTTGCTCTCTGTCTGTTTGATGTTCCTTACTGAGTTATATTTTTGTCTTTCAGAGAATGTCAGTTTATTGTTTAAATTGTACTGCTTGACGGTGATGACTCTGGTGGCTGCAACATACACTGTAGCTTTACGATACACAAGGACAGCAGAAACAGAACTCTATTTTGCAACCACAGCTGTATGCATCACGGAAGTTATCAAGTTATTCCTAAGCATGGGGATTTTGGCCAAGTAAGTATGAGTCCAGTTCCAGTAGTGGTTAGCATTCTTCTTCACACACACACACACATGCATACATACGTACACACACATCTACATGGACATGAATGACAGCTAGCACTCTTTTTATATGCCTTACTTTTGAGGCTGGCCAGAATAACGTTGTGAAAGGATCAATGTAAAGCACGTCAGAACTTGTGAACTTTGGTTTCTTATCTAAATCACTTTGGTAAACCTTACAATATGCACGTGTGTCTATTTGCATTTTTTAAATGTATGTGCTTGGATTGGTTCAAAAGAGATTAGATGCAAAACACTGAATCTTCAGAGCTTAGTATAGATGGGGTCTTGGCTCTTTCTAAAACTTTGTATTTGTGTAAAAATCTAGTATTCCCACTAATAACGTTCCTCAAAATAATTCCACTGAAATCTTAATATTTCACTAGGAATAAAAGATAAATGGATACATCCACACTAAAGGATTATGGAAATTATAAGAGCCTCTGTAGTCTAGCCTTCAGATCAGCGCCAGTGTAACGTGTGCATTTTGTGCCTTTGTCAGAAGCAGCCAGTGCTGATTACTGTTAAAGTACAAGACACCAACTAAGACAAACCAGGGTTCAGTTCCATTATAGAATTTATATCCTTAAGTATTGTTGCAGGAGTTCTTTACTGTTTACATTTTCAGCATTGTATGTTCAAATATAAAACATTACTTTAAGCTTTGAGTAAAGACAAATGACTCTGCCTTTTGAAATGAAGACTTATTATAGTTTAAGCTTTGTAATTATTTACTTTGCTTATAATTATGGGAATGAAATGAACCTGGCATACTCCTGGCCATCTAAACACTGAATTAGTAATTTGTTCAGATTCTCAAATGATTTATAGCTTCATAGAGTTGGGACTAGGAAAGCCAAAATAACTTGCACGCTAGTTTTATTTTGGATTACATTTCTTGAACAAATGAATACATACATGTTACAAGCTTGATTATCATATGTATCTTTCACATATCCGGTCCCATGAAAGAAACCAGAATAAGTTTCCAAGTTAAACTTACGGAAGCAAAAGGATGTTGAATTCGAGCCAGAACACTTACTTTTTCCTATGTGCCCTGGTTTTGCAGCATGTATGATTAAGATCTGTTGTGAGATCTTTGTACTCCTTGTGCTGTGTTGTGACTTAAGGATGAAGTTTCTTTATTAACTTCATTTCTATGATTTTTGCGAGTTTAAATCTATCTTTCACATGGCTTGGGTAGGCAGCAATGATTACAAATTTATATCTAGATTTGATAGTCAGCATGTTGTCACAGTAGTGAGCTACTGTGAATGTGCTTCTGCCCTGGCGAAAGAATGACGAGGGCACTCAGATATGATGTGCTCCATTGTCACATATGTGTGTGCCTCATCTTCCATTTCCATGTAAAGAGGGTTTGTCCACATCTCCCATGAGATTCAATCTGCACCAGTCTTTCTGACATAAATCAAAACCTGGTGGTTCCTTGGCAGGATCAACGATGAGCTGTTTGTTCTAAGTGGTCAAAACACTCCATGTGGCGCTCCATTGAGCCTCAACATCGAAGCTGAGTGTAAAGGTCTTGATGCAGTTCCATAAAATCCTGCAACCCTTTAGTCTTGTCTTTGGTGGGTTCTGCAGGTCACTGTGCAATGGGATCCTCATGTTTGCATTGACATGGTTAAGAAAGCGAGATGTCTGGGGCAGCTCTTCTAATCTGTATGGGCTGTTTGCGTAATAGGACCGGGAACCAGTGAACTGGGGTCGATTTGAATGTTCCTGACACTATGTGCATAGTGTTAAATCTATCTAGGTGTGTTCATAGTGTCTAATTTAACTTTAATATTTTTGGTTTGTATTTTCTCCTGCCCCAGACAAATAAGAGGTGTCACAGAAGGGCTGCATATATGAGGCTGTAATATTCAAATAGTCAAATAGTGAGTGTGAATAATCAAAACAGTGGCCCTTTAAACACCACTCCTATTCTCGCTTTTGAGAACAGGAGCATCATTTATTTTTCATTGATTAAATTCCATGCCAAAGGGCAGAAGTACACGAAAACTCTATTGTTTAACCACCAGGCCCCTACCACCACATCCCCTCTGCCCCCATCACCAAAAATTTCTCAGGCACCTCAGAGATAGATGAAGAGAAATTCCTACTCCTAAATACAATCTGGATGAAACAGATGGAGGAAAGGGGAAATACAACAAGCAGAACTGGAGTTTGGCATGTGCCTTGTTGAGTTGTTAGTTTCACTTCAGTAGTCTGGCCATTACACTTACCAAGTATTTCAGTTGTGGTTGTTTTATTTACAGTGTACAAATAGTAACTATTTCAGGCTCTGTCTGCACATATATAAACTAGAAAACACCTATCCAACGAAACAGAACTAAATCGAGACAATGTCAGCTAAAGAAATATCAATTGTCTTCAAAGTGCAAAAGACAGCAAATTCAGCTGTAATAAGTATGTTGTGCTCCCTTCATCTTAACACAAAATCCTGGCATTTGGGGGATGAGGGTGTGTGGGCAGTACGATTACTCCTAAATTGTAAAGCAAACTGCAATTTTTTTCTTCCATAGTGAAGTGGTTGGTACTCACAAGGGATCCTTCCTTTTAAGTGGAGATCCTTCCTTTGTTTAAGCATTTACATCAGTAACTGCTGAAATACAACCACTTTCTAATTTTGGTTCCTCTTATAATTTAACTTTGAGTGACTAGCCAAGCAGTATAACCTTTTGCACCTGATCACTCATGCATAAGTATGGTTTTGTGCAATAGTATTGGAATTGAACAAAGCTAGATACAGTTTTATCCATGTTTTTCTTATTTAACAGCCTACCTTTAACAAACAAAATGTGTGATATATTGTGGGATACCATCTTATGAAAGGTCAGACTTTTGTATGGCATTTTTCCACATTTATTCTAACTGGTAAACTTCATCTGCGTTACCTATACTCTGTTTACACTAATTCTTTTAAAACGGACATCTTTGTGGTATGGATCTACAATGCCAGGCAATGTGATGTGCTGTTTGAGACATAATACCAAGAAACTTCATCTCCTATTAGATTAGATGCTCATGTAACATTTTGTCACTCCATATATAGCATAAACTGGCTGCGTAATGCTGAGCTGTAGCATCCATTCCTGTACTTTTGGCACCACAGCTCTGCTGAGAATACCGCTTGCCTGTCGTAGAATTTGGAAGGGCAGAGTACAGGTACAGGAGGGAAGATGGGCTCTCCAGGTCTGTCCGAGGGCTTGTCTACATAAAGACTCTCAAGAAGGTTAATCTGAATTAATTTAAATGTAAATTTAAAGCGGATTAATTAAACTTCATTAAACCCTGTATGGACACATTCAGAATGAAAATGGCCTTAATTTGGTTGACCTTAATTTGCTTTGTAAATTACACTGGAGGTGGAACAACTCAGATCAGTAGGGTGCAAGAGTATCTTAAGCGACAGTAACCACTCCTTCCCTTGAGCTGTGAGTTCTGTGCTGAACCTCTTAAAGGTACAACCCAGAATCTCACCGAGAAGCTGCAAATTTGAAAAATCACAAAAGAAATTTGAGATGAGTCCAATATTAGTAGCAAGAAAGAGCAACTCTTTGTCCCAGTGAGTGTATGAACACTGGGCTGAGCTCTAAACATTGGGCTGAGCAACTAATGTTATTCAGGGCCTCTCTGTAGGGCCAACCTGTTGCTGAGACTGTCATGTGTTAATGCATCTTACCTTTATCATTCCCAAATCTGCTCCTGACCTTTAATTGTTTGTACTTTCTGGGAACCTAATTGATTTGCAGTGTAATTTTTAAATTAATAGAATATACTAGCTGTTTATTAAAAGCATGGTTTTAAAGTCCTTCCAAAGGATTCTTCAAATTTTTCACTGTAAATAAGTCATAAAACCTTTTATTTTGCAGAGAAACTGGAAGCCTGGGCAGGTTGATGACATCTTTAAGAGAAAATGTATTAGGCAGCCCTAAGGAATTGCTAAAATTAAGTGTTCCATCTGTGGTGTATGCAGTCCAAAACAACATGGCTTTCTTGGCACTTAGCAATTTGGATGCAGCAGTCTACCAGGTAACTGGCATTATTATGGTTATGACCCAAAACACAGAATCCCTATTTTTACTCATTTTCAGGTTTTAGTTTTGTCTGCTTTAGTGCCTTTTAACACCCTTGAAAACTATTTTTTATTATTATTCAAGCGCTGAAAAGCACTCATTAAGACACACAACAGGGTACAAAGACTGACTGACAAGATGCTCTGGGAGGCCCAGAGGCAGGAAATGCTGTAGTTAACTTTCACCAGGAAATCTATTTTTTCTCTTATGACTGAGTATCTTGAAGAAAAGACAAGTTCTTAGGAAGTATCTAAATGAGAGGGGGGCCTAGCATGTTATGTAAGAAAATATGATGTCAGGAATCTTTGTAGGTTTATATAAACTATGATTTACATGTTTATGTGAAAATTGGTGGTTGCATTAGTAAAGTGTAAAAAAAAAATCCCAAGTCTCTTGTAAACAGTAATTTATTATTGGCATCCTGTGGCATTATGTGTAGCCACACTTTAAAAAGCTAATTATCACATTCTTGCAATATGCAAGCAGCAGGAGCCTATGAACATCAAGTGATACAATCTGTAATTTACAGGGCATATGAACAAGGCATGAATTTTGGTAAGTCCTTTAAAAACAGCCTTGCCATCTTCTTTATGCTTAGTGTTTGTTTGGTTACAATCAAGTTCAGTGTTTTATCGTGATAGTTATGTTGCTTAACGTATTGCTGGAAGGTGCTTAAATACTGTGATGTGGAGGGTGTTATAAGAACCTATACAGAAGAGCATAATTTATTTGTAGTTTTAAGCTGGAAAGTAGAATCCTAAGTAAAATGTTTATCACTATGAAAATTTAAAGCCATGTATTTAGATTTCATAGTGGAAGGAATTGAGATTAAACCTTTGTAAGTAAATTCCCCCCACAAATATTAATGGAGTTAAAGTAACTCCATTTGTTAATATAACCTTTATGCAGACTACATAAGAACAGAAATGCACATACACCCCCCCCCCGAAAACTTACCTTATTATTTTCAAATATTTTAATGTAAGGTATTTGTATAAAATATTCTAATATCCTTACCTTCTCTAGATTGTTAATCAAAATACTGATATGTAAAAAATCACCATATGCACTTCATAATCAACCATAACTCTGATCATAAGACAAATATATACATCACTAATCTTCTATATGAAAATACAGAAAGAAAATGCAAAGGTTGCAAAGTAAAGTATTTGAAAATCAGGAAATACCAAATTTAAGCTTACCTCTTTGTGCATATATTAAAATACTCTAATTACACAAAAACATACTTTTTCAATGCCCAAATTGGATGATGTGCAATGAATGAAGAAGGAGTGCAATATTTATGTTTAAATAGCTTATTAAAACCAGGGTGGATTGATTTAAATCAATGCAATTTAAATAATTCATTTAAGTCATGATTTAAATCATCAAGAAAATCACTGATTTTAAATCAAGTTTCCCACTGATACTTCACATATTTCTTAAACCAGTGGTGCAAATCTGATCACTAAAATATGTTAATTTACAACTCAGTGCAGCATTTTACAACATCTAGGAGGGTACACTTTGTGTAATTTTTTAGATAACTTGATTTTTATTAATTTAGGAAATAGTACATAATACTCATTACCTGTGTCAAGCTGCAGATGCAGCAGCAATACATTAGGAATAAGAACTAAATCGCACACACACAAACACAAGAGCACTTATATTTTATTAAACTAAATCTTAAATGTTACATAAATGTTTCACATTTGCAGTTGCAGCAGTCTCCTGAGTTGCTGGCTGACGGCTGCCCTTAAACTCTTTTTTTAATGTTCATATTTTATTAACTAATATTATTTTATTAACAGACAAGTCATCACAACACTAAACGTACGCTGTCCTTAAAACTTCTATAACTAGTTCTCATCTTCCCCACTCCCACTGTCATTTTTACTGATAGATTGAAACAGAAATATGAGTTTTCCTGCTTTTTCAACTCCCAGTCAATTTCTTAGCTTTGAGTGAATAATACCAAAGGATAAAAATATTCTCTCTGTGCCTGCAAAGGAAGCTACTGTTGTGAAAAGTTGCCTTAGCAACTGAGGGAACTCTGTTTCAAGGTGCCTGGCTAATGATTTCCACCAATTCAGGGGAGTGACTTTGTTCAAAACATCATAAGTAAACATGTACTGTTTAAATGGTTCTGCTCCAGTCCTGAAATTTATTATGACTGGCATAACTTAGGAATGATTTTGAGATGCCCATACCATGGCAGCATCATCATCATCTTCAGAAGTTAGGCATCTACTTTATATCTGGGGTCGAGAATGTTTGCAAGAAAATGAGTTGGACTTAATGCTTGATCCATTTGCTTCTTCATTGCCTGCAGTTTAACTTTCTAGTGAGGTATGTCTTTCATCATTGTCTCTTGAAGTGCCTTCCAAATTTCGACAGCATCAGCAATGCAGCAACAATTTCTCTGAAGTTTGTTTAAGGCTATGGATGTAGGCTTTTGTATACTGAACATATCCTCTACATTCCTCTTTAATAAAATGTTAGATACTTTGGATGAGATACTTCCATCTATTTTATCATGGTTTTCTTCACAAAGTTTTATGAGAATAGGCCAGTTCTTAATAAATTGTTCAAAACAATCAACAACAGAATTCCATTGAAAATCTTGAGGGAGAATTAGTTTGGATCCTCCTGCTCTCTTCACTGAAGCTGAAGCAAAATGGTTGTTACGGAAGTATTTTGCAACTTCAACAACATTTTCTTTTATTCCTGGAGAAGACGTACTTAAGTCTTTGGCTAAAAGATGCATTAAATGGGCACTGTACCCATATATTACTGAGGAGCATCCTTCCGTTTCTTCCTCTAAGTATCTTCTCATCTTTGCCACATTTGCAGTATTGAGTGTGTAATACCAAACAATAAAAATATTTTCTCTGTGCCTTTAAGACAGTGTCATAACTAACTCCTCTGCCTTGCTTGGCCCAGCTCCATCCCCACATAAGCACAGAACAGCAGCAGTCCTGTCCAGCCTGTGTCTTTCTTTGCAGGTGTGACTTTACCGTATTTTTCGCTCCATAAGACGCACCTGACCATAAGACGCAGCTAGGTTTTAGACGAGGAAAATAGGAAAAAAATATTTTGAACCCAGCAGCCCGCCAACAACCCTGAGGGGCTTGCGGGCCCGCAGCACGTGCTGCATGGCAGGCTGAACCTCTGCGCCCAGGGGCCACGGTGATGGGCTCAACGTCAGCTGTGTGCTGTGCGGCGGCCCTGCCCTGAGCGCTGCCCCCCACAGGGCGCTGCCCCCTGCCCCCCACAGATCCCCCCACAGGGCACTGCCCCCCCAGCCCCTCACCACAATTCCGCCCACAGGGCATCACCCTCCCGGTCCCCCCACAGGGCGCTGCCCCCCCAGCTGCCCCGGGTCCCCCCCCACATGGCACAAACAGCAGGAGCTGAGCTCTGTAACAGCGGGAGCTTGTGGGGGGGGAGGGAGTAAGCTGATTGGTGAAGCCGGGGGAGCAGCAGCAGCAGTTCCCCTTCCCCTCCCCCCAATCAGCTGTACTGTGGCCCACAGGCAGAGCAGGAGAACTGCTCTCCTTTCTCCTCCGCCCCCTCCCCTGCTATGGAGCGGACAGGCAGGCAGCTGTGTTGTAAGGATCGCTCCTGCGATCCTGCAGTAGTGCCGGCCAGCTTGATTTTCCGCACCTTCGCTCTATAAGACGCACTGACTTTTCCCCCCCACTTTGGGTGGGAAAAAAGTGCGTTTTATGGAGCGAAAAATACGGTAATTTGCTGAGAAACTAACAGAAACTGAAAGCCCAGAACTGCAAGAAGCAAGAGCTGGTAGTTAGGCTGGGCAGACTAGAGCCATTAATTCATTTTATGGGACTGTAAGTGTAGGTTTAGCATGTCTGTGATGAGATTTAATTGTAACTGTTATTTTTTAAATGAGAGAGAGATTTAGTATTTTGATTTAAACATTTTTTAAAATCAATTTAAATGAAAAAAAATCAATTTTAAATTTTTTTTGAAATTATTGATTTGTATCCACCCTGATTAAAATTGAAGTGAAGAGGGAGAAAGCACACAATACAATTGCAAGCTATCAGCTCCAATTTTTAAAAAAAATTCACTGTAGTAAATAACTGAAATGCTTTTATAAAAGTTAAATTCTTCACTATTGTGTGAATGCATTTCGGCTTCACTTACTGTATAGTATCCAGCATGAGCACTAAAAGCCAAATTATGCTGTTAGACCAGTGTAAATAAAGAATAAATCCACTAACTGCCATGCAGCCTTTCTAGATTCACATTGTTGTAATTGAAAATAAAATTTAGCCCAGAATGGTGCACAGAATTAATATCTCTGAGTATGCAATGTTATATACTGATGTCAGTGCATAGTTAAGTTCTATCTCTTGTGGTTTTGACGGTGTTTATGTAACCATATACAATCTGTCATTTCCCCTTCTTTAGGTGACATATCAGTTGAAGATCCCTTGCACAGCCTTATGTACGGTCTTAATGTTAAACCGTTCCCTCAGTAAGTTACAGTGGTTCTCTGTCTTTATGTTGTGTGGTGGAGTCACACTTGTGCAATGGAAACCTGCTCAGGCTACAAAAGTACAGGTAAGCCTTATTGCTTAGATACCCTTTCTGGATGCTTCATCTGAAACAGCAGGCTGCCTCAAACCTCTGTATGTGCATATTTTGCTGCATGCTGCCTGTGAAATATTTGTAGTAATGGTGTACCAGGTGCATCACAACTGTCTCTTTTCTTTTTGTAGCCACACTATTTCACAGCATAAAATGTTAATTGATCATCTGCTTCAAATTCATTCTATGCTGATTCAGACAGATTTGTTACCCTGCCACATCCTATATTTTTTGGAAGAGGCAATTGCCACAAGTAGCATAAATTACCAGTATTGGCAAATTCAACAGCATAGAAAATATTACAGCAGTTCACATTTTTTAGTAATTGGCATTGAGTGTACTGTAGTAGTTGGAGCAGGGACCTGGGAATCAGTAACAATACCAGGCTTTTACATAGCACTTTACAAATGGAAGTAAGTATCATTATTCGTATTTTAAAGTTGGGGAAACCGAGTCACAGAGAGGTGAAGAGGCTTGCCCAGTCACCTAGCATGCCAGTGGCAGAGCTGGGAATAGAACATGGATCTTTAGTCCCAATCCATTGCTCGATCCACTTGGCAAAACTGCCTCCAGAGAGCGGCATTTCATTCCTAGTTCTACTGATGTCTTGTGTGACCATAAGCAAGTCACTTAGACCAACATCTTTAAAGTTGCATGCATAATATTATGTATCGAAATCCATACTGTAGGCAGATAAAGTGCCTTCCTTTACCATGGTTGTTGTAGGTACTCCACCCCTCCAAAAGGGTCACTTAATTAGATGCCTTCCTATAGGCGTGCAAATTAAAAGGCTGGCCATAACCATTCTAGTAAACTGAAATATAATGACACTCTGCTTAATACTAATGCTGCCTCACAAGGGGGTAAGGGTTAATCTTTGTAAAATACTTCAAGATCTGCAGATGAACTGTCTGAGTGTAAAAAGTTATTATAAGATTAGAGGAAATGAAACCTCATGTGATAGAAAAGCTGTGAGATAGTGTTGGTGCTTTGCCATTGTCATTTGACTTGTGTGTCTGAATACTTCTAAGGTTAGTAAAATACACTTGGCAAATTAAACTCCACGGTTCCGCATCTGTGAATAGAACTAGCTAAGTTGTAGGGCAGCTCTGGTTAAAAAACAGTTACTTACTGTAACTGTAACCTAACATATTTTCATGTTGTAATAAAATGCTAATATGTGGCCTTCTTAACAAATTGGCTTCTGGAAATAAGTATTGTAAATTACTCTAGTGATACAACTAACCTGCTGCCTGTTTTGTTTGATTCATGTTGCAGATGGAGCAGAATCCATTGTTAGGGTTTGTCGCTATAGCTATTGCTGTATTATGTTCAGGATTTGCAGGTAAAACATTTCTGTATGCACTTTGTTTTAAAAGAACAGGTCAGGACCTTTCATCATAGGAAAACGGGAAACACCTCACAACTCATATATTACTTAATTTAACTATATTTGTTGATTAACAAGATTATTGAAGAGTTAAACAAGGACTTCATCCCCCTCTGCCCTTATTTTCCTTGTATTTCCTGTGGCTATAAGGCTGGATTGGAGATATCACTACATTTAAATTGCAAAATATAGTGACCTTACAAACACATGGTTTTGATTTCAAGGCTGGTTTAAACAGGAGAGCCTGGCCTGTGAAAGGAAGAGCCCTTCTTCAAATCTATAGACACAGTAAAGAAAAACTAGAAAATGAATTTTTAAATAAAAACTCCTTTTCTAAGTTTGCTTTGGTGTGAAAGCTCCCTTAAGATTTAAAAAAATAAAAGATTCACATTCCAGGTGTGGAATGGACCTCCTTTGAATTTTTATGATGGTTCAGCCTCTGGAATAAGCCATTCCCTAATCCCACTGGGGCATTTGAAATTAAAGAGATGCAGAGGGATCAGGTGTAATTGTGAGATGGTAAGAGGAGAAGCAGAAAACACAGAAGAAATGCTATAAAAATCGAGTCTTTCCTCTGAGTAGGAGTTCTTGTTGCCTTTTATCCTTTCACCATTGCAGGAGCTAGAGAATAGGGGGGAAAGAGAGCTGCCATTAAAGGATAATTGCAGTTGTGTTTTCTACTGCCTAAAATTTTAAGAACTTGATTAAACAGGAGGAATGCTTTTTTGGCTATAAATTTATGGCTGATTGAGTAATTAGTTGTAAAACCTGCTACATTTTTTCAGCAAAATAATTGATTATGAACAAAGAATTATCATTTCCAACACTTCTAGTTCTTCCACACAAAGCTTCCTGTGAGGCTTCTCTGGTTGCTACATGTGCATTAACTAATGTGCTTATTGTTCCATTCATAAAAAACAAATTCCTTTTGAAAAGATCATCGCAAAAATAGCCTTATTTATAATAGACCCCCCCACCTCCCAAAGTGCCTATCTCGGTCTTCTCCAAAGCAGTCTTCTCCAAAGGGTTAAAAATGCAAATAAAAAATAAATTCAGCAGCTGTTCCTCAGCCTGAAGCCAAAATGTTACCCATTACAATTAATCAAGCCCAACCAGCATTCTCTTCCCCACTTAACCCAGTCATTACCATGCCGTTCTGTTCCCTCTCCAATAAACTGGGTAAATAAATGGGCCTTGGCAGCCTATCCCGAAGGTCCACAAATTCAACCATTTAGGACTAGACTGGGGGAGTCTTCAGAGTTGAGGACCCCTCTCTTTTATACCAAGAGGGCTCCAGCATGACGTACCTCCCCTGACCACAATTATTGCAGTGTAGCATAGGGAAAGATATAGGCAGCTCTAAAGCCATTTTGGGCTTTTAAAGTTCGAAACAATAGGTTTTACCCAGAAACCAAAATGCAGTCACTGTAGATCCCAGTGCATTAGCATCACGTACTGCCACTGCCAGTGGAAAATAACCACTTAATAAGCTAGGTGATGCATTTTGCATTAGCTTCAGTTTCAGGGCTGATCATGGACAGTGCATTGCACTTGTCTAACAAAGTTCACATCTGAAAAATAGTTGGAATCACCTAGCAACATGAAGATGGAATAAAGCTTTCTTTGAAAATACTGCCATTGTGTTAATAGCAGCTGGGGATCCAGAGGTCCTATTAAGATGGTTTTGCCCAATGTGAATTGATGGAATACCTTTTTAATAATTCCAATCTTTATCAAGAATAGCTTCTCCTGGGTGCTGTCCAGTTCATTACACCCAGTAACATTGCCCAGTTGATTTGTGCTTTTTGTGTATGTTCAGATATTTTGTACTTATAAAAATCTAAAGTATTACATCATTGGTTTGGAGAACAACCTCAGACAGTTGTGTTCTTCCGAGATGGTAATATTTATGTCCTGTTGACATCCAAAGCAGCTACTTGGGCAGTTGATTAAAAAATGATTCAGTATGTGAGAGACTGTTTTCCAACTGGCTGTAATGACTAGATGTCTGTGGGTGGAAAACAGAACAATGAGACCACTGTGACTTTAACAACTACTGTTTCAATTGCAGACTTCTTGTTCTTTTTTTCCTTTGCTCTGCTCTTACAGACTATATCTGTGCAATAATGTCCAATTTTCTGGTTTAATTTTTTGTATTTACACATATGTAGTAATCTGCTCTGTAGCCACTGTACGTGATGTACATATTTGCTATGTTTTTTGTATTTTTTAAATTATGATGGTCTTAAACACTAATTATATTCATCAGCAAACTAGTAGAAAAGCCCTGATTGTCAGAGAAATAAAGCATCTGTTGCTCTCATTGACTTCAGGTGGAGTTGTGGATGTCCAGTGCTGCTGCAAGTTGGGACCCTAATTTCTGATATACAGACACTTTCTCATTTCATTTCTCTTCATTCTCCCATTCCATCCTGGGTCAGTGGTGACATGGAGGCAGCAACTAGGAATAAAAACAGTATATAACAAATGAAAAAGGGAAAGAGATAGCAATCAGCATAAGTTAGAAGTTATAGAGCAAGAAAATTGATACGGGAAGCTGAAGACAGGAAAATCTCTGGCTGTAAGGGAAAGGACAATAACAAATTTTGTCCACTATGTGATGAGTAAAAGAAATCTTAACAATGGCATAGCCCATTACTAGGTGAAGATGCTAAAATTGTTAGTGCCGAAAAGGCACAAGTGTTCAATAAATATTTCTCTTCTGTATATGGAAAGAAATAGGATAATGTACTCATATCAGGGATGATCAAGTACTTTCCAGACCATTAATAACTAAAGAGCATGTTAGACAACTACTACTAGGGATTACACTTTAAAAAGAGCAGATCTGGATAATTTGCACCTAAGAGTCCTAACCAAGTTTGCTGAGGAGATCTCCAGCCCACTGATGATAATTTTAAATAAATCTTGGAATACAAAGAGTGGAAGAGCACTGTTGTACCGATATTAAAAAAAGTGTAAATGGGATGACCTGGGTAACTGTAGACTGGTTAGCCTGCCATCAACCCCAGTCATGATTATGGAAAAACTGAAACAGGTTTCAGTTAATAAAGAATTAAAGGATGCCCGTTGATGCAGTTTTATGGAAAACTGGTCTTGTTAACTGGATTTATTGATGAGATTACACATTTGGTTGAATAAAGGTAATTGCATAGATGTAATACTGCGTCAAACACTTCACAAAAGTATTAGAACCACTCAATATTCTCCTTAAAAAAGTGGCATTATACAATATCAGAGCACAAATTAAAGGGATTAAGAACTGGCTAACTAACATACCTCAAAGTAGTTGTCAAGGGAGATCATCATTGAATTAGGGTGTTTCTAGTGGAATTCTGCAAGTATTGGTATTAGGCTGATGTTATTCAACATTTTCATCAGTGGTCTGGAAGTTACTTAAAAAAATTGAGATGACAAAGACTGATGGAGTGGTAAATAGTTATGAGGACTAGGCAGTCACACAGAGTGATCTGGATTGCTTGGTAAACTGGGCCAACTAAAACAAAATGCACTTGACTACAGCCAAATACAAAGTTATAAATCTAGGAATGAGGAATGCAGGAGAGACCCACAGAATAGGGGACTGTATGCTGGAAAGCAGTGACACTGAAAAGATTTAGGAATCATAATGGACAAGCAACTCAACAGAAGCTCCTAGTGTAATAGTTGTATCCACTACAAACAGGGAAGTAGTGAGTTGATTTTACTTCCGTATACAGCACTAGTGTGCAATTCTTGTGACTACATTTTAAAAAAGATATTCAGAAATGGAGAGGGTGCAGAAGAGAGCCATAAAAATTATTCAAATGCTGGAAAAAATGCTTTGCGGTGAGCTCTTTAAGTGTCTCAATCTGTTCACCTTAGTTAAAAGATTGAGGTGACTTGATTACACTATGTATTTACCTTCACAGGAAAACACCACGGGGTACTAAAGGGGTCCTACATTGAGCAGAGAAAGGTGGAACAAGCACCAATGGATAGAAGCTAAGGCCGGTCAGATTCAAATCAGAAATGGGACTTCTGTTTTTTAAACAGTGTGGGTTATTAGCTGGTGAAACAAGCTACCAAGGGAAGTGGTAGATTCTCCATCTCTTGATGTCATCATATCAAGACTGGATGACTTTCTGGAAAATATGCTTTGTTCAAGCAAGCTATTAGATTCAATATATTGATAACTGGATGAAATGTAATGGTTTGTGATAGACAGTTGGTCGACTAGACGATATAATGATCCCCTCAGGCCTTAAACCTTTGTAAATTTATGAATCTTTGAGTGATTTTTTCATTCACCTTTATTGAACTCTCTTTTCAGGAGTCTATTTTGAGAAGGTATTAAAGAGTTCCGATACTTCCTTGTGGGTAAGGAACATTCAGCTGTACTTGTCTGGGATTGTGGTGACTTTAATTGGTGTCTACATGTCAGAAGGAGCTCAAGTTCTTGAGAAAGGATTTTTCTATGGCTACACACATTACGTCGTGTTTGTCATCTGTAAGTATCTTTCAGTTCTAGTTATCAGTCATGTTGCTTCCCAGCCGATTCATTTAAAAGACTCAAATTCAGTCAAGACCAGGACCCCTGTAGTAAATGAGTTTATTTCCTTATAAAATCAAACTGCTTTTTCAACACAACCTTAACTAATGAGTTGAACGTCCATAATAATTCTAGTCATGTATTTTCTGCTAGATGCTATTTAGACGATCTGCTTTGCTGTGTGTGGTTTTTTAAAATTACAGGATAGCAAGATCAGATCATAGAACAAAGAATGTATACACTATTAGAGGGCTAAACAAACTATTTTTACACCAAGACTTTAGTAATAATCTTATTTGCTTCCCAGTCCTTGCCAGTGTTGGAGGCCTCTACACTTCCGTTGTTGTAAAATACACAGACAACATTATGAAAGGGTTTTCTGCAGCAGCAGCTATTGTCCTTTCTACGGTTGCATCAGTGATGCTGTTTGGCTTACAGATAAGTAAGTTGCTTTTCGCTAATTTTTTAAGTGACCTCATATCCTTGTTTCGTCCTCCTGAGTAGGATGGTTACAGTGCATGTTGTAATAACTTACAGTCTACTGTAGAGTTAGGTACCATTAGCTACTGCTCCAGCTGTGTTGTAGCATGGTATTTCCTAGATACTATCATCTTAAGTGTCTTAGTAATACTATGCTTTGTGTTCATGGAGGGCATTCAGATATGTGCCCCACAACCCCCACTTGCTACTGAAAAAAGCTGAATATCAAAAACCTTAATTTTCGTATTAATCAGAGGCTGCAACATTTCCATTTTAAGTAGCTCCTTTGTGTCAATTTCTGATCCTGTAGCTAATGCAAAAATTAGTATTACTTGTCTCCAGAGGTGTTCTGAGTTGCTGACACTAGCTAATAAAGGGATTGCTACAAATTTTTATGCAGCATTCACTAACTCTGAGCCAGTCTTAAGTTAACGTCTCAATTTTTTATGAAACAGCAATGCCATGTCTACAGTAGTTGTTATATACAGTGCTGTAATAACTGTTACCCTCTTGTTTACACTGTGCCATGATCAGCGTGCTTGCGTCAGGCAAATACCATGTTTGTGACTTATACAATGAGCATTCCTGAGAGAAACAGCTTAGTGGTTTAAGGACATATCTTACATCCTTCACTGCAGAGACAAGGAGGGTAATATTTTTTATTGGACCAACTTCTGTTGGTGAGAGAGACAAGCTTTCAAGCCACACAGAACTGACCTGCAGAAGAGCTCAAAAGCGTCTCTCTCTCACCAATAGAAGTTGGTTCAGTAAAAGATATTACCTTGCCTACCTTGTGTCTCTAATATCCTGGAACTGACATGGCTACAACTGCACTGCATCTTTCACTGCAGTCAGAATTCAGTCTAACATTACATTTGCACGGCAGGAAGAGGCAGAGATGGGATGAGACTATGGTAGAAGAACTTAATAATGTGGGAAGTGATATTACTAATGAGGTGAAACTTGAAAGGGAACTTTGCATTAATTGAAAAGCTACCCAAGAGCTAGCTCTAATGGGCTGTGGAACAGTGCCCCAGGGTGAGTGGTGGAAATTTGACTGTCATCTTTAAAACTAGACTGGACAAAACACTAGAAAATGCACTGGAGAGAATTTCCTGGTGTGGATGAACTAACTACTGTGAGAGAACTTCATTTTTAGTAATAGTATTCAAAAGTCAGTATAGATTTGGAAAAGCAAACTGTGCTAACACTTTATATACAGTTCCAGTTACAGAATATTTTTGATTAAATGCCAAGTATGAGTTTGTTCTAACCAAATTGAACAAATGATTTCCAGCAGTCATTAAGGAAGAACAATTACAGAACTATAGGATGTCTGTTTCAGACTTGTTCTTCTAACCTTCATCATATGATTAATGGAAATGTTATGAAGTTTGCTGGGGCTGGTAATTGATCAGTTTTCACTGTCAAAACATACTAGATTCTACAAATTAACAGGATGACCTTTGATGTGTCCTTTAGAGTTGTATAAATTAAGGAGGATGTTGGAATAGTAGAATGTAACTTTCTCAGTTAAGTCTCCCATGAAAATTTTTTTTTTTTATTTGGAGCGGAGTGCTTAAACAATGTTTTGTTTCCTTCCAGCTGTAAGCTTTTCTCTTGGTGCTCTCCTTGTATGTATTTCTATATACCTGTATGGATTACCTCGACAAGACACCACAAAAATCCAGCCACCAGCATCAGAGACAGTGAGTTTGAAAGAGAAACTTCTTAGTGTGTGATGTTTTTAATAACAAATGAAATGGAAATGAAAGACTTGGGGGGGGAAACCCCATATTTTAAAGTAGCCTTAAAGTAGTCATGGGAAGACTTGACTTGGACAGAATAAAAGCAAGTTAATTCCGTAAGGAAGTGAAGTGTTTTCATTGTCTACATTATTGCCAAGCTCTTGAAGAAGTGTGTTCATGTATCGCATTTTCCCTTCATGCTGGACTATGAGGAATTCACCTACCAGGAAAGCAGAATGAAGGAACTGAACCTTCTGTTGTATATAAAAGAGGGAAATACTCTGACTCTATATTTCAATTACTGTATTGTGCCATTTGTGGGCAGAAATGCTCATAGGCTTCAGAAGCTCTATTAAAGGATATCTCATTGCTAAAGCTGCTCCTTCCACTGATTTGGCATCTGAATTCTGAAAATGTTGATCTGATTACCCATATATAGGAATAGAAGAACCTTTCCTTTAACAGGTATATCATCTTGAATACCAACTGGCGGCTGAGCTTACACCCTTTTTAAGGTAAATTAACTGTTACTAATAAGATAAATATGAGCAAGAGTGGACTGTTTAAAGGAAAAGCTTACTATCATAACACCTTCTATACTGAGCATCCTTCAGTCACTAAGTACAATTGTTGGTCTCAGCCATAGTGGAAAACAGATGTTACAATTACAAGTACATTTTTCATTCACAGTAACTTCTAAAAGGTGAAGATATTTCTTTTATAAATGTTCCATTTTTGTCAGGAGTAATTGGTGAAACCAGTTATCTGATTATACGGGGGAGCCAATGATAATGTAGGTACGTATTCTCTGCCTACCTACATGTTGGCCTCAAATAGCCAAATCAATGTGTGGTTTTGGTTTTAGACTAATGCATACTGACCTATATTCAGAGTAGTTTTCTGGGCTCTCTCACACATTTAGCTGTTCTGCATGCACAGCAAAGGGATGCATGTAAAACCTGGAAGTGTTTTCCTAATGTCTAAGTGTCTTATTTGTTGAATGGTGACTGAAATGTGTATACGTTCAACTAATGCCTTAAAGGGCAAAACCACTGCTGTAACACTTTGGAAGGTATAAATCCATGTAACCCATTTAGTCAATGCATTAATAGAAAACATGCACAGTAATTAATGGCTACAGTGCACTTTGTACAGTCAGTTACAGAAAACCAATTCTGGTACATTTTGTTCATGTTAGCTTTCATACTTGATTAAATTCTTGTCCTAGCTATAGATTAATGCCGCTGCTGTTTAAGAGCCTTCATGGTCAAACATGGGAGATTTGAGTCTAAGACACTTACGCTTACAAAATAACTGTTGAACTTCCACTTCATTCACAGGCATGTTTGTTGCTTTGGCATGAAACAGTTTAAAACACAACCTATTACCCCCCTCTTAAAGAGACAACAGCCTTTTGAAATAGGATCAACTTCAAAAAGTGTATTAAAAACAGAAGGACCTACATGTCAAGTCTTTATTTTCAGAGTGACATTTTCTTATGGTTTAAAATTCTTTTTGCAGGTAAAGAAAAACCCAAACAAAAGAAGATAAATTTGACTATAAAGGGAAAATTGCACAACTAAATGTATTAAAATGACCTGACATGGGTTTATTATGCACTGCAACTGTCAGTGGGCCTGGAAAATCCCCTGCAAGCAAGTGTTGTTACTGCTATTAGGGCAGACTAGGAAACCCAGCTAAGAGTATCCAAAGGATAGAAATCCTAAAATAGCTAGGGTCTGAGGAGTAGGTAGGATGATCTGCAGTGGTGGCATCGGCATTCTGAACTAAGGGGGGTGGCAGTGATTGTGGTGTGGGGTTTACTTGATTTCCTGATAGCCTGGTCTGGAGAAGCTGCTTCTCTGCATGGGTCTGTGGTAGCTAGAACGGGAGAAAAGCAGTTCTGTAGATGTGAATTGCTGGAGAAGGAGGGCTAATCACTGAACATACCTTGGAGAGCCAACCTGGAGTTTACTGTTCCTGAGAAGGAAGCCGTTCTTTGTGGCAAACTTTATTTCTTCCCTTCCTTTCTCCATCTGGTCTTAGTTCTTTTTGCCAGAGGGAGAGAAAAAGAGGGACAGGAAGCTTGAGGTAAACTGCTGCTCTATGCTTCCCAGAGGCAGAACTGAGGGTTAACTGTCACTGCCAATTAGACTCTCCACCTGCTTCCAGATAAGTAAAGTGGGACATACCAAAGACATAAAGAAGGATGCGGATATAAAAGTGACAGACAATGCTACACATTAAGGCACTAGTTAACATGGGAGCAGTGCACTTGACGTGATAAATGGAGGATAGAAAAGTAAATATCAGTTTATTTGTTCCGCTTCCTTGTTCCTTCTGGTGCTTGTCTTTCAACAGTGATTAAATTTAGTGACAATGAAGCTGACTCATAAAATGAGAACTTTTTCCTTTCCCCCTCCCTTTGTGCTGAATTTAAAGTGAGTCAGTCCTGGGTGGGGGCTGTATTTATAATTAGTCTTCCAAGAACACAGCTGCTTGGATTTCTTCAGGTACCACAGACAAATTCTGGCATGTACAAGGCCTCTTATTATTGCTAATCACGAAATAGCAATAGGGTAATACTTTAGGCTCTCTTCCTTTTGAGTATCTTATTGTTTTATGGCACAGCTGATCCAAGGTTGCATGTGGTGCTCAGTAGTATTAATGTTAGATTATGTCATACTCATGCTGCTATTCCATCATCTAAACAATCATTTTTTTATATTGAAACAGGAGAAGTCTCCTGAAGGGTGAAATAAGGTTTGGCAGCTGGTCCCTGTCATTGAAGTGGGAAAGAACATCAAAGGCAATGTGACATCCAGAGCAGCCAGTAACCAAACCCTCGGTCAAATCTGAATTGCACTGCAGCAGTAGATGAAGCACCTACAGCTATTACACTATAGGATTAGAGAAATGTAGGGTTAATCATTAAGAAGGGCTTCAAGCTCGGTGGGAGAGAGTAAATAATATTGAATAATCTTAAACTAAAGCAAAGCTACTTTTAACAGACCGTAAAACATGAGTGAAATAAACGGAAGGGAGGATGGTCAGTGCGACCAAGTGTAAGAGTAGTGACTCAAGCACTCATGGATATGTGAGGATGAAACATGTTGAACCTGTCTGAAACAAACCAAAAGCACCTCCTGCCCCTCCCCGCACAGAATCACTGGCTATAAACGAGAACTAAGGATTTACAGAGAGCTACAACAAGATGCCAACATGGCTGGCAGTAAATGGATCTCTGTGCTGACCACACTGTATGAAAAGGAAAGGGGAGACATATATCCCAGTAGCTGAAAACTCTTTTAAATATAGAGAGGCAACTGGGATTGTAGATCTCAGGGTGAGGAGAGCTTTCATTAAACGTAACATGCAGTTCAATGGCAATTCTCTTAGGAAAAGGACAAATTTGCTCCAAGATATTGTACCTGTGCAAACGTAGGAGCCTCCCTCATCAATACAGGTCACAGCCAGAGTTTTCAAATGACTTGAAGCACTGTCAAGGATAACATTATGAATGGCAGAGAGAAAGGGAAATGAACAACAGGGTTCTGTCCCATGGAAAGCTGTTATTACTTTGCAAGCACTTTGAATCACAGGGGAACCTCGAAGACCAGACAAGAAGAAAATTTGCAGGATTGAAGTAACAATGAGGGTCATAACAGTGTTGGAGTCTGGTTTAAAACTTACCAAGAAGCTTAATTTACACTGCAGGAAGTGGTTTCATTACATTTCGGTTACAGGTGTGATTCCAAGAAGTTTCATTCCATTAGCTAGAACAGAGCGTACAGCCTGGAAAAGGCAGAGTCTGGCCTGCAAAATAAAAAGTAACAACTTCTGCAGTTTCTATCTCTGAATAGCAGTTTATACTTACATGACTAAGGAGCATATTCTCAAAGAAAGGGCTAGGGGGAGGCCTGTTAAAAATGAAGACAGCTATATACAGGTCATCTTTGTTTAAAAGGAGTCTGAGGATTAAGGTTTGTACAACACTATGAAGATACAAAGTGCTAAATACTAGTAGCAGCTCAAGGACTACAAGAAGCCACTTTCATCCTCCATCACAATAGCACTGAACACTGCTCTAAGGGGCAAAGTGGTGGAATTTACTCCCAACGTTGCAGAGACCATCAAGCCAAAGAGAGAAACAGGTCTTTAGCCACATCCAGCCTAGACTCCCACACCATGGGAACAATACCCTGCTACAAGAAACCTATCATGGGAACGAGCACTGTGGATAGCTGTGATGGTGCAACACAGGAAGATTGGTCTGGATCCACAAAGGGACCTAGCTGTTGCAAAGCCTGTGTTTTAGACACAGAATAATGGGATCCACAAAGCCTGAATTAGATGCCTTAGCTCCCTGTACCATGAATAAAGGATCTAAAATAGCTACCACCACTCAAGAAAGATCTTGGCATCACTGTGGATAGTTCTCAGAAAACATCCACTCTATGTGCAGGGCCAGTCAAAAAAGCTAACAGTGTTGGGAATCATTAGGAAAAGGATAGATAAGACAGAAAATATCATATTGCCTCTATAAATCCATGGTGCACCCACATCTTGAATATGGGGTGCAGATTTGGTCACTCCCATCTCAAAAAAAAAAAAATGTAATTGGAAAAGATACAAAAAAAGGCAACAAGAATTATTAAGGGTATGGAAATGCTTCCATATGAGCAAAGATTAACAAGACTGGGACTTGTCAGGTTGGAAAAATGATTACTAGTGTGGGTTATGATAGCAGTCTATAAAACCATGACTGGTGTAGAGAAGTAAAGGAAGTGTTATTTACTCCTCAAAACAGCAAATGAAATTAATAGGCAGCAGGTTTAAAGCGAACAAAAGGAAGTATTTCTTCCCACAACACACAATCAACCTGTGGAACTCTGCCAGAGGATGTTTTCTGAAGTCTATAACTGGCCACTGTCAGAAGACAGGATACTCGGCTAGCTGGACCACTGGTCTGACCTAGTATGGCTGTTCTTATGAAGGATGAGGGGGATAGTATTGCCTCCCTTATAACTTTTAGTCCAGGGGTTAGAGCACGCCTCTATGGTGTGGCAGACCAAGGTTTAGTACTCCCCTCTGCCTGATGGGGAAAAGGGATTTGAACAGGGATCTCCTATCTCTGAGGAATGTGCCTGAAACACTGGGATAGTCTACTATGGGTCTCAGGGGCCTGTTGAAGCCATTCCATTTTGTATAACTGCTTAAAGTAGTGGTTCCCAATCATTTTCGTTCAAGGGCCACAGATATCATTTTTACAAGTCTGAAGGGCCATCCGTCTCCAGCAGCAGCCCCACTGCAGCCGCATGGAAGGAGTCCTCGTGGATCTCCCACACCCTGGCTGCAGCAGGGAAACCACACACCTGTAGCCCTGTGTGCTCCACCTGGATCCCCGGGCAGTGGCTCTCTTCTGCAGCCAGGGGGATGGGAGATCAATGCTCCCCTTCCTCTGACTCCAGCAGGGACCCAGCGCCTAGAGATCCAGGCAGAGCACTTTGTCATGCTCCCTGCTACAACCAGGAAGAGGGGAGCTCTGATCTCTGGTCCTCTTGCTGCAGCAAGGAGCTTGCACTGGTCTTGAAGCCATGCAGCAACACGCTCTGCCTGGGTCCTGAGGCAGCGGCTCCCTTCTGCAGCCAGCGGGAAGGGAGCAGCGGGCACCCTGAAAGACCCTGCAGGTCACAGGTAAGTTATGAGACAAGGGGCAGGATCTAATTTCACCACTCTTCAGAATTACAGGGAATCTGACATCACTTCTGTCAAAGCTATTTTTACTAATTTAAATCATTGGCACTTTAAGCTCAACTCTATGGAGTATCTTCATAATCTTCTCACTGTTTTTCACAACAGAACATTGCAAAGCTCAGCTTTGAAGAGTCATCATCAAAGGCTGATGGTCACTGCTTTTCAAATCGGGAAAAGAGAACCAAAGATGGTGTAATTAGAGAAGCATTTGCTCAGTAGTGAAGGGAGCAGATCTCTCTCCCGGAAGATTCACAGCCTTCTAATTTGCATCTCTGCGGAACTGCACAGTTGTCAGCGTGTGTTGGTAGACTAGCAGTATGGACAACTTGTATTGTGTAGGTGGAATTAGGGAGGGGAGGTTCAGTTCTTTCATATATCTCTGTCCTCCCACTTACAAGCTGAGGAAACCTTCGGAAAGGAACCAGAATGTTAAACACTCTCAGGAACATTAGGGGGAAGAAAATCAGATAGAAAGGGAACAATAGCTCTGAAGCAATGCCCTCTAACTCGTTTTCAGTCACACTGGCCCAGAGAGAGCCCATCGCAGTCAGCGTGCGCTTGCAGCCATGAGCTCCTGCTCCTTCATCCAAAAAAAAGAAAACGCAGCTCAGAACTAGCCTCACTCCATCCTGCAGTTAAGTGTGTTTGGAAACTGACTGTGTGTCTCCTCCTAAGCAGTCATTTGTCAGAACAGGCTGTTCTCTTCGGATGCATGGCTGAGTTCTGCTGAATTACAGTTGCACAGCAATAATACACAGTACCTGTGCTAGTTCGGGGGCACTGCCTTTCACAGGGAGAGTTTTATGAGCCACAGCTGCAAGACGGCTGGAACAGAAAAAGTGGATTAGAACCAGCAGCTCTCTTTAGCAGAGCAGTTACATGGGCTGCAGAAAGCAGCAGAATCAGAAGATACACCCCCAATCGCCAAACTAACATCAGTGTATAAAGGGCCTTTTGGCAGACTGTCCTTTTCAGGACTGGATGATGAGTTCTGTGTCTCATAGCTACCTCAAAAAAGAAGACATGGCTAGCACTGCTTGCTGGTACTGATACCATTTTAGAAGAACACACTGCCAAGGTATGCTAGGGACCAAAGGGTTATTTGGTCTGGGGCACTGTAACATTCCCTGAGTTAAGTGATTACAAATTTGATTTGTGTTATCAAGTTATCCTGCTTCCATTATCCTCCTTTGTTTCTCCACCTACCCTCCCCAAGAGATGAGCCTGAACCACAACATTTAGATCTAGATCATCCCTGTCCCATGCTCAAATGTCCCATGCAGATTTGGGGTTTTAGTTCTCTCCACAAGGGCCAGCTGCAGAGTTCAGGTCTAGAAATGGAACATCCACACACCTGGAGGTTGTATGACTGCCTGTTCTGACTTCCCAGTGCTACTGAAGTTTGAGTCTAGTGAAATTGAGAATTAAAGCTGTTCCATAATAGCAAATATTTCTTTCCTTACCCGAGTGTTAGGAGGTAGCTGACAATGTGCTTGGGCTGAAGATCTTCAGAGGATTTGTACAGCACCTCATCGTATCTGGGGAGAAAGTAAGGGACAATTCAGAACTCAGATTGCAATCACAAGAAAACGAACTAAAGTTTTTAAAACAAGAATAAAGAAAGTGACTGCAACTGTTCGGAATAGCATCATCATCATACAGATGGACATTTCAAACATTTATAAGGCTGCTGAATGAATACTGCAGATTTCAGAGCTCACAACAGGTGGTCAAAAGCAAAGATAATAAAAGCAATGGTTGCTCCTAAAATGTTACGTTCTGTTTTAAATCTCATTGTGGGTCCTTATGAGTAGAAAAGCCTAAATTAAATGACCACTTGAGGCACTGTCAGAAAGTAGCACCTTAAAGGATGTGGCCTTTTAATAAACGGGACTCAAAACAGCTAAAGGGACACTGGTAAAATTACAATTAGTAAATATGAACAAAAAAGTTTAATTTTAAAAATACTAAAATGCAATCAGCTGAGATAAAAACCAATATTAAAACTTAAACATGTACAGATCTGCAGATAGAATTTCCCAAAGAGTTCTGTTGAGTGCTCTGACAGACTGATAGCTTTGATCTTCAAAGCATGGCCTCCTCCAAAGCAGAGCTCTGAAAGAGGGTCTTCTGCCACGCTGCTGTTTGATAGATTTCCAAGGCTGCCCACTCAATGTCCATTCTTCCCTGGTACGTTCTCTCTTTCGGTCAAGTTACCGCAAACCTGGGGAGTGGACACCTCAGTGGGAAAGAACTCAGCAAGTTCTTAGAGGAATTGCATTTCTAGGATTGCTCCACATGGGAATTTTTTTTTTTTTAAGTTCAGCTTCAGAACAAAACCAGGTTTGAAAATTAGAATAAAATTAGTTCAGAACTTTTTGAAATTGACCGTAGTAACCCAATTCCAGCCAAAAGCCATGGGAGCCACAACCAGGAGCCTCACAGCTTGGGCTCCCAACTCTCTGGCAGAAAGCCTGGAAGCCCGAGGTCTGCTGTCCTGGGGCAGTCCACATGGCTGGGCTGCCCTGTGTGTCATCAGAAGTTCCTCAACATTGACACATTTCCATGAAATATTTTGGTTTCAACAAATTGTCATTTTCTGACTAAACCCCAGCTTGGTCTGCAAATTCCTGACCAGCTCTGCTCAAGAGTTCTTCTGTGTAGCCTCTGACTGCCAGAAAATAGGAGTGGAGGACAGGGGATGGATCACGGCATAATTGCCCTGTTCTGTTCATTCCTTCTGAAGCATCTGCTATTGGCCACTGTCGGAGAGAGGAGACTGGGCTGGATGGACCATTGGTCTGACCCAGAATGACCGTTCTTATGGTAAGTGGAGTAAGTTAGTTCCCTGCTTCTGCAGGAAATATGTGCTACCACAAGTCTACCATCCCAAGAGATTCACTGGTCTACAAACATCATCATCTAGGTTGATGACGCGTAGCAGCGACCAGTTCAAAAGCCAAACATTTGTGTTATATTGTCAAAGGCCAAAGTCACAGCAATGGGAGTAGGTTCAGACAGTTAGGAGGTGGCCAAGGCATGTGGGTGACATGGAAGAATTTCAAAGGGCTTCTGCTCTTGACTGCTTGGAGGGAGGACAGACTGAAGAGAAGGCAGCATGATGCAGCGTCTAGGACATTCAGCTAGGAGTTTTGGGCTCTGTATTCAGCTCTGCCATTGACTTTTTATGTGGTGTTGGGCTAGTCCTCGCAGCTTTCTGTGCTTGATATTCTATACATATAAACTTAGAGTAATAACGCTTGCTCAGCTTTCTAAGAATGTTGAGAATTATCAATGAATAGCATGGAAAAGAGACAACTAAGACAGGTATGAGAGTGGTCTGTAAAATCATGACTGGTGTGGAAAAATAAATAAGGAAGTATTATTTACTCCTTCTCATAACACAAAAACTAAGGGTCACCAAATGAAACCAATAGGCAGCAGGTTTAAAATGAACAAAAGGAAGTATTTCTTCACACGACGCACAGTCAACCTGTGGAACTCCTTGCCAGGGGATGTTGTGAAGGCCAAAACTATAACAGGGTTAAAAAAGTACTAGATAAGTTCATGGAGGATAGGTCTATCAATGGCTATTAGCCAGGATAGGCAGGGATTGCTGTTTGCCAGAAGTTGGGAACGGGCGATGGGACGGATCACTTGATGATTACCTGTTCTATTAATTCCCTGTGAAGCACCTGGGATTGGCCACTGTTGGAAGACAGGATACTGGGCTACATGGACCATTTGTCTGATCCAGCATGTTATTAGTGTTGGTTATTAGTATGATTCTTATGTTGTAAGCACTATGTATGACCTAAATACTATTATTAGTATTTCCTCACCCCTTTTCCCATGGGATCCGGAGATCCCATCAACCAGGTCTATCTGTTTATGATGATAATCAATGCTTAGATAGCTTATTACATTTTCAAAAGAACTGTACTAACATTTACTCATTAACAACTATGGGCAACTACCAATGAGTACCAGGCACCCAATTACTCAGGGGTATTTTTCTCTACATGATCTTTCTTCATGCAGCTTCTGAAGTCACCACATTCATTTACATCTAAAAATGTGTATTACAAGTGTGGGCTTCTGGACCAGCTAATACATGGGCTAATACATCAACAAGTTATTGCCTAAAATGTTCATTTCTACTCTTCCACTACCATGTAATGAATAACTTATCCAACACGCAGGTATGAAACCCAAGGGATCTGTTTCTTGGAAAGACAAATAGTAAATACCTGAGAAGATGCTGTAGGATTGAGATGGCCTGTGGATCTTGTAAACAAGTTGTGTTAATGTCAGTCAGTTGCCCATTACCACACATCTGCTGTAAACTAGAAAACATAAAAGCCCAATGTAAGAAAACAAATGCTTTTGTAAATAAATAAAAAAATACCCTCACCAGCAAAGCTGTGTAAGAATTAAAACCAATTTGCACTTAACGGAAAACAAAATGTGGATCTTATTTAATTATATACACTGTTTGCAAGCTGAATAAAACATTTGAGTTAGACTAGCTGATTTAAGGCTATTTTACTTGAGCCAGCATTGACAATATATGTCAGTAACTTTAAAGAAAGATACCCTGAAAGATCATAGCAGTTTTAAAGGCCACTGTGAAGCTTGACCTTTCAGGAGTGTGATACAAATAGTGCCCTAGGCATTATGTATTTAAAATTTCCCAAAATACAGTTTTGGGTGGTCACAAAAAGACATAATTAAGCTGGAGTTGATCTCTGCAGCTAGTGCAAGTTCAGTCAAATCACAGGTTAAATACTGTAGCAAGGTGTATGCAGCGTATCCAGAAGACTCCAGCCCAGATTCCTTGGTTATCGCTGAGGACCACTGACACTGGGGCCACTCTTTGCCATGCCACTCATTAATTTGCACCAATCATCCCAAGAGGCTGCTACAGCAGCCAGGAATTACTAGGACAGAGATAGGCTGGCCAGGCCCTTGGCACCAGCCAAAGGGAGAGGCTTGCAAGTTTCATTTTCCTTGGTTTGCCCATCTGTGGGGTCTCAACTGAAAGGATAAGAGTCAAATCTTTAGGAAAGGCTTTCTTTATCACAAATGTTATTTCGTCACTGCAGCTAAATAGGTGTTACTAAAAACAGAAAACTGCTGCATTCTGGAAGCCTCTTCTTACCTGTGGAGTCTGGCGTGTGTGTACTGCAGGAATACACCTGTGTCTCCCCGACTTTGGAGAACTCGATCCCAGCTAAACTGATAATCGGATGACAGAAGACCCCTGAAATCCTAAAATGGTAAGTTATTATTCAGCATCATGTAGCTAGTGTCAGCACCAATTTATAGTCTCTTGCAGAAAAAAGAATAATCAGAAGACCGCTTAAACAGACCTGAATTATGAGTGCTGCAAGCCCAACCTTTTCTGCGGTCTCAGGAGGGTTTTCCAGTTCTTTAGTTGCTGTACAGATACAAGCAAAAATAGATGATGAAAATCTGCAACAGTGTAACTGGCTCATGGGTCAGAACTACAAATTGTTAGGATGCAAGGGCCAACAGAGTCCAAATATAAAACCTCTTAGATCTAGGCTACCTTTCGGGTGACCAGGTAGCAAGTGTGAAAAATCAGTATGGGGGTGAGGGGTAATAGATGCCTATATAAGAAAAAGGCCCGAATATCAGCACTGTCCTTATAAAATCTGGACATCTGGTCACCCTAGCTACCTTTCTTTGCTCAATATGATTAACAGATTTTAAGGCCAAGGGGATGGTGTAGTCTGACCTATTGCGTAACACAGGCCATTGAATTTCACCCTGTAATACCTGCATGAAGACCCTACACCTGGCTGAGCTACAGCAAATCTTTTAGAAAGACATCCAAAAAGATCTCAGGGGAAGGAGAATCCAGCACATCTCTAGGTAAATTGTTCCAATGTGGACCTTATTTCCAATCTAAATTTGTCTAGCTTCAGCTTCCAACCACCACTGGATCTTATGTCTTTGCCAGCTTGATTTGCCTGCCCTCTACTATCAGAAATCTTCTCCCACATGAGTAGTTATGGACTGTGATCAAATCCCTGTTAAACCTTCTCTTGGATAAGCTAACTAGACAGAACTTCTTAAATCTCTCACTGTGAGATTAATTTATCTGCCTTGATACATCACTGATAAATAGGCTAACAAAGGGTATCTGTTTTCACTGCAGCTGTGGTAAGAACCTTGGCTGGAAAGTTATTTCATGCAATAATGCCTCAGTGAACAATCAGCTCTCTCATCCCTGCAGCAATCCACTGAAGGGACTGTTTTACTCCTATTTCCCTCCCCAGAGGTGGGAGCACACAGTCCTAGGCTGGATTCATACAGACATCAAAAGACTGATGTTTAGGAAGGATGTTAGCTCCAGGTGCACCACCTTACTGTAGGCCATGAAATTTCAGCTGGGCTGGGCCTACTTATAAAATTAAGCTACCAAATATTGCATATTGCAGAGTATGTGAAATGGTGGCTGGGGTCCCTTTTGAAAAGGGGTGATTGTTTCTCATTGCCACACATCCATGCTGTCTTTCCATTCTCCAAGGATGTCTGGTATTTCATTAAGATAACTGTTTATTAATTGCCTCTTTGACTGGACCATCTTCCCTAATGAACTTATCCTCTGGGAGTAACTCATCTGTACAGTAAACTGAAATGTGTTAAATGCAGGGCATGCCAGATCTCTCAAAATACCTTTTGATCAAAGCCCATGGCTGGGTGCCACCCCAGGTATTGCTCAATTTAATCACAACAACCCCAATGCCCCTTTATTTGAAGGGTAGAACACTGAAACCAAACAACAAATCCAAGTGGCTAGCGCCTTTTAACTAAGTAAAGCACATGGGTCTCTCCTGCTTATATTATTATCTGGAATTCCTGCGTTTACATGTAAATTATCAAAATGCTTTGAAAAACATTGAATTTAAGAATATAAAAGAGAAGCAATAGAACTGGTAAAAAGAAATACTCTTGACAAGAAATTGACAAGACCAGACATCTTGCCCAGCTGTCTTCTGAGACCAGGGACCCAGGCTCTTGGGGGAAGCTGCTAAGAAACCATCACCACCTCTTGCCTGTATTGGTGAGGATAATTACTTTTGCAGCTAAAATATACTGGACTTTTGGTTTGGGGGCTCATTTTATATGTTTATAAATATAGTAATTAAAGCCTTTCTGTCATCGAACGAGAAGTCATGTCAATTCCTGAGCACGCTAATAGCAGATCCCAGTCTGTGAGTTAACACTTACCTCTTCAGGCAATATATTAATTGTATTTGGGATCACTAACTTCACTTAAAGTGGTGACAATCTTGGTCTATTTAAAACATTCTATTTTTAAATTCAGATAATATTTGCCTTCTGTCTAGGTCTCTTCTTCCTATTTGCCAGAGGATCCTAGTGCACTTTCCTATAAGATAAGGTTGTCAAACTCATTCTGTGGAGAGGGCCAAGTTGCATTTTTAATTCAGGTCTATGGGCTAAGTCTACAAAGCCAGAGCTGTATGCTACTCTCTGCCCACAGCTGACCTCCCAGTGATAGCAACCGGAGATTTGCACAATGAGAGGGGAGACTATGGCATTATGTAAGATCTAAACATATTACTCAGTGGGAAGCAATGATGCAGTATACATTTAGAACACTTACCTCTGCCTTTTGTTAGGCTATCTGCATGTACAGTTACCAGATTTGCACGTGCAGCTTGAGGTAACTGCAAATTAGTGAGAACTGTGCACCTTAATTTTTTGAAAAACCCTCTCGAAGTGTCATCCTTGGGTTTAAGCACTAATGCCCCACAGTGGTTAGCGGGGGCAATTCACATTGCTTGCAAGTGTTGGCCTGCCTGTTTACTTAGGACGACGACTCTGCATTGGTTTCGCTGTTCATGTTTGGAAGGTTTTTTTTGCAACCTTAAAGGCAGATTTTGATATTTTAAATACGAGAGCTCGCATTCTGCAGAACTGAAGCCAGTCACAGGGGTTTGTTAGACACCTGAAGTGGACTAGTTCTAGTTTGCAGGCCAAGTACTTAACACCATCCTAAGCAAATTCTCTCTGGCAACATGAGGACAACTCTTGCTGTAACTAGAAAACCCACAGGGCCAGCGGCTCAGTGTTACCCCACTCCAGGACACAAAACCAAGTATCTCCAGCCCAGCCACTTTATGAGCCTGGGGAGCAGAGAGATCAATGGCAAGCCCCTCAGCCCAGGTGCTCACAGCACTGCTGCCCAGCTGATCCTGAGCGGGATGCCCTACAGTTGTAAGGATGACCCTCGTCCACTGTCCTGCCGCATTTATAGGAACCTGGAGCATTTTTTGAAAAACCATCAATTCCCTGGTTCTGTGCTGATGTTCTCCAGCCTTCCCTCATCAACTGGCAGTAAAGTTAAATGTATTAAAATCCCACTGTATCAGATAATGATTGAAATTATGTTTTACTTATTAGTCCCATAGCTTTACATGGTGCTTCACAAAACCCAGCTTAGACAGATGCCTATCACCAAGAGTTTACAACTGAGGTAAGACACATACAACTCAAGGAAGGAGAAGGGGGTAGGAGCAGTCTCAGCTGAAAGGCTATGCAGAAGTGTTAAGGAGATAGAGGAGCATGAATGTTTGTTATATAGGAAAAGAAAGGCTGATGCAGCAAGAAAAAGATCCAGAGGCACAAGTGGGAGCAGGTATTCCTGGGAGAATTCTGCATCACTGCGCAATGCAGAATTTGTGCAGAATTAGTGTTCTGTGCAGAATTTCATTTTTTCCTGCAGAATTGGCCCTGCGGAACTGCTGGCCGCCAGACCTGGCAGAGTCCAGCTTTCCAACCCGCAGTGTGCCTATGTGGTAGGTGCAGGTGGTCTGTGGTTCACAGGTTTGTCAGCCCTGCTTGGTCACATGGTGTGGCCAGGACCCTCCTCTGCGCAGCAGCTGCCAGACCTGGAGCCGGAGAGCTGCACCTCTTGGGGAGAGGCAGGAGTAACAGCTGGGAGCTGTGGAGGGACTGCTGCTTTCCGAGAGGGGAGACTAAGGATAAGGCAGGGGAACTGCTGGGGTTGGGGGGCATGACTCAGGCTGCTCTGGGGACCGCTGAACCTTTAAATTGTGCCCCCCACCCCACTATCAGCAGTTACAGGTCATCTCTGCCCCTTGGGACAGTAATGAAGGTGTGTGGAGCCTGTGGCTGGGCTCAAGGGTGTGGGTGTCTGGGTCAGGGGGCCCCCCGCAGAGCCCCTCCAAATACCCCCTCCAGCATCCCCCAAATACCTCCCCAGTGCACAAACAACCCTCCAGTATGCCCCCAACGGTACCCTCTGCTTCAGTTACCCTGGGCATTTCCTCTATTTCGGAACTTGAAATACGGTAACACTAAGGGGGCAGGATAAAAAAAACCAAGAATTGATTAAAAGATTGGAGGGGCAGAGTTTTCTCCTAAGATGTGCCCAGCTGGCACATGTAACACACCCAGACTGAGGTGCCCAACAAAAGGGTAACAGAGAAACAGGAACTGGGCTGTCATAGGGATTTCTTTTAACTCTCTATTCCTGGGGGACTCTTTTTTGTTGTCTGTATTGTTACAGACACAATTGCTGACAGGAGTCTGGAAATAAATCACCAAAATAATTGAAACTAGCATGATTATATTATGTTATTTTCACAAATATGCAGAATTTTAAAATATCGTGTGCAGAATTTTTCATTTTTTGGCACAGAATTCCCCCAGGAGTAACCAGGGAACATAGACCGCATCAAGGAGAGAAGATTCCACAGAAGATAGGGCTTGTGAGAAGAGTCTTAACAGGGAGAACAATGAGTTTTTATCTAGATACTTAAATAGCTCTTATCGCTATAGGTAGGATTTTCAAAGCAACAAATGGCAGGTAGGTGCCTGTGGAAATGCCTCCCTCAAACCCCAGTATCTGAGCACTTCAAACATTAATGAATGGATCCTCAAAACAGGCCTGTGAGTTAGGGAACTATTATTGCCATTTTACAAGTGAGGAAGTGAGGCAGAGCAAGATTAAGGGTAGTGGGTAAAACTTTCAACATTGTCGGTGTGAGCGAGGAAACTAAGTTCCATTTTCAAAAGTGATTTAGGAGCTTAAGGACCCATTCATTCGTGGGTTTTGCTCCGAGTTCAGACACTAACTTTCCACATCATCTTAGGATAAAAGTGACTTGCCTGTCCCTCAAAAGAGACAATAGCTTCCCTACATTGCAATGTTGTAGTGAGGCAAAGTACCTTCAATGTTTTACAAGCTGTATAGGCATCTATGTTTAGGGAAAGTTATTTGAGGTTGTAGCTACAGAAGGGGAAAACATTATTACTACTTTATTTATAGCCCCACAGATGGTGGAAGGACACAGATCAAAGCCTGTTGCCCTGGGTTAGTGGATCTGCAGGAGAGCGTTGGAGCAGAGAAGGAGAAAGGGGTTTTGTAATCTGCATGGGAATATTTCAAGAAAATGAATAAGACCTAATCAGCTAACTTTTTGCAGAAGCCATGTTTTGTAACATCCTTGAGCGAGCTTCATTTAAAACATCTTCCAGGAAAACCACCTCTCCTTTTCGCGTCTTCATCCCCTGCACTAGCCCGAAAGACACATGCTGACACCTGCATTGAAAAAAGCAGGATCTAAAATCATATTTTAATCAAAAGAAATGCCTGCAATATTTACTCCCGGGGGAATTCTGTGCCACTGCACAATGCAGAATTCGCACAGAATTTCCATTCCTGCCCCGGCAGAATTGGTGCTGCAGAGCTGCTGGCTGCCACTAAGGGCCACTTGACCCAGCAGAGCCCAGCTCGCAAATACAGGACACTGCCAGAGGCGAGCTGGAGGGTTCTGCGGTGCTGCTGTTTCCAGCACGCCACGAAGGAAGGAGGTGGTGTGCCAGAAACTCTATATAAGACCAGGAGCCAGCATCAGGCTGTTTCTCCCTCTGGATTCCTGGGCTCTAGGGGGGGTTGGTGTCTGGGCTGGGGGGCGCCCCCTCAGCTCAGCTCTGGGTGGGGATACAGATGTCTGGGCCCACATAGCTGGGTTTGGGGGGGGCAGTGGGTGCAGGTAACTAGGCAGGGGGTCTCCCCATGGCTGGGCTCTGAGGGGAGGGGGTGCTGGGGGGTCCCTGTGGCTGGGTTCGGGGGGGGAAGGGGAGAAGAGGGCAGAGAAACAGGAACTGGGCTGTCACAGGGGTTTCTTTAACTCTCTACTCCTGGGGGAATCTTTTTTCTTGTCTATGTTGTTATAGACACAGTTGCTGACAGGCATGTTTAACTAAATTACCAGAACAATTGAAACCAGCATGTTCATATGATGTTATTTTGCAAATAAAATATGCAGAATTTTCAAATACTGTGCACACCGTTTTTAATAGTTTGGTGCAGAATTCGCCCAGGAGTAAATGTTGGTTCAGACAGGGCCCTGAGACAGGACGTAGTAGTAACAGCTGAATAAACATCATTCCGCACAGAAAGCTCAGCAATGTCATCATTACATCTTATTTTAAAAACCCACTTCCATGCACCCCTCCGAATTAGACAGAAAGGACCAGAATTATGATAACCTGGTCATTCACACACGCTCAGGAGACTGTAACTTTCTAGCAGCTCGTGTTAGGCTTTAATATAGAAGACTTAGAGCAATAAGTTAAGTAGAGGCAGAATGTAAAATATTACAGTCATAAAAATACAATACCTCTTAAGATTATTACTATTGGAGCACACAATGTACCAGTGCTGAGGTATAATGTCTTTGATAGGCACTATTTCCTCCTTTCTTCCTTTTATGTACCCTATTGTTCACACCAAGGAGTTTCAAAAGGCCCATTAGAGGACTTCTGATTATTGCTACTTTTGTTTTTCTTTTTTAATATATCCCCACCCCAATAAAAAAGTAGCAATTATGACGTGCACACACCTACCTTTCTGCCCATTCGTAGCCCATGAGCTTCAGTATTTGGAACAGTTGTTCAAAGTGAGTGCTTTGACTTTTATCTGTCTTCAGGGAAAAAATGGGTGCGTTTTAGAAGTTATCCCTGCGTAGGTAGGGAGACAACAGAACTAAGATCTAGGAAAACAGACTGGATTTGAAAGATATAACAATGGAAATACTTTTACATCAACACGCTCTAGCATCTAACTACTGATAAAGTACTTTATCTTTTTAAAAACAAATTATTCTTTTTAGGTGATAAGTCTGAGGAATTGTCCCAAACTGAGGTGTCATTAGAGGAGGTTTTGGAACAAATGGATAAAGTCACCTGAACTAGATGGTATCCACCCAAAAGTTCTGAAGGAACTCAAATGTGAAATTGCAGAACTACTAACTGTGGTAGGTAACTTATCATTTTAATCAGCTTCTGTATCTGGTGACTGGAGGATAGCTAACATGATGCCATTTTTAAAAAAAAGGCTCCAGAGGTGATCCTGGCAATTACAGGCCGGTAAGCCTAACTTCAGTACCAGGCAAACTGGTTGAAGCTAATGTAAAGAACAGAATTATCAGACACATAGATGAATACAAATTGTTGGGGAAGAGTCAACATGATTTTTGTATAGGGAAATCATGCTTCACCAATCTACTAGAATTATCTGAGGTGCTCAATAAGCATGCTAAAGGTGATCCAGTGGATATAGTGTACTTAGATTTTCAGAAAGCTTTTGACAAAGTCCCTTCTCAAATGTTCTTAAGCAAAGTAAGCGGTCATGGGATCAGAGGGAAGGTCCTCTCCTGGATCAGTAACTGGTTAAAAGATAGGAAACAAAGGGTTGGAATAAATGGTCAGTTTTCAGAATGGAGAGAGGTAAACAGTGGTGTCCCCCAAGGGTTTGTATTGGGACCAGTGCTGTTCAACATATTCATAAATGATCTGGAAAAAAGGGTAAAGGGCTTTGTGGCAAAATTTGCAGATGATACAAAACTACTTAATGTAGTTAAGTCCAAAGCAGACTGCAAAGAGTTACAAAGGGAGCTCACAAAACTTGGTGACTGGGCAACAAAATGGCTGATGAAATTCAATGTTAATAAATGCTAAGCAATGCACATTGAAAAAAATAACCCCAACTACACCTACAAAATGATGGGGCCTAAATAGATGTTACTACTCAAGAGCCAGGTCTTGGAGTCATTGTGTAAAAAGGTCTGCTCAATGTGCAGCAGCAGTCAAAAAAGCTAACAGAATGTTAAGAACCATTAGCAAAGAGATAGAAAGAAGACAGAAAATATCATAATGCCACTACATAAATCCATTGTACACCCACACATTGGATACTGTGTGCAGTTCTAGTCACTCCATCTCAAAAGCAATATATCAGAACTGGAAAAAACACAAGGAAGAACAACAAAAATGATTAGGGGTAAGGAAAAGCTTCCCTGTGAGGACAGATTAAAAAGATTGAAACTGGTCATCTTCGAAAAGAGATTACTATGGGGAGAATATGACAGAGGTCTATAAAGTCATGAGTGATGTGGAGAAAGTCAAGAGGGAAGTGTTATCTATCCCTTCACATAACATACAATCCAGGGATCACCAAAGGGAAATTAATAGGCAGAATGTTGAAAACATACATAAGGAAGCACTTCTTCACACAAGACACAGTCAACCTGTGGAACTCATTGCCAGGGAATGTTGTGAAGGCCAAAAGTATAACTGGGTTCAGAAAAGAACTAGATATGTTCATAGAGGATAGATCAATCAATGGCTATTTGCCAAGATAGTCAGGGATGAAAGGCATACTCTGAGTGTCCCTAAGCCTCCAATTGCCAGAAGCTAGGACTGGATGACAGGGGATGGATCACTCGAAATTACCCTGTTCTTTTGTTCCCTTTGAAGCATCTGATACTGGCGACTGTCAGAAGACAGGACACTGGGCTACATGGACCATTGGTTTCAGCAAGAATGGCCATTCTTGTGATCTTATGTCTGACATTTCAGCACGTTTGGGGCCCTGGGCCAAAGACAAATGTATATATTTTAAGCACACATGCTATATAATCATAGAATCATAGGAATGTAGGGTTGGAAGGGACTTTAGGACATCTAGTCAATCTCCCATGCTGAGGCAGAACCAAGTATACTTTGACTGTTAGGGTATAAGTATATAATGTCAATATTTAAAGCGTGTGTATCTGCCTGAGATGGTGTACTGGCCCTGTTTTGGGGACCTGTGTGCCTGCCTGAAAGCTAAAGTCTCTGAGATACATGTTAGCAAAGAACGAAGACATAGGGTGTTCCTTTTGCCTACCCGCAATTAGATGGGTTTTCTTTATTACTCTGGAAAAGATAAGGGATGTAGTTACAACATTTCAATGTGTAGTGAAGGGGTGATATATGAATGCACAACTGAGGGAAGGCTTGGTCTCTTCTTCAAGACAGATGCCAGGGCAAGAACTAGCAACTGGCTCAGAAAACAAGGGAGGTGTTAAAAAGAAACAAACAGGACCATAAACTGACCATGGCCAAGATGTGATCCCGCTCCCTGCCCCTCCTGTGGGATACAAAAGGGGTTGCACTAAAGGCCCGGGCCCTCCAGAACAGAACAGAACCATATATTGGAAGGGGTGGTGCCGGGGGGTGTAGGGGTACAGTTATAATTAAGGCTATCAAGAAGAGGGAGGCGGAGAGGGGATTTCATCAGCATACGGAGCCATGGTCAGGGGACGAGGGAGTTCTATGGGCATACAGAACTATGGTTGGGGGGAAGGGAACTATCAGCGTACAGAGAAATAAGCCCAACTGGTCATGAAGGGCTTGGAGGTATACTTATGGTTTTAAGCTTGTCAGTGAAAACCCAATGAAGCCACCGCATGCCAGCAGATTGGACTCTAAACTGTTGCTTTCCAGCAAACTGTGTCTGGGAACTGAGAGAGGACAGGGTGAGGTAGCCCTAACAATGACCAGGGGTTATTACATGGGGGTTGTGAGCCATCAGTCCCATGCATGGCAGGGCTCTGGCTGTCAGCTGAGGGCAACTGGGGCTCCGGCTGTCAGCCCCGCACATGGCTGACTGTCCAAGCCCCTCCAGCCCAGTTCCACCCCAAACGCCGCTCTGTCTCCAGCCCCACTCCACCTCCAAACAAAGGGCACCAAAACAGAAGTTCACCTAGGGCGCCATTTTCCCTAAGGCCGGCCCTGGGACTGAGATAACACTAGAGGGCTTGACTGTTCAGCCGCTGAAAAGCTGCGTTAAACGACAGGCCAATCAGAACACAGAGATCGACAAATCAAAGTCATTTATAAGGTAACGGTCAGACACAGGCAGGGGGTGTGTGTGTGTGAGATGTGGGGGCTATGGTCACTCCAAAATGTGCCCACCTGCACAAAGGTCAAACGTTCTGCAGAAGGAAGGGTGGCAGGGTATGGCATTACCACCCTTCCTTCTGCAGTTCTGCACTGCCACTGAATTCAGAGCTGGTGCTCAGCCAGCCGCCACCACGCTCCAGTCGCCTAGCTCTGAAGGCAGTGCCCGCTGCCAGCAGCAACGCAGAATTAAGGGTGGCAGTGGGGCGCTAAGTCTGCTGTGAAAAGTGATATTGACAAAGTTTCTTCATGCCCCCCTTTACCCAGTAACTCTTTACAAATAACTTTTGTGCTTGTAACAATAATTATATAAAAACGTGTTAGTCTTCATTTAAAAGTGATGAGAAAAGGTAAATTCATTTTAAACAATAGGGCTATACATTTAGCATGTAAAATCGTGTTAGAGATAAACATGTGTTTTTAATTTATAATGGGGGGGCACTCAAAGGCTTGCAGTGTGAAAGGGGTCGCCAATACAAAATGTTTGAGAATTCCTGACCTGGACCATCCGTGACAGGAGTCTGTCTAATTTGTTCTTTAAACCTCCAATGACAGGGATTCCACAACCTCCCCTGGAAGCCTGTTCCAGTACTTAACTGTCCTTATAGTTAGAAAGTTCAGTGAACATGGAAAGCAACTGAATCCACTTTATAACAGCCCTTCATCCCCTTATCATGTTGGAAGATTGTTATCAGATCTCTCCTCAGCCTTCTTTTCTCCAAACTAAATGTGCCCAGTTGTTTTAACCTTTCCTCACACATCAGCTTTCTAAATCTTTTCTTATTTTTGTTGCTCTCCTCTGGACTCTCAGCAATTTATCCAGATCTTTCTTAGCCCCGAGGTCCTGTCTAACCCTAATATTGTATGATTCTAAAGTGTGGTACCTGAAACTGGACATGCACTCCAGCTAAGGCCTCACCAGTACCAAGTACAGCAGAACAATTATCTCCTGTATCTTACATATGACACTCCTGTTAATTACACCGCAGAATGATAACAGCCTTTTTCATAACTGCATCACATTGCTGGCTTACATTCAATTTGTGATCCACTATAATCACGAGATCTTTTTCAGAAGTACTACTGCCTAGCCAGTTAGTCCCCATTTTGTAGTTGTGCATTTGATTTTTTCCTTAATAATAAATAACGCACATCTCTAAATATTAATATTTTAAATTAAGTATATTTGCTGCTTTCCTGCAATTAATCTCTCCTGTAACTGTTACAGATTTCCCACTGGAATTAGCCACTCTCTCTACTCAACAACAGGTTTGCTACAGGTATCATGGGATGCAAGTCCCCTCACTTATGTAAGATGGCTGAGTTCACAACCACGCCTTCATTCTAGTTTGCTCCTGAACTACAGCCCCCCAGGCCATAATAGTTAGACCATTACTCCAAGATGGAATGATTTTTGTTCCCCTTTATTCTTTTCCAAGCCCATGCCAGGAATTTCCAGAGCTAGCATTGAGTTCATATTCTGCTCCTAATACTACCACACACCAGCTGTGCAGCTCTCTCAGCTCTTGCTAATAGGCTAAATATTGAAATGTCCAAGGTCTCTGAAGTATGATTCTCCGTATTTAAATCAACCCTGTTTGGCTATATAAATAGAGTAGACAGGCAGCATGAAGGAATGATGCTGTTTGCTCACAAACCAAGACTCTGATCCTGCAAAAAGACTTACCCACTGACTTGACTAGGACTATTCACAGTACATACAGTGCAGCACACATGTAGATATTTGCAGAGTTAAGGCCTAAAACAACACTGGTTGACCTAATTTTACAACCAAAATCTTGGACAGTGCCCTTTAATCAGGATGTAAATTCAGGAGTGATGAATAAGATTACAGTTCTACAGTAGTCTCAAATAGATTAAAATGTTTAGAACAGAATAAAAATTCTAAACAAAAATTATATTTAAAACAGAGTTACAGTTGAAAGTACATATTAGTAACAGGGTAAACTACACTATCCCAAAACCAAATGTTCTAAACCCAGGAAATTCACAAAAAAATTTCACAAAAAAATTCACAAACAAAAAGAATTTCAAACTTTCTAATATATGTAGAAATACATAGTTAGGGCACTCGATCTTAACTCTGCCCTCTAGTGACATCACAAGGGGGGACATTAAACTGATTTTTAAAGATTCATTTATCCTAATCTGGGTTCACAAACACTAAAATGCCTTAATCATAGTTATATGGTTTTTGCATGGTGACACTACAGCACAAAATTAAGGAAGGAGAGCCCTCCAGTTATGAAGAACAGGGAAAAATGACTATTAATCCTTAAATATATTCAAATGTAGCCTATAGAGCGAGTTTTAACTATATGGGAAATGTGAAGTCTGATGGGAGAATACGCTGCATTTTTCACATATACAAAGAGGTTCAATCCCCGCTTTAAGTGCAGCACACAGCTCACCTTGACAATGAAGTCTTTACCAACGCCTCCATAATAAACCTTGAGTATTTTATACCGTTTTGGATGTCACGCTCTTACACTCCCACAATCACTTATGAAATAAGTGGTTGAATAAACAAGCAATTGCTATGAATGAATTTATATAGTACTTTACAGAATTACGAGCCATAAACTGGTTTGTTGCCCTTTAAAAATCTTCATAATCCAATGAAATAAGACTCAGAGACCTTTGAGTAAATTTCTTATAACTAGCTTTTAAACACTATATATTTGTATTCAGTTATTACATATCTACCAAACACAGACTAAAAATCATCAGTACTCTAGGTTAAGTTCATGGAAGTCTAACCTCAGGTAACCTAGAGTTAAATCCAGTTTGGGCTACGTGAGAGTGAGTTTGATGGACATTACAAAACTATCATGCAGTTTGGTACAATTCAGCAAGATTGGAAGTCCTTATTCATGAGAGATCTGGGGCCAGTCAGGTCACTGGCAGAGTTGTGAGGAGGCAGAGGGGGGAGGAAAGGATGATTGGACAGTTTGCCTGACAATAGCTATTAATCACTTATTTTTATGAGCAGCAATTTCAGCCAACAAAAAGAGAAAGAAGTGCCAGAAGTATTAGTTACAATAACTAAAACTGTACACCTTTAGCAACTCATGCATCTGTTGTTATAGAAGAGTACAGATGAGAGGTGGACTAGGTGACTTAGCAGATGATTTCCATTTCTCATTTCTTGGAGACACTGTAACTTCAATGGCCATTTTAGTTACTTTGCAAGTTCCAGTTTTTGTTGCAAGTACCATAAGAATTGGACCAGGGAGAAGAAGCAACTTAAACACAAGGACTGAGCAGTTACTAAAAGTTGAGGTGACTGGCCACTAGTATCATTAGGCTGATGTTCTTTCTTGGGTTACATTAGGGCACTTTCTCTGTACTGGTCCATCTCATTATTATTATTTTCAACCTTCATTCTCTTTTGGTGCAAAATGTTTAGTTATTTCCACTTTGTCCCTATGTTGTATCTCCCGGCAGCCACAAGAGCAAACAGAGATGAGCAATTGCATGCATCAGTTACTGCTACATCCATAACGATGCCTGTTACTTCTGGAGCATTGTTTCACTGCTGACACACAGTGGCTTGGTGGCAATGAATGCAGCATGTTGCAATTGGTGTAAAAAGCATTATTCCGATGTCACAAGACAGAATGACAAGCTAACAGAAACTTCTTGGAGCCAGAAAATAAAGAGCTAAAAAAGTATGGGCTTCTGGTTTTATGTTTGCTGGCTCCACTGATTTTTCCAAAGGCATTGTATTATGTAACGTTATAGGGGCTAATGAAGGCATGATACCAAGTAAGCTGTACAGACATCTCCAGACACATTGTAAGGAGCATGCCAAAAAACCTGTAGATTTTCTTCTCAGAGGACATTAACTAACTTCATATATTAAAAAGTGGTTCTTAAAAAATTACCTCTTTCTCTGAAAAAACCGTAAAGGCATATGACATGATGTATCTTTAGAGTTACTAAAGCTAAGAAGTTTCACACACTAGAGAAGGAGCTAATTCTATTATCCATTCCTGATACTGCTGAAGTCATGTTAAAAAATAGAGGACAGTTAAAATGCTCGCAGTCTGCAACTGCATTGCCCAGATGGATTAAACAGTTCTTGATGTGCAGCCCGAAGTAAATCAACAACAGAGAAACGAATGTACTGTAAATAAGCTATACATTTCACATTTGTGACAAAACACGGGGACTTTAAATTGAGGTTCTACATAAATGGGTTTTAGAGCATGATTTTCATAGCATATTTTATAGTCTTTTCTACACAAAACGATTATAAGAATCACCTTTTAACTTGATTCCATGTTTAATAATTATAACATTTATCCAAAACCTGCTCTGTTGATTGAGTAAAAGCCATTTTTGAGTAAATTACAATTCATATTTAAGATGGTTGAGTCCCCAAATGATTTTTCAATATTCTGTGGGTTGTAAAATAAAAAAGGATTGAGAAACACTGAGCTACACTGTGGAATAGCTGCTTTACAGTGAGGCCATCTAAGTGTCTATTGTGATGCCAAGTACCATGTGCCATTGTCACGCTGGGAGCAAAAGAAGCCCGGGATTAATAGAAGAGTTAAACACAGAGTGCTGTGCGTATCTAAAATGACTTACCACATAAATCATAGTATCACAGTTATATTTATTCATTCGGTCTATAGCAGCAGCAAGATCTCTGGAAGAGATAAACGTGAAATTATCAATCAAACTAAATACACCTCATTATTTAGAACGAGTTGCCTGCTGGGAGAATTCTCTACCATTGTAGAAGGGAAAGGATTGAATAAATGAACAGGTGCATTATGGAGGATTTTCAGCTTGCACTGAAGCCACTGCCAGAGAGAGGTAACCAGACTAAATGGACCAATACATACTTTATGCAAAAGAGTGTGCATCTGGTCTTTGTTTATTACATATTTTTAAAATTCAGGGTTGTTATTTTTTTTAAAACTTGTTGATTCTGGTCAGAAAAGCGAGTAGGAAAAATGATTTCTTGCACAATAAATTTTGGTTTCTGTGTCCCTACTGTGACTATGAAATGGTCACCAATGGGGAAATCTTGTGAGCAGAGAAGAGAGAACCTTCACAGAACCTGGACATAGACTATGAAGCTCACTCCTGCAAGAGATAAGAATGTCCACTAACCACAGTCTCAGAACTGAATGTAGAGCACCTCTTCAATGCAGCTTTTCTCAAGAAGTTTTTCTCACATACACACAATCCTCCCACTAGAAAAAGTTTGATTTTTATCAGCCTGTGGTATGAACTACAGTTACTGTTACTATTTCTCTTTTAAAATGCTTTAGCGGGATTCAAATACTATGATGATGGGTCCAGAAAGATGATAGCAGGCTATCATCAGATGATAGCAGAGCCAATAAAGATGTGGAAAAGCAAACTATTCTAGTCTACATCAATAAGAGTTCTAGTCAAATTCTTCTAAAATCTTTGTTGTAGAGGCAATTATTTGTTAAGCAGAAAGAATATAGCTCTGTTTTCAAGCTGTTTTCATTGTTGGTAGCGGGAACAAAAAGAATGATTTATAAACAGAGTACATTTGCTATTAAGAGAACAAGTCTAGAAAAACAAGGCTTCATTTTTTAAAATAACTATTTATCTCTCCATAGTTATATTGTCACTGTAACCTCCAGTTATTCAGATCAGTGACTAGTCAGTATCCTGTAATGTTCTTATAACAAAAAGCTTCCAGTGTTTAAGTCCCTAAAAGAGACTACTAATGTGAATTATACAAGAGTTTACCACCAAACTAAATCCAAAGTGTAGCTTAGACAGATACTTGCCTTGTTATATAAAGGGATGTCCCATCACTACGCATTACAGTGGAATACAATGAGAAGTCTCTTTTTTCAGAAAGATCCACTACTCCTGTTCCTTTCCTGAAAATGAAAAACAAACAAAAAACTCCCAATTACACAAGATCATTTGAAACAATTGCAAACTAGAACTGAGATACAGAATCCAGGAAAAAGAATAAGATGACAGACAGATATTAAAAAACAAAACAAAACAAAAAACCTTTGTTCATGCTATCTGCTATTCTTGGAACAGTCTCATTTCTCTTGTGCAACAAAGATCTTCCCTCTACTTTACTTTACATTTTTTCTTTCATAATCAATTCTTTCATCTGGCCTTCCATTGCTGGTATCAGAGAATTGCCTGCTCATCTTTTATGAATGTTGTTTCCAAACATGTGAAGACTGTCAACACCTTAATGTAAGGACACATCTAACTCAGTGTATTAAATATCATGTACCGCGATAGTGCTATATCTAATAAATAGCATAAGAGGCCATTAACTAATTAATCTGGAAGACCATATTCCCTAGTATGAAACACTTCATTACGCACAGTTTTAGCTACAACTCTACTGCTTCTACACTAGCTAGAAGAAAGAGAAAGATTAGGTTCTTCCACATAAGCAGCATATTTATATTTTTATATTATATATATAATCCACCATACCTTTTATATTTGAAATATGACAATAGCAAAGAGTTAAAAAAAATCACAACTATTATACTGTAAACAAAATAACCATTCATACACTGTTTTCTGAAGGAGTCCTTTAGTGTCCAACATCTTTAGAACTTCCTGGGACTTCTCTTGATAAAATGATTCTCCAGAATATTCGTCAAAATGTACCCCTAGACGCTGAAAGTTTCCAGGAACAAAAAGGAAAACACTGTTAGGGTGAGATTTACACTCCCTTCAAGTCTTTAAACATGCTACAAGTCTGATGATGGATCTGTGCTGTAGGCCATCCTGATGGGGAGACTGAAGATGGGTTTTAGTCATGAACACTTAGTATTTGTGGTCAAAAGGAAGGGCTGCTGGGTTTTAATTTAATCTCTGGTTCATTACATTTTGGTTTTGAAGTGAGGAGCAGCTGCTATTTTATTTTAATTCTCCTGCCTAGATCCTGGAATAGGTTCTTTCATAAATATTTATAATAAATGAAAATAAAATATAAGTTTCTCCCACCAAAGACTAGAAACTGGATTTACTTACAAGTTAGCATGTGAGAGAAGACTTTGCCTTAACTGCATTTTATCTGCAGACAGCTTTTGTACTGATTACTGTAACTTCCAGTTACTTTAATTTCTCGTGATCGAGTCTGCAATGTTTGCTGCTCTGTATAATACAGTTAGATCAATCTAAGCTAAAACAAGCAATTTATCAATAACATTTATAATATGGAAGCTTTTAATTTAGTGGTTAGAATTTATTAAAGATGTATTACATAGGCATAAATTTGCTTGATCATTCAGCATCATACTCTTGAATTCTGTGCATGTGAGAATGGAGTCAAATGTCTAGTTATATGGATTTCACTGAACGAATTTGTCTAAGATCTTTGCAACTAAGATTTACTATGTTCTGCCTGGATATTAAATAAACCATGGCACTTTTGGTAAGAGAAGGCTGTTTGCTGCAGCATATCTGGAAGGTTTCCCTCTCCTTATTGTTGTAAAGCATACTGTAAAAAACTGAAATGGGTGCTTCCACTCCAGGGGTGACTGAATTTCAGCAAAATATGTATTTAATTTGTGATGTGATGAGGGAGTCTCAGGGATGAAAAAGTGCTAGGCAGTTGTCAGTTAACAGTGGATGAAAGGAGGCTAGCCTAGGATTGCATAGAGACAACAGCTGATGGTTTGCACCTTGTAAATCCAGACATACTCTTCAATACTGAAGTCTCTAAAATGTTGCCACATTGACAGCATCTGCTCATCACGTGCCTCCAGTTTTCTAAAGAAATCCTGGGCAAGCTTCTTTATGTTTTCATCTTCTGCTGCTGCTTTGTTAACCTGTACATATACCTAAAATACAATGGCATGGAAAATGTACAATAAATACAATCTTCCTTTCAAAGGAAAATAAAAGTGGAAAACACAGGAAGGTCTACAAGAATGGCACAGCAGAGTGACATGAGGAACAAACATCTTATTTTTAAAGTGGGAATATTGGCTTAACTGAACAGTTTAGACTCAGCTGTGGGAACTATTAGGCCTGGTCTACACTTACTTTCCGGATTCGGCGGCACTCAACGGGAGATATGCAAGTGATGTAAAAAACTTGAATATCTCCCATTGACTTCTCTGCATCTGTTCCATGCGCTGTCCACACTCTGCTGTGCCACTTACGGAGGTGATTTTCCTCCATCGATTTCTGGATCGACTGAGCAGGTCTACACAGACCGCTCAGTCGATCCAGAGACATCGATCTGACAGCGGCGAATTTGCTGCCGTCAGTACAGACGTAGCCTTAGTTTTTCCCAAAAGCAGATTGTAATCCACAACTGTTACCGAGGCTGCTTCTGTTACTATCCCAGCCTTGAAGCACACGAAGCAACAGAATATGGAAGAATTCATTTGTATTTAAAGGTATCAATGACAGTGATTGCTTCCAGTTGTAGATCACACCATTGGCACACATCAATTAAGCCCCAAAGGAAAAGCCTAGCATGCTGTCTAACTGAGGGAGCCCGTGTCAATTTGGTAGAAGTGCTTGTTGCATTCAGTACTGCTGGCATACATAGACAGTGCCTCCCCTAGTTGGATATCATTTTCTTTTAGTAGATTAAGTAGTAGATTAAGTTCTGAGTGATTTTTTTGCCCCAAGTATAGCATTTAGAAAATGAGAGGCAAAGTTTTAAAAGCAAAATGATAAAAGTTCTGTTTAAAAATAACTTTACCATGACGGTTAATTTTGTATTTTGATCCATGCAGGTCAGCATGGATGGAATCCTGTCCCACTTTGACATGTTTTATAAATTAACCCTGTTTGGCCATTGAATTATTGTAACATTAGTGACACGTGAACACTACAATTTACAAGAGTTCGGTTTGAATAATTCCATGAGTTTAGTCAAAATATCTTGCTGTAGTGGGCTTAGCCTGTAAAAATGCTCTCATCAACTAAACATTCTTGAACTTTTCCCCTTCCCTTTGTGTTTCACAAATTTCAGAGCTATTGAGTTAACCAGATCATATTATTGAGGAGCCTCAAGTTTAAGAGCCAATTAGGGTTTTCACAACCTAGCCCGGACAAAGGAATTTAAACTTAGAGAAGATTTAACCCTTTCTATGGAAGGACAGTAACTGAACACATTCCGTTTTTTCCTCTTTGCTGCAAACAATCACTAGCCGTGAATGCCTAGTCACATCTGACTTCCAACTAGAATTTAAGGTGCAACCATAACTAGAGTGGATTCTTACTGGTATGTTTAATTACATAAAAATCTTGCCAATAAATTTTTCCTTTTCAATAAAAGCGGGTAAGACCAGCCCAATGTATCACATAAAGCATTTCCATATATATCAGAAAGGTACCACAATACAATACAAACCTACCTCAATAGCAGATATAAATCAGAAGCCTACTTAAACAAAGAGTTATAGCAGTCAAAGATTGGGAGTATTTGAGAAATTGACTTTTTTTTTTTAAACAAAAAGCCTGCTTCATTAGAAATCACCCCAGCTCCACTGAATGTTTCTCTCTATGAATGTTGAAGGTAATTTGGAGCCATCTCACCATAAGCCTAAGTATTTAATTCAACAATTAATTCTAGGAAAAGAAAGATCAAGCAAAGGTAAAGTTGCAGTGCTTATCTTGTGCCAGATACAAATAGCCTAATTTTGAATAATGAAACTCAAATTGTACATAAGAAACATTATTGCCTAATGTGTAAATCCCACAGAGTATCAGTACAACCCACATAACAAATTATTTAGAAATCTGCAAAGAGAAGAAAGAAAAAGTGCTACCATTTCTCTTAATTGAGAGAAATTCAAACTAAACAGTCAAGGTTGTGCAAGAATTAGGTTCTAGGATAGGTTGTCTTGGACCTTGAAGTTAGTCCTTCAACTCCTAGATCACATACTTAGAGCTATTTATCAATTGTGCTGAGGGAGCCCCAGGGGAAAGAAGCAAAAATCTATACAGATTATTAAAAGTCACAGGAGGTGAATGGCCTGACAGCCAGAAGCCATTATTATGTTGTATAAACAGTGCATATTAATGTGCACATAATACACAGTAGGGTGGAGTGCATTGTAACACTCAAACACACCTTATGTCTGAGCCAGCAACTAGATTTACTTGAAACCCTCATTCCATGACATAATGTCTGGTTAGTCTACTAGAATGTCAGAATTAGCAGCAGCTGCTGCCATATTCAGCCCAATAAAGATGGAAGCGTAGGCCAGCTTTTTATTAGATCATACGATCTCTATGACACACGCAACTCCACATCAGAATGCACAGATTATTGTTGAATAGCCCTATACATTTGGTACATTTAATGTTAAAGAATGTGGCACGGAACTTCTTACAATTCAGAAATTTGTGCCTACCCATTTCCATAAAGATTGGAATTGTTGTGCTAAGTGTCTTAAATCGACAGTTGGCCATTTCTGATGATTGATGCATGCAACCAGCCAGCAGACTATTTATTCATGTTACAAAGGCTCAGTCAGGCTCTTTGCTCATGGCACACAGTGCAATCAATAGTAACGTTCTCTATCTAAACTGGTGGAGAGAACGTCAAATGAATAACTAGTTTGCATGTGAAACATGTTTGGATGGACTGAGTCAGAATCCTAAAATACAGTCTGCTCTGAACCAGCAAAGAGATTTGCTGGATCCCAGTAATCTGTTCACACGTGTCTGAAGAGCCACTGTGAAGTCAGTGGGTCAGATTCACTCTTCTGGTGCAAGGAGATGCAAACTGCTCTACCAGTTTGCCCTGTATGTCCCAAGAAGGGCATTCACGCAAGGGAGGACAACTTTAACCTTCATCAGCAAGGGTGCGATAGAATCCCTACTGGGGAAGCTGCCTACAAAATGTTCTGAATCAGATTCACTTTTATAATCTTAAAGAAAGATAAGTCCATTTTGCCCAGCCAAGAGAGCATTCTGAAAATGTGCCTGGTGACAACCATTTTTCACCACACAGCTATGGTAGGTTGCATTCAGATTTAAAGATCTTGTTTAATATCCTTTTCCAAAAGTTGCGGCCAAATGTGTAACTAAAACAAAAACTGTAATCTTTACATATTTTCCACTGTAAGTTAAATATTAAAAAGAATATTTAGAAGTCTAAATACTAAGATGGGTGAAGTAGAGCACCTGGCATTAAATGAGGATACTGATATAACGGGCATCATAGAAAGTTGGTGGAATGAAGATATAGAATGGGACATGTTAATACTCGGGTACAAAATATACAGACATGACAGAATAAGCCACACTGCTGGGGGACTGGCATTATATGTTAAAGAAAGCATGGAGTCAAATAAGGTAAAAATCTTACATGAAACAAACTGTACCATAGACTCTCTATGGTTAGAAATGTCATGCTTGATAACAGAGTACAGCTAGGGCCTTACCAAATTCATGGCTGTGAAAATTGCATCACGGACCATGAAATCAGATCTCTCCTGTGAGATCTGGATATTACTGGGGAGGGGCAGGATTGGGGGCCCTGGTCAGAGGCTCCTATCTATACCAGGCTCTAGCTGCTAGTCCTGGTGGGGTTGGGGAGGAATGGGGCAGGACTTCCTCTTCTCCTGTACATGCTGCACCTGGAGCCGGGTCAGACTCACCTCCGGGAATGTCCCTCAGCTGCAGGAAGCTCTGCGGCTGCTGGCTGGGAGCCCAGCTCTGAAGGCTGTGCACCTCCAGCAGTAGCAACGCAGAAGTAAGGGCGGCAATACCATACAATGCCACCTTTATTTCTGCGCTGCTGCCTTCAGAGCTGGGCAACCAGTGGGTAGCAGCTGTTGGCTGGGAACCCAGCTCTAAGGCAGCGTCACTACCAGCAGCAGCACAGAAGAGAGGGTTGCACAGTATGGGGGGGACTGCCTCACTTTGTGATCACTCCAACTGCCCTGTTCTGTACACTTCTCCTGAAACTCTATAAATGCTACTTTTTTCAGTCGACTGTAAGATAGCTTAAGCAAGAAATGTTTTAAGGCTTTATGTTTTGAAGACATATGCTTTCATACATAGAAGAGCTAATAACTATGTTGAAAGAACAAAGTCTTTAAAGTGCTACAAGACTCTCATTGTTTGTGCTGTGTACAGACTAACACAGCTACCCCTCTGGAACTTTTCACTATGTTGAAAGAATCATGCTAATATTATTTGATAACTTTTGAATCAACTTACCTCAAAGAGGTGCTGTAAAGGATTGGATTTTAGCTGTTCTTCATTGCCAAACTGTTGGAAACCAGCTCCCAGTAAACCTAGAATAAGTAATAATTAATAAAATGGGATGTTAGAAAACAGACCAGTGGGAATTGTATCTTGATGAAAGCTTTGTACAACCAAATCCGTTATTTAGCATTATAAATAATGAAAGTAAAACACACCAAAGTATTTTTAAAACATAACTGTGTCTGCCACAACAAAAACAGCAAAGAAATTGATTATTCCAGTGCTTGAAAAATTACAACAGATAAAGACGGGTATGAAAGACTGGGGTGATCCTTCTCATGAGGATCTCTCAACACCACAGCTGCCGGAATTCCTGTCTCTGGACCCTGCTTTAGGGATCCATCTGTCACATCAGCATTTAGCTAGAAGCTGTCTGAAATCAGAAGTCCACACACTAATCCCCTATTTCTACTGGAAAGAAGGTGCTTCCCCATTCTCACATCAAGAGTCTTATCTCTACTACCCCACTCACTTTTGTTTTGGGTCTTCCTCCCCAGTGAATAGCTCCCGAGCCCTGCCTCTCCTACTGCCCAGGGGCAGCAGAGTGAAGATGATGAGACTGTCAGTTTCTTTAGCATTTCTAACAGTAACAGTGAAAACTGATTAGACTCTTGTCAGCTTTCACTCTGCTACGGTTTAGGAAAAATATGAGCTGCAGCATAAACATTGAGGCTGCCTGTCAACAGAATTAGGAGGACAACATTCACTTCCTATTTAGGAAAGTTACCTTTGGAACCATAAGGGTAAAAATGTAGGACCAAGGCCAACAGTCTACTGTTACTGATGTTCTGCTGCTGCAAAACTGCTGCAAACCCATCTGAATCAGCCAGTGTAATCAGTTGTGGTGCTGCAAAGCAGTCATAGCATATCAGTGAACATACCCTTCATTTAAAAAAAAATTAATTCTTCTATTCTGCAGAGTTAATGACATTTGTCCCCCCACTCTCCAGGGAAAGCTTCCTATTTCCACAAGTGGTGAGTAAGAGAATGGATTTTTCAAGTCCCAGTTGATTATAACCCAAGGCCTTATAATACTGCAAGGAGAGTGAAGCAAAAAAAAAAAGGACTATTAAAAAAAAAATCAGCCAACACATTAGTATTTAAATGTAACAATTTCTACATCAGAATGATATGAGGGGTCTCCCTGAACCCAATAAAGGCAAGGAAACCAAGCTACTTAGCACACCCACATATTACAGCGCATGTAGCTGGGGCAGCAAAATCCAAAAGGACATTCACTCCAGGGACCAGCAGGCAGTGTTTTCACTGCCATCACCCTGACACTTCCACTGGGGAAGGACAACTTTAAACTGTAGCCAGGGCTCCATAGGGATGCATGATAACAGCATATCCCCAAAGGTTCCTGGTTATGCGCCTTCCCTTGCTAGCACATACCACTTTAGAAGCGTATATAGTATTTTTGAAAGACCATGATGCTGCACACATTTTGCACTGCTGCAACCCTCCTTCCATAAGGGCTTTCTGTTTCCTGAGGCCCTCAGCTAATGTCTCTGTTGTGTGTTGTCAGCACAGACCCTACCATGAATCAAACCACAAAACTGCTTATTGATTATTTCTTTAGTTGTATCTGGTTTGGCTTTAGAATTGCCCAAACATTCATAGATTATCAGGCTACAAGGACCTGACCTCTTTTATAAACACAGGCCATAGGACTTCCCTGAATTAATCCGTTTGAACTAGATCACTGGAAAGGCTTTAGAACTGCCAAAAAATCAACTCAAAGGTTGAGAAATTCCAGTCCTTTGATGGAGAGAGGAAAAGAATTTGTCTAGGTGCCTCTAAAGCCATTCAGGAAAGCTGGGGTTGGTTTTAAAGCCACATTCCCTCAGAGCTGTCAAGGACTAGGACAGCTATGGAGATGGTATATGTATCCCTAAAGAGGGAGGGTGTATACCACTTTGGAATACCCTCTGTATCTGATAAAGGAATGGAGATTGCAACAGGGGCCCTAGGAGGAGTTTAGTAAGGGAAGCAAGACAATATCCTGGAAAGAAAAGAAAATGGGGCTAATCCCATTTAAATTCAGTTTAATATTAAAAAACTTGCCTCCTGGCTGGGAAGTCATCTGCCAAGTTTCAGCTGGATACAGTTTAGAAGGGTAGGTTATAAACTCCTTGTAAATGGTGGCTATAATGGAAATGCTGACAGCTCATTAAATACAGTGGTGCTTCTGGGAAGAACCATTATAATAAATTCTTGAGCTACAATTTTGTGAACCGTGGTCACATCTTTTATAAAAGCTGTTAAATATTTGGAATTGAACAGGCCAATATAAGAGAACATCTGTTTTAAAAGGGACAGTTAAAACTAGTAGCTCAAAAATATGACCTACCAGCTGTGCTTTAGATTGAAGGTTTGCATGTATACAATACTTTTCAACTACCTTTCCTGACAGAAAGTATGTGGCATAAACAAAATCTCTGCTATTCAAAGTTCTCTGAGAGCACCTGCTGCAATCAAATTGTTTACTTCTTAAGAACAGAGGAAATAAACACAGCAGGGAAAAACCCCTTAACCAGATTATATTTTGCTATTTAAATATTGTTGCAGTGTCCACTTTAAGAAAAAACAATGAAATCATGTCAAAGGGATGCAAATAAAATAAAACATGTAACTATGAAGTCAGTCTAATTTTAAGGCAATTCACATCACACAAATAGCCGCCCTTATTAAATTTCATAGGGCTCAGTTCTGTGCCCACTAAAGTCCATGGCAAAATTCCTTTTTGACTTCAGTGACACTGGTTCAGGCCCTAGAGAGGCTTGACTGAAATAACATGCCAAAAGGCAAAATATTCTTTAGCTGCCTTTAAAATGTCAGAAAAATACAATTAAGTTGCCTGGCAAAACTGTCATGTGAAAACAGCCCTGGTATGAGATTTTCTCACCCACCCACTTGAAGATTATGAATACACTAACATTTTTCTCACCTCTCTGGAACAAACCAACCCAGCAAAAAAAAGATACTTGTCCCAAACAAGTGGACAGGTAGAATTGTGCAGGGCTGGCATTTATTTTATATATATATCATCTACATAAAGGGGATTGAACGCATAATGATGTGCAATGATATAGAAGTTTTACTGGTAAGATTTTGGGGGATAAGCATTGCCAACCGAATGCCTTAAATGCACCACGACACACCACTATTTTATTTATGCTATTCATTTTAGAAAAATAGTTGTCTATTTCTTGTTTTTTAAAACAAATATTTTGTTGGTGCAATTTTTTTTAATATCTCTCTGTCTGTAAAGCCTAGTGTACACCAGCCTCAGTGTAACAGAAAGTGAGCGCTAATAATTTTTTAGAGGTTTTAGAATGTATCACAAATAGCTCTTTTGGGGGCATGTGGGGGAAGCACAGGGACAAATGTATGGTGAAGTTGGGATTTGATATTTTTCAGACTGTTAGGGATAAAAATGATGCTATTTATCTCTGTGAAGTTTGGAATGAATCTCAGCTCTCCTAGGATATAAAATAAATGTTTATAATCACAGTGGCTCATGTGATATCAGACTTTAGAGCAGTCATTGATGCAAGAATAAACATTAGCCCATCTTAGACCCAAGAGCACTGCAATTTTCAGTCCTTGCTTTTATCTGATGTATAACTGGGGGGGAGGGGGATTGATATCGCTCTGGAAGCCCCCACTTACACTCCTTTCTTCACACACTTTTTAAATAGCAGCTGTTTGAAAATTTCTCAGATGTTTGATTTTTAGTAGCAGCTCTGGCAAACGGGGATTTTTAATTATTTATAGAGCATCAACAATGAACAGTTCTGTACATTAGTATGTCTGAAACCAAAGGGGTTTGATACGTTAAAGACACAAAACAAAGTGTAGGTCAGGAGAACAAATGTGCAACATGAATGCAAATTCTTCTACTGGTTATGTCTACAAGTGTGAGGTAAATAAATTGAATACAATCAGTTCATTCTCTTGTAGCCCTTACACAAGCAAAATTCCCAAAGTCATGAAGGGTTTTTGCATGACAAAAAAACCTCAGTATTAAGATATATACACAACAGCTGTAACCACTTACTTATCATCTATAAATTGCTTTAGCCGCATGAGCCTGTCCAATTATTAATCTTTTGCCATAGCCAAATCCAGTGAGGCAGCAAGTAATTGAGATTGTAAGCCTAGATAACGTTATTTAGTGAAAGAGAAAACAAACATACCAAACTGCATGCCCCAGTCCCCAAGGTAATTTATTCTTGTTACTTCATGTCCAAGTGCTTCTTTGAGGTTTGCTATAAAATTCCCTAGTAATCAATCAAAATTATTATTATTACTCAAAACAGTAACTATTCTCTCATTCTTAATGCTAGTTTTGTTTTGTACAATCTGTATTTCCTCCTCATTACAAAGCCAATAAATGTACTGTTCTACCAAATTTCTTGCTGAAATGAATTTGTTAGACTGCTAATTCTTTCAGGCCTTGTGGGGAATTTTGTGCATTTGGAAGATGCTATGTATTCTTTCATTGTGACACAGAAAATAAAAATAATATTTTGTGTTTATATGGTGCTCTTCAGCTGAATATCACAGAATGATTTTCAAGCCTCAATGCATACACCTCCGTAGAATGTATCATTCCGTCCTCTCCCCCCCTTTTTTCAGACAGGCATACAGACACAAAGAAGTTAAGTTATTGCCGAAGTTCACCAAGCGTGCCAATGGCAAAGCTGAGAAAGGAACCAAAAACTCATGACTTCCAGTCCAGTGCTTGAATCACTACAGTGTCCATAAACAGGCTGTACTCCAACCCGGCTCCTAACACATTATACCCACCGGACAGGGTTCATTCAGACTTAACTCCTTCCTGAAGCTTGCTTTTAATATTACTGTAATTAAAATGCAAAAAATCCTGCAACCTCCTCTTTCTCTTGAGCTGGGCAGTTCTTAGGATTTTTCCTTGGTTAACTTCTGAATTCCTGCCTGTTTCCCCTTGCTTAAAAGGGGCTTAAACCCTTTTAGCTCCAATGCAGGTCCATCTGGTCCGATATAAGGGTGACTCAGCTACAGAGCTCCATGTCTTTCTCCCGGGACCTTTATCCTGACACCACGTTACAGCATCCAACAATAATTTTCTGTTAGATTAATTCATTCTATTCAGTTTATTTCATCCGTTCTGAATAAACAGTGATCTATAGGACTATTTGGGGGAATGGTCCCCCCCCACAGGGGGGAGAATGGAGGAGGAGCTGACATACCTCGTATCATTCAACTAACAATTACATTCATATAATTCAATACAGTACATCAAGTAACAGTTACAGATGGTCAGATGCAGTATGAACTCAATAGACGCTGCAGTAGTGCAGTCAGTTATTCTTGTCAGTAATGCAGCATTTTATACAGTGATATGGGGAAACACTGGAAGAGAAAAACCAATGCAGCTAAAATTTCACTTAATAGCTTTTGTGCCATTGGAGTGTTGAGCACTAAACTAACACGCAACTATTCAGTCACTATAGGAATCAATGGGAGTTTCATCCCATGTATTCAAAGGTAGTATTGGGCCCACAATCACCATGAGAGCAGAACTGCCATATTGTAGTTAAAGTATTAAAACAAACCTCGGGTCAGACAATCTCTAAGACAACCTGGAATGTTCTGCACCCCAGAACAAACTGGAAATGAAAGTTAGCCCTAAAAGGATCAAACCATACCCACAAATGCTTCTTTCAGTGTCTTTATAGGATGCCTGTTTAAATCTCTAATTAGGGATTTCCTCATTTAATGCTCACAGTACTAAACTAAGTAATATCCTCATTAATAAATCTGTCAGTAACAGTTTTTGATGTTTAATCCCTTTCTTCACTGCATAATCTATAGGAGGTTCTTAATAAACGTAAGTTTGGTCTGACATGGTCACTTCACTGTAGAAATGATATTCAATAAGATTTTCTGTTGAACTGCACAGAGGAGATATAGAAGACTTTCTAGGCTGTAGTTAAATGTGTACTTACCTATTATCGTGGAACGCAAGTGTCCTACATGAAACTTTTTGGCAATATTGGGTGAACTGCAATAAATATCCACAGTTAACATGTGCTCACTGTACAAAACACAGAACTGCCAGACTGTTGTCTCCCCTACCAAACATCCAAAGAGTTGCTACACTCTTTCCATGTCCTGAAAAGTGCAAAAGAAAAGCACAACTGCCACCCTTTCCAATAAAATTCCCAGGCTGATCTAATTATGAGCTGGGACCTGGGTCCCCATTTTACTCTAAAAGGCAAGGCATCCAAAAAAACCTGTTGCCTTCACATTAGTACACAACTTTTCAAATGTAATTCTAAGGAGATAATAAAGTGCTCACATCATGCTGTGTCACTGTATAAAAATTATGCAGGTATGGACTTTTTACAACAAATCTTTACCTTTACATGGTACCACCCTTCTGGGAGGTAAATTTGACTCCATTGCAAGGATTTCACAAAAGCCTCACTCAGTATGTACGTCCTTCAGGGTACATTCCCTTTCAAGCACCAACCCCAAGCAACTGCAATCAAGTCTTATTTTCTGTTATTTTTATATGGTGTCTTAGAAGCTTGAAAATAACCCCCCTCCATTCTGACAAATGCATTGCCACCTGAGGGCTGGTCTACAGCACACAATTAGGTTGACTTAAGGCAGCTTACGTGACCTAATTATGTCAGTGTCTACACTACAGCCTTCCTCCTGCCCAATGTAAATGCCCTACTACATTGATATTATAACTGCATCTCCACAAGAGGCGTAAGGCTTGTGTTGGTGTAGTTTGGGCGACAAAGTGTCTGTAAAGACACTGTTATTTACATGGGCTGTTGGCTGCCTTATCAATTTCAGGCAGGAGTCTTGAAATTGATAAGAAAACTGGACAGACAGAGCCCAGCTGTCCAAGAGCTGGGCAGCTCAACCCTGCTCCTGGCTGGGTGCTGGGGTGAGAAGCCCAGGTGACTTGTTCCACCCGCTCTCAGCTTCGAGCCAGGGTGAGAAACCCAGGCCGCTGGACTTGTCAATTTCACGGCTCCTTGCTGGAGCTCTGCAATTGACAAGGCTGCTCAGCTCCTGTGGGGAGCAGGCGGGAGGGTGGAGGGGTAAGAGGAGCGAGAAGCTGGGGCTGCTGGATCCTGCTTCCCAGAGGCAAGAACCCCAGGCGCCTTCCCCCTCCCCCACAACCAGTGGGGAATGGAGAGGCGAGAAGCCCTGAGCAGCTTCCCCCCGGCTCCTGGCGGGGAATGGGGAAGCAAGAAGCATGGGCTACTTCCCCTGCTCCCAGGAGCCTGTGTGGTAGCTGGGCTATCGCCAGGGAGCTGCCAGTGGATCTCAGCTCCCCACACTGCCTTTATTAGGTCAGTAGAAGTGCTCCTGGTAAGGACTCACACCACCGATCCAAGGAGAGCAGTGTGGATATGCACACCTAGTAATTACTGTGGTGGCTGTAAGTCAACCTGATAGAGTTCGATTTACATTTCTAGTGTAGACATACCCTGAGCTTCTTAGTGAGAACAAGCCAAAGTGGTTTCATTTACTTCCACATTTGTAAATCAAAACCATTTAGGTTAACTAAGCTCAGGGCATTTCAGGTTTCTTTGTCCTGGACACTTGCACTATATTTTGATTTGCTAGTTCTCTTGTGCTCCCTCTGCTGGCGGGTTGACCATGTCGCAATACAGCAAAGATTTTGAGCCAGATCCATTTTTGTGGACATAAACTTATGCTCACAATTATTTGTGCCAGAAAAAAATATGTAGGTCAGGGTCTGAACATCCAACCCAAAATTTGAAAAGTCAGTTACTTATTTTTGACCTAATAGTATCTTTGCTGTTCGGCTGCCAAGCTAACCAGCCAGCAGAAGATGGACAAGTGGACAAGCAAACAAGCTCAGTTAAAACCTAAAAATGGAGGCTAAAGGTTAAAGGCTGAAAAATCAGCCTTAGTTTCTTCATAAGAGAATTAATTAAAACCAAAAAGGCTATCATCGTCCAAATTAGAAAATTCTTAATGAGGGTCAAATCAAGTCCTGAACTATCACACTAAATACCGAAGATATACTTAGCAGTTCTAGAAAAAAAAAGCCCTAAATATGATTTGTGTTGTATTTGGCAAATAAGCTACCCATGTACTACTGTAGTTGAATACCATACTTTTAACAATGCAGCAGTATCACCTTTGTTATTAAAGAACGCATTTACTGATTCTTGTAAAAGGACTTGACCTAGGTACTCACCTAAACTCAATCACTATCTTTCTTCTGGGCAACACAGAGAAAAGTTCACTTTTTATTCCATATTCAGATCCATCTTTAAATACCTGTTGCAACACAGTCTAAAAAGCACACACACAAAAATGACAGGAGAAAGAACTTCATTGATAGAAAAAGAGCAAGCAAGAAAGAATTTTTTAAAATGTTTTACTAAATGTCTAAGAGCTTAATCCTGCAACCGTTATGCATGCAAGCAATCCCACTGAGGGTTATATACATAGTTGGCCATGCAAACCAATGCACCCCACTCAACTCCATGCATTTCTGTATGTATGTCTGTAACATAATTTTTAAACTCCAAAATTTTAAGGAATGTTCTAGGTAACAATGGGCAACATCCCATTGTTTTTGGTGAAAATCAGAAAACCAGAAAAGCCTGATGTCCACTAATACTACATCTGGTCACTTAGCTTAGAGGGGTAAGGAAGTGATTTCAGAATTAGAACATAAGAATAGCCATACTGGGTCAGATCAATGGCCCATCTAGCCCAGTATCCTGTCTTCTGGCAGTGGCAATTGCCAGGTGCTTCAGAGGGAATGAACAGAACAGGTAATCATCGAGTGATCTATCCCATCGCCCATTCCCAGCTTCTGGCAAACAGAGGCTATGGACACTTCAGAGCATAGTTTTTCATCCAACCCAATCCTGGCTAATAACCACTGATGGACCTATCCTCCATGAACTTATCTAGTTCTTTTTTTAACCTTATTATGGTCTTGGCCTCCACAACGTTCTCTGGCAAAGAGTTCCGCGAGTTAACTGTGCACTGTGTGAAGAAATACTTCATTTTGTTTGTTTTAAATCTGTTGCCTATTTGGTTTCATTTGGTGACCCCTAGTTCTTCTGTTATGAGGAGTAAATAATACTTCCTTACTTACTTTCTCCATGTAAGTCATGATTTTATAAGTCTCCATCATATCCCCCCTTAGTCATCTCTTTTCCAAGCTGAAAATTCCCACTTTTATTAATCTCTCCTCATGTGGAAGCTGTTCTATAGACCTAATCATTTTAGTTACCATTTTTTGTACCTTTTCCAATTCCAATATCTCTTTTTTGAGATGGGTTGACCAGATCTGAATGCAGTATTCAAGATGTGGGTGTACCAAGGATTTATAAAGAGGCAATATGACATTTTCTGTCATATCTATCCCTTTCCTGATGATTCCCAGCATTCTGTTAGCTTTTTTGACTGCTGCTGCACATTGAGAGAATGTTTTCCGAGAACTATCTACACTGACTCTTTCTTGAGTGGTGACAGGGATCTAATTTAGATCCTATCAATTTATATGTATAGTTGGGATTATGTTTCCTAATGTGTATTACTTTGCATTTATCAACATTGAATTTCATCTGCCATTTTGTTGCCCAGTAACCTAGTTTTGTGAGATCCCTTTGTAATTATTCTCAGTCTGCTTCAGACTTAACTAGCTTGAGTAGTTTTGTATCACTTGCACATTTTGCCACCTCACCGTTTACCCCTTTTTCCAGATCATTTATGCATCTGTTGAACAGGACTGCTCCCAGTACAGACCCCAGGTGATCTACTTCTCTCCATTCTGAAAACTGACCATTTATTCCTATCTTTTAACAATTTACTGATCTAGGAGAGGACCTTCCCTCTTATCCCATGACCACCTACTTTGCTTTAAAGCCTGTAGTGAGGGACTTAGTCAAAAGCTTTCTGAAAATCTAAGTACACTATTTCCACTGGATCACCCTTGTCCACATGCTTGTTGACCCATCAAAGAATTCTAGTAGATTGATGAGGCATGATTTCCCTTTACTAAGACCATGTTGACTCTTCCCCAACAAATCATGTTCTTCTATGTGTCTGATAATTCTGTTCTTTACTATAGTTTTAACCAATTTGCCTGGTACTGAAGTTAGGCTTACCAGCCTGTAATTGCCAGGATGACCTCTGGAACCCTTTTTTTAAAATTGGCATCACATTAGCTATCCAGCAGCCATCTGGTACAGAAGCTGATTTAAATGATAGGTTTCATACCATAATTAGCAGTTCTGCAATTTCACATTTGAGTTCCTTCAGAACTCTTGAGTGAATACCATTTGGGGGTGACTTATTACTGTTAAATTTATCAATTTGTTCCAAAACCTACTCTAATGACATCTCAATCTGGGACAGTTCCTCAGATTTGTCACCTAAAAAGAATGACTCAGGTTTGGGAATCTCCCTCACATCCTCAGTCATGAAGACCAACCCATATAATTCATTTAGTTTCTCCCCAACAGCTTTATCTTCCTTGAGTGCTCCTGTAGCATCTCACTCATCCAGTGGCCCCAGTGGTTGTTTAGCAGGCTTCCTGCTTCTGATGTATTTTTAAAAATGTTTTCTGTTACTTTTTGAATCTTTGGCTAGCTGGTCTTCAAATTCTCTTTTTGGCCTTCCTAATTATATTTTTACACTTCATTTCCTAGACTATAGATCCTTTATATTTTCCTCAGCAGAATTTAATGTCTACTTTTTAAAGGATGCCTTTTTCCCGTTAACTACTTCTTAAGCTTTGTTGTTTAGCCGTGGTGGCACTTTTTTGGTCCTCTAAGTTTTTTAATTTGGGGTGTACATTTAAATTGAGCCTCTATTATGGTATCTTTAAAAAGTTTCCATGCAGCTTGCAGGGATTTCACTTTTGGCCCTGTACCTTTTAATTTCTGTTTAACTAATTTCCTCATTTTTGTGTAATTTCCTTTTCTTAAATTAAATGCTACCGAGGTGGGCTGTTTTGGTGTGTTCACCCAGACAGGGATGTTAAATTTTATTATGTCATGGTCACTATTACCAAGCAGTTGAGCTATATTCACTTCTTGGACCAGATCCTGTGCTCCACTACAAACTAAAACAAGAATTGCATCTCCTCTTGGGGGCTCCAGGACTAGCTGCTCCAAGAAGCAGTCATTTAAGGACTAAAAAAACTTTACCTCTGCATCCCGTCCCGAGATGACATGTACCCAGTCAATATGAGGATAGTTGAAATCCCCAATTATTATTGAGTTTGTTTATGTTTATAGCCTCTTTAATTTCCCTGAGTATTTCACAGTCACTATCACCATCCTGGTCAGGTGGTCCGTAGTATCTCCCTACTGCTTATTCTTATTATTCAAGCATGGAATTACTATCCACAGAGATTCTATGGCACAGTTTTGGTTCATTTAAGGTTTTCACTTTATTTGAGTTAGTGTTAGGTTAGGATTAACATTTGAGCTGTCTTGAAGAAGAGACACTTCTGTTTTGTAACAAACCATAATATGGTAAAATCTAAAGATAGTAATTTTTTATTCTAGATGCCTTTATAATTGTATTTTCTACCTCAAGCAAAGGTCTTGGAGCATAAGCATCAAGATTAAATTTTTAACTTGCACACTTTGAGACCTGAACCTAAAATGAAGACCAAATTTGGCCCTCAAAGTCAGAGTTATCAAACAGTGTCAGATAAACTGCTTCCGTATATTTTTAAGGAGAGATCCTTGTGAACCTGATTACACATTCTCAGCATGCATAATAAAAAAAAGACAGCTGTATAGTCAATCCTTAGAGAGAGAGTATATGGGTTACAAACAGAAACAATAAATGTTTTGAATGTAAAGTTCTACACTAAGACTACAGTAAATGTTTTTTCATTTTTATGTACAGGTGTAATTTTAAGCTGTTAATATTTCACATATATAAAAACCACTTACCTTTGCTAATAATTCCCTATTTATTGTAAAGTTCACTGCTCCTGGACCAGTGCTGATTTCACGCACTACTGTATCACATTTTAGCTAAAAAACACATAGAAACAGGTAAATAAATCATTTTCTTCATTAGACATGCAATATATATATATTAGATAGAATAATTTAAGATGAAAAGGCCCTACAGTTGGCCATCTAATCCATCCCCCTGTAGAAAGGTAGAGTTACGTTTATTATTTCCAAACCATCACCAATAGATGACTATCTAGTTGACCCTCAGATATTGTACTCTCTCTTCTTTTGATCCAGCCCATTTCTATCATTTTAATTGAAAGAAATATTTGATTTTTACATAGATATAGACATGTATTGAGATGCACGTGACAGCTTGCATGGTACATGGTAGTGTTTATAATGTCTGTCACCGATCTCTTAAAACATAGAAGCCTAAAGTTAGGCTCCAAAATCCTATAGGTTCCTAAGTAAAAGACTTGACTTTCACAAATCCTCAGTATCCAGCAGTATCAACTGAAGTTGATGAGTGCTAGAGCGTGCTCAACACTTTTCAAAATTAAGTTTAAAATTTATGGAAGACATGTTTTCAAAAAAGAATATTTGAACACCACATCTAACTTTTCATGGCACTAACCAGTTAATAACAGTTTTTTCTTGGCTATTTTGTCTTTTGAGAGTTTTGGTCTCTTCCTTATTAAACTGGATGATTTCTATGGCCAATAAAGCCTGCCTAAACTAAAAAAATAAGGAGTTGGAAGTTGCATAATTTCTAATATAAATTCTTTGGTTACCGATCTTTGTAACAAATTAAACAATGATGGAATTAAGCAGAAACATTGCATCTCCACTGATAAAGATTCCCACAGTCTCCCCTAGGTACCTAGGAATTGCCATAGCATATTAGACTCATGGTCCCACCACTCCAGTATCCTGTCTCTGAAGAGGCCAGTACCAGATGCATACAAGGAAGAAGGAAGATACTTCTAGAAGGCAGACATGGGATAATCTGTGCCCCTCCCCTCCAATATTATGTCTTATCCTGATCTCTAATTATTAAAGACTGGCTTAAATCCTGAAGCATGAGGTTTAATATCCCTTCCAAAAAAATGTTAGCATTAATTTTAAACAAGTCTGAATATTCTTGATATCCATATCCCAAAGTTTTTCCAGGCCTCTTCTCATTTGCATTGCTATTCTCTGAACCCCTCTAGTTCTGCAATATCCTTTTTGAGATGGGGCAACTAGTACTGGACAGAGGACTATTGCAGATGAGGCTATACCATTGATTTATATAAAAACCACTATAAATTTTGCTTCAGTCAGCACCATATTCCTTATGCAATCGAACATGGTTAGTTTTTTTGATTGCAGATGAACATTGAGCTAAGACCTTTATTGAGCTGTCTGCAGTAACACCAAGGTCCGTCTCTTGAGTTTATACATTTTATTTAGAACCCTATAAACAGTTTAAATTTTTCCCTCCAATGTGCATTATTTTGTATTTATCAATATTGAAATTCATTTGCCTTTGCCTAGCTTGCTTAGATTTTTCTGAAGTTCTTCACAGTCCTCTCTGGTCCTGACTAACCTAAAGAAACGTGAGAGACAAGGTAGGTGATGTAATATCTTTTATTGGACTAATTTGTTAGTGAAAGACACAAGCTTTTGAACTCCATGAGCTTTTCTTCAGGTTTTTAAAATAACTTCAGCTCTTCTAACTAGCTGTGTCATTTGCAAATCTTGCTAGCTCACTACTCAACCCTCTTTCCAGATAATTTATATATATATATATATATATATATATATATATATATATATATATAT